>OY728150.1:144184394-145434394 GCA_963277665.1 Viscum album
TAATCCCAAATAAATGGTTACATGAAACATGGAAATGGAATGAAAGCATGTCCATGTAGAATCCAACACTCTAAGTCCTAAACCATAGTGCATCCGAGCATGTTGATGAGGCATAAAATGGTTCAAGGGGTCTAGTTAAAAAAGACGACTCAGAAATATGAGTGGAGGAAAGGGTAAAAAATGGGTTAATAAACCTAGGGCTAGACCTGAAGAAAAAATGTTTGGGCATTCCTACGTTTCCCATGAGGATGGGAATTAAGACAAACGTAGTTCTGAAGTACTATGCAGTTTAATGTCATGCGGCAAGGATGAAAGTGATGGAAGGGATATACCCGAAGGGAAGTACATGGAATGGCTATTATAAACCCAAAGTGAATGAGGACCAATAAAGCCTATAACACACTACGTGCTTTCAATAATGTCTGGGCCAAGGGACTGGAAAGGAGGAAGGATTTGTGGTTCCTGGGGCTGGACCCAAAGATAAAAAAATGCATGGGAATTATTATGTATCCCATAAGGGTGGGAATAAATCCATAAATAGTTCTTTAAGATTACGTGCAGTATAAAATCATGTGGTAAGGATGGTAAGGGAGAGAGGTATCCCAAAGGGGGGAACATGGTGTGGTTATTGAAAAACAAACATGAATGAAGGCCAAAGAGGCCACATTCCACACCATGGAATCCCAAAGGGATTAGGGCCAAGGGGATGAATGAATGAGACAATTTGTGGATCCTGGGGCTAGACTCAAAGATGAAATGTATGGGCATTCATACATATCCCATAGGGATGGGAATTAAGCCACACATAGTTCTAAAGGGGATTGTCGTGTAGGTCTGGCCCATGCACCAAAAGGAGAGGCATTTGATGGATCTCATTTTTTCTTTAGTGTGGGTGTTTTTTTTGGAGAAACAGACCCAAGATGGAGAATTCAGGAATTGTCGTAGGAATCAAGCCATATGTAGGCCTTGAAAAATAGTATGATGGATGACTGATGCCAAATGTGATTCCCTCTCAAGTGAGGACACCACAATGCGGTGTCTTTTTTTCTTCATGCTGCTAGGATGCCAGTGCCATAGTTTAAGGTCGTATGAAAGGATTAGCCCATGAAATTTAATTTCATGTGGAAAAGGCGCAATAGTTTCATGTCATGTGGGATTAGGCGACATAGTTTAACATCATATGGTTTTGATGCATGTGGAATATTGAGGTTTTAAAGAGAATGTGCATGGCGTGATAAATCATACCCGACATGAATAAGGATAAGGAGATTCCACACTATGTGCAATCTCAAGGGGGAGACTCAGGCCAAGGGGCTAGAAAATATTGAGTGACCTGGGGCTGGACCCAAATACGAAATGTACGGGCATTCCTACGTATCCCATAAGGATGATAATCAAGGTATACATAGTTCTTAAAATGTTATGAAATTTAACATCATGCGGTAAGGATGAAAAGAAAAGGGGATTATCTAGAAGGAGGGGCATATGTTGCGGCTATTTCAAAACCGACATGAATGAGGAAAAAAGTCCATACCTCACCACATGAAGCCCTCAGAAAGAACTAAATCTAGAGGGGGGAAACCAAAGAGATGGACAGGTTTGATGGTCTGGACCTGAAGACTAAATGTCTAGTCATTCTTACATATCCTGTGAGGGAAGTAATAAATCTATACATAGTTCTTATGATGTCGTTTAGTTTAATGTCATGCAGTAAGGATGTAGAAGGGAGGCCCCTAAAGGGAGACATGTGGTGTGGTAGTTTTAAGCCTGGCGTAAATAAGGACATAAGCACACACCACACCATGTGCTCTCAGGATAATTAGGCTAAGAGGCCATAAGGAATGAAGAATCTTTGATACTTGGGGTTGGAACCTAAGATGAAATGTCCAAGCATTCCTACATATCCCTTAAGGATCAGAATCAAGCCACATGTAGTTCCCTAAATGTCATGTAGTTTAATGTCATTAGGTAAGGATCAGGATTGGAGATCTCTTGAGAGAGGTACGTGGCATGGTAATCACAAACCTGAAGTGAATGAGGACATAAGTCCACACCACACCACATAATTCTGGGAGAAATTAATCCAAGAGGCCAAGTGAAAGAGAAGGTATCTAAAAAATTGTGGCAAGACCTGACGATGAAATGTATGAGCGTTCCTACGCATCCCATAATGATGGGAATCAATCCAAATTTAGTTCTTGAAATATTTTGTGGTTTAACGTCATGAGGTAAGGATGAGGGAGATCTTAGTTTATGGTCATAGAGCTCAGACCGTAGATTCCCAGTTTAATGTCATGTGCATGGGATAAAAGGGTAGAAAAAGAAAAACCACCTCACCAGATTTTGGGATACCATTGGGATAGTGATAACAATTGAGGATAACTGTTAACCATTTTCATAGCACAATATCCATATTGTGTTTCCTAGAATGGGGGAAAATTTAACATCGACCATTGACCATATTCGCAACATGGGACTTGTGTTAAATTGTCGTTTGAGGTCCTCTAAGACATTGGCCCAGAACGGTATGTAATCCAAGGTGGCATGAGACCAGGATGCTAGGGGATCCTTTTAGACATGAAGGATGACAAATAACCCAAATTAAGGGATGTGTGAAGCATGGTGGTACCCGTTACATTTAACGTATTGCAGTAAGGATGAGGGAGATCTTGGTTTAAGGTCATAGAGCTCGGACCGTAGAGTGTGGTTAATGCTTGTAGTTTATCATCATGAAAAAAGGGATACTAGTTTAAGTTCATAGAGCTCGAACCATATACAGTTTAACATCTTGTAGGACAATGAGAAATCTACTCAGGTGAAGTACTGCTTGAGGAATTTGACATTGTTGGGAGGAGTGGCGCGCTCACCATACATAGTGACCATAGAGTATGCACCACTAGGGTAAAAATTATGAATGATATAAGGTCCCTCCCATTTGGCCCCCAAATTTAGTTCATTCTTATTGGGTATCATTAGTGTTATATGGGAAAATACCGTGTCACCTTGAAGGAAAGAATGAAGATAAAATTTCTTATTGAAAGTTCTATTTATCTTGTTTTGATGCCTCTCGATATTGTGAAAGGCATAAAGAATGTTCTCATCGGGGGATTATAATTCAGAAATATGGACTTCTGCTACTCTATCTGACATTTTATGATTATAGATGGTTGTGTGGAGTTATGGTAACTGAATCTCGATGGGTAAGACTGCCTCTGTTCCGTACACTAGGGAATATGGAGTCACCAGGGTGGAATTAGGATTCGTTGTCTGATAATCCCAGAGAGTGTTGGGGAGGTTTTCTAGCCAACTCTTCTTGTTTTGAACAACTATATTCTTCAAGATATTATAGAGGGGTTTGTTGAATGCCTCAATCTTCCCATTTTCTTTCTCATGATAGTGAGAGGTATGATTAGAACAGATGTTTTACTTGGCGTACAAATTTTTCAGCTTGGTTTCATGGAAGTTGGTGTGGTTATTAGTGAGGATTGCATGAGGGACTCTAAATAAGTGGATTATATTAGATCTCATGAAATCAATGATGGAATGGGCCTTAAATTCCTTGAGCATAACTGCCCTTTCCCACTTAGAAAAGAAATCTGTAGCGGCTAGGATGAACCTACATTGGTGAGCCATTCCTGGTGGATATGGTCCCACGACATCGAGTCCCTAGACCGCAAAGGGTCAATAGTACTTGGTAGTATGGAGAGGATCTAGAGGCCAGTTCAAAAAATTAGTATAAATCTGGAATGTGTGGAACCTCTTGTAAAACTCAATATAGTCATGGATCATAGTGGTCCAAAAATATCCCAACCTTAGGATCTTATGAGAGAGTTTTGGACCTGCCTGATGAGTTCATAAGAACCATCATGAACTTCCTACATGATCTGGGGAACCTCATCTCCTTGAATACAGTGGAGGATAACTCTATCAAACCCACATTTTTAGAGGATCTGTTCAAGACTAGAACCAATTTGGAGGGTGAACTGCACTGGAAACCAAAAAACTCACTCACATTTGGCTTAGCCTTCCAGGAGATTACCATGATATAGATACTCGATAAAGGGATTCTTCTAATCAGGGGTCTCTTCCAATACTATAGAATGGGGACCTAGGGGTCTTGATGTGGAGGCATTGATGATAAGGTGTCTTAATTAATGGTTATCATCGTCATTCATGGTGATGGGAGTAATGACCCTTCGATACGCCACATGGATAATCAAATCTTCATAGTTAGGATTTGTAAGAGATGCGGCAAGGCTATCCAAGGCATCATCTCAGTCATGCTGCAATCGAGGGACATTAGTAACTTCTAGCCGAGAAGGGAACTAGACCATCAACTAGAGAGTGCTCTCTAGCAAGGGTATGATCTATGGCTTCCTGACAACGTAGTCTCTGTTGATCTACTTTATGACCAGTTTAGAGTCCCCTTTCACATGAAGGTGGGGAACATCAATCTCAAGGGATAGTTTAAGACTATTGATGATGGCTTCATACCCTGCCTCATTGTTAGTGTATCCTTCTGACAATAAGAACGAATAGGGAATGACAGCTTGTGCAAGAATGATGAAGATGATACTCAGGCCTACACTATTGAGTCTAGGATCATTGAGTCTCCTATCAGTAGGGTTCCACAAGGCATCATCGAAGTGCATTTTCCAATATGGAATGGCTTGATATACCAAGAGGATTTCCTCATCTGGGAAATCATGATCTAGAGACGTCTCTACGGGGGCTGGATGGGTGGAAAGAAATTCTACCAATGCTCGTCCCTTGATATACTTCTAGGGAAAAATCTAATGTCGAACTGTTGAAGGATTACTACCCACCGACCTAGATGGCCTATCAAAATGGGGCGGTTCAAAATGTACTTCAGTGGGTCTACTCGTGACACCAGTTGTATCTCATGGTGATGTAGGTAATATCGCTACTTATGGACTATGAATACCAGATTGAGGTGTCTCTTCTTGATAGAGGAATACCTAGTCTATGTATCAAGGAGCATGCGACTAAGATAATATAAACAATTATATTCCCCTTTTTGTTCTTCTAGGAAAGGAGGGTGTTGAGGTATCATTCTAGGATGGTCACGTAAAGGACCAACAACTTTCCAGAAATGGGTGGCATCAAAACCAATGGTTGTAGCAGGTACTGCTTGATCTCCTCAAAGGCAGCCTAACACTCTTTATCCCACTGGTAGTTGATACTTTTTTCTATGAGCTAGGATAAGGTCTTATACTATTCATCCAGATTCACGATGAATTGGCGTATATAGGCTAAGTGGCCTTGAAAGCATTGAAGATCCCAAATATTACTCTGAGAAGGCATCTGACTAATGAACTTGATCTTTTATAGATCGATCTCGATACCTCTATACTGATTATTAATTAGAGGATCTTTCCAAAGGTTACCATAAAGGCACACTTCAAGGGGTTCATATTCAGATGGATGGAAATAAGGAAGACAAAAACTTTCTCAAGATCCCTGAGATGGACCTGACGCTGGTGAGATTTAACCACCAGATCGTCCATGTATCATTCCACTAATGTCCCAAGGATCATCTTGAATATATGGTGCATGGCAGGCTGATAAGTGGAACCTTCATTCTTTAGACCGAAAGGCATTACCTGGTAGAAAAAATTACCTTATGGTGACCTAAAGGTTTTATACTCTTCATCATTAGAGGCCATTCGGAATTGATTATATTCAGAATACCCATTTATTAAGGAGAGAGCACAGAACCCAGTGGTGGCATCAATTAACGGTTCTATCACAGGAAGGTGAAAATCATCCTTTATATAGTGATGGTTGAGATCCTAGAATTTGATGAAGACTCTGATCTATTGGTTATTCTTCCGGATGGGCATAATGTTGGCTAACTATTTGAGGTACTGGACCTCCTTGACAAAGTTGGCTTGGATGAGCTTATTAACCTCAGCCTCGACCATAGAACCATGAGAGGGGTGCATCTTTCTGGGAGTTTTTTTAAACCTAAAATGGTTTATCGGGAGGCCAAGGTGGTGGACTGTGACTTAAAGATTTAGTACTGACATCTTTCCATAGATCCAGGAAAATACATCTCGATGTTGTTTCAAGAAATCCATATATTGTTGCTGCTCTTATATAGGCATGGATGAGATGATCAGTGTTGGATTCAAATTTTTCTCGATTCTAAGGTTCACCTATACCAACTCGTCAACCATAGTGGAAATGCCCTCTGTGAATAAGGGAAGAGAATATTCCAAATCCTCTTCATCATCCATGGAGAGAGGATCATCGGAAGAATACAACTCTTCTGAATTGGATGATCCTAATGGGAAACTAGTGAAGGATTGAGTAGAAATAGAATCCCCACTGGAAGACTCCTACACTACTGAATCCATGGAGATGAATGCTATTGATCTGATTTCATCAGGCCTTCAACCCAATGGGCCACGTTTGATAATATCAAATCAATAGTGATGCATCAGCTTGATCCAGTTTATACCAGTCTGGAAAAACAAGTAAGTATGATGTATTACTATTTCCATAAGGTGAACATATCAATACCTTATAGGGGTAAGGGGTTCTGGTATCACTTGATCCTGATTTGTATAGGAGTATAAAGTGATCTTTCTATGCTCCTTTCACTAGGGGATGAGCTTCCCCTTTTTCATAGAGACAATAAATCACTATCCCAAGTCCGGGGTCATGGCCTCCAAATGATGAATTGGGAAAATGTAGACGTCATCCAGGCATGTCCATGGGTCAGCCATAATGGTAGTATGCTCAACCTCATTAGCTTGAATCTACTTGTCATTGCTCTTGTTGTAGTCGGAATCTAGGTAGTGGGATTTAAAAGAGGAAAAGGGAGATGCAACACCCTGGAGTATGCCTACTCTACCATTAAGGTAGTACTTAAGGCATTGGTGATATGATGAATGTACTACCACATATAGGTGGATCCATGTTCTATCCATTAATGCATTGTAAGAAATGTCATGTCAGACAACCATGAACTTAGTGTTAGAAACTTGGCCACTAAACTGGGTGTTCAGGCATATCTTTCCAATAGGTGTCTATTATATCCTGTCATAACCTTAAATATTCAAGTCAAAGGGACTTAGATATATTTCAGATAGCCTCATATTACAAAGTTTCCGAGTTGGTATAAGATTGATCCCAGAGCCCATGTCAACAAGGCAATGGCAGACCTTCATGCCATTGAACTGGATAGTGATGTACAGTGGGTGGATGTGCCCTTGAATGGAAGAACCTTCATATTCTCCTGAGAATGAAATGATGGTATTACACTCTACTAGTTCGATCGCCTCAACATGAAAGGCTTCTGCAGTTGTGGCATATGTTTCAAACTAGAGGGGGATTCTTAAAGCCTCTTTGAGGGCTTCACGCATATTTTATAATAGGCGTAGATCCTCGAGGATAAAAATATGGGTAGGAATTATGGAAAGATTCTTGAGGAAATCATATTTCCATGCCAGGTGAACACTTCTGCTAAAATCAGGTCACTTAATAGTAGGAGGCATGGTGGGAACTGCTGATCAAACCAGAAGATTCTGGTTAATGCTAGGAATATCCCACTGCTCACTAGTCAAACCGCGTAGAGTGACTATGGACTGATAGCCAGATGATTGAGGTACATCCACTACAAAACATGGTTGATCATAGCATGTTCTTGGTGGCTCTACCTGTTCAAGAAGTACCAATAGTAGTGGAGACGAATCTGATGAAATGAGGTGATAAGGCTACGTTTTCTAAGCTATGTATTAGTCCTGCTATCTGGTCTTGGTGGCATGCACGGCTAGGCTGGAAGCACTGGCCAATGCATTCTGAAGATTCACATACCCACAGATTCATTGAAATTGTTGTTGACTGGGGATGTTGGTAGGGTCTACTTGGAACTCTTCGTCATTAGGAACCATGTAAGGGTTTACCAGTTTGATAGTATTGACCGAAGTGCACTCCTGGTTGTCACTTTAAGAATCCTCCATTTTTTGGATGTTTCTGGGGAAAACCCCATCTATGAGAGAATGAAATTGCTAAGAGTACGGGAAGGATTTGTCATAGGTGGAGGGATTTATTTTCCCTTATGTCGTCAGTTCTTACTCCCTTGAGAGGATGAAGGATGAGATGTTGATGCAGAGGTAGTATACAATGGTATCATAGTGACTTCTGAAGGCTCGGGTCAATTTAAACATACACGAATAATAACATGGGAACGAGCGACTTCCTTACAAGCTATCCATTCATCATACTTTTGAGACCTACAGTTATAAACCTATTGTTATTCACCCTCAATGTCACCATCATACTTTATAAAAAAAACATGCCACTTGTTCCAGGGCTAGACATAATATGACTATGTTGTTATCGACCTGGTCTTAAAGCCAATATTTAAAAATATATCACTTCTTGAGGGTGTTCCCAAGGAAACGATGATAGGGATAGTCATTAGGGAGATAATTGTGATCTACCTCTTCAGGCCCCTTGTATTCTAGAAACTATAGGATTCCCTGGTCCAAGGCATTTCAGAAATAACTGGGAACTTGAGCCTCATTAAATGAGTAGGTATGGTTCCTCCAATTAGGGAAAGGGGATTTGGGAGCTTGGCCTTGAAAAGGGGTTGGTGGATCCTGACGAGGAGGTGGAACCTGATTATCTCACCCAGATAGATGTGGTGTGTTATATGGGGGTGCTTCCCAATTCTAAGGTGGTCGCTGCAGATCCAGAGATTGTGCCTGAGGTGGTGGGGCTCAGCGAGGCTGTAGAGGTGGCTCTATAGTTAACAATTATAGCTACCTGGGGGCCTCTATTTGTTAAATAGTAGTAGTATTATCTTTGGAGGCTCTTCTTGTGAGAGCTATAAGAGGCAACGAATGTTCCATCTTGGCTTGCTGCAAGGATTCTTCTAAACATTGAGCTTTTCCAGAGAAATACCGAGACCCACCTAGTAAGTATTGAGTGATAAGAGAAGGGACCCATTTTGTCTTCACATTACCCATGCACATCATTAGTAGTTACTCCTGAGTTAGCGACGTATCGAGTGAATATGTGAGTCCCATCCACCTGGAGGAAAAGTCTGTGATACACTCATCAGACCTTTGCTTTCATTTGAAGAGGTCAACAATACTTTTATTCTAGGTTTTGGAACTCAATTGGTAGAGAAACTTCCTACGAAGATCCTCCCAACCAGTTATTGACCTTAATGGGTAACTGGTTGTACCAGACAAACATGAGTCCTTCTAGTTTTTGTATGAAACACCGGATCTTACTAGCTTCATATTGTGCAGGAGTTCCCAACATGGGTCCACAACTTAAAATAATTTGGTCTAGATGTTGTAGTGGATCGTCTGCCCATTAAAAGGGGAGAAGGTATGATTCTTGAAACCTGGGGGTGTCGGCATATCATCTATCCATTCTGGATATGGCTTTCCATTAGCCATGATTTCCACCTATCGAGTTTCAAGAGCCTTGAGGTGAGAAATAAAATCAATCATCAGATCATCTTGATGAGGATTCTTGTCTTGGTGAGGGTCCTTGACCAAAAATGTGTTTGAAGGTTCTTCAATGTGGTAAGAGGTCCCATCAGATCATGGAGAGGCTAGTGGAATGACCTGAGAGCTACTGGAGGAACCTACGGAGAAGCTAGTGGGACCTGTGGAGGGCCAGTGGAACCTGAGCCAGGTCCCGAGGCGGGTTCCCACGCAGCTCGGGTGGATTTGGCGATGCATACTGAGGAATTTTTCCATAAACACCAGCTTCTATCCTATCTTGCTGGGTAGGTTTATCGATATCACCAGGAGGAAAATCATCAGGAGAAAGCTGTATATGCCCCTACCCCTACTTCCCTAATTAAGGATTACTATAATCTGGTCGTTGTTCCATGGAATTCTCGATGAGGAGATCATCAATAATCTTTTTCTATTCAGATAGCTACTGAAATAGTGTATCTTTTTCAGTATCATCCTTTTTCTTATGCACTGATCTAGACAGATTGGAAGGATCGACTATCCTAGCATGCTATTTACCCTTTCTGGGGTCTCAATCGAGATGCAATGTCTTGGAAGGTGTATGAAGGATAATAAAAGTTCTTTTTTGGTGAGTGTGGATACCTATAGGGTTTTTCAGGTGTTATGCTTCCCTAGAGGGTTGTTCATCTTCTCAATATCCTGTGCATGTGCCCCCTTCTGGGTATATCTCAGGGAAGATCATGTTTACTATGATGACACCTGAAGGCATATCCTCAATATCACTGGGTGAACTAGGATGGAACAGGATAGGAATGAAATGTAGTGTAGCATACTGCCCCCAACCATAGATCTGGACATATGGGAAATTCTCCTTAATAATTATGTGAATCACTATAAAGCTATTAATGCATCAATGTTGGAGGGTATAATGATAAATGGGAGACGTAGGGTGTTGAGTGACATGAAGTGCAGCCAACTCGACCAGGCGGAATTGTTGGACGATATCGTCGTAGTGTTCCCAACTCTTGGGGTAATCTAACTATTAACAAGGGATATGGAAATGAATCATCCCAAAGGTTCAACTAAAGTTCATAACATCGTCTTGGGTGAGGGATTCTGGAAAATTTAATCTTACAGTTGCAATTGGCTAGAACATCTCGAGGAAATGGTCCACTGTGAGAATTTCCTACCAAATTCTCAGCTCAGACTAGGGATCTAGCCCTTGATTTCCCCATTCATCGACTGGGGGAGGTTGAGGGACCAGTAACAGAACTGATACAGACTATTTTATTATTAGGTTGGTCGATGGATAGTACGATGCATGAGCCGAAAAACCGCTGAATCTTGGTATGCTTCCCTAATAATGTATTGATTGCACGACCACATCCCTATAAGATGGAATAATGACCACTACTTCCTCCATAGGGTCTGCAGTCATTGGAAGTAGTTCACACTATTTTTTTCCCTCTGTTGGTCCCTAGAACAACTCTCAGTGATCTCTTGTTGAGGTAGAGAATGATCTTGTTGATGATAAGGAGGATTCCACGGTCAGGCCCTGGAAAGGAGATAAATCTTCCTCCTCTTGTATATATCTTTAGAGGGCCTCAGGTATCTAGTGCATCTATTTTTCCAGGAGGAAAAACATAATGCACCTAGTTCCTGCCCCAATTCTTAACACAGAGGATTGGGGTAAAGGTTTCATCATTGAATCACACTCCACTTTAGAATCTGAAAATTGGATGGCTTTGATTGCAGTTTGAGGATTCTCAGGGTTATTCCTACAGTAGTGATGACCTGAACTCCTTCTCTGAGATGATTCATTATGGAAGGTTAGATCTTTTAAATGGGGAGGACCTCTGGTTTAATAATCTGGGGTGCGAGGTTTACCCTAGTAAATGTCGAATGGAACATGGGTATGACCTTCTCCTGGACAAGCTAGGGTAGGAGGAGCACCTGGAAAAATTAAAAATGGAACACAGGAAGGACCTCCATGATTAAGAGTGTTGGAGTGGGGAGGTCCTCTAATGGAGCTGGTAAGAACATAGAGAGAACCTCCATGGTGGTTATCTGTATCATGGGGAGGACTTTCTCATTGGCCATCTCTGGTAGCTATGGTATAAGGAGGGCCTTTGTACTGACCATACTGGATATGAGAAATACCTTCATGACGACCATAAATGAAGTGAGGAAGGCCTCCACTAGAGTCTCTGAGAACATGAGGAGGACCTCCATGCTGGTAAGTGAAACGGAAAGGAGGATCCTCGCATTTATAACCTGGTATCCAAGGGAAATTTTCATACCTGAGACCAAGGGCACGGGGATGACATTTTTTGATGAGCATTAAAAATATGGATAGGACCTCCATTTGGGATGATAATGGTGGAATGGGGAGTACCTCTATGCTAGATGAGATAGTAGGGAGGATCTCCACTCTAAATTATGATGGTATGGGGAGGACCTCTAAACTGAACATCATCATCACGGGTCAGCCCGCGATGACTGCCACTTGCATCGGTGACCATAGGAGTCAACTCAGCCTTCTTGTGGGGTGGTTGGTGCCTCACTCTAGACTGGGAATAGAAATGCTCATTCTCTAGTATATGGAAGTGCCTTTTATCTATAAAAAAACCAGGGGCCAATAGCACATGCCAGTTGTGTCTTGGTCTACAGAAGCAATGGAAGATTATACCCCCTGGTGGGGGTCTTCCTCATCTTTCACTCGATGTTGATATCAGGTCAACTAAGCTACCTGTGTAGTGGTATGGACCACCTTCTCCTTGTTCTATGGGATCATCTGGTGACACTAAAGCGACCAGGTGGGAGCCCTCCTCGGTGGATCCCTGGCTGAAGTCATAGATGAGAGGACTTGGGAATCCCTTACTTCATCTTCATAAGAGATTGAATCATAAGAGCGCTCCAGGGATAGGCCCTAGAAGCTATTTAATGTCATAGTGGGGAGCAGTGGATCCCTGTGCGGACCCCGGGGTGGCAGTGTTGACAAGGTATAGAGGCCTCTAGTTCTTGATGGGCTATATCCCTTGTAAGGATAACCCCTTCTGTTCATATCAACAGACAAGAGTATTAATCAACCTCCTTTGAATAAATTTGGAGGGTGATATGGGGTGTGGGTGATCAATAGTTGTGGTCATGGAAGTTTTCGTAGAAGAGATGAAGCCATGCAAGACTACCGTGTTGGCATTTCCCCTACCCCTATGTCTGTGGGTGGGAGGTGATCAGTTTTCTATAGCTATATATTGGGTCCTATAAAGCAGGAAAATTCATCCATTAGTATAGACAGTAAAAAATCAAGGGCCAGTGCCCCAGGGTCATTCAATCTTCCATGGATAAATAGAAAGATTCACTTTGAGAATGTCTTAGACTGAGATTTCCAATGATTAACTTCTCCAAACCCTGGTGAGTTTCACACACGACCCACTATTTTCTTGGCGGGGCCTAGAATCGAATAGATGGATCTGGTGACACACTTATCTGTTGATGCCTGAATTCTACTAATCCCCATATTGAGGAGAATAACTTCACATCAGGTTCACCATTTCTGTTTCGGATGCTTTCTATTGGGGCATGCATCCATCTATGGGGATGTGCTGATTGTTTCCCCACATTTTTTTCTTTCCAAAGGCGGTCATTATTCATCACTTCTTCAGGGATGTTATCTCCTTGTTCGGAATGGGATGATGGGATATCGGTCTTTCCTTCCATGGATTCCTCTTCAGAATTCATTACCTAGTCCAGGTCTACCTTAAGATTAAGAAGTTGTTCATGAAACTCTTCCTAGTTCCATATCCTTGTGGACACTAGTTAATTACATTACTCCCATCCGGATATTCCAAGGGGTTAATTCAGGGTAGAAACCTTTGGTTAGGGGAGTAGTCACATTGGGCATCACTGGCGTGTCTGGACATTAGATTACGGGTACATCTAGATTTTCCCTTATGAAAGAGCTTCTCGAGGGCATGAAATCCTGAGGAATCCAACATTGAATGTGGGGGATTCTATGTCAGAGGCATGTATCTGAGGTTTTCCTTGTCTTACCATGTGAGTTTAACATCTATCGGAGATAGATCAGACTGATCAAAACACATATGGGAGTGGATCAGATGGGTACATCCCTAGGAGGGAGTACTTAGAAGGTTTATTGGATTAATGGGCCAGAACACCCAATAAGGATGGAACCAGGATTGTGTGTCCCACAAAGGCTAAGGTTTCACACCGTGAAGACTTATTTGGACACCAAAAAGGGTGAATCAGAGAGGATAATGGTTCCACACAAAGGGGACACCAAGGTTTACCATTGGATAGGGTTGAACCTCATGGAGGATTCCTACATACCCTGTATAGAATATAGGGATCAAAACCCATGTAGTTTGAGAGAGTGAGTCATGAGATCCTAGTGTACACAATGGACAACAACCCGAAGACATGTTGGGGCTTACGCGTGGTTAGCAGCTTAAGTGCTACAAAGAGTAATGTGGTGAATGTGTCTTACACATGGTTAGTTTCCAGAATGGATAACTTGATTTCACTAGTATGTGGCAGCCCAGGTGGAATCAAGATGGATATGGATGAAGTGTCAAAGTATAGAATAAGTAGGGATGGGACTGAGGACTGGTGTGAAGGTGATGATGTTGAGTTTGAACCATACGGAGGTTTCCTACATATCCCAATGGCAAGGAATCAAAGTCCATGTAGTTATGGAATGGGTTGATAAGTCACCTGAGGTGGAGGATTGTGAGAATAGACATGTGGATGGGGACCCGAAGAAAATGGAACCAACTGGTTAAGGCATGATCTTCCCGAACACAAAGGCTCAAGGGAGAGACCAAGATGGGACATGGGTGATGGTCTTGAACCTCAGGGAGGCTTCCTACGCATCCCCGTGATAGGGAATCAAAGTCCATGTAGTTTAGGATGGGGCATGGAAGTGGAGTGTACACAAAGGATAGCAACCTGACGACATGTTGGGGCTTACATGTGGTTAGAATCCCATCATAATAGGGGAACTCTTTGTTGGAGGAGTATGGATTGAGTGTGGGGATTAAGAACTAATATGGATCAAGAACTGGTATGAAACCACTAAGGTTGGACCAAGGATGTGGGTCCTAATAAAGGAGACACCAGGGTTTACCATTGTTTGGGGTTGGACCTTAGCGAGGCTTCCTACAAACCATGTATAGAATACATGGATCAAAACTCACATAGTTCGAAAGCATACAGTTTAACATCATGCGTGATGAAAGGGGAATACATTTTAATGTCATGCGGGGCAAGGGTGAATCGATGTAAAGTGTTCAGGACCAATGGGTAATGGGTTTGAACCTCAAGTAGGATTCTTATGTACCATACTTGAAAAGGTAAAGGATCAAATTCCACATAGTTTGGTTAAGAGGGGAATGGGTCTTACACACTAAGTCAGACCATAGAGGATGTCATGGTTGATGCTTAATGTAAGCCCATGCGATTCATGCTCAGTGTGAGAGACAAGAGGCAATAAATACCTAATGATTGAGTCGTGAAAGGTTCTTCTACAAGGTATGGAGTGGGGCTTACACATGTTTTGAGGCCCAAAGATGAAATAGGGGCTTACTCTAAGAGGGAGGCCTGATGAGAATAGAGGGTGTTTAGATGTACGAGGAGGATATGACCATCGTACCAAAAACACCCGATCAGAGGGAGTTGGGTCTTACGCAAAGACTATATGAGGTGCACATGGCGACAAAGCATCGAGGGAGAGGGGAGTGAGAGGGAACTGGTGCTCATCCCCTTCATTGTCCTCTCGAGACTTGTTACTTATGTGGTGATCATAGTTTAACATCATGTGTTAAGGACGTGGGTGCTTGGTAGTTTAATGTCTTGTATCTTAGACGATGAGGATCCACTCCTCACCCCCTAGACTTACATAACTGACACACTTTAACCCCTGGTGAAGGGAAGGTACGAGCAATGGCATTGGTTAATGGGGGTGTGTAGTGATCCATTCAGGGGTCCATGTTAGTAGGATATGAAAAGAAGTAACAACTATTGGCATGGCTATGTGAAGAAGCACAAGAAAGAGTAATTCCACATGAAGTACTCCTCAGGGAACTTTGAAATTAATTCTTACAAGCCTGGAGGGATACAGAATAGAAGGGTGAACAAGAAAAGGGTGTTGCACTTAAGAGGGTCTCGGACGTGGTGTATTATGGTAAGGACGAAACATGGAGCACATAGGAAGGGGTGTGTGTAAGATTGATGGCATGCGCACAAGATGATGGTTTTCATGTAAGATCGAAGTCTACATGAAAAATTAGGGGTTAGGGGAAAAAGAGGTACTTCTGGAAGTCAAATATTACACACAAGAAGGTTATTTTTCATGTAGTTTCCTTTGAGTAAAAGGAAGTGGGTGATGATCAAGCTCCAATGGGCCCACCTGAAGGAGGACCCCTGGGAGACCTATTGCACAAGATCCAGTTCCTTGAAGCCATGTATTTTGTGTGGTCATAGAAGGGGTCATATTTCACACACAGGAGCGATGGTTCTTATTCGGTAATGGTACCCTGGAATGAAGGGGTTTGTTTCTATTTATAGACGAAAACTTCTACAGGGATACACAAGTTGGTCTGTGTACAAGTGGCATTTGGCATCGCATTGGGTGTAAAAGATCTTGCACATAGTCCCTCTTCTTGCCTGCCATCTAAATTTCTTTAGATCTTCTGACTTGGATATTTTTTGGAAGGTTGATGTAGAAGAATCCATTTGACATTGTATTGGGCATATAAGATCTTGCGTTCAATTTCCAATATTGTGCGCCGACCTCGGATCTTTCATGCACCTCCCTTGGGTGTCTTGGGATTGTTCACTAATTCACAACATGCCTTTGGTTTTCTCAAAAATGTCCATTCACGACCTTAAACAAGATTCAACCCCAACAAAACTATTATGCAATTTGGGTTTTCACCCACCAACTTTATGATCCCTTATTGGATTCACCCTTTTCTTTGTCTATACAAATTTCACACTGACCACTCTCTCTGATAGATCCTACTGAACTTAACTACCAATACCTATACATTATATAATCAAAATAATACACAAAAATAATATTAATAAAAAATAAATATTTCCCCATGAATAAAGAATCCAATTAAAATGGACAGACATAATAAATTCATCCCAAATAATTATATATTATTAAAAATATACATAATTAAATATTTACAAGATATTCACTTTCATAATTAATGAAATCATTTTTTTGAAACATAAATTTAATAAAATATCTTTTCTTCTATTTTAAATAATGAAAACTTATTTCATTATAAATTAGATTTAAAATAACTATTTTTATATTTTGTAGACAAGATTTAGTGCATTCATATGATGGGAAATAAAAAAAAAGAAAATAATAGAATACAAAATTTCTAAGGTAAAAATAAAATGATTCCATTTAAATAAATATTCATTTTGACTACCAAATTGATAATATAAATATGGTAAATAAAAAAAACTAAATGAATTCAATTACTCGCACTTTCTTGAATGAAATAAATTATAATAATATTCCTTTAATATAAATTACTGAAAACTACTAGTATTAATTACCAATAATGATAAATAATTCTAGAAAACTATTTCTAGATTTCTTAAAATCCATTTGAAAAATATTAATGAAAATTTCTTATTAGAAATATCACTTATGATAAGTGTTTATACATAAATGTTTCTGTATTTTTTATTAATAAACAATTTTCAAAACCAGAACGCCATATTTTTTCAAACTAGTTAACATAAGTATAATAAACAAAATTCAATAAGTGATTTCAAATAGACCCTTCTTGAATAGGTGTTTCTGCTAACTATGAAAACTCACCCACCCCTTGAATATATTACATGGCTCATAGATTTTAAAAAATATCAAACAAATATCTGTATATTTAACCATTATCCACTAAGTTCACAAACAAATAATGACATTACACCTTCACCAAAAAAATTAAAGGTTTCTTTGAGGATAATTTGGATTTAATGGCCTAAATATGAGATAAAATCACCAAAAATTAATGAATTTTCACTTGTACCAAACAATAAATAGGTTTCATTATAGAGAATTTGGATTGAAAGGCCTAAATGAGAAAGAAAATAACTAACCTACTGGAGAAATTTACAAGGGGGATCAGCCTTAGGATATAACAAAGTCATCCCCCTTGACGATATTTCAAATGATTCATCCTTCCAAACCCCAAGCTCACAGGATCCACCGGGGTGGGTTAGATGATCTCCTTCATTGGGAACAGTCCACATGTCGTTGCGTTCACATCACCTCGAATCGAATTTAATATAAACTTCACTTGTTTCTTCATCACAATTTATGTAAGCAAAGGATTAACCATGAAATTCCCAATCAACACATCTAACTTTTCCCTAGAGCAGATAAATTTCACGAATTCCTTTTGATAAATGAACCATCTTGCTCCTCCCCATCCTTCCAAACCATGGACCCATTATGCTTGAGTATAGGTCTTAATTTTTGATCTGACATGAATTAAAAAGTTTTTGTTTTGATTATAAATAGGTTCGGGTTGTAATCAGGTCAAACCTTCTAACCATAATTATATCCATGTCATGTTTGGTTTGAAAAACCATAACTAGCATAACATGTTAATCAGATGAAATTAAATTTCTTATATGAGTCATTTGGGTAGGATAGATCAAGTTATGTTGTTTGTTTGGGTTAATTGAGATGGGTTTCAGTTTCTTTTTTATTAAAAAAATAGATGATTCATGTTCGGGTTCAACCCTTTATAAATAGGTTATGTTGGGTCAACCAGTTCAATAAAATGGTTTTTGTTCATGATGAGGATAAACGAGTTCACCAAATGTTAAACCTGAATCAAACCCGACCCAAACACCCAAATTTCTCAATATATATCAATAAAAAAACAATAAACAATAAGTTGTATGTATTTTATACTTACCAATAGATGGAGAATTATAGATAGCAACATTAATTGCAAGCTAGCTATTTATCATCAAAAATCCCTTCTTATTAACATTTTTGAGCTACCTATTTATGATATTTACCTCTACCTGAAGCCCTTTCAGCTCTGACTAGGTACTACTTCTCTATTTTCCTAGGAAGTGTTTTGTGAACCTCTCATGGATGTCTTGAATGCATCCAAAGGTATAGACCACTCTTTAAGAATCTTCTTATCGCCCGTACAAGGCTGGATGAACTGTTAAAAAACATTATTCCCTTGGATTTACCTTTCAAAAAACAATAAACAAGAATTAAAATAAGTAATTAATTCAAACAAGAAAATTAAATTATATAAATATTTTACAAATTGTTGCAATAATCCAATAGGATGCATCCCCATTCTTAAATATATAGTTTTATGAGAAATTTCAAGCCATGAAACTAAGTGTATTTTGTATATGAAAAAAAATCCAGTTTTTATAATTTAATAAATGTAATAGAAAATGAGTGAATACCTTACTTCTTTTTTCTTTCAGATACTCATTAATCTATTCTTTCGAATCAAACGCCCTCAAAATTATATGATTGGTGAAAAATATTTCAGTGTGTACTTAATGATTCAAAAAAAAGTAAAGCACCAAAATTTCAGAATCATATTGGAATTGTTCTCAAAATTTAACACATATATGAGGTTTTATGGTAATGGATAAGAGACTTCATCAATTCATCAATAAATAATAGAATAAATAGTATCCATTGCCACATTCCTTGAAACATTAGGAAAAAACAAAAGATAAAATAAAATATAAGAATGTGAATCAAATTCAATGAGCATGAAAATCATTAGGAAAATAAAAATGTGTAGTTGATAATAAAATTTTCAAAACAATCCACAAAAAAACCCATAATTCCTAATAATAAAACACTAAAAAGATACCATCAATATAATCATATGAGATAACATTGTTTCTCACACAAAATAGAATCACATGCTAGATTAAAAATCCCTGATAAACATAAATAAAACTATAATAATTATAATATTAAGACCCTATGACATATATTATATAAATTTTAATGTTGGTTCTTAAAATCAGTGAGTAATTGAACAATAACACCATAAATCAACAATTAACATGAAATTTTCATTCGATTGAGGGAACAATGGAAATTAGTTTAATTCAGGTTCAAATGGTTGCATAGGAGAATCAGAATTTATGGAAATATTCTTCTCCTATATATTAAAGATCACTAAATAAAAAATTATATTTCCAGTTTTGAATGCATGCATAAAAAGTGTTTATAATATAAAACCCCGAATCAACCTCAAATATACATGAATCACCTATAAAACATCAAATCACATTGATGTGATAATGTGTTCTTGGGAACATAATGATTTTTAGCAGAGATCCTATATTCATTATTTTTTTCAGCAAAAAAACATCTACATATTCCACAAAAAACATTTAATCATATTTGATATGATTATTTATTTTTGGGGATAAAATATTATTATATAAGACCATATTGGATAGAAAACTATGAACATATTGAGAATGAAATTAATGAACAATGGTGTAACATTATAATACACCTGTAAGAACCCGGTTCTTATTTTTGAGGTACGAGCTTCTTTTTTTTCCTTTTCCTTAAGTGATTTGAGAAAATAAAGAAAATGGGGAAAAATCCTGAATTTTGGAACTACACGTCGTGTACTTTATCCACACGTCGTGTAATTTTGGCCATGTTGGGATGAGTACCCGGGGCGTGTAGCCATGTCGGCGATGAAGGGTGTAGAAACCACTACACGACGTGTAGTGGTGACTTACACGTCGTGTAGTCAGTCAGAAAGCTTAAACAGTAAGGCGGTGGCGTCGCCGCCAGCTGGACGACAGTACACACCGTGTACTCGAGAGTATATGTCGTGTACTCAGGTCGACAGATGAACAGTGTGAAGGTGCCACCAAATGAACAGTTAAATGAAATAAGTACATGTCGTGTACTCAGAAGTACACGCCGTGTACTTTTTTTTCGGCTTCAAACAGGCAGTAGCCTCCTCATTTGGCAGAGGAGGCATTTGAGCCATTGTGGAGCCAAAGGAGGAGGCCAGATATTTGAAGATCCACTGGGAATTCGTCTGGAATCCGTTTCGGCTTCAGACGATTTCATTGGAACCTTACGGGTAAGACCTCTCCCCTCCTAGTACCGTTCTTACCAATTCTTCTCCTAATGTAAGTTATTTTCATTTAAGTGGGTTTTGTTCTTCATCAGATCTATGCCATTCTTGGGAATTTCTGGAGTCGGTGTTCGGGTATAACGTTCATTGGCATATAAGGTATGTGGCTTTGTGTTCATTTTCCAACTGTCGTGCGTTTTTGTACGTTTTTGTGCATTTTGTGCCATGAACCCATGTTGGGGTGTCATGTGGTTGAGGCCGTTGCTATGTTTAATGCCTAGAATTGCATAGGTGATTAAATCGTGATAATAAAATGCTGGTTGGGATCATTGCTTGGATCCGGAACCACCCCCGGGGTGTGTTTCACTGTTTAGCCGTTTGGCCAGGATACCCGAGGTTATGCCTTTAAAGTAGTAATTGTAGAATTTCCTTGAGAGGAATTGCTTTTTACTACTTGTTTACCTGTTGGGCATGGCCCAGTTACCTATTTAGCCTGAGGGCATTGTTGTATTTGTCCTGAGGGCATTGTTGTGATTAGCTTGAGGGCATTGAACTATTTAGCTCGAGGGCTGTAGTTATTTCGCCAGAGGGAAATATTTCATGCCTGAGGGCTTGAATTCTGTGCCTGAGGGCGACACTTCCTATGCCTGAGGGCAATTTCTGTTAGCCTGAGGGCTATACCTGCGGGTTGGATTCTGCTTACCTGATGGTAAGGTTTTGTTTGTCTGAGGACGTGGACTGTTTACTTAGAAATGCACTGTGCAGGTTTCTAATTTTTCTTTAAATGGATAATGAAATGGAAATATAACTGGTAATTAGTTACTTTTGAGTATTTCTTACTTTATTGCTTTTTACTACTGCACACTTTTGTTGCATGCTTACACGCAGTTGGGCACAGGCCTTTGGTGGGTGCCTACAGAGATATATTTATCACACCCTGTTTGGGTCATGCTTTTCAGCTCAAACAGATTACGTTTTTGCAGGTGTAGATAGGGTAAAGAGTCCCTATACAGGTACTTGACTGTTGTTGAGGAGTAGGAGGGTATGGGACCGAGCCTAGGATGTCAATGCCGCTACCATTAGTTTTGCTTGTTTTGATATACTCTATTTTCTGATGTACTGTATTCATGTATAACATGTTCTGGCTGTTTTCTTAGAACTTGAAACATGTAGCATCATCACTTATATAATGTTGGTTATATCCACTGTTGTAGTTATTTCAGTTGTGTATGTTTAATGCTTCCGCTGTCTGTTTTATGTTTATTTTGATATTCCGCTGCGCTACACTTTGACAAATGATGGCATAGTTTCCCCACTATCATACCTGGTCCCTTGCTGCTAGTCGGTAGCCTCTGGTGTTTGGGGAAATGCGCTTGAGTTCACGTGGTGAATCGGGCTCGGGGCACCCGTTGCGTGGCACCCGGGTCCAGGACGTTACAAAGAGGTATCAGAGGGGTTCTTTACTTTGACTTACTATGTGGAGTTGTATTCAAGGATAGGACGGAATGGTAGTTGGTAATAAGTTGTGCCCGGGTGTAGCTAACCCGTGTACAGGGAAAATCCAGTCTACCTCGTATTTTTCATTTCTTAGATTTTGAAATTTTATGGTTGATATGTTTTCACCGTTGGGTGACTCACGTGGATTGTGCTGTTTATATTTTATCTGTGGGTTCTATTTAGTTGCAACCCGATGAGATGAGGGTATGCCGTCTCATGCATCATATAGGCACATGCTAGAAATCACATTCCATGAATAGTTTCTATGCCATGTAGTTGAACTAGAATTTGGATGTTGTTGTGATAGTTGATATGCTAAGAAAGCATGTTGTTGTGATAGCTGCATGATAAATACCTGCCTGTTTGGTTGAGCTTGATTATAGGATGGACGCCAAACTTTGGTTTTTGGGGAGTATGGGCCCCCATTGATCAGAATTTGGTGGATCATTGACGGTTATTGGTTATAACACAAATGATATGTCAAACTTTGATTTGTGGGGTGTATGGGCCCCCACGGGTCGGAATTTGACACTTAGGTGTTGTTTTTCAGTATTTTTTGGGTTCCAGAGAAGTTTCGGAGGCATACTGTCTGGAATCCCAGTATACACACCGTGTAGTATTTTTATACACGCCGTGTATGTTCTTCTGTTCAGGAAGAAAAATGAACTTTTGAGTACACGCTGTGTACCCGGAGTACACGCCGTTTAGTCTCTTCCCATGTCACAAACCGTGTGGGCGGCGAAACAGGGTAGGGAAGGGCTTGGGTAAAACACATTGTGTAGGTCTGTGCACACCGTGTAGTGTTGACCCGGAGTCCGACCGTGTAACAAACAACATGATTCGGTAAACTCCTTCACAAAATATGT
Organism: Viscum album; assembly: GCA_963277665.1. Taxonomy (NCBI): domain Eukaryota; kingdom Viridiplantae; phylum Streptophyta; class Magnoliopsida; order Santalales; family Viscaceae; genus Viscum; species Viscum album. Next base: position 144,207,378 of record OY728150.1, read on the forward strand.
CGTGTCAATGATGCACACACTGTGTAGTGTGACCTGGGGAATCGGCCATGTAACTAACAATGCAGGTCGGTGTCACCTCTCCTTAAACATGCCGTGTACCTGTGGGACACACCGTGTAGTCTTGTCTGAGGAAAGACTGTGTGGAGTTAGCCGTGTGGCTGGGAAATGGGATGGTGTACATGCCGTGTTGTGGTGTAACACGTCATGTAGTGTTAAGCCGAGTAGTCGGCCGTGTCACAGACGACACGGGCAGTTAAAAAATAACACCGTACACACCGTGTAGATCTTATACACACCGTGTAGTTTTGTTGAACGAAAGTCGCGTGGCTTAGCCGTGTAGAAGGACCCGGGAAGGGGAAAGGAAGTTAAGTACACGCCGTGTAGTCATTGTACACGCCGTGTAGTCTTGTTTTTCAAATTTTGAAATGCCTTCTTCCTCTTGATCCTTTGTGGTTCCTTCACTTTCAGTCTTAATAATCTTGAATCTGAGGCGTGCTTTTGACCTTGTAGTGTCATGCCGCCGAGACGACCGTGAGTTGTTTGCCAGGAGGGCGGCGACAATTATACTCCGGAGATGGTGGGACATGGGTTACCAGTGGATCCACCAGTAGAGCCAGGTGCGGAAACAGCTGTTATAACAAACACAGGCATGGAGGCGCAGTTCCGTGAAGGTTTTATGCGGTTTATGCAGACCTTTCAGGGAGCACCGCAGGCTGCTACATCTATGGCTGAGCTGACTCATATCTTCCAGCAGCAGCATCCGCCTACGTTTTCAGGGGATGGCGGACCGCAGGCTACAGAGTCTTGGCTAGGATCGATGCAGACTATTTTCAAGAATCTTGAGATGCCTCCAGGGCAGAGGGTCAAGATCACGACTTACATGCTGTGTGATTCTGCCAAGAGGTGGTGGGATGTTACCACCCAGTCAGAGCATCACAGGGACATGAAGTGGGAATATTTTCAGGAAGTCTTCTATGACTTCTTCTTTCCTGAGATGCTGAGGGAAGATAGAGCTCGAGAGTTCATGAATCTATAGCAGGGCGTTATGTCAGTGATGGACTATTCTGCTCATTTTACGGAGCTTCAGTGCTTTTCACCCGTGCTGGTGGGTGATGAGGCACTGAGAGACAGACGTTTTGAGGATGGTCTTTGGTATGACATCCGAGCGTTGGTGAATGTTTTCAGGTTTCCTACTATACACACGATTGTGAATCAGGTGCTGATTTCAAAGAGGAACCTGCGGGAATCAAGTGGTGTGGGCCAGGGAGGTTCAGCACCAGTTACTGGTACTATTTCTGCTTGCAAGAGGAAGAGACAGATGGACTTCTCTCAGGGCGGCAGTACCAGCCATGCAACTTCTTCAGGTGGACCGGTCAGGTGCTACCAGTGTGGCAGAGAGGGGAACGAGAGGCCGCAGTGTCCACGAGACCCAGTGGAGTGTCGAGCTTGCGGCAAGATGGGTCATCTGCAGTGCTTTTGTAGTGAATTTCTACCAGTGGCTAATGAGAGGGGTTCTGTGCAGACTCCACGTGCGGGAGTAGGACCAATGGGTTTTTACCAATCAGGGAATTGGAATACGTCAGGGCATGCAGGCAGAGATAGTGGTCGTGGCCGTGGTAGCCAGACACCGGGATCGCAAAGGCAGCAGGGCGGGACAGCTCAGGGTAGCCAGGCTGTGTCGCAGGGCCGCGACATTGGGTAGGCATATGTAGTGCAACAGACCCAGTAGGAGCAAGATCCCAGACCTTCGACAGTCAAAGGTACTATTCTAGTAGCTTATGTCTTGTCTTCAGTACTTTTTGATACGGGTGCTACACATAGTTTCGTATCTGTACCCATTGTGGAGAGCCTTGGGCTCGGTTTTTCTACTTATTCTGATATCTTGATGCTAGACACTCTGTTGGGGACTAGGATGGTTGGTGTGCGTCAATGCAAGGAGTTCCCCCTTGAGGTTGGTGGGTGTCACTTCCTTTGGGACCTCTATGTCCTGGAGATGATGAGCTATGGCGTCATTCTCAGGATGGACTGGTTGGTTCCCTTTCAAGCCTTTGTAGACTTCTATCGTCGTAGGGTGCGTTTCACGTCACCAGAGGGCGGGGAGTTTCTATACAAGGGTGAGTGGGATGTTCAGGCGAGTCGAGCTGGACCAGAGCATCAGGGGCGAGGTGGAGTCACAGCCCAGATGGCGAGCTTATATCTGGATGACTAGGGGACTTGTCAGACGGATTTCCCTCCAATTGTTGATCGTTTCAGGGATGTCTTCCCAGAAGACTTTTTAGGTCTACCTACGGTGTGCAAGGTGGATTTCTCTATTGATCTAGTTCCTAGAGTTGCACCGATGTCCATTCCTCCTTATAGGATGGCCATTCCTGAGTTGCAGGAGCACAAGAGGCAGTTAGAGGAGTTGCAGGCAAAGGGTTTTATCCGACCTAGTACATCTCCTTGGGGTTCTCTGGTACTTTTTGTGAAGAAGGCGGATGGTACCCTCAGAATTTGTGTGGATTATTGGAAGCTGAACCAGTTGATGGTTAAGAACCGATATCCCTTTCCGAGGATAGATGATCTGTTTGATCAGATTCGTGGAGCACGAGTGTTCTCAAATATTGACTTGAGATTCGGATATCATCAGCTGCGCGTTAGACCATCAGATACGCCGCTTACAGCTTTTCAGAGTAGGTATGGTCTATATGAGTATACGGTAATTCCATTCAGACTCATGAACGCGCCAGCAGTTTTCATGGCTCTGATGAATCGTGTGTTTCATCCGTATCTTGATTCATTTGTGGTAGTATTCGTGGATGAAATCTTGGTGTACTCTCACACTCGACACGACCATGCCACCCATCTTGAGATCGTATTGAGTATACTGAGAGAACATCGACTATATGATAAGATCTCAAAGTGCCACTTTTGGATGGACCAGATTCACTTCCTATGTCATATCATCTCAGAGGCAGGAGTTGCAGTAGACCCAGAGAAGGTGAGAGCAGTAGTTTCCTGGGAGCAGCCTAAGAACGTGTTTGAGATACGGAGTTTCTTAGGGCTAGCTAGTTACTACAGGTGCTTCATACAGGACTTCTCCCACTTAGCAGCACCGTTGATAGGTCTGACTAAGAAGGGTGTGAAGTTCATTTGGTCGGAAGCTTGCGAGACAGCTTTTCAGGACCTGAAGGTAAGGCTGACATCAACACCGATCCTAATACTACCAGAACAGGGGAAGAGCTATACAGTTTACTGTGATGCATCAGGGATTGGGGTGGGATCTGTTTTGATGTAGGGCGACCGAGTTTTGGTGTATGGGTCTCGGTAGTTGAGGCCACATGAGAGGAATTACCTGACGCAAGATCTTGAGTTAGCTGTAGTTGTGCATGCGTTGCGCTGTTGGAGACATTATCTGTTGGGAGAGCATTTTGTGGTTTTTACTGACCACAAAATCCTCAAGTATATCTTTACTCAGCGTGACCTAAATCTGAGGCAGAGAAGGTGGGTCGAATACCTACAGTCCTTCGATTTTGAGCTTGCCTATACACCTGGTAAAGGAAATGCAGTAGCTGATGCACTGAGAAGGAAGACTCAGATACAGGTAGTGTAGGAGGCTAGTGGTGAGTGGCAGCTTATGGCTTTGTTCTCTGAGATGAATCTGAAGGTGCATGGCATTCAGGGGCAGACTTATCTTTCCTCGTTAGCTGTGACTTCTACCCTCCTGGACAGAGTGAGGATGAGGCAGCTATCGGATTCAGAAAGCCTAGTTCTACGGTAGTCGGTGGAAAGTGAGGACCCTCCTCCTGGTTGGACGATAGGCGATGATGAGGTTTTTCGTTTCTATGGACGTGTATGGGTTCCAGGGGATATACGTGAGTATTTGATGCGGGAGTTTCATCCTTCATCTTGGGCAGTTCATCCCAGGGTTACCAAGATGTACCGAGACTTTAGACGTCAGTACTGGTGGCCGGGTATGAAGAGATAAATAGATGGTTTTTTTACGAAGTGTTCCACCTATCAACAGGTGAAGGCAGAGCATCAGAGACTATATGGGTTGTTACAGCAGTTTCCCATTTCGGAGTGGAAATGGGATGATGTCGCGATGGATTTAGTGATGGGATTGCCAAGGTCACCTCGAGGCAATGACGCCGTGTGGGTTGTTGTGGACAGACTCACGAAAGTTGATCATTTCTTGCCGATCAAGGATACCTTCGGTGTGGACGAGCTTGTAAGGTTATATCTCTGAGAGATCGTACGTATTCATGGGGTCCCTCATTCTATCGTTTCAGATAGGGACACCCGCTTTACGTCTCTTTTCTGGCAGAGTTTTCAGAGTGCACTGGGTACACAGGTGCTTCTGAGCACATCATACCACCCTCAGACAGATGGCCAGTCAGAGCGAACGATACATGTGCTAGAGGACATGCTGCGTGCATGCGTCCTAGACTTTGGGGGATCTTGGGAGAAACATATACCCTTAGTCGAGTTTTCCTATAACAATATTTTTCATGCGACTATTGAGATGGAACTATACGGGGCTTTATAAGGTAGGCCATGCCGGTCACCTTTATGCTGGTTAGAGGCAGGTGATGTAGCTTTATTGGGGCCACAACTCATGCAGGAGACATCTGAGCAGGTCCAGTTGATTCGAAAGCGGATGGCTACCATCCAGTCTTGTCAGAAGTCTTATGCTGATCGTCGTAGACTACCTTTGGAGTTCATGGTCGGGGATTAGGTTTTTATACGTGTTTCTCCAAGGCTGGGACACAAGCAGATTAGGAGATAGGGTAAGATTTCATTGAGGTATGTGGGTCCATTCGAGATCCTAGAGAGAGTTGGGCTGGTTGCCTATCGGTTTCAGTTACCGCAGCGGTACCGAGCCATGCACGACATCTTCCACGTGTCTCAGTTACGTCGCTACCATTCAGACCCATCTCACACCTTTCAGCCAGAGGAGGTTAAGCTTCTTCATGACACGTCCTTTGAAGAGCATCTGATCCGTATTGTTGACAGGAGCATAAAGGTTCTCTGAGGCCGGTCAGTTCCTCTCGTACGGGTACTATGGCAGCATGGCCGAGTGCAGGACGAGACCTGGGAGCGGGAGGCCGACGTACGTGCTCAGTGGCCAGATCTGTTCTGAGCTTATTCTTCGCCACCCTTGGAAGTGCAATTCGGGGATGAATTACTATAAGGTGGGAAGTTTTTAAGAACCTGGTTCTTATTTTTGAGGTACGGGCTTCTTTTTTTTCCTTTTCCTTAAGTGTTTTGAGAAAATAAGGAAAATGGGGAAAATCCTAAATTTTGGAACTACACGCTGTGTACTTTATCCACACGCCATGTACTTTTGGCCATGATGGGATGAGTACACGGGGCATGTAGCCATGCCGGCGACGAAGGGTGTAGGAACCACTACACGCCGTGTAGTGGTGCCTTACACGCCGTGTAGTCAGTCGGCAATGTTAAACAGTAAGGCGGTGGCGTCGCCGCCAGTTGGGCGATAGTACACACTGTGTACTCGAGAGTACATGTCCTGTACTCAGGTCAATGGATGAATAGTGTGACAGTACTGCCAAATGAACAGTTAAATGAAAGAAGTACACGCCGTGTACTCAGAAGTACACGCCATGTACTTTGTTTTTTCAGCTTAAAATAGGCAGTAGCCTCCTCATTTGGCAGAGGAGGCATTTGAGCCATTGTGGAGACAAAGGAGGAGTCCAGATCTTTGAATATCCACCGGGTGTTTGTATGGAATCCGTTTCGGCTTCGGACGATTTCGTTGGAACCGCACGGGTAAGCCCTCTCCCCTCTTGGTACTGTTCTTACCAATTCTTCTCCTAACATAAGTTATTTGCGTTTAAGTGGGTTTTGTTCTTTGTCAGATCTACTCTGTTCTTGGGAGTTTCTGGAGTCGGCGTTCGGGTATAACGTTCGTTGGCATATAAGGTAGGTGGATTTGTGTTCATTTTCCAACTGTCATGCGTTTTTGTGCATTTTTGTGGGTTTTGTGCCATGAAACCATGTTGGGGTGTCGTGTGGATGAGGTCGTTGCTATGTTTAATTCCTATAATTGTATAGGTTATTAAATCGTGATAATAAAATACTGGTTGGGATCGTTTCTTGGATCCGGAACCACCCCCGGGGTGTGTTTCACTATTTAGCCGTTTGGCCAGGATACCTGAGGGTATGCCTTTAAAGTAGTAATTGTAGAATTGACTTGAGAGGAATTGCTTGTTACTGCTTGTTTACCTATTGTCCATGGCCCGGTTACCTGTTTAGCCTGAGGGAATTGTTGTATTTGGCCTGCGGGCTTTGTTGTGATTAGCCTGAGGGCACTGCACTATTTATCCCGAGGGCTGTAGTTATTTCGCCTGAGGGCAACCTTTCGTGCCTGAGGGCTTGACTTCTGTGCCTGAGGGTGAAACTTCCTACGCCTGAGGTCAATTTATGTTATGCCTGAGGGCTATACCTGCGGGTTGGATTCTAATTACCTGAGGGTAAGGTTTTTTTTGTCTGAGGACGTGGACTGTTTACTTAGAAATGCACTGTGGTGGTTTCTAATTTTTCTTTAAATGGATTAAATGGATAATGAAATGGCAATATAACTGGTAATTAGTTACTTTTGAGTACTACTTATTTTATTTCGTTTTACTACTTCACACTATTGTTGCATGCTTACACGCAATTGGGCACAGGCCTTTGGTGGGTGCCTACTGAGATATATTTCTCACACCCTATTTGGGTCATGCTTTTCAGCCCAAACAGATTACGTTGCTGCAGGTGTAGATAGGGGTAAGAGTCCCTATACAGGTACTTGACTATTGCTGAGGATTAGGAGGGTATGGGACCGATCCTAGGCTCGCGATGCCGCTGCCAGTAGTTTTGCTTTTTTTGTTGTACTATGTTTTCTGCTGTACTGTATTGATGTATAACATGTTCTGGCTGTCTTCTTAGAACTTGAAACATGTAGCATCATCACTTATATACTGTTGGTTATATCCACTACTGTAGTTATTTCAGTTGTGTATGTTTACTGCTTCCGGTGTTTGTTGTATGTTTATTTTGATATTCTGATGTGCTACACTTTGACAAATGAGGGCATAGTTTCCCCACTATCAGACCTGGGCCCTCACTGGTAGTCGGCATCCTCTGGCGTTTGGGGAAATGCGCTTGAGGTCATGTGGTGAACCGGGCTCGGGGCACCCGTTGCATGGCACCCGGGTCTGGGACGTTACAACACCCATATAAATCACTCATTCAAGATCTATTAACATAGTTATGTTTTTTAGAAAATAAAGGATGTAAAATATTTAACCTTCAAAAAACAAGTTTTCCAACCCTAACTAGTTTTTTATGTGAATTTACATAAGAACCACTTGTAACATTACATGATGTGGAAATTTATGATAATTCTAACATTTATTAAAACTTTAATGAAAAAATTCCATCAAATAATTATTGAAAAGTTAATAAAATAATATTTTTCTCCAATTAAAAAAGTCATAACTGTATAATAATAAAGAAAATAACTTTCAATAACACATATAGTAATAAATTTTAAATAATAAAATAATCTCTAATTCATTAAATTAAAACACTAATAGTTTATAATCAAATAAATATACCATTTTTAAGTTCAATATATAAATTTAATTCATTATAGATATTAATTTTTATTTAAGGGTTAGTTATTTAATCTTTAAACACAAGATATTCACTGTAAAAACTCTTATAATTATAGAATATCAATATCAATTTCAACAATATAGTAAATAATTACTATAAAAAATGAATATAAAGAATTTTCATATCACATGAAATGGGAATCATACATTAATCAAGAAAAGATACAACATTGTTTCCTTCCACATACCAAATCAATAAATTAATTTTAACCAAATAACAAATGGAGAAACATTATTCATAAAAGAATAAATGAATCCATTTAAAATTTAATGATTTAGGGTGTATGAATGCATTATAAATTTAATATCCACTAATTAAATGTGTAAAATTTCAATGTGGATTGTATGTTTTATTAAAATTTATATAATGAATTTTTTTATTTCATTAAAAATGCATTCATATCTAGAATGAAACTTACAGCAGATACTGGTCAATTTAGATTTCAATAAATCACCCATTCATGAACATGTGGTCCTTGCCCCGATTCAATATCAAATACTTTGTGAAATAATTAAATTTCATGTGTAAAAATTTACGTTCATTTAAAAGTGACCAATATATTATAATTAAAGATACTATTTATAAGGGGTCCATCGCTTTTATGATGACTATCATTGTGTTTTTATTTTTGAGTAATGAAATGTAGAATGGAGGCATTCTCTCAACATTCATAGCCCAAAATTGGGAAATTATTATATAAATTTCACATTTTTTGGATTCCAATAAAGTCACCCAAATTTTACTCTTTCACTTGCTTCATCAAGATATGTGAATGATTTTATTGAGAATATAGTTCTATATTAAAAAACTCATTGGAGAATTATTTCCTTCCAACCATATATCTCTTCATTTGAGATCACAACCCAAAAATTAATCATATAGTGTACCATTACTACTTTTTCTATCAATCATGATGAGTTTTAGGTATATCATGTTTCCATAAAGATAATTCACATTATCAGTGTCCAGATTAACTTAGTTCTTCCATAATTAGGTAATAGAACAATTTCCCCTTATTTAAACTAATATAGATCAACTTTCCAACATGACATGATGTCCAAGACTAATAGAAATAACTCTTATAGGATTAATCATAAGTGTTTTATAAGATATAATTATTCTAGTTGGGGTCATGGAAAGATGATAAATATTATCCATAAGAAATAGATTCAATGTTGGGATCAAATTCCTTTCTAGATAGAAGTATGAAATTAGAATTCTAAAATCACTCAAAAAACAAGAACAAGATTAAGAAATCTTGTTTCGTTATAATTTCACTGAATCCCTTACTACAATTAAATTTAAACACTAGATACACATAATTTTAGGATCTTAGGACTTCAATAGTATAAGTTCATACCAAATAAGATACCCAAACAAAGATTGATTGCATGTGAAATGGGTTTTTTTTCTACGACCCTCCCTATACAAGAATCGATCCCCTTCATTATGTTTCATTCACATCTTGTATAGCTTATATAGGAACAATGAGGATCTCAATACCTATTCGTTGTATCCCGACCACCTAATCATTGTTAGTTAGTTCATAATACCTATCTGTAATGACTTCATGGTTGTTGAATAGAACCCAAAAGGCATCGATATGGCCATCATGGTTCCCCACCCGATATTTGCTATCAAATTTCAATTCTTGAAGGTTAAGGATGGACTAGGGGATGCAGAGAATGGGTAGATCATTGATTCCATCAAAGGGAATAGGTGTGTCTATGGAACCATTAATCAAACTAGTGTGAGAGATAATTTCTCTCCAGAGAGGGAAAAGGAGACTACACTCATGTCATTTGGTATTTTTCTATCCCTAGAATAAATGGAGGGATTGAACACTGAAGAGGAATCTATGAATTTTCATAAGTATAAGGTTAAAGATTTCATTGAATGTGTGACCATCCTAGACTATTCCCTCCCAAAAATATTTTGGTAAATATCAATAATTATTTTTGAATTTTTTTAAATTATAGTGATAAAAAACATATTCTTTAATGATTTGTTTTTTTTTGAATAAATTATAGTAACATATTTATATTTTCAAAAAAAAACTATTGTAATAATAATTTATTATAATAGGTTCATTTGTTGGTAAAAAAATTAGTATTAATGTGATAAACTAGAAAATGTAATTGTTAGTAAATATTATTCAGGTGTTAAAAATTTATTAGCAAAAGATATCTATGTTGGTAAAAATAAATTTATTTACTTGAACTTAATACCAATAAAACATAATATCTGTTGGAATTTCTCATTTACATAAACAAATATATTGTACGTTTCTAAATTTCTATTTCTATAAGTCAAATATTTTGTATTTCATCATCCTAAATTCATGATTACCAACCACAAAAGCATCATCAATATGTATCATACCCAATTACTAAACCTCAACCATCTCATGGTTGATCCCTTCCATACATGAACATTCTCCCATAGTTTAAACATACTCAGAGGCTCATATAGACTTCCAAAAATTTCCATGAAAACTATCATACCAAACATCATGCCATTTATTTATTTTGATTCCCATATCAAAAACTGTAATTAATCCCACACATGATGATAATACTGATCCCAAATAATGATCACATTCAACACACATAACTTGTGGTCAAAACTATTGCATGTCTATATTTAATTCTAGCAATCAACATCAAAATTCTAAACTAAAACATCTATATAGGATATCACCAATCATCTATGTTACATAATAAGTATTTGAGTAGGGTAATTGAGGCCTAGAGTTGGAAAAAATATGTGTAATTGAACATTTTTTATTTTTTATAGGTGATAGTAAAGGATTGAGGGTCAATTTCGAGAATCTATATAGGGTGTTAAGCATTATATTTTAAAGACATAGGGAGCTAGGTACCCAGTGGACTAGTACCAGGTACCCAGTATGACCAGTCAATGAGGGGTGGTTTTGTGAGGACTAATGACTACCTTGTGTGGGGGTACCAAGTACCTAGTAATTTATTTCTATTTTTTTAGTTTTTAAAATTAATTAATTAAAATATTGTAGAATAAATTAAATGAGTTGAGGACCTCATTTCAGTTCATCAACCAAGGAGGTCAACATTCTCCCTGTCCTCTCACATTTTCCTCCATCCCAAGTGGTATTTGGTTCATTCTGTTTCCATTATTCAAGAATATTATCGTATGTAGTCTCTACAGGTAAGGCTCAATGTCTTCTATCATCTATTTCTTGTTTATTCATCATTGTTATGGATTTTTACTAAAATATCTATTTTATTTCTATCACTCTGGTTTCTCAATTTCTTCTTCCTTTGGTTGAATCAGAATGAGATTCTTTATTATAGGTTCATAAAATTAAGAGGTAAGATGTGCTTGGTAAATTATGTTGTTTATATGTGTGTTTATACTATGTTATTTACATGCATCTAAAGTTTATTTTATGTGGCTGAAAACAACAACACTTATAGTTTCTGTGGTTTGATATTGATGTCCTAGGGGTGCCTTTTGAGGGGTTTGATATGTGTTTTAGAGGGAATAGGTTGTATATGGGTAGGTTTCTTTAGGTCATTCTTGGAAAGTCACTGATAATGGGAGATAGTTGATGAGACATGTTTCTTGATATGGTTCCTTAGGAACATGGTGGATTTGACCCATGTGTCTATAGAGTGATTTGGATTACTGATTTGATGTGAGTTGATATCTTATTCACTAATGATGATGTAGGCAATGGAGGTTCATAGAGTTGTTTCCATAGAATGCAGGTTATGATACTCAATATGGGGCCAAGTCCATTGGGGTATTATGTGGATAGGAAATTACCCATGAGGTGGTGTAACCATTAAATTATTGTTAGTATCCTCCGTAGATGAGAGGATTAAGGTGATGATATTGATTACTTAATCATAGGAGGGATAAAACATAGGTTTGTCCATAATATATAAGAGGTGATGGTGATCACCAGTTGGGGAGAGATTATCATCATGCATTTGGAATGCATCAAGGTTGAGGGTTCAGGCTTGGAAAAGGAAGTGAGGACTCCATATTAATAACATGCTCCTTATTGGAAGTTTTGATTGGGTTGGATTGATAGATAAAATTTGTTTGGGGAACTTTAGAGTCTCTGGGTGTAATAGACTATGGTTACCTTATCCCTCTCCATCATTGGCCAAATTAGGTAACAATTAACTAATAACTTGTAGATCATAGAGTGGATTTGGTTATTTATTCTAGTTTAATCATAAATTATGCTTTAAATTCACTCATATACACTTGGAATTTATCCATGTACACCATTTTTGGTGTCCTACTGAGTTTCATACTCACAAACCCAACACAATCCCCTCATGATGTGTGTAGAATTTATGTCTCGCAACCTAGGAAAGGGAAAGGGGTCGACAACTGGATCTTTGTGGTTATTCATTGATCACGCTATCATGAAATGTCAAATTGATTATGTTTTTAAGGTTGATTTATAGTCTACGGAAGACTCTAGGTCATCTATCAAGGTGATTTTATAGGTTTTGAGTGTGTATTTTTAATAATAAGAACAAAAGAGGGGTGGTTTTGAAAACAATTTCAAGAAAGTAAATTGATTTAAAGAGTTATAAATTTGAAAGACTAAGTGGATTGTGAAAAATATGAGATAAATAAGTGATAATTTCTAAGTTACTACAACACTTTAATATTTCCTCATTATTAATTTATCATTAGGTTTTAGTGTAATCCTTTGGTTGAGGGTTAACCATGATCTTGGGTACCCACAAGCCTCTTAAAATGGTATGATTAGAACTAAACCTTGACATAACAATCATGTAGTCATGTTACATCACCTTAGCATGATTTAAGGTTTGTAAAGGAACATTTAAATCTCAAATGGTTGGGAAATAAAAGGGTTCTTATGTTTTCCAATCGGAACAACACAAGACGCACACTTAAAATCGCACACGAATCGGTTATGAAATAAAAAGTGAATCAATTAAATGCATAAAAACAAGTTAAGATACATATTAAATAACAATTAAACCCACTATATACACCAAACCATTATATAATTATGTGATGGAACTTCTTCTTCAAATTTAAAGCTCCCTCGCAATGATCACCCACCGCTTAGCTCGACATCAGGAGGAGGAGGAAGCTCGGGTGGAACTCCTTCTTCACTATTGATCCCCCTATGAAGATAGGTTCCTACAGAACTTCTAGGATGAGGAGGATACTCCTATAGGAATCTAAAATTTCATAGCTTGTCCTTCTGGTCGAACTTATAAATTAGGCTCCCATGGTGCCTTTTTATATCCAAAATGGAACATGGTTTTGAGCACCCTGTTTTTGAGATACTAATTCTGTCTCAGTTTTGGAATATTAGAAAGTCATATAACGACTTTATCAAAAGATATGAGTTACTGGAAAGCCTCTTGAATATATCCCTGTCAAATGTTGAGGCAATTAGACAAATTTATTGAGATATATGGTCAAAATACCAAACAAAACTTTTTAATTCGTTCAGATTCTGTCTCCTGGACAGAATAGTTTGGATGGGCCACCAGATAGCCGAATTGGGATTTGGTTCCTTGATAAGAGTTGTATACCATGATGTTTTGGAGCAGAATACAAAGTTTCAGTCCATTTGGATTTACGTAATCCTATTAATTATCAAAACAGTGGACAGATGTCCATGGGATGCCATGCAGTTTGGCCCATTTTTCTTCTAGATGATCCCGGGGGCCTCCAAATCACCTCCACCTTCAATGAAAATATCAAAATAATAATAATTTCCTTTTTTCATAGTGATAAACCCAAAATAATTGAATGTGACATTAAGTGAATTTTTTTTATATTTTGAATTTACAATACAAATTCATTTTAAAATAGTGGTGTAAGAGTGAAAATGAAATAGTGAATCATGGTGCGATTAGTTAGTGGGTGCTCATACATGAGGGATGTTGATGTTTTTAGGAGATGTATCAGGTGAATCCCTGATGTTTCTAGTGTTTTATTTTGTTTATTTTGGTCATGAATGTATGTGATCAACCCATAGGTAATCTAGTTTTCTTATGTATGACTCACATGGCATTGTATATGCTTCATATTATATAATATTTTTTTGTCTTTATTTTCTTGTTGATCTTATTATTATTAATTTTTATTTATTATATTTTTTATAATTAATTTTTTTCCAAGGTATGAGGGTATTTTATCCCCAAAATTAAATCTGAGACCCTCACTACTAGTGAGTAGCCTCTGGCATATAAGGAGGCATTCTTAAGGTTTGTAACCCTCCAGTCTGGTCATAGGTCGCTTCAGGGATGCTAAAATGTGGAGTTGTGGTGTTTTTTATTAGTTGGGGAAAAGAATAAATAGATCTTGGAATGTGTTGGAACTAGGATATTATGATGCATTGTGTTCCCATATAGCACAAGTAAGGGTTGATGAGCAAGTTTCCAGGGTTTGGGTATTGATTTTAAAAGTTATAGTGCATTGTATAAGCATTGGTCAGGGGACTGATTTTAAATTTTCAATGATATTATTGGAATAAACCTAAACAAATGGACAAAGAACCCTATAATCATCAAAGAAAATATCATTCACCTATAATTTATAATTAATTTAATCAATAATTACATCAAATATAGAATTCCCTTTGATCATAATTTTATTACCACTCTCAATGTGTTTCTATTATGATGTAGAAACCAAACAAGGACCCCTCTAGATGTATCCACACATGATCCTTGGTTGTACAATCAATATTCTTGATATCATGGGTGGTAGTTTGAGAAGATTAAGTGATTTATATCATTTTCATCAATCACAATGAGGATCACTTATTTTATATCTTGGTTCTTGGGTAGAAGAATAAGAGGATTTGTTTATAGTTTTGAGAGAATTTATGTTTCAATAGTGTAAATGAATCACTAACAATTTCCACAAAACAAAATTTGTCTTATATAAATTAGGTAGTGTTTTTAAAATCAAACTGGATTGGATAGTCTAGCCGATCAGACTATCAGTTGTTCAGTGGTTTGGTATGGTTTTCATGGATATGACATTTTTTCGTTTTGACTAGGATGAGTCACCAAAAATTGGTGGAAAACCAGGCATACCGCCCAGTTTTCAGAAAATATGAGTCAGACCAAGTTGGTTTTCAAAGTTTGAATTTTTTTTATCGAAGTTCAAAAAAATTAGTGGTTGAAATTTTCCAACACTATGTGAAATGCACAAATCAGGTTTCTACAAAAATTATTTTATGTATATATTTATTCATTATATATGTGTGTGTGTAATATTTTTACTAAATATATATTTTCTACTTCAAAAATTATTTTTATAAATATATATTTTTTATCAAAAAAGGCTTCGCATGCCCTTCTTTTATAGGATAGTGGTTTGAGGAGAATGTTTAAAATTTTTAATGTATCACTGCGACCCACTCATTATATATACTTAGTTTATATTTTAACCATTTTCTATTTTCAATGCACGATACAACACTACTTAGACAAAAAAATAAATAAAATAAAATAAAATAAAAATAAAGGAATAAAATATGAAAAAAAAATTGTGATTTATAATTAAAAAATAATAATTTAATATCATTTAAATAATTAAAAGAAAAATAAAAATATATTTTAATTAAAAAAAATATATGATAAAAACAAACTAACATTAAAAAATAATAAAATAATAAAAATGGTTCAACCACCTAACACTTACCTTTAATTGATCCCCTCAAAGGTTCAATGGCCAGTCCAATTATGAAAACATTGAAATTGGAGAAACATTAAAAGAAAAGGAATAAATTTCATTCTTTTAATTTAATCCTAATAAATGTCTCTTTTAAACCATATCTTAAATAATAAAATAATTAATATTTTAGTTTTCATAAAGTATACAACCCATGTCACCTACCATTTAAATATTAATAATCAAATAACTATTATTATTTTAGGTGACATATATATTCAAATATTTTTTCTTAATTAAATATTTTTTTAAATGATATTTAGAATAATTTATTAGATCATTGATTTGATCTGAATCCTCCTATAAAATTATAAAACCTTAAATAATAAAATATTAATTCGATAAAATAAATAAATATTATATTCACATGACTTATAAATAAATATTTATTTTATTACTCACATAACATGAATATATATTTATTTTTTATATCCACCAAACTTGTTAATAAATAAATATTATATTCATTATCTTTTGAATTAACAAGATATAAATTCAACTCAAGTATTCTAAGATAAAATATCATGTGATTGAATTTTTTAAATCAAATAAGATTGAATAAATAACCTTATGCAAACTGATAATAAATTTATTCTTTTATTTAAATTCAAATATAATTTAACAATATTCTGGATATACTTATTGCGTGACCCTCTAGACCCCTTTATCAATGTAAATAGGTGGAACATACCTAAATTAAAAGATTATCATCTAATAATATGTTAAGGTTCCCATTGTGAAAGAGGTTAGTGTAGTAACTACAATAACATTCCTATGAATGCTACCATATAATATAATCCAATTTTCAATCGATATATCATAAAATAGGAAGCATACTTGTTTCATTACCTTATATGCTAGATTTATTTTTCTTTGATTTTCTAATATTAAATAATGTATAAACTACCATGGAAATATATATCTTTACTTTTTTTTTCATTTCAATCAAAGGTCCAAATATATCTTCTTCTATAAATTAGAAAGTTAAAAATTCTTTCTTGACCATTCAATTAAAGTCATATCATCTATGACGCACCCAATGCATGCTACCTTAGCACAAGAATATTTCACCATGAGTTTTATCCATACATAAAAATATATAATTCATTTCATACATGAATAATGATATAATGTATAAGTACCAATACACACATTTACTAATAGGAATATCCAATGGCATATAACATATTTGTAATTCCTATTGGCAGGCTTATCACTACGATCACCCTTATTTGATATCACTAAGTGAGAAATTCATGAGAATAAGTCTTAATGTATTATAAGCCTCCAAAACTTAATAGTCAATCATCATCTATATCCTGAAATAATGATATATCTTGACCACATGACATATATTTAATAATATTATCATATAATCTCTAGGTTCTCATTATATCTGGGAAATTCTATAACCTTTTTATGAGATAAATATTCCAAGGATAATATCACATATTAATGTTACACCAAAAAAATAATCATTATGTTATAAGAAAAAATACTCAAGAATGTGATTTAGTAATCGAAATTAAAAATTCAATTCATTCTTAGGAACTAACTGTAATAGGCACCCACTTTCTCTAGATCCAACTGTTAACATTTCTCAACTCGTTATCTCTCACATGATATTAATTCTTCTTTAGAGGTATAACTTTAGTCATTGGGTTTACCAAATTTCATCTATGGATAATCTATGCCTTGTGACTTCACCTCTTTGAGTAAAAATAAAAGTGATAATATCCTTGAGTGTATACCTTTTTTCCTCTATAATAACATCTTGGATAACACCATAATTTTAATGTTACCACAATCTATATTTGTGAAAATACCTCATATTATCAGTATAATTCCAAGATCTATAACAAATGTTGTGCATTTATAATACTTATTTAGTTTCATTAAAAGATGCAACATACTTGGTGTTTGTAGATATGGCTAACACTTACTATAATGAGATTATATTTCTTAGTATCTTAGTGTAAACATGATACTAGATCAAATTGATCCGTATGGAGAAAATTTTTTCATCCCTTGAACAACTAGTATTCCTTTCTTCACCATACACTAGGTACTTATCCCTTGTACTTTCTCAGGTACTATTAGACAATTCTAACCACCACCTTATACAGTTCTCATGGATTTATTTAAAAAATTTCCCTTTCCTTATGCTTTGGGAAACATTAAACATAGTAAAAATCACGAGACATGTGATAGATTCCATTTTTGAAGCATGTGGATTTTTAATCATCTTCTCAATCTACTCGTATGTTTTGATACATCATCTTTGAGATATTTATGTCATACGACATTGGTAACAAATAAATCCTTAATTTTTATATCTTATATTTTTTAATATCTTGTAAATATATACTATAAAATAGACTAAGAGTTTCAATGATTTGGTTCCATAGAAATTGGGCCATTATTTTAATTTATTATTAATGAAATATTTTTCAACTCAGTTTTAACTATTAGTAAGAACATTTATCTATTTTCTATGTTATGGGTCTTTTTTACTTGAAAATGACAAAATTCACAATAAATTATTATAGACACATATAAATATAATAAATCCGTGATTTAATTCTTAATATTATTCATGAATAGATCCTCAAAAAAATTACATCATGGAAGATACAATGTAAACTTGAATTCATATAGATTTAATCATTTCTATTGGTGGAAATATTTCCACACAATAATCACCTTGACGAGTCTCAAACCTTTAACAACCAACCTTAATTTATAGGTAATATTTTTACTTCCTATGTTTATATTTCTCTTGATTACCCATGTGGACCTAGTGGATTTTACATCAACTATAAATACTAAAAAATCTATTCCACACACATTTCCATAAAATCCATGATATGGTCCCCATTTAGACAATACAAGTCATGTGTAGGAAGAAAAGTATCTTTATGAATGAATAATATGTTATGGTAACATCAGGAACAAAAAATAAAAAATGATTGAAAGAAGAGTAGTAAAATGGAAAGATAAAAGAAAGAGAAGAAGATCAAAAGATAAAATGATTTACATGGTTTGGGAAATGATATATACATCCATGGAGTGGAATAAAACTTCTCTAATTTAAGGAGTATAATTATAGGGAGATCTTTGAGATTCCATTAAATCACATATCCAATGAGATCTTAATAAATATGACACAATTATGTCACCAACGACACAGTAGGTCCATTATTCTATAGTAACTGATGCCTGGAAATCCAAAAAGATATAGTTACTTAATGGTGTTGCCTATAACATGCTATTATAGTTCCATATCTAAGTCCACACTAATACAGTGTCCTATCTCATGATGCTACAATAATTATGAAATTATATAGTTCTATGTCGGGGTCACTTGGTCTTCATTGCTATAGTCTTTTAGAGTTTTTGTAGTGCCCAAAATTTGGGTTGTAGGCCTCCAGCCATAACACCACTAAGAAGAGGTGTGATGCCCCCGTAACCCCCAACAACCTCACTACAGAGGTTAAATTGTGATATTTGATGTCTGGTACACATTCTAGGCCACTAATAGTCGGCCTAAATTCATCCAAAGGACCAGGCTACACTATTCCAAAAAAACTCACCAATGGGGTCTAGTGTGTCACATGTGTGCTCACATACTAAGGGGTGTAGATTACTCAAAAAAAATTCCTAGTTCAATGACATGGTGGAAAGAACCTCCCACTAGGATCAGACCATGTATTACATCCATTACTGATAAAAAGGGCTTTAGAAACCTCACAACCCATTTTTGTGGTTTTTTTGGACACTTTCAGCCTCCTAAAACACATGATATAGGAAATAATTATATTTAAGGAAATAATTACTTTCATAAGATTAAATTTTATTGCATGTGGATCTAAAACATAATTACTATTCAAAATTTGTTACTATTTGAAGTTAAAAGGATTTTTTCAAAATTTTAGGTAACTTGCACCCAGGTGAACTTCATACACACCCTTCTCCACATTCCGTACATTCCCTTATCTATACACATTCTACTCTAGGAATTACATTCTTTGAGATGAACTTGGAATGCACTTCCTGATATGGTTCCAAAATAAAAACTTTTTACATATTCCTTGATACCAAGTGAGGAAACCTGAGAATACCACACATGTATTTTATATCATTCTCAAAATTAAAACATTACATCTCACAAATTCACACAAAATAAAACAAATGTATCACGAAATTGAATTAAATACTTGTTTAATGGTTAAACACAAATACATTAATCATATAATGAACTATGCTAACCACTTACCCATAAAATAGTAGTCTTGGGCTAACAACTGATATACCCTTTTGGGCCTGGGATAACAATCCATGTACACTTTTGGGCTTGAATACAACCACTGTACCCTATTAGGCTTGGGTTAAAAACCTATGTACCCTTTTTGTCTTGAGATATAAATTTTTTACCCTTTTTATTTTGAGATAAAACCCATGTAACATTATAGTCTTATACTAACAACTCCTGCATCCTTTTAGGCTTGGGATAAAAAACCTTGTACACTTTTGGTCTTGGGATACTACTCATGTATGATTTTGAGATTAAGATATATAAAATATTACCCAATGCATTATAGGGATATAACAAACCCTATTTTTACATAATAATAAATTGTACATATGTTTTCCATAGAAAATTGAAAACATTTCTAATCACATCTTTTCTTAATTAACATGTGGAAAAGAAATAGGTTTCATGAAAACATCTATAAGACATTATCATAATTCATACATAGAAAGAAGTTGGATGGTATCATGAGATAATATCCCTAGTAAATCATAAGAAGCATTAAAAAATATTGAAATAGATGAAAACACTTTTATAATATTATTAGAAAAAAAAATTTAAAAATAAGGAGAAATATCCTTTACTTATGATAACTTTTATTTAAAAAAACAATTTGTAAAAAAATTGGATAATATTTCTTTGTAAAACTTACAATATAATCTTCTTAAATAAAATTAAATAGGAAGGAAATAAGAGGTTTTCATGTAGAAAATGTTAAAAAAAGAAAAAAAATCACACTTTTGTAAAGAAATTCAAGATAATGTAAAATTACTAGTGTTGATTTTTTTTAAACATTCCTTTAAAAAAATTAAAAAGAAAAATTAATATAAAATGGATAAAATAAATCATTTAAGTATAAGTAAGTATATTTATAAAAAATAAAGAATATAAAAATAGAGGAAAAAGATACATATATGAAAAGGAGAGATAAGGTTAGTCCATCTTAAAAGAAATAATTTTCGTTGAACTGTGAACCAAATAGAGATGAAATAGTAAGAAGACATTTAAACCACATAAATAACCTTAGAAGATGAAAATAAATAGGATTTAAGAGAGAAATAACAAAAAAATTCCCTCAATTAATAGTTTATATACAATCTTGATTTAAAAGTGATTTTTTAAGGAAACCCTTATGACTTTATAAGTTTTTAAATCAAAGTCTCTTGAAAGTGAAAACCATAGATAGAATAACAAATCATCTGAATAACATAAAAATTATGATAAAATTTATCTATATACACTACATAATAAAATACATGTGGTGAATATGAATCATATCTGAATGAAAATAAAATTAAAATAAGAAACCCTTACAAATTTAGTAGTATATGAATAAAACAAACATGAAATAGAAATTGAAAATGGAATTATAAATCACATGATTAAAAAAATTGTTTATGATAAAAGAATTAAATGGGGAAGTATATATATCATGTCAAAGAATAATGGGGGAATAAAAAAAGAGCTTTAACATTCTATATAATAAAAATTACCATATTAATTAATTATTTTAGAACCTTATTTATATTTATTACCTTTTTACTTTTCATTTATATTTATCATATTAGTTAGTTATGTTATATTTTCATCATCGGAAGTTAGTAACTTTGATTGTTTCATTCTAGTTTAGTAATAGAGATGTAGATCCTTGTCCTTTGATAAAAATTTCATCATTATGGGATTATTCAAGGTAGTGGAATAATTTTTTTAATGATTTATATATTTCTATTATATTATGGGTATGGTTCGCAAGAACGAGATCTATGATGAGCTTGTTTCGAGTAATTTACCAATAATAATAGATTATTTAATAATGATGATTCATTTTTGTGTCATCCTTATATAAATATATTAATAACATAAATTAATATTTAATATCATATATTAATATTATTAATTTCATGATACTCTTTCATCTCAGAAAATGTGAAGATAATATAACATTGTTTGTACTCATAATTGAACTTATTCGAATAAGAACATGTTATTAAAATGAACGAGTAGGAGTATATAGTTTTATATTAGTAATATTATTTTATAAAAATAATAATTATATTAATATAACATCATTATAGTGGATAATTGTATTTAGGAATATTTTATATGAGAAATTAATTTATAAATGTTATGAATAACTATAGACTTACTTTGATGAATTCACCTCTTCTTGACATAGGTTTCATAATAAAGGATTTAGGATTCCTTCTGGGGAATAGAGTCTACCAAAAACCTAACAAATATTTAAGAGAGGAAAAATTAGTTTGGATTTTGGATAGATTCAAAGGAAGAGAGTGTTATGGGAGGGGTATATGTGAGCTCCTTTTATAGGTTAAAATGATGGTTATTTCCTTTGAAACATAAGTTTAGTGAAGGATAAATATGAAATCACATGCTACTAAGATGAGTTAGGTAAGGAAATATTGGTGAGACAATTATTTTTAACCATAAAAACTAAAATATAGCTTATATAATTCATAAATATCATTTTAATTAAACAAAATTTGATCCAAGATAATTGAATTATTTTTATCCCTTTTTATCTTATTTAATTATTTACCATGATAATTATTTTTTTTACTAAAAATAAAATATGACCCCACATATAAAATATTTACATGATGAATATAAATTTATACTAAATTTAATCTAATTTAATTTCTAAATATGATAAATTTATGTTTTAAATGAAAACATGATATATAGAAAAAAAATATTTTTTATAGAAAACTTTAAAAATAGTTTGCATTATTTTTTAATATTTAATATTAATTATTTATTAAAAAAAGAGTTAATATATTTGTATATATATAAAAATTACATTATATACATCATTTAAAATCGATAAATTGAATTTATTTATAAAAAATACACAACACTTAAAAACAATTCTTTGAAAATAACCCTTTCACCTTTATTGTGGTAACAAAATTTTACCCGTGATGACCTATTTTTGTGTCTAAATATAAAAATTGAGATTATTTATTAATTTGAACATGTTGATTCTAAAAAAAAGATAACCATTTTATTAGACTAAAATTTTAAATGTGATAGAAATTTATTTTAATATAACAACACATAACACACAATTTTTTTAGAGAAATGTATTTTAAGTATAAAAATGAATTTAATCCCATTAATTTCAAATTAATGTTCATTGAATGGATTTTTATTTTATTATATTTTTAAAAAGTATATTTATTTAAAAAAATTATTTATCAATGATCATTTAGATTTATTAAAATAAATATAAAAAACAAATCTTTGAAAATCTGTTAGTAAATCCATATTTTTAACTAATCAATAATCATTGAACAAATTTTTTGTTAATTTTTTAATAAAAACTAATTTTTATTAATTTTTATAATCCAAATACGTGAAATTTATATTTTAAATAAAAACATATAATATATAATAAAAACAAAGTTTTGAAATGGAACATTTTTTTAAAAATGAATAATTAAGTCAGTATTCCTTATTGTTACTAAATTATTTCTTGTATGTTGTTAATTTATTTTACTAATAATTTCTTGAATTTTATCAAAATATTTTATTGACATCATTCTTTAAAAGAAATAGATTTAATAAAATGTATATTTAATAAAAAACAATTTCTTTAAAAGTTATTTTCATAAATGAATTAGGATCATTTAATTATTTTACAAAATAATTTATTTTATTTAAAATAAATTATCTATAATTAAAATTTATATCTTTTACATCTAAACAAACTTTTTGTATATTAACTATAAACCAATAATTCCAAATCGGTAACATTTTTACTGGTATTATACTCAAATACTATATAACCATTTATAAGAGTTATATAACAACTATATTAGCCCCATTACTTCCTATAAATTCATTCTATATTTAATTATTAACTCTCACTTCCCTTTCCTTTAGTTCTCATTTGGGATTTTTTGTAATTCTTTCTCTTTTCATGTTGTTTTTTTATTGTAGGTTTAGTTATATTAATATCGATTCTCAAGAGTAGATATAGTCTAGGGTATTTCTTAATTATTAAGATGTTATTATTTTATTTTTATTGTCCCATTTTAATTTATGCAGTTTTAAGAGATGTAATTATCCACGGTATGTAATACATGGTTTTATGCACCTTTTTTGTAATATTCCATTATGAATGAATACATTGTTGTTATTTTGATTCATATATTGTATGAGTTATTTTCTACTAAATTTAAAATATTTTAATATAATAAAAACTTATTAATGATATATATATATATATATTGAGGAAAAAATGTATCATAAAACCTGGGGTGCTACATTCTTTGCTCACACCCTTATATGTATATTCCCTTCTTTGGGAGTACCCTACTATGTATACGCCCTTCTCTATGTGTGATACTCAATGTATTCCCTTATATATTCATTCATAATTTAGTGTGTGCCTTGAGCAGTGCACATAAACTCGTACACTCTAACTCACATGCTCTAACTCACATGCTCTACCTCACATTCCTTTCTATGTGTAACTAGCCTTGTACTTCTAATGACATACCTGGATACCATGGGCACTTACCTCTATAGTTAGATATCCAAGCCAAGGGTTTCCTATAAAATTCCCTCCATATATCCCAATTTTTACAAGATGGGAATAAAAATTTCACACACAAGATACTTGAGTGCATAGAGCTCTAGCCTATGCCAAGTCTTTCACAAAGCCTTCCTTCATGTGATTTAGAGTAAAAACCTAAGGATATGGGATAGAAGGTTCGTTCCCATGTCTTATTAATTGGATTTATGCCCTGGGTGTCAGACTACCTATAACACTCTAAACATAACCATCCCATATTTATATGATTTATAGCAAATATTACATCACTTACTCACCCAGGTCCTTTTGGGTTTAGATTTTATAGAATTAGTAAAATACCTTACATAATAAAACCAATGATTTCATCAAATGAACATATTTTCCACTAAACAAAACTCTCCAACTAAAACACCTCCTTAATTTTAGGATAAAATATTATTCCTCCTATTAACCCTTGAAATCATTCGTATTAATCTTATTGGTACCTAGATGAAAAGGAAAACAAAAAAAGGGTGATCTTGAATACTTAGTAAAGTATAACATAAAACATAATCTAATATAGAATAAAAATGGATGAATAATATGGAAAGAATAAATAATAATAAAATAATTCCATATAACTAATAGCATGAGAATGAAATATATCCATGCATGACATAATAAAATATTACATGGATAACAAAAACTGATTTTATAGTTTTGGATTTTATAATTCTAGATATCTAATTTAAACCATCAAGTCCTCAACCAAGACATTATAAATAATTTGGTATGCTTACACCAAATATCCAAACTATTTTGTCTCATGATACCTATAGATGATTCAAAGAGAAATATAATTTCATACCCACTATCAATAAATCATCATAATCAGACTATAATGACCCCAACCCCGATAACATAGAGTCGGTGGTTACTTTATTACATTAGAACAAGATATAAGTGATCACATCCTAAAAGACTGAATAGTCTATTAGTCTTGGTAAACTATATACATATTTAAACTCACATTCATTTAAAAACAAAAAATACAACAAAAAATTTTCATTGATAACATCATTATTCTTGATAGAATTTCCTTGTATATCAATCATAGTACACTTCATAGTATCCTGCTGAAATGAAAAAAAATAAAGGTGAGATCAAATTCATAGTAAGAGTTATGTATAGTGGAATCTATCTTGATTAAATAAGGCATAATAAATATGGTAAGGGAAATTACTAAAAACACATTCCATATAATCAATAAATTGAGCACGAAGAATAATATGGAGGGAATAAATGATGATCAAATAATGGAATATAAATAATCACATGAACATGAAACTTATCCATGAATATTAAAACTATTCAGATACTCACATGGAAATCAATAACTAATTTCATAATGATAAAATGTATAATTTTTGACATCATAAACTTTCCATTTAGGTATCATTACAAGACATCTTAAGCATATAGTCAAGGCCGCATGTCATGACATAATACATAAATGGGTAATACATACACCAAATACACAAACTAGTTTTTCTCATGAGACATACCAATGCATAGAAGGGCTATAATGGGCCCCACCCATCACATAATAAGTTTAATATATTCAATTCAACATATAAATAATCAATAAAAATTTATCAACAGGCCTTAAAAATCAATAACTATCTAAATAAGAAGAACTAGTATACAAAATATCGATAATATCCCAATAAAACTGAACATAAACCATCTAGAGAAAGAATAAGGATGAAATCATTAAATCATATCTCTAATGTACCATAATTAAAATAAAAATTTATTATTATTGATGAATATAAATATCATAAAAAGATCATTAAAAAAATTCTTTAAGAAAATACACTTTTCACTTTGAAATTAACTTTTAAAAACTAAACAATTCCATAATATTAAGGGAAAAAATATTTAAAATTAATTATGGAAACTTGTAATATAAGGTTTAAAAAAATGTATGGTCATGATGGTATGAAATTCCATTCATGATGAGTATGTTAAAATAATGATCCTTTTCACATTTTTCAGTAAAAAATCAAAAGTACCTTGTTCAGAAAAAAGAAAAGAAAATTCCTTTTAATTTTTTGTAAAATTTCAATAATGGGTGAAAATAAATTTAAAAAATCATAGGTTAATATTAAAAGTATTATTGAAAACATTTTTATAATACATGGACATGGAAGAAAAATATTCTCGACTAAAGAGGAAATTAAGTATATTTTTTAAAAATATTTTCTTAATCTTTTTAAGTAACCAAGAGAGGAAAATGGTAATATTACATAAATATTATATGAATAACCATAGGATAATAAAATATATATGTTTTAAGATATAAATAATATATAATTATCCCAATGGATACTTAAACATAAACAATCCTGAATGATGATGATATTGTGAAATAAACCCTTACCGCTTTGGTAACTTTTGAACCATAACCCCAATGAAAGAAATAAATTCAAATAAAACATTAAATAACATAAATATAAAGAAAATAATGATATATAATATCAAAGTTTCAGTATATACACCACATTAAAGAAACAAGGTGTGAATATGGCAAAAGTATTATGGAAACAAAAGTGAGATGAGAAACACTTAACTTAGTTATGAATTTCATTGTATGTTCTTTTAAACTCTTGTATAACAAATTTAAATTTATTATAATTATATAAAATAATAATTAACAAACTTATAATTTAATATATTATTCACTTATGTCATTTAAACACCCATTTATTAATAATTATTTATTAAAATCATCATTTGGAGTTGTTAATTGTTTTGTTTTTCATTGAAGCTTCAGTTCTACAGTCCCAAACCTCATACTTTGATCATGGTTAAATTATCTCCATAATTTTAACCATGATATAAATATCATATATATTAATTATTTTTATATTTACATTCAACCATAAAAGTTATAGATATAAAAATTAATTACACCATTATTGGAGACAGTAGTTCGTATGTACGAATGAGCATTATTTTCACTTTTTGAAAGATTGAATGAAAAAAGGTAAACAATAATTAACATTTACTGAATCATTATTATACCATATATATCATATATATTAATTAAATTTATCCTTATCGTCATCCATGTAAAGAAGAAATGAAAAATTAATCACATCGCTTCATGGAGGTGGTAGTCTACACATACACACAAGTGACATTATCATTTTCTAGTGGATTGGAAGGTAAGAAGATAGATATGATATTATAATTAAAGAAGTATAATTATTTCATAAATATCTTATATATTAATTAGTTCTATGTTTATAACCATCCAAATAAAATAGTGATGAAAAATGAATTACACAACTGCGGGGAGACAACAAGTTGTAAGTATGTACGGACAATGTTTCCACTTTTTGAAGGATGGAAAAGAGATAGAGAATGGTTTTACCATAGTAATAATAGTATCTCAGTATATTTATGATACTTTATTTATTATTTATTATTTTTACAATATATTTTATATAACTATAATAAGAAATAAATTTGAAAGAGTCGGTAAAGATGATTACCTCTTCTTCGGTGGGCTTCCTTTAAATATTATATTAAGGGGCCTAGGGTTGGTCTTTGGAAAATACAGAACCTCTATAACTTTGATAAGTATGTTTAGAAGATCAATATTCAGGGTTTTTTCAAGATATATGACTCAATGTGGTTTAAATAATAGAGGTAATGGGTGTCTTTTTATAAGTGAGGGGAGGGCCACTTTTGGAAATTCATGAAATATTATAATATAATATGTGTCTAACTCATGTAAAATGGTTATAAAATGGAATGGATTATAATATAAGATGGATATGGTCTTAATATATTCATCCAATAAAAATATTATAGGTTTATCATTTTAAACCCTATAATTTGGATTAACCCCCTAGTTAACCAATTTTAACTTAAATCACGATAATGATTTTTCAAAATTAATGGGTTGTAAATTTGATTATAAGGTGAAAATTTTATCATAAATAGAAAAATAATGGAATTTTAAGCCTTATATTATCCATAATTTCCTCTTTAAATATATTTTATTATTCTTAAATAATTTAATAAAATTTTATTTTAATAAAATATCATTAATGTCATTCTGACACTATTCATTTAATTTGACTTTAAATACATCAATAAAAAGATGAGATTAGAATATAAGATTTTAAAATTACCAATGTGTTATATTTATATAAAAAATTCTTGGAACTCAATAATTAATCAAATTTTTTTTACATTCAATATTTTTTAAATCATTTATTTTATTTTTCTATTAATTGAATAAATATTTTGTCGATGTTACATAAGCATATAAGGTAATTATTGAATCACTAAAAGTTTTAAAAAATTAACATGATAAAAAAAATTCATATTTAAAATATAAATTTAGATCCAAACAAATCATCTTTTAATATTTATGTAAATATTTTAGAGATATTAACGTTAAGAGGGTGACATTTGGGAGTTCTCTTTACTTAAAATAATATAAATTCATTATACATGGAAAATGGCACCAAAATTCCATATATTCAAATTTAGGATGGATATGGAAAATTTAATCTCATCTAATAAAATAAATTCAGTTTTTGGATTTATTTTTAATGTAACACCACAAGACTTTATAATATTTTCCATTTATAATAAATTAAATTTTGTTTCTATAATGCCTTATATGAAACAACAAGTTAAGTTTATACTACATTAAAAATTTAGTTTGTTTGGAATTACATGAAATATTATTCTTAGCTTTCTCTACATGGAATATTGAGTTTATCTTACAGTACACACAAGACCGAGTTTTAACAAACTACAACATACTGTTAATATTATTATTTAATATGATAGTTATCAACTAGTTGTTGTAATGACATGTTTAAAGATGATTAAATAAATTTGGAAAATATTATTTATATATTTTTATATAATTCTTTGGTGCTATAAATGAATATAAAACCCAATTGAATATAAAAGATGTGTTTTTATGAAAAAACAATTTTATGCACACTATGGTGTTTTATCCTAATAAATTAAATTAATCACTATTAGTGAATGATATTAATGAAATATATAAATTATATATTAAATAAAATATTTTTTATATTCATCTAATATATTTTATAAGAATAAGAAAATAAAAAACCCAATATTACGCATAAAAAACTACATTTTTAAAAAGACGGTTTTTCCGCCTTTTAATGGTGTACCTATTTTAAAACTAAAATTTGACACTTTTATAAATTATATATGAAAAAATAAACTTAATTTTATAAATATGAACTTAAAAATTATCATAGGGTGATATTTTTTTTATTTTTCAGAAATATTTAATTTTTTATGAATAGTGAAAAATAGTGAATTTTAACTGAAACCACTTTTTTTATAATTTATTTATAAGGTTAAATTATATTTTATTGGTTTTAAAGTTTATTCAGATCAATTTTACAATTATTAATCTAATTTTTTCATTTTAATAAATATTACACTGATATTGGATTTAAAAACATTTCAAAAGTTTGAATATTTGTACTTTAAAAACCTGTTTCATCATCCTGTTTGTAGGATTAATTTTAAATTAATTTTTGACACTTATATGATTGTATTTTGGAAAAATGGATTAAATATTTTTAATCAGAATAATTTATAATTTTTAATAATTTCAACTTAGTTTTAGACCAAAAATATTAGTGAAATCAATTAGAATTAATTACAGGAATTAAAAGAAAAAGTAGATTAACAAAGGGAAAAACCTTAAATTTAAGGGTAAAAATGCCCTAGAAACATGTAAAAACCATATTGGATGGAAATATTTTGACCATATACTCATTTGAATCAAATGTGGTTCATTATTGGAGGCACATCATGTAAGGGATACCTCCCAATAGTGTTTACCTTTTCATATTTACAAGAATGTTACTCCCCCTCCACTATAAAAAGGAATTCACTACCACCACTTATTCACACCTCTCAATACATTTGTATCATAAAAACTCTTCCCAAATAATATCCTAACATCCATAACCTCATCTTATAAGACTTACTGTGAGCAGAAACTAAACCAAGGAAGGCTTCTGGTATAAATCAAAAGGAGTTACCTGAAAAAGAGGTAACGTTATTCAATGGGATATTTTGTTTTATTTCTTTCTCCATCAATAAAATTATTATTATATATTTATCATATAATAACCTCATAAAATTAAATATAATAATATGTTTTTATGTTAAGGATAAGATATATATGAGAACACACTTCCATCAAATGGGATACATAATCATCATTCGTGTGTACGGCGGATTACCATCTCATGAACCGATGTCCTTCATTCTTCCATTACCACCTTTAAAGGTTGGGAATAATGATGTATTTATAGTTTTTATATGATATATATGATATTTATAATTTATTTATGCTTATATAATTCTTTTATAACATATATATTCATGATTTTTATTATACAGGAATACGATAACATCGTTTGTGGACGTGTGGACTACAACCTCCTCAAAGTGATGTTATTCATTCACACTATACCTTTTTTTTAAAGGTGAGGGAAGCCTCTTTATTAATGAAAAGAAAAAAACATTGAACAGAAAGGGAATGGGGTCAGACAAGACGAAAACTGCCCCCATTCTAAAACATAAACTGTCAATGACATCAGTAATCAAATTCAAGAGGATTATACTCATCATAATCCCAATCAGACTCATCATCCAAGGGACTGAAAGAATTACCTCTAGCCTTTCTCCCACTGGATATGGATCTAGTCACCATAGTGGGCTTCAAATGTGAGTATTCCTTCCTTGGCTGGGACTTTGTCATTGAGGGTGAAAAGCCTTCAATGGAAACTGATTTTCCTTTAACAGCTTCTCGATATGAAACTTTCTTTGGAGAACCATCATTCTCTGTGTCAGACCATTTTCCCACAATATTCATTATGCTCCACTGCTTGTTGAGTTCCTCAATAATTCATTCACACTATACCTGGAATGTATAAAAGTTTGTTTAAATAAAAATATGTGATATATATGATAAAATTATTATAATTTAAATATAATAAAAATATATACTATTTACTTTTTATTCTTTTAATACAAGAAGAAAATGAAAACAACGTTCAAGCGTACGTATGGTCTACCGTCTCCATGAATGGTGCATTTCATTTATATCTCCAAATTTTATGAATTATTAAAAATACATATACACTGAATATATATGATAATTAAATCATGTTTTAAATTTTGGATATTATGAAATCATTATCTAATTAATTGAAACAACAAATAATAAGTCAAAACATACTCGAGAAACTAGGCAATTAACACCCGAAATAGTGAAAATAATGAAAGATTACTAAAAAATAGGTAATAATATATTACAAGAAGATAATATATGATATAATAAATATTAATTTGGTTATAAAATAACTTAGTAACATGATTAATTTCATTATATAGGAGTTTAAATAGTGTTTTATAAAAAGGAAACTTAAGGTAATGGACTTTCATCTGACTTTTTACATATGTGAGATAAATGTCATATTTTATACTTACTTATTTTGTGTGGTTTATATACTACCTATTTTGATATATTATTTCATTAATACTTTTATATTCATGTTATTTAATGTTTTACTTTTAATTATCTCATCCAAGGTGTTTTAACTTGAAAATTACCAACTAGTAAAAGTGATCTTGCAATCTCACTTTCTTTTGTGGCTGTTAACTTTATATTAAAACAATAACTTTCTCATAATTATTTTTCATTGAAAATTATATTTATTTGAAATATACATATAATTTTACTATGAATATTATTATTACCAAAATTTTATACCATTTTTACATATGGTCTTTACTTTGAATTTTATTTGATTTATTAGAGAAATATTGATAAATTCATACCCTTTACTCAATATAGATATTTGATAAGGAACTTTATTCATGGATTTAAATAGATTATTCAATATATAAAGAATGATTTTATATTCAATACATGGGTTGGGTACTGGTTAATTTAATCCCCATGATGCATCGGTAGTCTCATGGGATGAATTTAGTTCGACAAAACCTTCACGTTTGTAAGAGGTATGTTTTAAACTGTCATGTGAAAGGTCTTGATAGTAGAGTTATGGTCGGAAAAAACAAATCAGTTTATACCTAGTATGTTTTAAACCATCTTGTGAAAGGTCTTTATGGTAAAGTATTCATGTGTCTGGGAAACATGTCATCCAATATTTAATCATTTCCTTCATTTCGGTTATTATTATCCAAAGGATTTTCACTATAAAAAAAATATATGGATTCATTTCATTCTCAGTTTATTAATTACATGTCATGTGTGTTAAGTTATTTACCTTTAAATATTGATTATTCTCATTGATTTTTTATTACTTACATTGTGCTTAACCCTTAATGGGCATTTGAGTTCTCCCTTATTTTGGTTCCTTTCTCTAGGTTACGAAGAGGAGATCTTTGAATGAGTTTCAAGGATGCAGTTTATCAGAATTTGTTATGTATTATGTTTAATTTTCTATTTCTAAATGTAAAATGGGTATCATGTATATATGTAATGAACCGTATTTTCAAAAATGTATGGATCATTTATTTTTCAATTTGAACCCTTTTGTAATCAAAGTTAAGGTGTGTTACAGCCTAAGTAAGGTCCTAGGAGTGTTTAGGGAATGTTCAGATCCCGGAGTTCTAGAAAATGGGATAAAGAATTGGGATGAAAGGTTTTTTTAAACCATGAACCCAAACTGCATGGCTAGTTTTAACCATGCAGTTTCATACAGTGGGAACTTACAGGTCGCACAGTTTGTCTGCAACTGTGTGGGCCGAGGTGCATAGCTGTGTGGTGTTGTTGTGTTTTGGGATAGAGCAGATCTGCATGGTTTTCACATGGGTTATAAACTACGCACCTAAACTGTTCATCCCCTTATTTTGGGTTAAAATTCCAAAATTTACCTCATTTAATATTATAACCATTTTCCTTTTCCCTTCTTCCTTTAGTGGACCAACACCCCTCTTCTTCTCCTATTGAGCTTCAAAATCCCTCTAGCTTGTATTTGGGACAAATTCTTTCTTTGGTGTTTGATCTTTAATCCATCAGAAGAACTAGATTCATCTAAGTAAGTTCTCTTAGTATCTCCCTACCTATTTTAGTTTTCTTTAGAATCTATTATGCTATTTAGGTGCAAGCTCATTTGCACTATTTTCTGGGTATTGAACCATTTCTCATATCTCTTCCAACCTGCTTCAAATATGAGGTTGATATTGATTGAGGAGTTATCTATGACCTTGAGGTAGGTGTTCATGTCATTTTTCCTTTTATTTTTTATGTCTTGTAGCTATGTCGTTATGATACACATTGGATTTTTCAAATAATCTCATTTTAATTGATTACTTCATATCAAATTGATCATAGTACTCTATTGTGCACGTATTGATTCTTGATTGGCATCTTAGAGGTTGTAAACAACTTATATGGTCACCCCTTGGGTGTGCTAGGTTGAGTTTCCCATTAAATGGTTAATTTCTTAATTTCCTGGAACACCTAATTAGCTGCCAACATAGCCAATAAATGAAATTTCCCTTGAGACATGAGTATTAAATGGAACCCAAAGCACCTCTTAGGTGTTTTACCCTCTTATAATTGGAATTTCCTAAGTAGGAAATTGACTTGTTTCCCATGTAACCTCTTAAGTTCCCCTTTGAGCTTGTAAATGGGTTTTCTATGTTTTGGTAAATTGAATGGGTTAAAGGGAATTGATCACGTGGGTTGGATTATGCAAGATGTTATGTTATTCCTTAAATAAAATGAATCAATTGATTTTATTGGAATGAATTAAAAGGATGGTAAGGCCATACCTTCTGCTTATACTTTATTAAATGATTCTTATGAATTGAAATTCCATGTATGAAACTGATCTTGGATAGAATGGAATGTGTGAGGTAATTCCTCATGTATTAAATTGTAAATATGACTATGCCTCTATTATATGTATATGGGATAAATGAATATGGTGGGTGAGAGTTTTTGCCTCATTTCTTGTATTAAAAATGTGATTACGCCTTTATATAGGTTGTGTATGATGGTAAGGGGTGTTGAACATGCTAGATAATCATGCACCCTTACATCGAGTGTTGAGTATGGAATCTCACACCAGTGATACTATATGGGCATTGGGATTTACATACCATGTTCCATGATTAGAGTGATGAAATGATGGATCACTCACCATCCTAAGTTTTGTTTCATGATGTATCATACTCTTCTTGGGATGTAGGGCATGTACCCTATTGCTTAAGATTATAGGCTCGTTAGACTGGTTATGGATGGCTGAGTTATGCCCGGTCCAGCCAACATGAGTATTCCAGGTATATTGGTACCCACATCTACACATACTTGGTTCATATAGGTGGATGAAATATATATATATATATATATATATATACTATATATATATATTACTATTATATATATATGGTTACTAATAAAACATTCCTTCTAGCCATGAGTTGAAGAAGGTAAACCCTCTAGGTGTCCTTCAAGAACCTGAGTGGGCTGGTTATTTATTTATTTTACATTTTTAATTAATTAATATTTCTTGAACACTTTTTAGTTACTATCATTGTTTAGATTACATGTAGACACCATTTGTGGTGGCCTACTGAGATTTTTATATCACACCCTACTTGGGATGCCTTTGGTACCTGAGAAGATTTTCAATCTTCTTGTATGGATAAGGGCAATCACCCTACTTCGGAATGTTGATATGCTTAGCTTATAAATGGAGATTAGGAGAAGAGTACTGAGAATTCACTCGAGATGCTAGTGGAGCAGCTCCTGTTATTTTTTTACCATTTGTATAGCATACTTGTATACCTGTTCCCATGTTCCCCTTTTTGTATATCAGCATGCCATGCATCCATGTATCAAAACTACCATAAAGGGTTTTTTGATATATTTACCAATTGTTCAGTTATTTATGCTTTCACATTTTATTATTTATTCTTTATATTTTTTATACATGGTTCTGTTATTATTGTATGTTTATTGTTTATTTATGTTGTTCCATTCTGATATGAGGGTATAGTTTCCCCATTTTTCCACTTTTACACCCTATCTACTAGTCAACAGCCTCTGGAATATAGGGAGGCACTCTTGAGGCTATGTGACCCACTGGCTCAAGGCACGGGTTAAGTGGACCCCAGATCAGAATGCAATAAAGTGGCATCATAAGAGTTTTCTTTCTTTCTTTACTATTTGGTGATAATATATTGGAGATTGGGAACACTTGGAAATTGGTCATAAGTCTATCTTGGGTTTCAAAAACCCATGTTCGAGGTAAATTCCTAGCTTCTTGAATTATAATTTTCGTTATGATTTTTCCTATTACAGTTGATATCATTTCACCATTGGGTGATGCACATGATTTTTTGTGGTAATTAGTATTGTTCAAATTAAGGATTTATATCATCATTAGCTTGATGATAGGAGGGAAATGAGCATTGTTACATGCATCATTATTATACACACCAGGGATAATATGCCATTCATTTTTCCATGTCATGACTATTTTCACCAAACATTTGCTTGTTGCATATTGACAGTGCCTTGAATATGTATTGAATTGTGTTGACACTTATTGAAGGGATTGTAAAACATAATCGATACTTAAAGTACCTTCCTTTTATTAATAGTGTTTTTCCAAATAGGTTAAAGAAGACACCTTAAGAAGTTGATTATAACACATTGATCCATGGGACATTCTTCACATGGGCCAAAATGTATTATTGTGTGATTTGAATGAATATCATATTTTGGTTCATAAGAAGTATGGGCCCTTATGGATCAAAAGTGGTATACCATCCGATTCAACCATTTTAATTAATTTACACAATTGAACGAGCACAAATTCAAAATTAATATGACATATAAAGTGAAATTGGATATCCTATAAATGTGAAACAAAGAATTATACCCAAACCCGGACTTAGTAGTGGGTAGTGGGGTATCTCTTATGTTCTTATAGCCTATTATGGTCTCTTCTACCATCTATACCTGGAATTTGAAGTGGGTAGAGAGGTTTGATCATTATTATAGGAAGTATTTACTCTTATCATATATTATTAATTTCAATATTCTCAACTTATTAAATATCTTATGAGGCATGTGTTTGGAATTGTAGTATCATGCTACCATGGTGTCCTTTGGTCACATGCCCTGAAGGTGGTGACAATCGTTCTTCTAAGGTGGCGGTCCCTAAGCTACCAGTGTTTCCACCTATAGAATCACTACTGGAACCTATTCCTTTTCCAGATATGAGAACTGAGTCCTAGTTATGATATGGTTTTCTCCATATGTTACTGTTTATACAAGGTGTAGTTTGCCTACCCTGAGTATGGAAAAGTTGACTCATGATTTTCAGCAGCAGCATCCTCCCACCTTTTCAAGGGATGGTGGACCTCATGTTATAGAGTCTTAGATCGAAGCAATTCTATTTATATTCAAGAATCTTGAGATGCCTATAGAGTATATGGTCAAGCTAGCATCCAATATGATATGTGATTTAGACAAGTTGTGGTGGGACGTAATCACTGAGGCATATCGGCATTGAAATGGTCTAGTTATATTTTTATACCATCTTCTATGAATAATTCTTTCCCTAGACTTTGATGGATAACAAGCTAGAGAATTAATGAACTGAAAGTAGGGGAGTATATCAATTATGGAATACTCTACTCATTTCCTTATGTTGTAGCAGTTTGATCCTACTCTAGATAAAGATGATCTTATAACTGCCAAGCAATTTGAGGATGGGCTAGTTTACAACATCCGACCATAGATCAATGTGTTCAGGTTGATGAATATTTCTAAAATTATCAACCAAGACCATATCACATAGTTGAATACAAGGGAAGCTAAAGCTGTAAGTCTGGGCGGTTCGGAATCTAGATTTATCAGTGGTTCTTCTTCTAGCCAAAAGAGGTGCTTTGAGGCCACTTCCAAAGGTAACAATAGTCAGGCTCCTCATTCAGATAGATTTTTCATCTATCATTAGTGCAGGAAGTTGGGGAATACTAATCCTCGGTGCTTACAGGATCTAGTCGATTTCATAGGTTGTGGTTGGATGGTCCATATCCAATGTTTCTGTAGGACTTTCCTAAAAGTGACTATCAAAAAGGGATCTTAACATACTCCATGGTCAGGAGCGGGGCCATCAAGATCATTTCAGGAAGGTTGATGGAATACCACCGGCCGATTAGGACGAGGTGGAGGTCAAGGAATAGGATTTCAAACTTATGATTCTTAGTGATAGTAGAGTAGGATGGCTCAGAGAAGTTAGATAGTGACTCAGGGTAGTGGTACAAGCCAGTTATATGGAGTCCAACCTACACTTGAGAAGTAGATCACCAGACCTTCTTCTATAAGAGGTACTATTTTAGTAGCCTCCACTCTAGTGACTTCTTTATTGGACATAGGCGCATCTCACTCTTTTATATCTAAGGAAATCACTGAGATTTTGGTCCTCTAGATCGAAC
Source organism: Viscum album (assembly GCA_963277665.1). NCBI lineage: Eukaryota > Viridiplantae > Streptophyta > Magnoliopsida > Santalales > Viscaceae > Viscum > Viscum album. The sequence continues at coordinate 144,245,192 of OY728150.1, forward strand.
ACTTCTATGGAATTATGACACTATAAATATTTTTAGGTATGCGTTTAGAGGGTGTTCACCATTGTAAGGAATTCCTACTTAAGATAGGTAGTTACCTTTTCATGTGGAATCTTTTCCTCCTTGACATGATAGGCTTTGAAGTAATCATTGGGATGGACAGGTTAGTTCCCTATTGATAATATATTGACTATTATTTTCAAAGGGTGATGCTTACATCACTAGAGTGTGTTAGGAATGTTTATAAGGGAGAATGGGATGTAAGTGAGACATGAGCAGGACCCAAGAAGCATAGGATGGGTAGTGTTACTGCTCAGATCACCAGTCTTTTCATAGATGATTAGAGGTTTAAACCCACTATTTTCCCTCTCATAGTGGAGGTTTTTAGGTACATATTTTATAATAACTTATCTGGTTTACCTTCAGTGCGATAGGTAGAGTTTACTATTTATCTTACACTAGGAGCAGCGCCATTAGCCATTCCTCTGTATAGGATGACACCTAAGGATCTTTTGGATTTCAATAAGCAATTAGAGGATATGGGGGATAAAGGATTTATATACCCCATCACTTCTCCTTGGGGTTCATTATTCCGTTTATCTAAGAATGAGGACAATACCCTCAGTCTCTACATGGATTAATGTCGTTTGAATCAGCTTACTATAAAGAATTGGTATCCACTACTTTGAATAGATGACCTATTTGATCAGATATGGTGATAAAAAGTATTCTCAAAGATTGAATTGAGGTTGGGATATCATCAAGTTCATGTAAATATTTTTTACATACTTCACACATCTTTTAGGAGTAGGTATAGTCTATATGTCTACTTAGTTATGTTGTTCGAAATCACAAATGCACCCACGATTTTCATGACTCGTATGAATTGGGTTTCTACCCATATTTGGATTCATTAATGGTAGTTTTTGTTGATGATAACTTGGTGTATTCATTCTACAAACACGGCCATGGAAACCCTCTTGAGATCATGTTGAATACACTAAGAGATAATCATCCCTATGCTAAGCTCATTAAATTCCACTTTTGGATCAACAAGGTCCACTTCTTAGGTCACATTATCTCGGAGTTAGGAGTTTTAGTTGACCTAGGTAAAGTGAGTGATTTAGTTTCCTGGGAATATCCCAAGAATATATTTGACATCATGAGTTTATTAGGGATATCTAGGTATTATATATGCTTCATCCATGATTTTTCATGCCTTTTAGTTCCGCTTATGGGCTTGGTAAAGAAGGGTGTGAAATTTCTATGGTCAGAAGCTTATGAAGCAGCCTTTCAGGAGTTGAAGGTATGTTTGGATTCAGCATTGATAATGATTATACTATATCTAAGTAGGAGATATCTTGTATATTTTGATGCATTAGGTATCGGTCTTAGAGGTGTTTTGATGCAGGATGAACGAGTCATCGCATATGGGTCTCGTCAGTTGAGGCCTCACGAGCAGAATTACCTGATGCACGACCTTCATATTTCTACTGTAGTTCATGACTTACACTTTTGGAGACACTATCTACATGGAGATAATTTTTTAGTATTCACAGACCACAAGATCCTCAAGTATATCTTGAAATAGTGAGATCTAAATCTCAGATAGTGCAGGTGGGGGGAGTACCTACAGTCATTTGATTTCGAGCTTGCCTACACATTAGGTAAAATAAATTCAGTAGCCAATTCTCTGAGCCAAAAGACTCGGACCCAGGAGGTTTAGGAATATAGTGCCAAATGGAAACTTATGGCCTTATTCTCAGAGATTCATGTTTAGGTTCAAGAGGACTATGGTTATACTATCCTCTCATCCTTACAGTGACTTTTACTCTTATGGAATGTGTAATAATGAAACAAATATCTGATCTTGAAGGCCTTATCCTAAGGGAGATAATTTTAGATGCGATACATCTTCAAGTTAGACTATGTATGGGGATGGAACTTTACAATTCCATGGGCATGTATGGGTCCCAACATCCATCATAGTGGAGCTGATGTGGGAATTTCATGTCTCAACATGGGTGGTTCACCTCAGTGCCACCAAAATGTATCAAGAATTACATCACCAGTATTGGTGTCCTAGTATGAAACAAGATATTGTTAGATTCATCACTCGGTGTCCCACATATTAGTAGGTGATGGCAGAACATCAGCAACCAGTAGGTATTTTACAGTCATTTTACATTCTTGAGTCAAAATGGGATGATGTTTCGATGGAATTCATGACTAGTCTACCCAGATCGCCTCATGGAAATGATACAATGTAAGTTGTCGTTGATCATTTGATGAAGTTTGTGCATTTCTTACCTATGTGATAGACCTTCATGATAGATGATCTAGGAAGGTTATAAATCAGGGAGGTTGTACATCTTCATAGAGATCCTTATTTCTTCTGAAAGAGTTTCTCATTTCACATCATAGTTCTAGAAGGGGTTGTAGAAGACCTTGGGTACATAGGTACTCCTAAGAATGACCTATCACCCTCATAATGATGAAAAAATAGAGAATATTATTCATGTTCTAAAGGAAATGATCTTTACTTATATCCGTGACTTTGGAGGTTCTTGGGAGAAATAAATTCCATCCATTGAGTTTGCTTATAATAACAAGTTTCAAGCTACCATCAATATGGATCCTTATGAATACTTATATGGAAGTCCTTTCTGATCACCTCTGTGTTGGATAGAGGTAGGGGAGGCAGCTATTCTTAGAACATGTCTCATTCAAGTGATAATAGAGTAGGTCTAGAAGATCAAAAGGTGCATGATGATAGCTTAGTCCAAATAGTAGTTGTATGCCAACGGACGCCAATAACCTGTTGAGTTTGAGGTCAGAGATCAGGTTTTCTTGCATGTATCACCTAAGTTAATGCATAGACATATTCAGAAGTGGGTTAAACTCTCACCAAGGTTCGTTGGACCCTTTGAGTTTTTAAAATGGATCGAAATAGTGGTTTACTAGATGGAACTTCCTCATAGATACCAGTCAATGCATGATGTATTTCATGTATCTAAACTTCACTGATACTATTAAAACCTATCACAAGTCTTTAAGCTTGATGTGGTTAAGCTGTATGTAGATGCTTCCTTCGAGGAGTACCCAGTTTTTATTGTGGATCAAATCATGAATACACTTTGAGGCAGGTCAGTTACTTTGGTACAGGTGTTATGACAACACGAACGGGTATAGGGTGATACCTAGGAGTGATAATCCAATATACAAGCTCAGTGGTAGGAAATCTTTGCTGATGATACTACTTTAACCTCATAATCCCAACTCGGGGATGAGTTCTTTTAAAGAGGGTATGTTGTAATGAACCATCTTTTCATAAAGGTATGAACTGTTTTTTTTTCAATTAGAACCCTTTTTTAATTATAGTAAAGGAGTGTTATGGCCTAAGTAAGGTACTAGGAGCGTCTAAGGCTTGTTCAGAGCCCATAGTTCTAAAAAACGGGATAAATAATTAGGCCTCATAGTTTTTTTAAACTATGAAACCTATAATACATGGTTTGTTTTAACCATGCGGTTGAAAACAGTGGGAACCTATAGGTTGCATGGTTTCTGCATAATTTGAAAACTGTTTGCCCCCTTATTTTGGGTGAAAAGTCCAAAATTCCTCTCATTTAATCTTATAAAACTTTTTCCTTTTTCCTTCTTTCTCCAGCATACCAACTCCCCTCTTCTTCTCATCTTGAGTTTCAAACTCCCTCAATCTAGGATTTTGAAAAACTTCTTCCTATGATGTCTGATCATCAATCCGTAGGAAGAATTGCATTTTTCTTGGTAATATATCTTAGTTTATCACTTTCTATTTCAGTTTACTTTGAATCCATTACACTATTTATGTGTAGGCTTATTTTCACTATTTTCTGGGAATTTGAACATTTCACAGATCTATTACAACCCACTCCAAATATGAGGCTGGAATCAAGTGAGGAGTCATCTACAGCCTTGAGGTAGGTGGTCACATCATTTTCCCTTTGAGTTTTGATGCCTTGTAGCTATACCATTGTGTCTCGCGTCAGATTTTTCCAATCATATCCTTTTAATTGATTACTTAATATCAAATTTATTATTGTACCCTGTTGTGCACCTATTTATTCTTGATTGGTATCTTAGAGATAGTAGACACCTTATATGGTCACCCCTTTGGTGTGACAAGTTGAGTTTCCCCTTAAGTGGTTAATTGCTTAATTTCACAGAACACCTAATTATCTTCCAGATTTACCTTTAAATAAAATTTTCTTTAACACATGAGTATTAAATGGAACCCAAATCACCTCTTAGGTGTTTGGACCTCTTATAATTGGAATTTCCCAAGTATTTTGTTTCCCATTTCACCTTCTATGTTCCCCTTGATCTTGTAAATGGTTTTTCAATGTTTTGGTAAATCGAATGAGTTAAATAGAATTGATCACATGGGTTAGCTTATGCAAGATGGTATGATCTTCTTTAAATAAAATGAATCAATTGATTTTATTTGAATAACTTCAAAGGATGTTAATTTCATGCATTCTTATTATGTTTTATTAAAATCTTCTTATGAATTAAAATTCCATGTATGAAATTGATCCTGGATATCATGTCATATGTGAGGTAATGTCTCATGTATTAAATTGAAAATATGACTATGCCTCTATTATATGTATATGGGGTGAATGAAAATGGTGGATGAGAGGTTTTTCCTCACGAATTATATTATAAATGTGATTATTCCTTTATATAGGCTTTTTACGATGGTAAGGGGTGTTGAGCATGGTGGATAATCTTTCTCCCTTACATAGGGTGTTGAGTATGGCATCTCACGGTAGTGATAATATATTGGTGTTGGGATTTACACACCACGTTCTATGATTGAGTGATGAAATTATAGTTCACTCACCATCCTGAGTGTTATTGTATGAATTTCCACACTCTTCTTTGGATTCTGGGAATGTACCCTATTTCTTGATCTTATAATATCGTTAGACTGGTCATGAGTGTCTAAGTTACACCGGTCCATCCAGAACTAGTATTCCCGGTATATAGTCACTTACATTATCATGTGCTTGGTTCATATAGGTGGATACAATATATATATATATATTATACTATATATATATATATATTACTACTATGTATATATAGTGACTGTTCAGAATTTCCTTCCAGCCATGAGCTGAAGTGGGTAGACCCTCCAGGTGTCCTTTAAAAACCTGATTGGGATAGTTATTTATTTATTACGCATTGTTAATTAATTAATATTTCCTATACTCTATTTAGTTATGATAACTAATTGGATTACACATAGACACCATTGGTGTTGGCCTACTGAGATTTTTATCTCACACCCTACTCAGGATGCCTTTGGTACCTGAGAACATTATCTATATTCAAGTGTGGATAAGGGAAAGTTACTTGCTTTAGGATGTTGATGTGTTTAGCTTATAGATATAGGTTAAGAGAAGAGGACTGATCATTCACTTTTGATTCTAATGGATCATATTTTTTTCTTTTTGTACTTTTTGTAAAGCATGCTTGTATGCCTGTTACAATGTTACCCTTTTTTATATCAACATGCCATGCATCCATGTATTGACACTGCCAAAGAGGATTTTTGATATATTTATCAATTTATCAATTATTTAAACTTCCACATTTGATTATTTATCCTATCTATTTGTTATATATGATTCTTATATTGTCATGTATTTATTGGTTATTTTTGTTGTGTCATTGTAATATGAGGGTATAGTCTCCCCACTGTACCACCTTTACACCCCTCGCTGCTATTCATAAGCCTTAAATATATAAGGAGGCATGCTTGAGGCCATGTGACCCATCATCTTGGGGCACAAGTTATTTGGAACCCGATTTAGGAAGATACAATTTATCTGGTTTCCAAAAAATTTAAACTGATTGGCCCTTGAAGATTTTATTTCTTATAATCATGACAAAGTAATAAAGTAAGGCACCAGATTTGGGATTCTAGGGTCGGGGAATTATAGTTAGTATTAAATGAAGTTTATTAGAAACATTAGGAACTATATTTAGGAAAACATAGATTGGGTCACATAACCCTATGATAAACACTGGGGATAGTTCTAAAAGAACATCCAAAAAAACCATGTTTATGATTATGAGTTTAGTTATGCATAAAATTTTCAATTTATGATAAGTATTTCACTAGTTTTAGGATTAAACATTATGTTATAAAATGTTATGATCTAATCTAGTGTATGATATTATTTAGAAATGAAACCTGGAATGAAAAATGGTTTAAAAACTTCCCTACTGATAAAGCCAATATGATTGGTATTAGAAATGAGAAAGTTATAGATATATTAGGGAATATTAATTGTGTTATAAAAAATAACCTTTCTCGGATAGAGAAACTAGTTCCACAACTATATTCTCCTATTTTAGATCATATTATATGACAGAAGACCCCATGATTTAGTGGGACTACTAATATTATTATAGCCAAGTAATGGATTAAGTCTTTAGAGAAGATATTTACGGCTTTGGGATGTGGTGAAAAGGTAAATTTTATACTTGTGGTGTATTGTCTCAAAGGTGATGCTAATTAATGGTGTTCATTGATCAAGAATACTAGAGAGGAATAGGAAATATAAATCATGTAATGGAAAGCATTTAAGGATACATTCTTCAAAAAATATTTCCCCTGTGAGAAACAGACTGAGATGAATAGGAAGTTCCTTAGGTTTAAGAAAAAGAATTAATAAAGTAGTTTAGAGTATGAAAATTAATTTACAAGGTCATATAGGTGTACTATAGATTACATAAAAAATATAGAGTGTAAGATTGACCATTTCTTTGAATGGATTAAAAATTATTTAAAGGGAATTGGTTTTTGAAAAAAAAATCATCTTTTGATGAAATAGTTTTATGTGATATCAATACAAAGAAATAATTCTCTAAGTATTATGAATTTTAAGGAAATACAAAGAATAAGAGGATGGTAGATCAAAAAAAGGATAAGGAAAATAAGATAATGAAGTATTTTACTGCATGTGATTATTATGGAAAGAAACACCTTGGTACTTGCATGAAGGGAATGAGAGTTTGTTATAAGTGTGGAGAAAAAGGCCACCAAGTTCGTGATTTCAAGGGAAAGAAAGAAAATTAAAATTTTAAATGTTTCCACTGTGAGGAGATTGGATACTATGAAAATGAATACCCTAAACGTCAAGGGAATATACCTCAAAAGAATCCAAGGTATCAAGGTCAATCTTATGTTATTGATACAACTGAAATGGAATGATTAATGTGACTATGTATTTAGATCCTTGAGTAATGTTGTAATAGTATTTTATCAGTGATTTATTGGTTATAAGAATAATTAAATATGTAATTATTGTACTATAGTACTATTTCATTAAGGATTTTAGATTATATTTTGAATGGTACCAAGAAAATTGATTCAGTATCAAGCTAAACTTTTTAAAAAACACATGGTTCAGGGAAAGATAAGCCTTAATTTGTTTATAATGTTGAGATAATGATGTTGGATAAAGTGGTGATTGATATGGATAAAGTAAATTGAATACTACTAACTAACATTTAAATGCTTCTAAAGTATTGGATCATAATCCTTTAGAAAGGTTAACTGTTTATGAAATGGTTTAAGTTAAACTCTGGATGTGGTTTTAGAGATTATTGTATTACTTCATCCTATGATGAAAATAATTCTAAGATATGAAGTATAAATAGTTCAAGGCATAAACCAAAGATAAATATTGTGATTATGAAATAGAAACATATCATGTAATTATATTTCCTTACATTCTTATAGAGTGAAATAATACCTCAAATCTAGGAAAAGGGTCTTGAAACAAAAATGTTGTCTTATTATGATCATTTTTTATGATATCAATAACCTTTTTCACACCTCTAGTTCATGGTTTTGTGTTCAACAAATTTCTCATGAACATGTTCTCTATCACTCTCCATAAAAACTTAATAGTTATATTTCTATTTCATATCCATGTTTTTAATAATATTCTCCCATTCTTAGTTTTGTGGCACCTTCACATTTACTTTTCCCTCTTATTAATAATATGTATAATTAAACCTATTTATGAAGTGGGTTTTTCAAAAATATTATTTTCAAATATCCATCCCTCGATTACCAAGATCAAGTTTGAATTGCGAGAATGCAATTTATTTAAGGTGGGGAGAATGCAATACCTCAAGGCGTTATAATATTTTCCTTTTAGAATAAATTTAATTTTGTTTCTAGAATTATTTAAATAAAACACCAAGTTAAGATTAATCTACACTCAACATTGATTTTAGTTGGAATTACACAAAATATTATTCTTAGATTCTGCTACATGGAACACCGAGATTAGCTTGCGCTACATGAAAGACCAAGTTCTACCAAACTACAATATACTATTAATATTATTATTTAATATGATAATTATCAACTAGCCACTGTAATGAAATGTATTAAAAGGATTAACTAAATTTGGAAAAATATTATTTACATATTTTTATATAATTCTTTAGTGTTAAAAATGAATATAGAAGCCAATTGAATATAAAGGATGTGTTTTTATAAAAAAACTATTTTATGCCCACTAAGGTGTTTTACCATAATAAATTAAATTAACCACTATTAGTTAATGATATTAATAAAATACATACATTATATATTCAATAGAATATTTTTTACAACCATCCAATATATTTGACATTCATAAGAAAAGAACAAACCCAATATTATGTATAAAAAGCGAAATTTTTAAAAAGGTGGTTTTCCACCTTTTAATGGAACACTTATTTTAAAAATAAATTTTTAAATTTTATAAATTTTATATTAAAAAAACTTAATTTTTTAAATAAGAATGTCAAAATTATCTTAGGGTGAATTTTTGGTATTTTTCAGGAATATTTCATTTTTTGATGAATAGTGAAAAATATTGAATTTTATTTTTTAAAAATTTACTACCACAATTCATTTTTTGTATTTTATAAAAAATAAACATTAATGATAAGTGGGAAACATATATAAACATCCCAACAACAATACATACAGACCCCCACAGTAAATTCCAAACTTCAAAATATAAATTTCAAACTTCAAAAACCAAAAATCAAGTTGCGAACGAAACCATTAACACCAGCATGGATCCCGAACCAAACACATGCATTGATTTGAAGTTTAGTTAAATAAATTTTACATATATTAATATAATTTATGTCATTGGAATCAATTTTTCATTGATATTGGATGTAAAAAAATTTGAAACTTTTGAACATTTTTACTTTAAAAAAGCACTTTGTCGCCCTGTCTGCGTGATTAATTTTAAATTAATTTATGACACTTATGTTATTGTAATTTAGAAAAATGGATTAAATATTTTGAATCATAATAATTTATAATTTATAATGAGTTTAAATTATTTTTTGACCAAAAATATTAGTGAAAACAATTAAAATTAATTACAGTGATTAAAAGAAAAACTAGCTTAACAAGGGACTAAACCTTAAACTAAAGGGACAAAATAACCTAGAAACATATTAAAAACCTATTTTATGGATATATTTAGAACATATAATACCTTTTATAAAATTTTAATCATTATTGGAGGCACATGATGTGACGCCCCAAACCTTTTTTCACATGTAATAATAATATTATGGTTTTATTCTGTTTAATTTTCATGTTATCTGAACAAAACTCACAAACTAAACACAAATAATTTTATTTAATTAAACACAGAAGTGTTTACATTACAAAAATATCAAAAGTAAAACCATACTACCCAAAAATACCTATTAAAATACCTATTAAAATTATAGGGAGACCATCGAATACAACAAAGACCCCAAGCATATAGTAAGGATATTTCAGATCTTCACAATAAACATCAGTATGGCCAGAGCCACTAAAACTGCATTGAGCATTAGTGGAATGATGTGAACCACCTTTTCCAAGTCTTTTTGGAGATATAACACCCTAATTCATGTTTTTATAAATCTTTAATCTGATCGTTACCTCTTTAGGTGACCGTTGAGTTCCTAACAGATATATGTATAGTCATTGGTCATTATGTTGGTTTAATTTAAAATATCTAGGTATAATCATTTTTCAAAAATAATTAAGGTATGTATTGAAATTATAACTTTAAATATATAAACTATTTTTATAAACTTTAAAAAAATATAGTTATTTAATATTTTATCTGCACTTAGTATGATTTCAAATGAAGTATGGATTTTAAATACTTTTCAAATATTTCAAATGTGTTGAAAAGATTTTATAAATGTTTTCATTCTTGATATTTAAAACAAGGTCTTAACTAAGAATACATCTTTGATTTTTTTAATACTAATATAATATTTTCTTAATTATGTATTGAACTTTGATATATCACTTTATGTTTTAAAACTTTAGCATTTATAAAAATAAGTAAAATATGTAGTGATAGTAGAGGATTCATATTTGGTTGAACCCATATAAGTATATGAAAACCTATTTTAATATTTAACAAAAAATAAATATTTACTTTGTTAAAATTTAGGTGAGTACCCCACCTAGCCGAGGGCCACATTTTGGAATCCCTCAAGGCCTTGATGCGAATCTCACCCACAACCCCCTGGAAATGGCCTAGGGGCGGTGCGCACACATGGTACGTGCTAGGTCTAGCATACACAGGGGACATAGTTACCCCTAAGGGCCCACACAGGTGTGTGTTCATGGAACCAGTGTGCCACTGTGTGGGGTGAAACAGCGGTAGGGGTAGGCGAAGAGCACGCCTGTAGAAGAACCCAGTACAGGGCGGTACTAGGAAGGGAGAGGGAGTAATATTGCATAAGGCTGGGATCTCCAGGCTTATAAAGGATCCACGGAATCCTTACCATTTTGATGTGGGACAACGAAAATCAGTCGGGAGCAGATATGGGTCGTCATATCTCGCCTTGTGCGATCTGGGCCATTCAATTCAGTTCATTCCTCGATCCTCAGTAGTCGTGGTATATCTGCAACATTTTTGTGCATCGTCCGATTTGTCGTGATCTAACCACAACTGTTTGAGTCTTTTAAAATCTCTACATTTCATCGTAGCCGTCCGATCCAATCATCAACAGATCTTAATCATCCATCTCTTTTTAAAATCCATGGACTCGCCTCCACTTCTGGATCTATCTCTATTATATCCCAGCCATTCATTATTTTTCTATTTTTATCCCTCATCTCCCTCTTCTTCTTCCTCCACATGTGCTACACCAGTATCCTTTTCCACTTTCTCCATTTTTTTCTCCACCCGTGACACCGGTGGCCCCTTCCTTTGCTCATTTTCCATAAAGACCGACACCCTCAGTCATATTATAAATAGATTAGGTCTCAGTTTTCCTTTCAAGTTGTATTAAACATATAATATATATGGTTTATATATTATATCATGTTTTTCATTTGAACCCCTCAGTTGTTCTTCCTCTCAAGCCTCCAGTGCGCTTCCCCGAGCCCCTCCTCCTCAATCAAATCAGGTAAGGGTCCGATATTTCCTTTACATTCTTTGATTTGGTTATATATATATATATATATATATATATATATATATATATATATATATATATACATAGAAGTATATACATGTATATATATATATATACAGTTAAGAATATGACTAGATTCCCCCTCTTAAGCTAGAGAATTCTTGATCTTAAATGTATTCTTAACCCTCTACCGAGCAAGGGTTTGAGTCTTTTTATGTGTATATATGTTAATGTAAACATAAGAATATATATATATATATATATATATATATATATATATATATCTGTATGTATATGTTTCATAACCAAACCCTTGTTATCATATGTCACATTTTGAAATTAATGAACCCTTGTTTTAACTAATGCCTCAAATATATTTAAAAACATGTAAGTGTCATTTAATCTTAGTGTAAGACCCTTATACATATATTGTATAATCAGTTATACAATTATATATATAAAAATTCAAAAGTAAATTTGGATTCTGAATCTAATTTAGATTTTCCATGATTGATGAGAATGAATGGAAAATGTGGTTTTTGAAATATGAAAGGTTTTTATACAATTCTTTATATATACCCTTGTGTATAAACGGAATTACACAACACTAAACCCTAATATTTTAGTAATTATGGAGAGTTCATGAGTATAATTTTTGGGGTTTTCTACTCTTATATATATATTTAAGAATCACTTAGTTTCATAAATATTAGATGGTATTAGGTATGGTTGAATTTCATGCTTTTCATTTTTATCATTGTGTGTACCATTGTAATATGGTATACGTAAGCATGCTAGTAATAAATTTTTGGACTTATGTGTGTTCAATACCACACATGAAATATTTATTTTACCTTTAAAATAATTATTCATCCAATCCATGATGAATTTCCAATATGTATTTTATTAAAAAGATTTTTGAATTTAGGGTTATCATTTTACGTGACAAAACTTGTATTTCTTTTTGTGCATTAGTTGTCATCACATATGCTATAATCTGTTTATCATACTTTCCATTTATTTCCATATCTATTTAGTTTATAACATTATTATTAACTATGATATGAAATATTCACTCTGTATATATAAATGCTAAACTCAAATGGTCTTTTATGGAATAAAGAATGTAAATTATTAAAAGTGGTATGGGACAGTTTAAATAATATGAAATGAGAAAATAAAATTTTCAAGGTGGTATGGGACACTTTGAATAATATGAAATAAGAAACCAAGTAATGTGTGACACTTGGAGTGATAAGTGATAAGTAATTTAATAAATCAAAGTGGTGTGGGCACTTTGATTTATAGAAATGAGGAATGCATTGGACTTAGTATGTGATGGGTGGGGCCCGATATATCCCCTCAATGCATCGGTAGGTCTCATGAGACAACTAGACACGGAATTGGTCGAGGCATTTCTCGATTATGATTTTTGGATTTTGGTCGAGGCCTTAATCATTTTAGACATCCTGGCGGAGGCCTTGACACAGTCCTGCATATGCACTTTCTTCATTATGACTATGAAATTTAATTAACCAATAGAATATTTGACTAGTATAATATTATTGGTTAAAGATCTTATGTTTATGAGAGTCATAATTAAGTAAAAGCTTATGGGTTATTAATTATTTCAGCACTCAGAGATTTATCAGCCAGTGTATGTTTCACAGTAGTAAAGGATGAAATTGAAGTTATTATTTTTATGTGAAACTCTGATCATGTATTACTCTTAGATTTAAATTTTTTACTTGCATATTCACACGTCATACCCATTAAAGTTATAATGACTTTTACTTATTATTTTGTACACCATATGATCTGTATGATCATGATAATAAATGGAACATGTTTCCTTATAACTTTGTTAGTATTCTATAAAATGTGCTCTTATAATTCTTAGACTAAATTCTATGTTATGATACATGTGTTACAACATTCCTTAAGAAAATGTTTTATGGAAAATTTTAAAATAATGTTTAGAAAGGTTTTAATTGGAAAATTATGTTATTTTAAAACCCCTTACTGTGCATTCGTATGCTCACCCTACATTTTCAATCTGTTTTATTTTACAGGTTTAGTAGATTTGAGTCCCTCTTTTTGGTGAATTATTAATGAAGACATTTTTTTCAGTTTTTACGGAAATGTAATAATTGTATCTTATTCTCCAGGACCTAAACCAAAAGGATCCTCTCTAGTGAAACATGTGTGTGTGTTTTCAGTTTTCCTTTTTATAAAAAAACACACCATGTTTTATTTCAGCTCTGCACCAGCTCGGGGGCAGTCCAGGGGTTGGGGCGTGACAGTTGGTATCATAGGATTGGTTTAGATGACCCTAGAAAATTATAATAATACTAGAAACTTGGTTATGTGTTACTAAGTAGTAGTAGTTTCCTTAAAAAATTTAGATGGATGATGAATCACGCTTTTTGTCTCTTTCAACAGAAGTATTAGAAACCATAGTAGGGAAATCATGTTTAAAAGGATACGAGATTTTTGAAAGCCTTAGTTTATCATACAAGCACCTCTATCATATATCCAATTCTTCTTATGTACTCCAACTTCACTGAGGAGGAGGCTTTGACTATTTTCTAATGATGAAATCCCAATTCCAGTTCTATGCATGGAAAGGGAAATTCTTTGAGGGGTAATTTAAATTCTTCACTCTAGCCAGTAATGCTACATCTCGGGAGGACTTCAAAGAGGCTTCCCTGGAGGGTGACCTTCGAGAAGCATACCTATGTCAAATTTTGACCTACGGTCTTCATGGAAAAATTATGGACTTTGGAGCCCTTGAAAACGGGACTACCCGCTTATATTATATAAATCAATTTCATATCGATGTCACTCAACTTGATACACATCTTGATTCTCTCACACTAAACTTTAGATGTTCACACGTGGTTAATCCTAGTTTCCCAGGTTTCATCTGGACCAAAGAGATTGAATAATTTAGAACCACACTGGGGATCTGTTTATCTGAGAATTGGGGAAATCACCAACGTCAGTGAATCCAATGAAGTGTCATCTTGGAGGACATTAGGAAATTGATACTAGTGTTGTGAGAGTGAGCGAGTAGTTATGTAACACCTTGGGTTTATGAAATTTATATAAATGAATAATGTTATATGTTTTGATACTTTAACATGTATTTTTTTCAAACAAAGTCACTATTTTAAATGTTTATGTTTTGCTGAATAAAACATATCTCTTGAAATTTTCAGATATAAGACATGAGTTCACCAACCAATATCCTATCACTTCCTACCGAACTATTAGAGATTATAATTGTGAAGACATGCTCAGAATAATACCAGACCTATGAAAACTTACTTCTGACTTGCAAACAAATCCATCGGGTGTCGAACTGCCTAAACATACTCCATCTTTACCAAGGAAACAATCTTGTCTATTACAATATTTCAAATGCACAATTTATAGAATATAGGCAAAGAGGGAAGTATCATGAATCTATTTTTATATGTTTCACTTTTCCTGATAACCACTAAGATGTACTAAATTTCTAAAAGATACTTTGGATGGTGACCATCGAGCGGCCAACCTATTCTAGGTCTGGAGTTTTAGTATGTACGGGGAACTCTATTCCATCAATATTTTCAATCACGACGTGGTGCGTGGTATTTATAGGGATTTAGTTCACTCTAAAATATCTGACCTCCGCACCTCTCATGCCTCTCTGTGGAAGGTTGAGTGCTTTAGGCACAGGTTCGACCCTAGCTATTCATAGTGTATTTAGTCCAAGGAAATCGAGGAGTTTAATACTACCTTAGGAATCCACTTGAGGTCGTCAGCACCCTACCCTTGGTGGTGTTCCCAGTAAAGGTAACTTGGGGGTGATGTGTGTCTGGTTTTACTTTTCTGTTGTTTACAAATATTTTAGAATTGCGAGGACACAATTCTTTGAAGGGGGGATAATGTGACGCCCCAAACCTTTTTTCACATGTAATAATAATATTATGGTTTTATTCTGTTTAATTTTCATGTTATCTGAACAAAACTCGCAAACTAAACACAATGAATTTTATTTAATTAAACACTGAAGTGTTTACATTACAACAAGATAAAAGAAAAAATATACTACCCAAAAATACCTATTAAAAGACCTATTAAAATTATAGGAAGACCACCCAATACAATAAATACCCCAAGAATATAGTAAGGATATTTCGGATCCATCACAATAAACATCGGTATGGCCAGAGCCACTAAAACCGCATTGAGCATCAGTGGAATGATGTGAACCACCTTCTCCAAGACGTTTTAGAGATGGAACACCCTAATTCAGGTTTTTATAAATCCTTAATCTGATTTTTACCTATTTAGGTGATTGTTGAGTCCCTAACAGCTATAAGTATAGCTGTTGGCCATTCTGTTGGTTTAATTTAAAATATCTAGTTATAATTTGTTTTCCAAAATAATTAAGGTATGTATTGAAATTATAATTTTAAACATATAAAATATTGTTATAAAATTTTAAAAAAATATAGTGATTTAATATTTTAGCTTCACTTAGTATGATTTCAAATGAAGTATGGATTTCAAAAACTTTTCAAATATTTCAAATGTGTTGAAAAGATTTTATAAATGTTTTCATTCTTTATGTTTAAAACAAGGTCTTAACTAAGAATACATTTTTGATTTTTGTAATACTAATATAAGATTTTTTTAATGATGTATTGAACTTTGATTTGTTACTTTATTTTTTAAAACTTTATCATTTATAAAACTAAGGAAAATATGTCGGGATAGTAGAGGATTCATATTTGGTTGAACCTATATAAGTATATGAAAAAATATTTTTTATATTTAACAAAAACTAAATATTTACTTTGTTAAAATTTAGGTGATTACCCCACCTAGCAGAGGTACTCCTTGTGGAATCTGATGTTATTAATATTTTCATGACTTATTATATACCCCCTTTACTTATTTTATATCAAATGTGCATAATTTGTGTGAAATATTAATGTATTAATACTAAGTATAATTTTTGAGCATTTTTAGAAGTAGTCCAATTGAGTCAGTTTAATATTTTATTTATAACTCTCACCCAAATGATTCAAATTGTGTGGTTCTTGTTTTGTAGGATTCCTTATTAAATTTCTCATGTATCATTAGAAGAAATAATGGGCCATTTCTGCCATTTGAAGGCTCATATGGTCAACAAAATAAGACCCAAAGAATTTGTGATTAAACTGGACCATTAATGATGATTGAGTTATTGGTAGAAATCTTGAAGCCCAAATTTTATGAAACTCCACCACATTTTCTTGATTATCCAAATTAATAATAGATAAAAATTTGAAGGTCCAACAAGAAGAAAAATGGGCCCAAATAGTTCCTTGAAGTCCAAGACACCATTCTGGCCGGGAATTAAAATCCGAAAACTATTCATGACATATCTAATGATTTAATCATCCAATCGAGTTGAGGTTATGTAGTGTGAAAGAGGATATATAGGATTCATACTTTTTTGAATAAATCATTCGGATTTGAAGGAATCTTCCTATTCAAAACCCTTTCACAATTTATACTTCAAAAATATTGGATTGAAATGGACATATTAAAATTGTTTAATAAAACCGCCATAAATTTATCCCCATAGGTAAAAATGTTTAGAGACGTTGGAAAACATTTTATATACAACTTTTAAGAAGGAGATATCTCGAGATTCAGCATTCTGGATGTTCAGATCATCGAGACAATTGGAGAGACAGTTTGGGAATGAAAACAGTCCACTTCCTTGGGATATAAATGTATCCCCCTCTTCTCCTTCAAAAGGGTTGGAATTTCAGAAGATATGAGAACATATTGGCACGACCAAAGACATTCCAAAGGTTTGGGAGGACCTGCCATACTTAATTTTTCACTTGATATACCCTTCCTCCTCTCTTTGTTTCCTTTTATTTTTGTGTTGTTCATTGTTTGTAATATTGTAAGTTTGTGTTTTGTAATTATGTTTTAATGAAAGTTTCTTCTTTAATATCTCTTATTCTCATCCACATTATGTTGTTTAATATTAATTTTATTAAAATAGTTTAAATACAGTTGAATCCTCTTCCCTTCTTTTGCTTCCTCATTCAATCGAAAGTCTATTTTTTAATTCTCATCATTGTTCGTGTGTGAGTGTTTGACGCACCACTCTTTTCTTATCCCTTTATTTTTCTTCTATTATTAATTTATCATCATAATCATTATAAACATATTATTAAACACCCAAATTTATGAGTAAATATCTCATTGTGGTGAGTCAAAATTTAGGGATGTTAAGTGATTGATAGTATTTGCTCGATGAATATTCGTTAATTTAACATTGTGTATGTTGGACTTAACATGTCCTGGATTAATGACATTTTGTTTAACATGTTGTTTCAATGGATTATTGGAACCATAAATACACTTTTAGGTTTGGGGCATAGTGGAAGCGCATTGGTGGGAGTTCCCAACTTTGATTTTAGCATTAAACAACGTTCAAACCGAGATCCGTCACGATATAAAACCCCAGATCTTCAGAATAGAACAAAGAACAAAAAAAATAGAGGGAGTCCCTAAACCATAGAGATAGGATCATCATATGTTGGTTATAATTAATTTAATTAATTCACAAGAATTAAATTTGTGGAATTCATACTTCGTTGATGTCTCTGGTCACGATCTGATGTGATCAGTCATTGTGTCGTAGAACCCAAGTGTAGGATTCCTCTAGCGGTGATCCACACATGATTCACGTATCTCTAGATGCCGCCGAAGGGATATCTGGGTTCTATCATGGAAGAACCTTTGCTTGCGATGTCTGCCTTCGATCACCTTGATCTGATGGAGGAGGATCTCTCTCGGTCTTGAGAGCGTTCTTGGAGGAAGTAGTTCTTTAGACCTTCAAAGAATTCTCCAGAATTGTTATGCACAACGATTGGGGAAAAGTGTTGGGGTTGAGAGGATAATTATAATCAAGTTTGAGGTTATAGATTTATGACAATAAATAAATGTGTTACATGTTATATTTATTTCTTTAACTCTTATTGAAACCCCCCATTTCGAATTATTAATTCCTTAACATGCGCCCACGTTGATTATAATAAATATCATTTAATAAAACAATATTACATCCTCAAAATCCTGACTAGAAAAACTACATGGTGTGTAATCATTAATACACGGCGTGTACTCGTTTACCATAAAACTACATGGTGTTTATATTTAATATATATGGTGTGTACTTTTATTTTCCATTTTCCTTTATTTCCTCCACCAAATTTATTAGTCCTTGAGTAATGTCTATTCATTTGTTAAATAAATGTAACTGATTTACTTTCTAATAAATATATATTATTTCACCCACAATATATTCTCTCAAATAACTAGTGTCGAAATAAATGAAATCAGGCATTCTTAAATAATTATTAAACCATAGTCAGGAATAATATTTATATAACTTGTTAAAATAATATTTAACTGAGATACATGGACACACTTAGTGTGTGACCCTCTAGGCCCTTTTCTCAGTGGCATTAGGTGGAGCATACCTAAAGTCCAAGGTTATCATCTAGCAACACGCCAAGGCACCCATAGAGAAAGAAGTTAACACCGCAATGACGTGTCACCTCCTACGAACATTTACCGTGTAATATAATTCCTTTGTCACGATATCTCAAATCAAGCGGGTTGCATGCTAGTGTCATCAACCCATGTGCTCGATTATTCTTTCTTTGACTTTCTGGAATTGAAATCGCTCATACCTTACCATGGAAATGGATTTATTTAGGCTATATCAATTCTATCAAAGGGCCTGAGATATCTACTTCTGTTATGGAACTGAAAGGAAAAATACTTTCTCGCATTATCTATTATTGCAGTATTACTCGTGACACACCCAACGTATCCTACCTCGCTGCGAACAGTGTGTCGTCACAATTTTCGTCAATACATCTAAGTGCACGAGTTGTAATACCCATTAATAATAATCTTAAAGTCTAAGGACCAATACACACGTCCGCAGATAGGAACATCTAGTGACACTATGAAATGTGGATTTCCTACTGGCGGGTCTCATTCTCATAATATCCTCCTAGATATTACCAAGGGCGCACACCATGATAAGGTGCCTCAAAGTTTTATGAGTCCTCACCCCTAATGGTCTGTATTATTTGTGTCCCTAAAATAACATCATCTGGGCATAGAACATATATTCAAGAACAGTGTTATGGCATTTCTAGGTTCTCATCATAGTAGGGATCCGCTATGACCCTTTAATGCAACAGCTGTCCTTAGGACATTATCACATGCATTTCCACGCAGAAGAAAAATCAAGATGTGATAAGGTATTTATTAATGAATAAAGTACAAAGTAGTTGGTTCTAGGCCACCAACTCCAACAGACTCCCACTTGGACTAGATCCAACTGCTAACAACCTTTAACCTGGTAGCTCTCAGATGATATTAATGCTTCTACTGAGATAGGACTTTAGTCATGGGGTCCTCCATGTTCTCTTCCATGGACACTCTTCTCACTGCAAATTCACCCCTCTGATAGAAATCCCTCGAGAGGTGATACTTCCGGAGTATGTGCTTTGTTCGTTGATGTGACCTTGGTTCTTTTGCAAGATCCATCTCTACAGTATTATCACAATACTATGTGAAAGGGTCTTTACTGCTGGTCACCACATCAATCTCCTGGACAAAGTTATGAATCCAGATGGCTTCCTTGGATGCATCAGAAGCCACTATATATTCAGACTCCATTGTAGAATCAGCGACAACTAGCTGCTTTGAACTCTTCCAACTCACAGCTCCTCCATTGAGACAGAAAAAATATCCAGATTGTGACTTCAGGTCATTCTGATCTGTCTGAAAACCAGCATCCGCATACCCTCTGATGACAAGATCCTCGTCTCCTCCATACACTAGGAACATATCCTTAGTTCTTCTCAGATACTTAAGGACAATCTTAACAGCAGTCCAATGTTGTTCTCCTGGATCATCTTGATATCTGCCTACCATGCTCAGTGCATAGGCAACATCAAGACTGGTACATAACATGGCATGCATGATGGATCTTATTGCCTAAGAGTATGGGATCTTAATCATTTTATCTTTCTCCTGTTGTGTCTGTGGACACATTTTCTTAGAAAGATATAGGCCATGTAACACTGGAACTAATCCCCTCTCAGATTGTTTCATACTAAATCACTTTAGTATCTGGTCAATGTATATACCCCGACTTAGTCCAGGTAGCTTTTTGGATATATAAAAAATGATCTTGATCCCTAGAATGTAGGCTGCTTCACCCAAGAACTTCATGGAGAAACACTTGTTCAACCAGTCCTTAACTGACTGTAAGATTGGTACATCGTTTCCAATAAGAAATATGTCATCAACATATACTACTAGGATAACGATCACATTCCCATTAAACCGCTTATAAACACATGGCTCACATTCATTCTTAATGAACCCAAATTCATTTATGGCTTCATCAAATTGAATGTTCCATGACTTGGATGCTTTCTTTAATCCATAAATGTATTTCTACGACTTGGAAACCCGTTTGGATTCACCTGGTGTCATAAACCCTTCTGGTTGTGTCATATAGACATCTTCCTGAAGGTTCTTATTAAGGAATGTTGTTTTGAAATCCTTTTTCCAAATCTCATAGTCATGGTAAGCTACTATGGAAAGTATGATTCTTATGGATTTAAACATAGAAACTGGCGAGAAGGTTTCATCATAGTCAATTCCATGACACTTCCTGAATCCTTTAGCCACTAGACTTGCTTTATAGGTGCTAACTTGACCTTCCATGTCCAGTTTTCTCTTGAATACCCATTTGCATCCAATAGGTTTTACATCAACGGGCTCATCGACCAGAACCTAGACTTGGTTTTGATACATGGAATCCATCTCAGAATTCATAGCTTATAGCCATCTTGTAGTTTCTAAGCTTTCTATTGCTTCCTTGTAGGAGAGATGTTCATCATTGTCCAACAATAATGATTCACCATCCTGGGTGACTAGGAAACCAAATCTCTCTGGTTCCCTTACCTCTCTTGAGCTCCTACGCAGTACTTATCTTTCTGGATCCTCTTCCATGGGGACCTGTGGAACTTGTTCCTATACCAACTCATGTTTATCTTGAGATCAACTTCATCAAAGTCAATCTTTCTCCCACTATCCTTTTTTAGGATGTGATCCCTCTCGAGAAAGACGTCTTGTCTGGCAATAGTCACTTTCTTGTTTGAAGGGTTATATAGGTAATATCTTTTTGTTTCCTTGTGATATCCTATAAAGATACACTTCGTGCCCCGAGGTGCTTGTTTGTTTCCTGAGAAGGCCTTAACAAATTCCTCATATCCCCATACATGTGTGTGTGAAAAAATGGGTTTCTTTCCATTCCATAACTCGGATTGAATTCCATTTTCTGCCTTATTTGGTACTCGGTTTAATGTGTATGCTTCAGTTTGTAATGCATATCCCCAAAAGGATAATGAAATATATGCATGACTCATCATTGACCTCACTATATCCAACAAGGTGCAGTTCCTCCTTTCACTAACACCATTCCATTGTGGTGTATAAGGATGAGTGAGGTGAGATAGAATACCAGACTCCCATAGAAGATCAATGAACTCTTGGTTCAGATATTCTCTGCCTTGATCCGATCGAACTTTCTTTATCTTCTTGTCAAGATGATTCTCCACTTCATTCTTGAATTCCTTAAATTTCTCTAAGGACTCTGACTTATACCTTGTTATGTAGACATATCCATATCTACTTAAATCATCAGTAAAAGTAATGAAGTATGAATATCCACTTCTAGGTTCTACTGGAAATGGTCCACATACATCCGTGTGCACCAATCCTAGTAGCTCTGTGGCCCTGTTACCCTGTCCACCAAAACGTGGCTTGGTCATTTTACCTTGTAAAAAAGCATGACATCTATCAAGTGTTTTTAGCTCAGTAGACTCTAAATAGCCATCTTGGTAGAGCTTTGTCAAGCACTTCTCGTTTACATGATCGAGACGGTGATGCCACAACTGGGTGATGTATGAGTCATGTGAGTTTGTTTTGTTATCAATTTCCAACACTTGGTTTTCTTAATTTAATACATACAAACCATTATTTAAATGTTACATACCATAACATACATTGTTTTTATAAAAGAGACAACCCTTATTTCCAAACTTGAAAATAAATCCATCCATATCCAAACAAGATACATAAATTATGTTCTTGGTAACACTAGGCACATAATAACAGTTATGCAAAACCAAAATCATCCTAGTTGGAAATGAGAGATGGTAATCACTAATATCCAATACAGCCAGCTTTGCACTATTGGAAGCTCGAAGATCCACCTCTCCTCTGGAAATCATTCTAAATATACTTGGTTCCTGCATTTAAATACCGATGTGAGCCCCATAAGTTGTATCTAATACCCAATGTGTAGAAATAGAAATATTACACTCAATAACGAAATCACCTTTAACGTCCCCATGCTTCTGGGTGCAGTTCCTCTTCCAGTGGCCTTGCTTGCCACATGAAAAACATACTGCCTCCCTTTCCTTTCCCTGCCTCTGGATCTTCCCCTTCTTGGAAGGACGACGCTCAAGGGCTTCGGACTGTTTATAAGTCTTTGGCCCCTTTTCCTTCTCCTTTATTTTCTTATTCACCGTAAGGACTGCGGGTTTGTCATGCCCCATGTCATTATCTACCTGGAGAATTAAGTTTAGAAGTTCTGATAGACTCTTCTCATTATTTCTCATGTTGTAGTTGACAACAAATCTTGAGAAAGCCTTGGGCAGTGATGATATGATGAGATATGTACGCAACTCATCCAGGAACTTAATCCCTAAGATGTCCAACCATTCAATGTAGCCAATGAGCTTGACTACATGAGGCCCAACTGGCGCAGACTCTCTAAGCTTAGTTGTAAACAAATCATTGGAGATCTCATATCTCTCCTATCTTGCCTTCTCTTGGTAGAGATCCTTAAGGTGAGACATCATGCTATACGCATCCATGTTTTCATGTTGCTTCAAGAGCTCATTAGACATGGATGATAGCATGAAACACTGTATATTTGTGGCATCATCCATGTGTTTCATGTAGAGAGATATTTCCTCACCATTGGCCTCCTTTCTAGGTGAAACTGGAATAGGATCTTCCAGCACATACAATTTCCTTTCGTGGTGAAGGATGACGCGTAAACGCCTCTGCCACTCTTGGAAATTGGTGCCGGTGAGAAGGTTTTCATTATCAAGTATGGTTCGCAATGATATGTTTGAAGTCATTTTTCTTACCGTTTCTACAAATTAAGATTATAAAAGGTTTATTAATTTATGAGAAAATAAATAAATTAATACTTATTAGTCTCCCACTATTTTATCGAAATCCAATAGCCCTCACCATTGACTTTGGAATATTCTGTTGCTTGAGTATTCTAGTGGCAAGGATCTATATTTACCTTTACATTACCCAAACTAGGGTTGGTCAAGAAACTTGAAGGGTTTTATGTAGGCATTCCAAATGCCAACTGCATTAACTCACGGCTCCTTGATCCACTGAGTGGACTCCCCAATCCTGAAATCCTTTTATTTTGGATTTCCTCAACCTTTGCCTCTTGGTCACACCAAGTACTTCTATGGTAGTCAACCCTTGATGAGAACCAAGTCAAGTCAACCCAAAACCTTGAATTAGAATTCCCTGATAATTGAAATCACCCCAACTAGGTTTGGTCAAGCACTTTGAACTATGGTTCAATTCTAACTAAGGGTATGGAAGGCTATACCGACTTAATAATTCTTGGAGGTATTTTATCCTTATACGTAAATTTCCAATTTATTACCTTTTATTACATTCTTGTTAATATTAAGTGGGATATACGTAAGTGATTAACCATTTCTAAGATAATATTTACGTATAAGCCGGTTTTATTTTAGTTCTATCTTGTATGCTCGTTTAATTCATTAATTGTGTGATCGTGACAACACACCCACAATAAATAAACCATGCAACTGACAAAAATAAAATAAATGGTATTATAATGAGATTTGTCTATTGGTTAGTTTATCTAGCGGTTGATAAACTAACCTAAGACCTAGGGGAGAAACACCTTGAACCTTTCGGGTTCGTGTTTACAGCTTTCCACATGTCCACCTTTGTATCTCCTTGGATTGGTTTCACCTTGTATCCTGACTTGAGCCGCCTCCACTAGCTTGGGAGCTCCATACATTACATATGAATTTATCTCACATGCAGGTGAGGAGTAAAAGGGGTTTTACATAAAATAATCCTTGGGCATGCAGGCCCTACATATTAATGAGGATAAGGCTCATAGTCCAACAAATTTAATTTAAATAAATTAAAGAAACCATTCACATACAAAGGTCTTGGTCTAGCTCATGATCATCCATAAATGCAACGATATTTACACATAAATAAAACTAGCATTCAATTCTTTAATCGTTCTTATTTAAGATAAATCATGCTCGAATCAATTAATTATCTTTAATTAATCAATCCTTTTATCTTAAACCCTTTTTTGAATTTCCTTGATATTCTCATCCATCATAATTTTAAACAAATAAATTCATTTAAAATTATCTTTGTACGTAACTTGTACCTTGGAGGCAACCTGATGAATTATCATTGATTACGCAGATATTAAATTAAACACATATATATATATAACACCTATCACATGTTGTGCCTCAGATTTACACATGCATCATGGTACACGTCTCAAGGGTTTGTATAATATAATAATAAATTTTAATAAATCCGCATAATTTGGGTGAGTACACGGCGTGTAGTTCCGACTACACGGCGTGTACTTTTCTTCACCGTCCATCCGAAGTACAGGCCCGGGGACATGGTGTGTTAATGTAAATTGGAAATTTTCGGAGTACACGGCATGTTCAGTGGGACACACACCGTGTAGTTTCCGCATTACATGGTTTCCAGCCAGGGAAGCCGTGTATGGGGTACACATTCCAACCCTAACCTAAAGGGACTACACGTCGTGTTCTGTTGGACCACATGGTGTGTAATCCAGAAACCGTGTGCCACCTATTCCTGGTCAACACACGATGTCATAAATGACTTAGATAGGACCAATACACGACCTGATTTGGCAGACTAGTCCGATGCATGAACCTAGAAAACACGGCGTGTACTTCCGAATACATGTCGTGTATTCTCATGTTGTATGACCATGAACGTTTGGATTCTCCGAATGAGATCCTCTATTTTATTTTAATAAAAAATTAAAAGAAAAAGGTCATTTCTTTATGGTGAATGAGAAAGGATAGAAGAAAAGATCTCGAGATTCAGATTTAAAGAATGGTTAACTTGAATTGAAACAACTAAATTATTAAATGCGTAAATCACCAACGAAAAAGTAAATAATTATAATCAACGTTATAACCCCTCTGATAGCACTTGTAGGTTCTGGGCGCAGTGGAAGTGCGTTGGTGGGGGTACCCAAATTTGATTTTAGCATTACACAACGTTCAAACCGTGATCTTTCACGATATAAAATGCCAGATCTTTAGAATAGAAAAAAGAACAGAAAAAAGGATGGAGTCCCAAAACCATAGATATAGGATCATCATATCTTGGTTATAATTAATTTAATTAATTCACAAGAATTACCTTGGTGGAATTCTTACTTCGTTGATGTCTCCAGTCATGATATGATGTGATCAGTCGTTGCGTCATAGAATCCAAGTGTAGGATTCCTCTAGCGGTGATCCACACATGCTCCACGTATCTCTGAATGTCGCCGAAGGGATCTCTGGGAGCTAGCATGGAAGAACATTTGCTTGCGATGTCCGCCTTCGATCGCCTTGATCCGATGGAGGAGGATCTCTCTCGGTCTTGAGAGAATTCTTGGAGGCAGTAGTTCTTTCGGCCTTGAAAGAATTCTTTAGAATTTTTATGTACAACAATTGGGGAAAAGTGTTGGGGTTGTGAGGATATTTATAATCGAGTTTGAGGTTATAGAGTTATGAAAATAAATAAATGTGTTACGCATTTTATTTATTTCATTAACTCTTATTGAAAACCCCCATGTCAAATTATTAATTCCTTGACATGCACCCACGCTGATTATAATAAATATCATTTAATAAAACAATATTACATCCTCAAAACCCCGACTGAAAAAATTACACAGCGTGTAATCATTAATACACGGCATGTACTTTTTTTCCATAAAACTACACGTCGTGTATATTTAATATACACGGCATGTACTTTTATTTTCCATTTTACTTTACTTACTCCACCACATTTATTAGTACTTGAGTAATGGATATTCATTTGTTAAATAAATGTAACTACATTACTCGCTAATAAATATATATTATTTCACCCACAATATATTCTCTCGAATAACTAGTGTTGAAATAAATGCAATCAGGAATTCTTAAATAATTATTAAACCACAGTCGGGAAAAATATTTATTTAACTAGTTAAATTAATATTTAACTGAGATGCATGGACACACTTAGTGCGTGACCCTCTAGGCCCCTTTCTCGGTGGCATTAGGCGGAGTGTGCCTAAAGTACAAGGTTAGCGTCTTGCAACATGCCAAGGAACCCATAGAGAAAGAATTTAACGCTGCAATGACGTATCACCTCCTACGAATATTTCCTGTGTAATATAATCCCTTTGTCACGATATCTCGAATCAAGCGGGTTGCATGCTAGTGTCATCAAACTATGTGCTCGATTATTCTTTCTTTGACTTTCTAGAATTGAACTCGCCCATACCTTACCATGGCCATGGATTTATTTAGGCTATATCAATTCCATCAAAGGGCCTGAGATATAAACTTCCATTATGGAACAGAAGGTACAAATCCTTTCTCGCATTATCTATTAATGCAGTATTACTCATGATGCACCCAATGTATCCTACTTCCCTGTGAACAGTGTGTCGTCACAGTTTTCATCAATACATCTAAGTGTGCGAGTTGTAATACCCATTAATAATAATCTTAAAGTCTAAGGACCAATACACATGTCCGTAGATAGGAACATCCAATGAAACTATGAAATGTGGATTTCCTACTAGAGGGTCTCATTCTAATAATATCCTCCTGGATATTACCAAGGGTGCACACCATAAGAAGGTGCCTCAAAGATTTACGAGTCCTCACCCCTAATGGCCTGTATTATTTTTGTCCCTCAAATAACATCATCCAGACATAGAACATATATTCAATAACATTGTTATGGTACTTTCGGGTTCTCATCATATTAGGGATCCTCTATTACCCTTTAATGCAATAGTTGTCCTTAGGAAATCATCACATGCATTGTCACGCAGAAGAACAATCAAGATGTGATAAGGTATTTATTAATGAATAAAGTACAAAGTAGTTGGTTCTAGGCCAAAAACTCTAAAAACACTACCATAAACAAGTAATGGAAATTATTATAACCCTAAGTTAGGTTAAGTTTTGGATTAAATCCTTAACACTTAGGAATTCCAATCAATGTTATCTTGTGAAGTGGGTATTAATTTAAATGCAATATAAAGCAAAGATCAAGGATATCACAAGCTTAACTCCCTAATAATGAACTCACCCCAATATTTATCAATTTGTTAAATCAAACATCATCCATAAATTATTTTATAATCTCTTCAAACAAACCCCTCAATCAAGAAAATAATCCACTAAAAACAATCAACTATTAAAAAAAGTATCATCGTCGAGGATTTGACCTGATTGCTGCTATACACGTTAGCAGAGCATCGGATCTTTGAACGGTCGATAGGTGACAATCGGTCTTGTGTTTCAAATGGAGTTGTTGCTAGGGATGGTGCTTTATGTAGTCATTAGTTTCTGGTTATTGTAAAAAAAACCCAAAAAAAAGTTTAAAAAAAAATTGAAAAAAAACACAAAGAAATACCCGCCTTCCTCATAAAGATCATAAATGGAAAACACAAAAACAAAAACCCATATTCCTTTTTATCCAACATCTTTCTGAATTCCCCATAGCCTCCCAAAAAATACCTCAGATTTTTTTGACCCTAAAATTGAGCGAACACTTCGCCAACTTAGGAGGAACATAAGAGATAATCAAATAATTCAAGAACCAGTCCTTGTCCAACGAATTGAATTAGATATGGCCAATCTTAGGGAACAAACACTTAAAGAACTTTCTTCCCCTTATATGAATTAACAACCTATTGGTATTAAATATCCAAAAATAGAGTCCAACTTTGAACTGAAATCGGGTTTGATTCATCTTCTCCCTCATTTCCACGGGCTAGCCGGTGAGGATCCACATCTTCACCTTAAAGACTTCCAAGTGGTGTGCTCTACCATGAAGCCTCAAGGGGTTTCTGAGGAACAAATCAAACTTCGAGAATTCCCTTTCTCCCTAGATGACACTGCTAAGTCATGGCTATACTACCTTCCACCTGGTTCCATAACCACATGGAATGACATGAAGTGAATCTTCGTAGAGAAATTATTTCCTACTTCTCGTACTTCTTCTATTTGAAATGAAATAAGTGGTATCCATCATTTCCCTAGTGAATCACTCCATGAATACTGGGAGAGGTTCAAAAATCATGTTGCAACCTGCCCACATCACCATATCCCTGATCAACTCTTGATCGAATACTTCTATGAGGGGTTATTGTCTATGAAGATAACTCTAATTGATGCTGCAAGTGGCGATGCTCTTGTTGATAAAACTCCTTCACCTGCAAGAGATCTCATAAGTAACATGGCTGCAAAAACACAACAATTCCATACTATAGAACATGATCAAGTCAAAAAAGCCCAACATAATCAATCAATTGAGCCGAACAAGATGGATGAGTGGATGACTGAACTTACAGGTCTTGTGAAACAACTAGTTGTGGCTACCAAATCCCCAACCTCATCTTCTCCGTAATCAATGCTTCCTAGACCTATCAAAAACTATTGAATCTACAACTCTTCAACTCATCCAACAGACACATGTCCACAACTTTAAGAGGATCAATCTGATTCATCTGGACCAATGGAGCTCAATGCAGCATATGCTCAGCGGAACACCAACTGTCAACTATCATGTCAGTTTTTTAGAAACTTCAACCAACATCACTATGAGCCCTTATCTTATTCCTATAACCAAGGCCTTAGGTATGGTAATCCCATATCTCATCCCCCTTAATTCCCTCCTCAAAACCCAAACCAGTTTCAATATGGTCAAGGTGTTGGTAACTTCTAACAAACTTATCCTTTTATTCCTCAATGTCGAAGGAACAATCCTCCTCCTGGATTCCATTATCCTAGTGAGCCTTCCAAATTCCAAAACCAATAAAATCGCTTTCCCAAGAATCAAAATCTAGGTAATCCCAATCTGGGACAAGCCTATTCTTCCAAGAAACCATGGAAAAGTGCAGTGGAAGATCTTTCCTCCTTTACTCGTTCCAGCCTCAAGAACATTGAAACCCAAATTGGTCAACTTGCATTCCACCTTAGTCAACACCATCCATCCAATTCTTCCCAACTTCCAACTCAACCATTACCCAACACCAAGGGTAATGTAAGTTAAATTTCACTTAGATTAGGAAAGAAAATTTCTATACCTCAAGATAAGTCATATAAACCACCTTTAAATGTTGACCTATAAAATTAAAAGAAAAAGAAACTTGAAAAGAAACCTGAATCCATTCCCTAACCTCTTTCTATTCCACATAGGAACCCAATTCCTTTTCCTCAAGCCGTTTCTAATACAAAGAAGTCCTTTGAACCCGATCCTGAAATGCTTGACATGTTTAGAATTGTTGAAGTCAACATTCCCCTCTTAGATTACATAAAACAAATTCCTAAGTCTGCCAAGTTTCTCAGGGAGTTGTGTACCCATAAGAGGCAACTTAGGACCTTCGAAAATGTTTCAACCCAAGATTCCATACCCATTAAGTGAAAAGATCCAGGGACCTTTATGGTTCCATGCCAAATTGTAAGTTCCAACTTTGATGATGCACTCATAGACCTAGGAGCCTCAAATAATTTCATGCCCAAATCCATATTCTCCAACCTTGGTCTAGGTCCCTTACATCCAACGGGTGTTGTCATTTAATTGGCCAATCAAAGAACAACCAGTCCTGAGAGAATAATTGAGGATGTCCTTGTCCGAGTCAATGATCTTATCTTCCCTATTGATTTCTATTTCCTTGACATGGAAGGTGAGACGAACTCTTCTCGATCTCCCCTAATTATAGGAAGACCATTCCTCATGACTACGAGAACTAAGATTTATTTCCATTTAGGCATATTATCCATGGAATTCAGTGACCAAATGGTCAAGTTCAACATTTTCCAAGACATGTGATACCCATCTGAGGTTCACTCTGCATTCTCAATCCATGCTTCTGAGGAAACTTCTTAGAGTCAATCGAACCCCAATCCGCCATGTTCTTCATGTTCTAATGACAAAGGATCTTGTAAAATCTGCACCATGATTAAAAAAGTCATAAATGGTGAAGTTGATGTGGACCTTTCATTCATAGACTCTATAAATCTAGAGGATCTTGAAAACTCTCTTGAATCCCCCATCAATTCTAATATCTACTATTCCACCTTGGAAAGTATTAAGGAAAATGAATCTGAAGAAACTGAAGTCCCTTATTCCATTCCTGAGTTTTCTAACCCAAAAATGAAAGATGATATTGATCTAAAACCTCTTCCTGAACACTTAAAATATGCATTCCTTTTACATTATGACTCATATCCTATCATTATCTCTGCTTCACTTACTGAAACTGAAGATTCCAAACTTTTTCAGGTGTTAGAGGAAAAAAAGCCCATAGGTTGGACCCTATATGTCATACCAGGAATCAACCCTGCCCTTTTCATGCATCACATACATCTTGAGGAATCATCCAAACCAATTATACAACCACAAATAAGACTCAATTCACTCATTCTTGAGGTAATTAGGGAAGAGATCACCAAGATTCTACAAGATGGTATTATCTACCCAATTTCTGATAGTGAATGGGTTAGTCCAATTCAAGTTGTACCGAAAAAGGGTGGGATAATTGTTATCACAAATAAACATGGAGATGTATTCACAACTCGAGTGAAGAACAAATGGCGTGTGTACATCGACTATAGGAAATTGAATGTTGAAAGAAGAAAAGATCACTACCCTCTTCCATTCCTTGATAAAATGCTGGAATGATTAGCCGGAAAGTCACACTATTTCTTTCTTGATGGATACACCAGCTACTTCCAAATCCCAATCGCAGCTCAGGACCAAGAGAAGACTACTTTCACATGACCCTTTGGAACATATGCATAAAGAAGAATTCCTTTTGTCCTTTTCAATGCTCCTATAACATTCTAGAGGTGTATTATGAGTATCTTTTCCGAATTCATTAAACATTGCATGGATGTCTTCATGGATGACTTCACCATTTATAGTGAGTCATTTGAATCTTCTTTGAATTCACTCTCTCTAGTCCTCCAAAAGTGTGTCAAGTGTAACCTTGTATTCTATTTTGAAAAATGTCACTTCATGGTTGAAAATGGGATTGTTATAGGGTAGATAGTTTCAAAAGATGGTATTGAAGTCAATCCTGCAAAAATTGAAGTGATCCAATCACTTCTTCTACCCACTTCTATTTGAGGCATCCGTTCATTCCTAGGTCATGCTGGTTTCTATCGGAGATTCATCCATAAATTCAGTAGTATTTACCTCCCACTTACTCAGTTGATCCAAAATGACGTCTCTTTCTATTTATATGAGGTTTGCAAGAGATCCTTTTTTGAACTCAAAAATGATCTAACATCCGCCCGAATAATCCAACCCCCAGATTGGTCCTTACCCTTTGAGTTGATGTGTGATTCTTCTGATAGAGTCGTTGGGGATATTCTTGGTCAAAGAAGAGAAATTATTCCTCATGTCATCTATTATGACTCAAAAAAATTGTATGAAACTCAATCTCACTTCACTGTCACTAAAAAGGAACTTTTATCAGTGGTTTTTTCCTTAGGTAAATTTCGGCCCTATCTCTTAGGTGTCAAAATCATCATCTTCAAAGACCATTATTCTATAAAGTTCTTACTCAATAAAAGTGACTCCAAAATGAGGATAATAATATGGATCCTAATGCTCCAATAGTTTAACCATGAAATCAAAGATAGACCAAGAAAAGAAAACCTTGTGGTTGATCACTAGAGTAGAATTTCCAATTCCTCTCATTCTGAAATCATCGATCTTGAATTCCCCACTGAGCACCTTTCATCTCTCACTCAAAAAATACCATGGTATGCCCCAATTGTAAATTACTGGGTTTCTAGTGTTTTTCATGAAAAATTTTCAAAATAAAAAAATAAAGTTGAAAAGTGATTCAAAATACTATTTTTGGGAAGAAAATAAACTTTAGAAAAATGGGGCTGACATGGTAATAAATAGATGTGTCGATGAAAATGAACATTCATCCATATTATAATTTTGTCACTCAATTCCTAGTGGTGGCCACTTTGGACCACAAAGAACCTCCCGAAAGGTCCTAGACTTTGGATTCTTCTGGCCTTCACTCTTCAAGGACTCACATGAGTTTTGTCAATCATGTCCCACTTTCCAAAAGTTTGGCACAATTTCAAAGAGAAATTAAATGCCCCAAAAACCATTAATTTTCTGTGAGATCTTCGATGTTTGGGGCATTGATTTCATGGGACTATTTCCCCCTTACAATGGATACTCATACATCCTTCTTGCGGTTGATTATGTTTCTAGGTGGGTCAAGGCCAAACCCAATAGAAAGGATGGTTCAAATACTGTTAGTGAGTTCCTAAATACACACATCTTCCACCAATTTGGCACACCACCTTCCTTGATCAGTGACTTAGGAACCCATTTTTGTAATAGAACCATGGAATCTCTTTTGAAAAATACTGGGGTTGTACATAAAACTTCAACTTCAAATCACCCCCAAACAAATGGCATGGTTGAACTTTCAAATAGATAAGTGAAAAGAGTGCTTGAGAGAATTGTAAAACCCACCAGAAATGATTGGCCTAAAAGACTTGGTGAATCGCTTTGGGCTTATCTAACTGCCTATAAAACACCCATTTGGATGTCTCCTATTAGTCTAGTTTTTTGTAAATCGTGTCTTTTTCTAGTTGAAATCCAACATAAGTCATTTTGGGCAGTAAAAACTTGTAATTTTGATCTTGAAATATCTGGTGAAGAAATATTGTTATAATTGGCTGAGCTGGAGGAGCTTTGACTTGATTCTTATTAGAATTCTAATCTATACAAATAAAAATCCAAGGCACTCCATGATAAACACATCCTGAGAAAGGTATTTTATGAAGGTGAAAAGGTAATTCTATTCAATTCTTGATTTCAGCTTCACCCAAGTAAGCTTAATTCTTGTTGGGAAGGACCTTTTGTTATTACTAATGTTTACCCATTTGGTTCAGTACAAGTCCAAGACCCCTATTCCAAAAGGACATTCACGGTTAGTGTACATCAGTTAAAGCATCACCATGAGAGGATTCACAATCCTAGATCAACATCGACTTCCACTGGATCCCCAAATTCTATAGTCAACCCACCACTAGATAGAGATGGAGACCTACCAAATCCAAAATAGGGGTCACCTCTTTCCCTTTAACTCTCTCTATCTCTTACTCTCTCTCACTCTTTCTTCGTTTTCCTCTCTATTTCATTTTTTACCACTTTCTTCATCAACCCCTTTCTTATTCTCTTTCTCTTTTGTGTGGGTGTGTATTTTAAAGAATGCTAAAAAAACTAAAAAAATAAAAAAAATGTAGAAAAAACCAAAAGAGTCATAATTACTCACCTTAGATTTTCAAATTTTGTCCAACCATTTTGGGGAGTCAAAAGACATGGTTTCATCTCAAAAATTTTGTGGTTTCTTCATATATTTGGATAGAGAATATTGTGTCAAACCCAACAAATTTTTAATTCTCAGTTATTGATTTGGAAAATGATTTTTTCCAACCTTGAGAACCAACATTATATTTCATGCCAGGGCTACCTATGGCCGTCTTTTCAAAATGTGTGTTTTCACCCCCATTTGAGAGTCTTGATTTTGTGGACCTTCGAGCTAAATTTCCTACTTTAGTGTGCATTAATATAGTAGAGGCATTTTCTGAACCACATGATAATCACAATAGCCAAATAGCCTCCCATTTCCCTTACATTAATCTTCCTTTTGAAAGCCCCTTCAAGCCTATGAAAACCTTTTCTTTGATGGCCACATTACAAGCCCAATACCTTTTCCCACCCAATATCAACATGGATTTTTCATTGCATTTTTGTTTTGAAATTAAGTGTGGGGGGTATGGATTTCATTTTGGTTACCCTTTTTTGATTTCACCATGTTATCATATGCTTGAGGGAAAGCATCCATTTCAGTGTGGGGGAGAGGTTGTCATTCAGTGTGTTTTGGGGAATGTAATTTACTTTTATTTATGTAATTTTGTAAATTTTATTCACAAGTGTTCAAAAAAATCAAAAAAAAGGAACAAAAAAAAGTTTTGGGGAATGTAATGTACTTTCATTTATGTAATTTTTTAAATTTTATTGACAACTGTTCAAAAAAATCAATAAAAATAATAAAAAAAGAACAAAAAAATTGGGTTGTTTCTTGGGTAGGTCAAAAATCACTCTTCCTCAACATTTGTTCTTGTTATAACTATTACAATTAGTGTCGTGAGGAGATCAATCATGGGTTGGGATATTTGTGTGAGATCTTTTCTAAGTTCAACTTTCGAGAAGAGAGGAAAAAAAGGAAAAAAGAACACTTTCATTATATTCTTATATAATTGGGAGAAGTTTTGTGGTTTGTAAATATTTCATCTTATCATCGTATTCAAATTTTCATCCTCTATTGTGTCTTTCTTCACACAACCATTCCCTTGTAAATATGTGTTTTCATTTCTTTCCATGTTTTATTTCAAAAAAATGTGCATTGATTTTTCTATGTTGGTGTTTTACACCTCTTCTTCTCTCTCTTGAACATTATATTCCTACCATCCCATAGAAAAAAAAATACCCATTAAAAATACCTCTTGATTCTTGCGTACTTTGGATAGGGATTGGAAGCTAAGAGCTCTTTCAAACTCTAAGATTTTCACTTTTTGTTGGTGAAAGAGTGAACCTCCACAAATGAATTTTATCATCTTGAGAGGTGTGAGTTTTGAGTGTCCACATTTTCCATTTATAAATTTGAGCATGAAAAAATGAATTAGTTTTGGAACATTTTTTCTGTAACAACTTGTGGTGGAATTCAAAATGGATGAGTGAAATAGTCTAAACCTCCCCTGATTGGAGAAAACAAATTTTTTCTATTTGTTGGTGAGTGAAAATGATTTTCTTATGTTTTTATATTTGTTTCATATGAGGACATTAACAAGACTAAGTGTAGAGAAGTTGATGTTATTAATATTTTCATGACTTATTATATACCCCCTTTACGGATTTTATATGTAGTGTGCATAATTTGTGTGAAATATTAATGTCTTAATACTAAGTATACTTTTTGAGCATTTTTAGAAGTAGTCTAATTGAGTCAGTTTACTATTTTATTTATAACTCTCACCCTAATTATTAAAATTGTCTGGTTCTTGTTTTTTAGTATTTATTATTCAATTTCTAACATATCATTAGAAGTAATCATGGTCCAAATCTACCATTTGAAGGATCATATGGTCAACACAAGAAGACCCAAAGAATTTGTGATGAAACTGGACCATCAATGATGATTGAGTTATT
The DNA here is from genome assembly GCA_963277665.1 of Viscum album. Taxonomy (NCBI): domain Eukaryota; kingdom Viridiplantae; phylum Streptophyta; class Magnoliopsida; order Santalales; family Viscaceae; genus Viscum; species Viscum album. The sequence goes on from OY728150.1 coordinate 144,281,474, forward strand.
GTTCTAAATACCAAAGCCCAAATTTTATTAAACTCAACCATATTTTCTTTATTATCCAAAATAATCATGGATAAAAATTTTAAGGTCCAAATATAATAAAAAGGGGCCCAAATAATGCCTTTAATTCCAGCCCACCATTCTGGATGTGAATTAAAATACGGACACTATTCATGACATATCTAATGATTTAATCATCCAATAAAGCTGAGATTTTTCAGTGTGAAATAGGAGATATAGGTGGCCAACTTTTTTGAACAAATAATTCGTCTTTGAAGGTGTATTCCTATTAAAAAATCCTCTCCCAATTTGAACTTCAAAAAGTTTGAATTGAAATGGACAGATTAAAATATTTTAATCATCCGACCATAACTTTGGCTCCATAGGTCCAAATGAATCAAAATTTTGAGATAGGTAATCCAAAATAGTTACCTAAAACTTTTAAGAAGGATATATCGTGAGATTCGTCTGTCTGGATGTCCAGATTGTCAATCCAAGTGGAGGGACAGATTGGGAATGCAAACAGTCTACTTCCTTGGGCTATAAATGCATCCCCCTCATCTCCTTCAAAAGGGTTGGCATTTCAGAATATAGAAGCATATATTGGCATGAACAAAGACTTGAAAAAGGCTTGGGATGACCTGAAATACTCAAGTTTTCACTTTATATACCCTTACTCCTCCCTTTGTTTCCTTTCTCTTTTGTGTTGTTCTTCGTTTGTAATCTTGTAAGTTTGTGTTTTGTAATTCTATTTTAATGAAAGTTTTTTCTTAAATATCTCTTATTCTCATCCACCTTATGTAGTTTAATATTAATTTTCTTAAAATATTTTAAATACAGTTGAATCCCCATCCCTTATTTTTCTTCCTCATTCAATCAAAAGTCCATTTTTTAATTCTCATAATTGTTCATGTGTCTGTGTTCGATGCACCACTCTTGTCTTATCCCTTTATTTTTCTTCTATTATTAATTTATCATCATAATAATTATAACCAGATTATTAAACATCCAAATGGATTATTAAATCTATCATTGTGGTGAGTCAAATTTTAGGGATGTTAATTGATTGAGAGTGTTTTCTCAATGAGTATTCGTTAATTTAACATTGTGTATGTTGGACTTAACATGTCATGGATTAAAAAACTATTTTGTTTAACATGTGGTTTCCATGGATTATTGGAACCATAAATAAACTACCATAAACATGTAATGGTAATTATTAGAACCCTAAGTTAAGTTAAGTCTTGGATTAAAGCCTTAAAACTTAGGAATTACAATCAACGTTATCTTGTGAAGTGGGTGTTAATTTAAATGCAATATAAAGGAAAGCTCAAGGATATCACAAGATTTACTCTCTAATAATGAAATCACCCCAATATTTATCAATTTGTTAAATAAAAAATCACCCATAAATTATTTTATAATCTCTTCAAACAAACCCCCCCCCCCAATCAAAAAAACATTCAACTAAAAACAATCGTCTATTAAAAAAAGTATCATCGCCGATGATTTGACCCGAGTGCTGCTATACACATTAGCAGAGCATCGGATCTTTGACTAGTTGATAGGCGAGAATAGGCCGTTCATTTCAAAGGGCATCATTTATGGGGATGGTACTTTATGTATTCATTAGTTTCTAGTTATTGTAAAAAAAACCTAAAAAGGCAAAGTTTAAAAAAAAATTGAAAAAAACACAAAGAAAAACTCGCCTTCCTCATAAAAATCATAAACGGAAAACACAAAAAGAAAAACCCATCTTCCTTTTTCTTCCAACATATTTTTGAATGCCTCATAGCCTCCCAAACAATCCCTCATATTTTTTTGACCTTAAAATTGAGCGAACACTTCACCAACTTAGGAAGAACATAAGAGATAATCAAATAATTCAAGAACCAGTCCTTGTCCAACCAATTGAATTAGATATGGACAATCCTAGGGAACAAACACTTAAAGAACTTGATGCCCCTGGTATAAATTATCAACCTATTGGTATTCAATATCCAAACATAGAGGCCGAATTTGAACTCAAATCGGGTTTGATTCATCTTCTCCCTCATTTCCATAGGCTAGCCAGTGAGGATCCACATCTTCACCTTAAAGAGTTCCAAGTGGTATGCTCTACCATGAAGCCTCAAGAGGTTTCTGAGGAACAAATCAAACTCTGGGCATTCCCTTTCTCCCTAGATGACACTGCTAAGTCATGGCTCTACTACCTTCATCTTGGTTCCATAACAACATGGAATGACATGAAGAGACTCTTATTAGAGAAATTCTTTCCAGCTTCTCGTACTACTTCTATCTGAAAGGAAATAAGTGGTATCCGTCAGTTCCCAAATGAATCACTCCATGAATACTGGGAAAGGTTCAAAAATATTGTTATAACCTACCCACATCACCAAATCCCTGATCAACTCTTGATCCAAAACTTTTATGAGGGGTTATTGGCTATGGATAGAACTCTCATTGATGTCTCAAGTGGTGGTGCTCTTGTTAATAAAAATCCTGCAGCTACAAGAGATCTCATAAGTAACATGGCTGTAAACACACAACAATTCCATACTAGATAACTTGCTCAAGTCAAACAAGCCCAAGATAATCAATCAATTGAGCCAAACAAGATGACTGAGTGGATGAGTGAACTTACAGGTCTTGTGCGACAACTAGATGTGGCTACCAAATCCCCAACCTCATATTCTACGCAATCAATGTTTCCTGGACCTATCAAGAACTGTGGAATCTGCAACTCCTCATCTCATCCAACAGACACATGTCCACAACTTCAAGAGGATCAATATGATTCATCTGGACTAATGGATCTCAATGCAGCATATGCTCAGTAGAACACCAACCCTCAACTAACATGTCAGTTTGTTAGAAACTTCAACCAACCTCACTCTGATCCCTTCTCTTCTTCCTCAAGCCGTTTCTAAGCCAAAGAAGTCCTTTGAACCCGATCCAGAAATGCTCGACATGTTTATACGTGTTGAAGTCAACACTCCCCTCTTAGATGCCATAAAACAAATTCCTAAATATGCCAAGTTTCTCAAGGAGTTTTGTACCCACTAGAGGAAACTTTGGACCTTTAAAAATGTTTCAACCCAAGAGTCCATACCCATTAAGTGCAAAGATCCAGGGACCTTTACGGTTCCATGCCAAATTGGAAGTTCCAACTTTGATGATGCACTCATAGATCTAGGAGCCTCAATTAATTTCATGCCCAAATCCATATTCTCCAACCTTTTTCTAGGTCCCTAACATCCAATGGGTGTTTCCATTCAATTGTACAATCTAAGAACAACCAATCCTGAGGGAATAATTGAGGATTTCCTTGTTCGAGTCAATGATCTTATCTTGCCTGCTGATTTCTATGTCCTTGACATAGAAGGTGAGACCAACTCTTCTTGATCTCCCCTAATTCTAGGAAGACAATTCCTCATGACTATGAGAACCATGATTTATGTCCATTTAGGCATCTTATCCCTGGAATTAGGTGACCAACTGGTCAATTTCGACATTTTCCAAGCCATGCGATACCCATCGGAGGATCACTCTGCATTCTCAATCCATGCTTCTGAGGACACTTTTAAGAGTCAATAGAACCCCAATCCACTATTTTCTTTATGTTCTAATGACAAAAAATCATGTGAAATTTTCACCAGGAATAACAAATTCATAAATGGTGAAGTTGATGTGGACCTTTCATTCATAGACTCTATAAATCTAGAGGATCTTGAAAACTCTCTAGAATCCTACATCAATTCTGATCTCTACTGCTCCACCTTGGACAGTATTAAGGAAAATGAATCTGAAGCAACTGACGTCCCTTATTCCATTCTTGATTTGTCTAACCCAAAAATGAAAGATGAAACTAATCTAAAACCTCTTCCTGAACACCTAAAATATCAATTCCTTTTCCGTGATCACCCATATCCTGTCATTATCTCTACTTCACTTAATGAAACCAAAGAGTCCAAACTGGTTCAGATGTTAGAGGAAAAAAAAGGCCCTAGGTTTGACCCTAGATGTCATACCATAAATCAACCCTACCCTTTGAATGAATCACATCCATCTTGAGGAATCATTCAAACCAATTAGACAGCCACAAAGAAGACTCAATCCACTCATACTTGAGATAGTTAGGGAAGAGATCACCAAGCTTCTTCAATCTGGTATTATCTACCCCATTTCTGATAGTGAATGGGTTAGTCCAATTCAAGTTGTACCTAAAAAGGGTGGGATAACTGTTATCACAAATGAACATGGAGAGGTATTCACAACTCGAGTGAAGAACAAATGGCTTGTGTGCATCGACTATAAGAAATTGAATGTTGAAACAAGAAAATATCACTACCCTCTTCCATTCCTTGATAAAATGCTGGAATGATTATCTAGAAAGTCACACTATTTCTTTCTTAATCGATACACCGGATACTTTCAAATCCCAATTGCACCTCAGGACCAAGAAAAGACTACTTTCACATACCCCTTTGGAACATATGCATAAAGAAGAATGCCTTTTGGTCTTTTCAATTCTCATGAAACATTCCAGATGTGTATGATGAGTATATTTTCCAAATTCAGTGAACACTGCATGGAAGTCTTCATGGATGACTTCACCATTTATGGTGAGTCATTTGAATCTTGTTTGAATTCACTCTCTTTATTCCTCCAAAAGTGTGTCAAGTGTAACCTTATGTTAAATTTTGAAAAATGTCACTTCATGGTTGCAAATGGGATTGTTCTAGGGCACATAGTTTTAGAAGATGGTATTGAAGTCGATCCTGCAAAAATTGAAGTGATCCAATCACTTCCTCAACCCACTTCTGTTCGAGACATCCGTTCATTTCTCGGTCATGCCAGTTTCTATCAGAGATTCGTCCATAAATTCAGTGGGATTTCCCTGCCACTCACTTAGTTGCTCAAAAATGATGTCACTTTCCATTTCGATGAGGTTTTCAAGAGAGACTTTTTTAAACTCAAAAATGCTCTAACATCCACCCCAATAATCCAACTCCCAGATTGGTCCTTAACCTTTGAGTTGATGTGTGATGCTTCTGATAGAGCCGTTGGGGCTGTTCTTGGTCAAAGAAGAGAAAATATTCCTCATGTCATCTATTATGCCTAAAAACATTTGATGAAACTCAATATCACTACACTGTTACTGAAAAGGAACTTTTAGAAGTGGTTTTTTCCTTAAATAAATTCTGGCCCTATCTCTTAGGTGCCAAAATCATCATCTTCACATACCATTCTACTATAAATTTCATGCTTAATAAAAGTGATTCCAAAAGGGGGATTATCCATAATAAAAATAAAAAAGAAGGCCTTCGGTCCATTCAGGCTATAAGATGGATCCTAATGCTCCAAGAGTTTGACCTTGAAATCAAAGATAGACCACGAAAAGAAAACCCTATGGCTGATCACTTGATTAAAATTTCCAATTATTCTCATTCTAAAATCATCAATCCTGAATTCCCCACTGAGCACCTGTCATCTCTCACTCAAAAAATACCATGGTATACCCCAATTGTAAATTACTTGGTTTCTAGTGTTTTTCCTAAAAATATTTCAAAATAAAAGAAATGAAGTTGAAAATTGATTCAAAATACTATGTTGGGAAGAAAATAAACTTTGGAAAACTGGGGCTGACATGGTAATAAGGAGATGTGTCGATGAAAATGAACATTCATCCAAATTAGAATTTTGTCACTCAATGACTGGTGGTGGCCACTTTGGACCACAAAGGACCTTCCGAAAGGTCCTAGACTCTGGATTCTTCTGGCCTTCACTCTTCAAGGACTCACATGAGTTCTGTCAATCATGTCCCACTTGAAAAAAGTTTGGCACAATTTCAAAGAGAAATAAAATTCCCCAAATACCATTAATTTTCTATGAGATCTTCGATGTTTGGGGCATCTATTTCATGAGACCATTTCCCCATTCCAATGGATTCTCATACATCCTTCTTGCGGTTGATTATATTTCTAGGTGGGTCGAGGCCAAACGCACTAGAAAGGATGATTACCATACTATTAGTGAGTTCCTAAATACACACATCTTCCACCGATTTGTCACACCACGTGCCTTGATCAATGACTTAGGAACCCATTTTTTGTAATAGAACCATGGAATCTCTTTTGAAAAAGACTAGGGTTGTACATAAAACTTAAACTAAAAATCACCCCCAAAAAAATGGCATGGATGAACATTCTAATAGAGAAGTGAAAAGAGTGCTTGAGAGAATTGTAAAACCCAACAGAAAAGACTATCCTGAAAGACTTGGTGAAGTACTTTGGGCTTATCTAATTTCCTATAAAACACCCATTGGAATGTCTCCTTTTAGGCTAGTTTTTGGTAAAGCATTTCATTTTCCAGTTTAAATCCAACATAAGTCATTTTTGGGCAGTGAAAACTTGTAATTTTGATCTTGAAAAATCCGGTGAAGAAAGGTTGTTGTAATTGGCTGAATCAGAGTAGCTTCAACTTGATTCTTATGAGAATTATAATCTCTACAAAGAAAAATCCAATTCACTCCATGATAAACACATCCTGAGAAAGGTATTTCATGAAGGTGAAATAGTAATGCTCTTTAATTCTCGATTTCGGCATCACCTATATAAAATTAATTCTTGTTGGGAAGGATATTTTTTATTACTATTGTTTACCCATTTGGTGCAGTGCAAGTCCAAGACCCCTCTTCTAAAAGGACATTCACGGTTAATGGACATCGGTTAAAGCATCACCATGATAGGACGCACAATCTTGGATCAACATCGACTTCCACTGGATCCCCGACTTCTGCATTCGACCCACCACTAGATGGAGATGGCGACCCACCAAATCCAAACTAGGGGGAACCTCTTTCCCTTTAACTCTCTCTATCTCTTCCTCTCTCTCACTATTTCTTCTTTTTCCTCTCTATTTCATTTTTTTACCACATTCTTCATCAAACCCTTTTTTTCTCTTTCTCTTTTTTGTGGGTGTGTATTTTAAAGAACACTAAAAAAAATGAAGAAAAAACCAAAAGATTCATAATTAATCGCCTTTAATTTTCAAATTTTTTCCAACCATTTTTGGGAGTCAAAAGACATGGTTTCATCTCAAAACTTTTGTGGTTTCTTCATATATTTGGATAGATAATATTGTGTCAAACCCAAAAAAAATTTAATGATCAGTTATTGATTTGGAAAATGCTTTTCCCCAACTGTGAGAACCAACATTAGATTTCATTCCAAGGCTACCAATGGCCATATTTTCAAAATGTGTGTTTTCACCCCCATTTGTGAGTCTTGAGTTTGTGGACCTTTGAGCTGAATTTCATACTTTAGTGTGCATTAATATGATAGAGGTATTTTTTTAACTACATGAGAATCCAAATAGCCAAATATCCTCCCATTTCCCTTACATTAATCCTCCTTTTGAAAGCCCCTTTGAGCCTATGAAAACCTTTTCTTTGATAGACACATTACAAGACCAATACCTTTTCCCACCCAATATCAACATGGATTTTTCATTGCATAATTTTTTTTTAAAATTTAAGTGTGAGGGGGTTGGATTTCATTTTGGATACCCTTTTTTTATTTCACCATGTTATAATGTGCTTGAGGGCAAGCATCCATTTCGGTGTGGGGGAGAGGTTTTCATTCAGTGTGTTTTGGGTAATGTAATGTACTTTCATTTATGTAATTTTGTAAATGTAATTGACAAGTGTTAAAAAAATCAAAAAAATCAAAAAAATAAAAAAAAATGTTTTGGGGAATTTAATTTACTTTCATTTATGTAATTTTGTATATGTTATTGACAAGTGTTCAAAAAAATAAAAAAGAACAAAAAAGAACAAAAAAAATTAGGTTATTTCTTGGGTAGGTCAAAAATCACTCTTCCTCAACCTTTGATCTTGTTATAACTATTACAATTAGTTTCATGAGGTTATCAATCATGGGTTTGGATATGAATGTGATATCTTTTCCAAGTTCAACTTTCAAAAAAAGAGAAAAAAAGAAAAAAAAGAACACTTGCATTATATTCTTATATAATTGGGAGAAGTTTTGTGGTTTGTAAATATTTCATCTTCTCATCCCCTTAAAATTGTCATCCTCTATTGTGTCTTTCTTCACACAATCATTCCCTTATAAATATTTTTTTTCATTTCTTTCCATGTTTTATTTCAAAAAAAACATGCATTGCTTTTTCTATGTTGGTGTTTTACCCCTCTTCTTATCTCTCTTGGAAATTATATTCCTACCATCCCATAACCATAGAAAAACCCCTTAAAAAGACCTCTTGATTCTTCTGAACTTTGGATAGGTATTTGAAGCTAAGATCTCTTTCAAACTCTAAGATTTTCACTTCTGGTTGGTGAAAGATTGAACCTCCACAAATGAATTTTATCATATTAAAAGGTGTGAGTTTTGAGTGTCCACATTTTCCATTTCTAAATTTGAGCGTGAAAAAATTAATTATTTTTGGAACATTTTTTCTATAAAAACTTGTGGTGGAATTCAAAATGGATGAATAAAATAGTCTAAACCTCCCCTGATTGGAGAAAACAAAATTTTACTATTTGTTGCTGAGTGAAAATGATTTTGTTATGTTTTTATATTTGTTGCACTTGAGGACATGAACAAGACTAAGTGTGGATGATTTGATGTTATTAATATTTTCATGACTTATTATATATCCCATTTACTTATTTTATATGCAATTTTCATAATTTTTGTAAAATATTAATGTTTTAATATTAAGTATAAATTTTGAGCATTTTTAGAAGTAGTCCAATTGAGTCAGATTACTATTTTATTTATAACTCTCACCCTAATGATTAAAATTGTGTGGTTCTTGGTTTTTATTATTCCTTATTCAATATATCACATATCATTAGAAGGAATCATGGGCCAATTCTTCCATTTGAAGGCTCATATGGTCAACACAAGAAGATCCAGAGAATTTGTGTTGAAACTGGACCATCAATGATGATTGAGTTGTTGGTCTAAATAACGAATCCCAAATTTTATGAAACTCTAACATATGTTCTTTATTATCCAAAATAATCCTGGATAAAAAATTTAAGGTCCAACTATAAGAACAAGTGGCCCAAATAATGCCTTGAATTTCAGCCCACCATTCTCGACGGGAATTACAATCCAGACACTATTCATGACATATCTCATGATATAATCATCCAATAGAGCTGATATTTTGCAATGTGAAACAGGATATATAGGAGTCTGACTTTGTTGAATAAATAATTCGTATTTTAAGGCATATTCCTATTCAAATACCCTTTCACAGTTTGGACTTTAAAATTATTGGATTGAAATGGAAAGATTAAAATTGTTTACTCAACCAGACATAACATTGGCTCCATAGGTCCAAATGACTCAAACTTTTGAGATAGGTCGTCAAAAAATTTTATCTAAAACTTTGAAGAAGTATATAACTCGAGATTAGGTTGTCTGGATGTCCAGATCATCGAGCTAACTGGAGGGACATATTGGGAATTCAAACAGTCCACTTCCTTGGGCTATAAATGTATCCCCCTCCTCTCCTTCAAAATGGTTGGCATTTAAGAAGAGAGAAGCACATATTGGAATGAAAAAAACCTTTCCAAAGGCTTGTGAGGACCTTCCATACTCAAGTTTTCACTTGAGATACCCTTCCTCCTCTCTTTTTTTCCTTTCACTTTTGTATTGTTCTTCATTTGTAATCTTGTAAGTTTGTGTTTTGTAATTCTATTTTAATGAAAGTTTCTTCTTCAATATCTCTTGTTATCATCCACCTTATATAGAATAATATTAAGGTTCTTAAAATAGTTTAAATACGGTTTAATCCCCTTGTTTTATTTTACTTCCTCATTCAATCTAAATTTCGTTTTTTAATTCTCATCATTGTTCGTGTGTGTGTGTTCGATGCACCACTCTTTTCTTATACCTTTATTTTTATTCTATTCTTAATTTATCATCATAATAATTATAACCAGATTATTAAACACCCAAATGTCTGAGTAAATCTCTCATTGGGGTGAGTCAAAATTTAGGTATGTTAAGTGATTGAGAATATCTGCTCGATGAGTATTCATTAATTTAACATTGTGTATGTTGGACTTAACATGTCATGGATTAATGACATATTTTGTTTAACATGTGGTTTACATGGATTATTGGAACCACAAATACACTACCATAAACAAATAATGGTAATTATTATAACCCTAAGTTAAGTTAAGGCTTGGATTAAAGCCTTAACACTTAGGAATTCCAGTCAACATTATCTTGTGAAGTGGGTGTTAATTTAAATGCAATATAAAGGAAAGCTCAAGGATATCACAAGATCAACTCCTTAATAATGAACTCACCCCAATATTTATCAATTTTTTAAATAAAAAATAATCCATAAATTATTTCATAAGCTCTACAAACAAACCCCCCAATCAAAAAAACAATCAACTAAAAACAATCGACTATTAAAAAAAGTATCATCATCGAGGATTTGACCCGAGTACTGCTATAAAAATTAGTAGAGATTAGGATCTTTGAATGGTCGATGGGCAACAATCATTCGTGCGTTTAAGCAGCCCTCAAGGCCTTTATGGGAATCTCACCCATAACCCCCTGGCAATGGCCCAGGTGTGGTGCGCACGCATGGTGCGTGCTAGGTCTAGCGCGCACAGGGGGAATATTTACCCCTAAGGGCGCACACAGGTGTGTGTGCATGGAACCCACGTGCCACCGTGCAGGGTGGCATGATGGCAGGGGTGGGCGCAGAGTGCGCCCTCAGAAGAACCTAGTATGGGGTGGTACTGGGAGGGGAGAGGGAGTAATCTGGCATAAGGCTAGGAGATCCGGGCTTATAAAGGAGCTGCGGAAGCCTCCTCGTTTCGATGTGGGATGGAAAAAATCAGCTGAGATTGGATCTAGGCTGTCAGATCTCGCCGCATGCGATCTGGGCCATCTGATTCAGTTCGGTCCTTGTTCCTCAGCAGCCACGATATATCTGCCGCATTTTTGTGCACCATCTGATCCATCGTGATCTAATCACAGCCGTCTGAGTCTTTTAAAATATCTTTGTTGCACCATAGTTGTCCTATCCAATACTTAGAAAATCTCAACCATCCATCTCTTTTTAAAATCCACGAACTTTTCTCCACTGCTAGATCTATCTCCATTAGATCCCATCCGTTCATTATTTTTCTTGTTTTCTCCCTCATCGTTCTCTTCTTCTTCCTCTGCATGTGCTGCACCAGTATCCTTTTCCACTTTCTCCATTTGTTTTTCTCCACTCGTGACACCGGTGGCCCCTTTCATCACTCATTTTCCACAATGACCAACACCCTTGGTCATATTATAAACATAGTAGGTCTCGTCTTTCCTCACAAGTTGAATTAAACATATAATATATACGGTTTATATATTATATCACGTTTTTCATTTGAACCTCTCAGTTTTTCTTCCTCTCAAGCCTCAAGAACGCTTCCTCAAGCCCCTCCTCCTCAATCAAATCAGGTAAGGGTCCTATATTGCCTTTCCTTTCTTCAGTTTGGTTTTATATATATATATACATATAGAATTATATACATGTATATATATATATACGGTTAAGAATATGAACAGTTCCCCCCTCTTAAGATAGAGAATTATTGATCTTAAATGTATTCTTAACCCTCTACAGAGAAAGGGTTAAAGTCTTTTTAATATATGTCAATGTAAACATAATAATATATATATATATATATATATCTGTGTGTGTGTGTGTGTATGTGTTTCATAACCGAACCCTTATTATCATATGGAACATTTTGAAATTAATGAACCCTTTTTTAACTAATGCCCCTAATATATTAAAAAAACATGTAAGTGTCATTTAATATTGGTGTAATACCCTTATACATATATTTTATAATCAGTTATACATTTATATATATATAAATGTAAAAGTAAATTTGGATTCTAAATATAATTTAGATTTTCCATGATTGATGAGAATGAATGGAAAATGTGGTTTTTAAATATGAAAGGTTTTTATACAATTATTTATATACACCCTTGTGTATAAATGGAATTACACAAGACTAAACCCTAATTGTTCATTAATTGTGGAGAGTTCAGGAGTATATTTTTTGGGGTTTTCTACTGTTATATACATATGTAAGAATCACTTAGTTTCATAAATATTAGATGGTATTAGGTATGGTTGAATTTAATGCTTTTCATTTTTATCATTGTGTGTACCATTGTAATATGTTACACATAAGAATACCATTAATAAATGTTTGGACATCTGTGTGTTCAATACCCCACATGAAATATTTATTTTACCTTTAAAATAATTATGTATCCAATATATGATGAATTTCCAATATGTATTTTATTAATAAGATTTTAGAATTTAGGGTTATCATTTTATGTGAAAAAACTTTCATTTATTTTTATGAATTAGTTTTCATCACATATGCTATAATCTGCTTATCATACTTTCCATTTATTTTTATATCCATATAGTTGATAACATTATTATTAACTCTAATATGAATGATTCACTCTGTATATATAAATACTAAACTCAAATATCCATTTATGGAATAAAGAATTTAAATTATTCAAATTGGTATGGGACACTTTTAATATTCTGAAATGAGAAATTAAATTATTCAAGGTGGTATGGGACACTTTGAATAATATGAAATAAGAAACCAAGTAATGTGTGACACTTGGAGTGATAAGCGATAAGTAATTTAATAAATAAAATTGTTAAGATAACTTTGATTTATAGAAATGAGGAATGCATTGGACATAGTATGTGATGGGTGGGGCCTGCTATAGCCCCTCGATGCATCGGTAGTTCTCATGAGACAACTAGATTAGGAATTGGCGGAGGCCTTTCTCGATTATGATTTATGAGTTTTGGCTGAGGCCTTAATCATTTTAGATGTCCTGTCTGAGGCCTTGACATAGTCCCACATATTCACTTTCCTCATTATGACTATGAAATTTAATTAACCAAGAGAATATTATACTAGTAGAATATTCTTGGTTAAAGAGATTATGTTTATGAGAGTCAGAATGAAGTAAAATCTTGTGGATTATTAATTATTTCAGCACTCAGAGATTTATTAGCCATTGTATGTTTCACAGTAGTAAATGATGAAATTGAAGTTATTATTTTTAAGAGTAACTATGATCATGTATTACTCTTAGATTTAAATTTTGTACTTGCATATTCATATGTCATACCCATTAATGTTATAATGACTTTTACTTATTATTTTGTACACCATATAAAATGTATGAGTATGATAATAAATGGAACATGTTTCCTTATAACTCTGTTAGTATTCCATGAAATGTGCTCTTATAATTCTTAGACTAAATTCTATGTTATGATACATGTGTTATAGCATTCCTTAATAAAATGTTTTATGGAAAATTTTAAAGGAATGTTTTCAAAAGGTTTTAATTAAAAAATTATGTTATTTTAAAACCCCTTACTGGGAATTTTTATGCTCACCCTACATTTTCAATCTATTTTCTTTTATAGGTTTAGTAAATTTTAGTCCCTCTGTTTGGTGACTACTTAATGAAGACATTTTTGTTCAGTTTTGAAGGAAATGTAATAATTGTATCTGATTGTCCATGACCTAAACCAAAATGATCTTCTCTAGTGGAACATGTGTGTGTGTTTTCATCTTTTCTTTTTATAAAAAAAACACCATGTTTTATTTCATCTCTGCACCAGCTCTAGGGAAGTTCAGGGGTCGGGGTGTGACACATGATGTAAGGGAGACCTCCCAATAGTGTTTACCTTTTTATATTTACAAGAATGTCACTCCTCCTCCACTATAAAAAGGAATTCACTCCCCCCACTTCTTCAAACCTCTCAAGAAATTTCAATCATAAAATACCAATTGAAATAATCTACCAAAATCCATCCACTCATCCTAGAAGCCTCAATTTAGGTAGAAATAAAACCAAGGAAGACTTTTGGTATAAACCAAAAGGAGTTATCTGAAGAAGATGTAACGTTCTTCAATGAGCACTTTTGTTTTATTTCTTTCTCCAATACTTCAATTATTCCTATATATTTATCATATAATAACCGAAATATATTCAATATAATTATATGTTTTTATTTCAAGGGTACATCCTACACTCACATACACTTCCATCAAACGGGATACACAATCATTGTTTGTGTGTACGTCGGACTACCACCTCGTGAACCCATATCATTCATTTTTTCATTACCACCATTAAATGTTGGTAATAATGATAGATTTATAGTTTATATATTATATTTATAATTTATTTATGCTTTTGAAATTATTTCATAACACATACCTTCATGATTTTTATTTTTTGTAAATATGATAATATCATTTGTGGACTTGTAGACTACCACCTCCTCAAAGTGATATGATTTGTTCACAATAAACATGGAATGTATAAAGGATGGTTTTAATAAATTTATATGATATATATGATACAATTATTATAATGGAACTATACATATATACTATTTACTTTTCATTTTTTAATATGATAAGAAAATGAAAATAGTGTTCATGTGTATGTACGGTCTACCATCTCCATGAACAGTGCATTTCATTTATATCTCCAAATTTTATGAATTATTATAAATACATATACACTGAATATATATGATAATTAAATAATGGTTTAAATTATATATATGATTAAATAATTATCTAATTAATAGGAACAAAAAATAACAATTCAAAACATACTTGAGAAACTAGGCAATTAACACCGAAATTGTGAGAATAATGAAAGATTACTAACAAACAGGTGATAAGATATTATAATAAGATCATATATGATATAATAAATATTAATATGGTTATGGAATAATTTATTAACATGATTAAAACTATTATACAGGATTTTAAATAGTTTTTTACCAAAAGGAAGTGTAAGGTAACGGATTTTCATCTCACTTTTTACATCTGTGAGATAAATGTCATATTCACCACTTATTTCTTTTTTGTGGTGTATCTAATGCCCATTTTGATATATTATATCATGGATCCATTTAAATTAATGGTATTTAAAGTTTTACTTTTAATTATCCCATCTAAGGGGTTTAAACTTGAAAATTACCAACTGGTAAAATTTATCTTATAATCTCACTTTCTTTTGTGATCGTTAACTTTCTCTTAAAAAATCAATTTATCATAATAATTTTTCATTGAAAATTATATATATTAGTGATATACATATTATTTTACGAGAGATATTATTACTCCATAAATCATATACCATTTTTATATATGGTCTTTACTTGGAATGTTATTTTATTTACTGGGAAAATATTGATAAATTTCTAAATTTTACTCAATATGGATATTTGATAAGGCACTTTGTTCATGAATTTAAATAAATTATTAGATATATGAGGAATGATTTAGATATGAAAAAAATTGTTTGGGGACAGGTTAATGAAATCCCCACGATGCATCAATAGTTTAATGGGATGAATTTAGTTGGAAAAACCCTTTTTATTTGTAACTAGTATGTTTTAAACTATCTTGTGAAAGGTCATAACTGTAGAGTTATGGTTAGCCAAACCAAATCAGTTTGTACCCAGTATGTTTTAATCCATATTTTGAAAGGTCTTTATGATAAAAGTTTCATGTTCCTAGGAAACACGATGTCTAATATTTAATCATTTCCTTCATTTCAGTTATTATTATCTAGAGGATTTTCACTATAACAAAATCTATAGATGCATTTCATTATCAGTTTATTATTTGAATGGAATGTGTGTTGATTTATTTAACTTACCATATTTATTATTCTCGTTGATTAATTATTAATTTCACCGTACTTAACACTTACTGAGAATTTGAGCTCACCCTTATTTTTTTTCTTTTCCCCATGTTACAAAGAAAATATCTTTGAATGAGTTTCAAGGATACGGTTTATTAGCCTTTATTATGTATTATGTTTTATTTTATATTAACAATGTAAAATGTGTATCATATATGTATTTGGTTTCCAAAACTACTAAACTGATCGGTCCTTCAGGATTTGATTCCTTGTAATCATGTTAATATAATAAATTAAGGCACCAACTTCTGGATTCTGGGGTCGGGGGATTATAGTTGGTATCAAATAAATTTTTATAGAAATATTGGGAACTAGATTTATGAAAACATGGATTATTTAACATAAACCTATGATATAAATTGATAATACTAATAGAATATCATCCAAAAGAAGACATTTTTATGATTATGAGTTTATCTATGCATTGATTTTTCAATTTATGATAAGTATTTCACTAGTTTTGGGATTAAACATTATGTAATATAATGTTATGATCTAATATAGTGTATGCTATTATTCAGAAATGGAACCTAGAAGGAATAAGGGTTTAAATACTCATGTACAATGTAGATATTTCCCTATTTATAAATCCAATATGAATGATATTATAACTAAGCAAGTTATGGATATATTAGGAAATCTTAATAAAGTTATGAAAAATAACCTTTCCCGGATGGAGAAACCTATTCCACAATGAGATTATCCTATACTAGATCTCTTTATTCAATATAATCCCCCATCATTTAGTGGGACTACTAATCTGATTATATTTGAACAATGGATTAAGTCTCTAGAGAATATATTTATGGCCTTGGAATGTGGTGAAAAGGAAAAGGTTATATTTGTGGTGTATTATCTCAAAGGTTATGTTTATCAATGGTGGTCGTTAATATAGAATACTATGGAGGGATAAAAAATATAACTCATGTAATAGAAAGATTTTAAATTGAAATTCTTTAACAAATATTTCCCCAATGAGCGACAAACTAAGATGAATAGGAAGTTATTTATCTTAAAGAAAAAGGATGAAGAAAGTGTTATTAAGTATGAAGATAATTTTACAAGGTTAGTTAGGTATAATATAGGTTACATATGCAACAAATATTTCAAGATTGACCATTTATTTGAAGGGTTTAAACCAATTCTTCAAATGGTGTTGGATTCTCAAAATATGTCATCATACGATGAAATGGTTGTATGTTCTATCAAGTTAGATAAAGAATTATCTAATTAATATGGTTTCAAATGGAATATAGAGAAGAAGAGGATGGTAGATAAAAAAATGGATAAGGTAAAGATAAAAATGAAGGATTTTCCTACATGTTCTAATTGTGGAAAGAAACACCCTAGTACTTACTTGGAGGGAATGTGAGTTTTTTAAGTGTAGAGAAAAGGGACACCAAATTCATGATTATAAGGGAAAGAAAGAAAATTCCAATGTATAATGATTACACTATAAGTATATTAGACACTGCATAAGTGAATGCCCCAAATTTCAAGGTAAAATACCTCAAAATAATCCAAGATATAAAGGGCAAGTTTATGTTATTGATACAATTGAAATGGAATTATTAATTTGCATATGTATTTGGATCCTTGAGTAATGTTGTTAAAGTTTTTTATCAGTGATTTTCTAGTTATAATAATTATGAAATATGTAAGGATTGTATTGCAGGACTATTTCATTAAGGATTTGAGATTATATATTGATTGGTACAAAGAAAAGTGATTTTGTGGAAAGCTAAAATCCTTAAAAAACAAATTATTGAGGGAAATATATGCCTTAATATGTTCATGATGTTGAGATAATGGTGTTGGATAAATTTATGATTGATATGGATAAAGAAAATTGGATACTAAAAACTACTATGTAAATATTTTAATGTGCTAGATCATAATATTTTGGAATGTTTAACCATTTATGGAATGGTTAACCATTTATAGAATGGTTTAAGTTGAAATTTGGATGTGGTTTTAGAGATTGATGTATTACTTCAACCTATGACACAACATGTTCTAAGAGATTAAGTATAAATACTTAAAGGAAAAACAAAAGTATAATATTGTGATTATGAAATGGAAACTTATCAAGTCATTATATTTCATTACATTCTTATAGAGTGAAAGAATTCCTTAACTCTAGGAAAAGGGTCTTGAAACAAAAATGTTCTCTTATAATCATGATTTTTAGGATATACATGACCTTTTTCACACATATAGTTCATGTATTTGTGTTAAAAAACTTTCTCATGAACATTTTATCTATCACTCTCTATTATAACTTTATATTTATATTTATCTTCCATATCCATGTTTTCACTAATGTTCTCCTATTTGAAATTCTAGTTTTTTTGTGACCTTCACATTTCCTTTTCCCTCTTATTAAAAATATGTGTTATGAACCCTATTTAAGAAGTGGGTTTTTCAACAATAGTATTTTAAATACCAATCCCTTTATTACTAAGATCAAGTTTGAATTTTGAGGACACAATTTATTTAAGGTGGGGAGAATGAAACACCCCCATACTTTATAATTTTTTCCTTTTAGAATAAATCTAATTTTTTTTCTATTATGATTTATATGCAAAACCAAGTTAAGATTAATCTAAACAAAAAATTGAGTTTATATGGAATTATATGCTATATTAGTCTTAGCGCTCTCTACATGGAATACCAAGGTTATCTTGTGGTAAACGCAAGACTGAGTTTTACCAAACTACAATATACTATTAATATTATTATTTAATATGATAGTTATCAACTAATAGTTGTAATAACATGTATGAAAATTATTAACTAAATTTTAAAAATAGTATTTATAGATTTTTATATAATTATTTAGTGATAGAAATTAATATAAAAATCAATTGAAAATAAAGGATGTGTTTTTATAAAAAACTATTTTATGCCCACCAAGGTGTTTTATGTTAATAAATCAAATTAATCAATATTAGTGAATTATACTAATTAAATATATACATTATATATTCAATCAAATATTTTTTTCATCCATAAAATATATTTTATAATCATAAGAAAAGAACAAACCCAATATTATGCATAAAAAGCTATCTTTTTATAAAGACAATTTTGTTGTATTTTAATGGAAAACCTATTTTAAAACTAAATTTTGACACTTATATAAATTTTATATGATTAAATAACCTTAATTTTTTAAATATTAAAGTCAAAATTATCTTAGGTTTAATTTTTTATATTTTTCAGAAATATTTCATTTTTTGACGAATAGCGAAAAATACTGAATTTTAATTGAAAACTAATTTTTATTCTAATCTATAAGGAAAAATTAGATTTTTGATTGGTTATAAATTTAAATTAAATATATTTTAAATATATTAATCTAATTTAGGTCATTGTAATAAATTTCACATTGATATTGGATATTAAAAAATTTCAAAGTTTTGAACATTTTTACTTTAAATACCTGCTTCGTCGTCCCGTATGAAAAATTAATTTTAAATTAATTTCTTCCAATTATGAAATTTTAATTTGGAAAAATGGATTAAATATTTTAAATAATAATAATTTAATTTCTAATAAGGTAAAATTAGTTTTTTACGAAAAATATAGGTGAAAGCAATTAAAATTAATTACAGCGATTAAGTGAAAAACTAGCTTAATAAGGGACTAAACCTTAAACTTAAGGGATAAAATGACATATAAAAATATCTAAAAACTATTTTATAGACATATTTAGACCATATAATCCCTTATATATAATTGTTTTTATTATTGGAGGCACATTATGTAAGAGAGACCTCCCAATAGCGTTTACCTTTTTATATTTACAAGAACCCACAACTATAAAAAGGTATTCACTCCCCCTAATTATTCAAACCTATAAATACATTTGGATCATCCGAAACATGCCCAAATAATATCCCAACATACCTAAAATTATTCTATAATATTATTTGTTTCTATAAAGCAAACCAAGGAATAATTTTGGTATAAATCAAAAGGATTTACCCGAAGAAGAGGTAACGTTCTTCAATAAGATCTTTTATTTTATTTATTTCTCCACCACTTCAATTATTATTATATCTTGATAAAATAATAATCTAAGTGTATTAAATACAATGATATGTGTTTATATCAATGGTATGACCTACACTCAAAAAACTTCCATCAAATTCGACATGCAATCATCGCTCGTGTGTATGAAGAACTACCGCCTCGCAAACCAATGTCATTTGTTATTATATTATCACCATTAAATATTTGGAATAATGATGTATTTATAGTTTATATATGATATCTATGATATATATAATGAATTTATTCTTATTAAATTATTTTATAACATATACCTTCATGCTTTCCATTTTACAGGAATACGATAACATCGATTGTGGACATGTGGTCTATCACCTCCTCAAAACGATTTGATTCGTTCACACTATGGGTGAAATGTATATAGAGTGGTTTTAATAAATGTATGTGATATATATGATAAAATTATTATACTATAACTATAATATACTTATATACTATTTAGTTTTTATTCTTTTAATATGACAAGAAAATGAAAATAACGTTCATGTGTACGTACGGCCTACTGTCTCCATTAATGGTGCATTTCATTTATATGCCAAAATTTTATAAATAATTCTAAATACATATACACTGAATATATATATATATGTGATAATTAAATAATGGTTTATATTCTTAATATTATTATATAATAATCTAATTAATAGGAACAACATATAACACGTCAAAGCATACTTGAGAAACTAGACAATTAACACCCAAAACAGTAAAAATAATGAAAGATTACTAACAAACGGGTGATAAGATATTATAAAAAAAATAATATATAATATAAAAAATATTATTATTATTATTTAATAATTTAGTAACATGATTAAAACCATTATATAAGACTTTAAATATCGTTCAGTCAAAAGGAAGCATAAGTTAAGGGATTTTCATCTCACTTTTTAAATATGTGAGATAAATGTCATATTCACCACTTAATTCTTTTTTGTGGTGAATATACTTCCCATTTTGATATATTATATCACAAATCCTTTTATATTCATGGTATTCTAATTTTTTACTTTGAATTATCACATACAATGGGTTTTAACTTTAAAATTACCAACTAGTAAAAGTTATTTTGCAATGTCACTTTTTTTTGTGATTGTTAACTTTATCTTAAAACAATCATTTTATTATAATCATTTTTTATTGAACATTTTATTTATTTGTGATCTCCATATTTTTTTATGATTTATATAATTTTTTCTTAAGCCATATACCATTTTTACATATGGTCTTTACTTTGAATCTTATTTTATTTACTAGGGAAATATTGATAAATTCGTATACTTTACTCAATAGATATATTTGATAAGGTATTTTTTCATGAATTTAAATTAATTATTTTATATATGATAAATACTTTGGACATGAAAGACACATTTTGGGGATCATTTAATGAAATCCCCATGATGCATCGGTGGTCTCATGGGACAAATTTAGTTGGACAAACCCTTCATGTTTGTAACAAGTATGTTTTAAACTATCTTGTGAAAGGTATTGATAATAGAGTTATGGTTAGCCAAACAAAATAATTTTTTACCCAATATATTTTAAATTTCTCTGTGAATGGTCTTGATAATAGAGGTTTCATGTTACTAGAAAACATGATTCCCAATATTTAACAATTTCATTCATTTTAGTTATTATTATCCAGAGGATTTTAACTATGAAAAAATATATGGATGCATTTCATTCTCAGTTTATTTATTACATGTAATGTGTGTTCATTTATTTACCTTACCATATTTATTATGCTCATTTATTGATTATTACTTCCATTGTACTTAACCTTTGTTAAGAATTTCAGCTCACCCTTATTTTTTTCCTTTCCCCAGGTTATAAAGAAGATATCTTTGAATGATTTTAAAGGATGTAGTTTATTATCCTTTTTTATGTATTATGTTTTATTTTATATTTTATAATTTAAAATGGGTATTATGTATATATCTAGTTTCCAAAGCAGCTAAACTAACTCGTCTTTGATATTTTATGGAATTATATTTAATCCTTATCACATTAGTTTTAACCCTAATTAACTCATTTTACCTTTATTTTGGTAATAAAAATTTACTTTGGTTTTTATTCGTACAGACCAAAAATAAAAGGGACCTATTTACCAAATTCATACCTCTTGATTAAAAATATGGAATCCATTTTTTCATAATCAATTTCTAGAAGTGGAATAAATTAATTTAAGATGAAAACATAAAATGAAACAAAAAATAGTTTTTTTTAGAAAAATCTATTTTAAGTATAAAAAAGATTTTATGCCAAAGTCACCCATAAAACCAATTCAAATAAAAAAATCGGATTATTAAAAATATAAGATAACTAATTTTTCTTTTAATCTAATTTAAAATAAAATATAACTTTCTAAATTTTTGAAACAAAAATACATTTTTCAATAAATATCAGTATTTTTCATGATTCACTGGAAAATCTATGTGTAAAAAAATACCTAAATTTAATACAAGGATTAATTTTATATAATTATTTAAAAAACAATTTTATTTTTATCAAATATGATTTCTAAAATTTCTACAATTTAATTATAATATTAGCACACAAAAAGTAATAAAACCAATTTTTGAAGAAAACATATTTTGAAGAATAAAATAACTTTACTAAAACAATTGAGTACTCATTTACTAAGAATTTATCAATAAATTTTTATTTATTATAATATTTATATAAATATTTCATAATTTTGTTACTTTTATTTATACCCTCCAATTAAACGGCTAGGTTATAACGGTCATAAAATAATACTATTTTTTGGTTCATTTAATCTCAGTGTTACGTATTTTAAATGCTATCGAACATTGTGTTCTTTTAAAATATTAGTGTGTTGTAATATTCCCCCTTTAATAAATTTCATCCTCTCAATTTTAACTTATGATCAGTGATCAAGGGTTTTTCTTTTGAAAATTCCTTTATTGAAAACTCACACCATAAAAAGGATTAATAAAACATCCTCTTGAAAAGAAGTAAAGGGAAATATGAATGCCATCTGGAATAACTCATAACTAGATTTCCAAATTGGAGAAAATTAGTGGGAAGAAAAAAATTAATTTCCATATAATAATGCAGAGTGACAAAGAACAATGATCATAAGAAATGTAATGATCATGAGAAAGTTAATGACCATAAATTCATGAATCAATGAGGTGTGAAAAAGACTATCGATTCACCAGAAATGAATGCAATGGGATTTTTTTGTTTTAAGATCCTTTTCAAACATTTAAGGAATTCCTTTAGCATATAAAATAAGAAAATAAGAAAATATACTTACTTGACTAGTATAATTTCATTCTCTAATCAATTTCCACCATAATCTCGTATTTTTCATCAAATGATGAGTATTCAAGATGATTTTTTCATGTAAGAAACACTAAAATAAACTTATAATAGATCATATAATTCAAAAAATAATAAAAATATATTCCCCATTTCTTCACTAAAAATAAAATGGTGAGAACAATGTAAGATAACAACCAAAATGAATAAACATTTATATGAAGAAATAATATATTAATATCTAAAATTCAATAATAAAACAAAAGTTTTAACATAGATCATGACCTAAATAAACAACCCTATATCCCAAATAAACTAAATAAACTCAACATTAAATAAATTTTAACCTCAAAGGTTATCTCATACCCTTCATTTTATGCTTCCAAAAACGTAATAGCATTCCACCCAAGTAATCCTCTACATTAAACCTAATGGTTCTATATACCAAAACCCAAAAAAAACATCTCCCAAAATATCATTAATTTCCTTAAAATAAAAAAAATAAAGAAATCAATCCTATAACATACTAACCAAAATCAACTTAATATTTATCCATCATATCATTTAAAAAAATTCATACTAATAAGGAAATCACATAATCTAGTGGTAGATGTTTCACCCTTATCACCCTTCAGTTGTGGGTTCAAGCCCCGCAGCCTTGCCGAATATGACGAGTTGTTACCCGACCAACAAGTTATCCTTTTTATAAAACTATATGAATATAATTCCAATAAAATTTCCAAAAATATTATGGAAATCCTCAAAAATAACATTAATTATCAAAACACTTTTTAACCATTATACAACTTATTTTTCCACAAAATAAAAAAAAATCTTAATTGACTATTATTATCTTAACATTTAAGATCATATTAACCCTAAAGGTTATCAATAACTTTAAAATTATGTATACAACATATAAAATAATTATTCCACAAATAACCTTCTTAGTAAATCATATAAAAAACAAAAATTTGTATTCCAATAAATGTCTCACAAAATATTCTTAATCATGATAAAATCCTATCATATAAAACCTAAAACGGGGTATATATGTATTTAAAATTATGATCAACTTTTGAATAATCAACCCAAGAAAATTTAGGTTTATGTCATATCACTATTTAATATCATAGGTTTCCATAGGTTCTATTATCTCACTCATCATAATGGTTTGTAAAGAAATTGTGAATTAACCCAAGCATATCCCTATAGAGTAAAAAATAACATGTATAGTAAGGGAACTCTCATCGTAAACCAAAATAATGGATGAGATATATTCAACCTATGCTTTTCAAGGTTATTTCCCCAGATGCATCCATGCCAAAACCAAGACCTCTTGTAGTATCCTAATAAGGATGTGTTGATTGGAAAACCACATAATCTCTACCTTACCAAAAAATCTAAGATATTATCCTATAATTATAAATATCCTATGAGTTTGAAATAAGGTTATGTTCCCTAATATTTGTTTTCATAAATCTAGTTACCAAGATTTCTACTAAACTTACTCTGATACTAACAGTAAATACCAAACCTGAATAGCCTAGATCTTATGGTTACATTATTACACTGGTACAATATATAAGTGATCACATACCTAAGCACCAAAAAGTTTTTTAGTCTTGATAAACTAGATACATACTTGAATATCACAAAAATTTTAAAAAATAAAATGCAATAAATTATTTATATTAAGAACAAAATTATTATCTCAAGAATATTCTTGCATATCAATCATAGTACACTTCCTGGCTATAATGAACCAGAATTTTTAAATGATAATTGTTTCCTAAATAAATGTGTATTATAATATATAAGTATTATATACAAATATCACATAGAGAAATGAACAAAACATTAATTCAATAAAAAAAATTACATTAGTCAATGACTAAACCTATTAAATTTCAAAATATTATAAGGTGAAAAAATAGAAAATAAATATATTATAATGGGAAATTTTAGATCACCCTAATATACTAGAAACATTTATCCCATAAACAACACTATAAAAATGAAAAATAATATGAGAAAACTGTTGGAGTTGGTGGCCTAGAACCAACTAATTTGTACTTTATTCATTAATAAATACCTTATCACATCTTGATTGTTCTTCTGCATGACAATTCATGTGATAATGTACTAAGGATAACTTTTTCACTAAAAAATAATAATAGATCCCTTCTATGATGAGAACCTAGAAGTTCCATAACACTGTTCTTGAATATATTTTTTATGGCCGGATGATGTTATTTGAGAGACACAAATAATACAGGCCATTAGGGGTGAGGACTCATAAAACTTTGAGACACCTTCTCAGGTTGTGCGCCCTTGGTAATATTCAGGAGGATATTATGATAACGAGACCCACCATTAGGAACTACACGCCGTGTAATCCAAATATTTCAGAAGTACATCTACACACCATGTCTCTAGGCGTGTACTTAGGATGGACGGTGAAAAAAAGTACACATCTTATAGTCGGAACTACATGCCATGTACTCATCAAAATTACATAGATTTATTGAAATTTATTATTATATTATAAAAACCCTTGAGATGTGTACCATAGTGTAGACGTAAAGCTAAGGCACAACATGTGATAGGTGTTATATATATGTGTGTTTAATTTAACATATGTGTAGTGTTAATTTCTACTCATTGGGTAGTTATGAATCGGAATTCACCGGGTTGCCTCAAATATACAAGTTACGTACAAACATAATTTAAAATGAATTTATTTGTTTAAAATTATGATAGAAGAGAATCTCAAGAAAATTCATAAAAAAGGGTTTAAGATAAAAGGATTGATTAATTAAAGATAATTAATTTATTTGATCATGATTTATCTTAAAGGAGAATGATTAAATAATTGAATTCTAGTTTTATCTATGCATAAATATTGTTGCATGTATGGATGATCATGAGCTAGACTAAGAACTTTTTGTGTTAGTGGTTTCTTTTAATTTATTTTTTAAAATTAAATTTGTTAGCTTGCAAGCCTTCTCCTCATTAATATGTAGGGCATGAATGCCCAATGTTTCTTTTATGTAAAACCTCGTTTTACCCCTCACCTATGAGTGAGATAAAATCATATGTAATGGATAGAGCTCCCAATCTAGTGGAGGAGACTCAAGTTATGAGCCAAGGTGAAACCAATCGAAGGAGATACAAAGGTGGATAGGTGGAAAGCTGTAAACACAAACCCAAAAGGTTAAAGGTGTTTCTCCCCTAGGTCTTGGAAACTAACCAATAGAACAAGCTCATGATCATACCATTTATTTTGTTTATGTCAGTTTCATGGTTTATTTATTTTGGGTGTGTTTTCACAATCACATAATTAATGAATTAAACAAGCTGCAAGATGGAACTAAAATAAGACCGACTTATTCATAAATATTATCTTAGACATGGTTAATCACTTAATTATATCCCACTTAATATTTAAAAACATGTAATCAAAGATAATAAAATGTAAATTTATGTATAAGGATAAAATCCCTCAAAGAAATATTAAGTTGGTATAGCCTTCCATAATATTGGTTAGAATCAAACCATAGTTCAAAGTGCTTGACCAACCCTAGTTGGGATGATTTCAATTATCGGGGAATTATAATTCAAGGTTTTTGGTTGACTTGACTTGGTTCACATCAATGGTTTATTTCCATAGAAGGACTTGGTGTGAACAAGCAGCAAAGGTTGAGGAAATACAAAATTAAAGGATTTCAGGATTGGGGAGTCCACTCAGCGGATCAAGGAGCTGCAAGTTAATGCAGTTGGAATTTGGAATGAATACCTAAAACCATTCAAGTTTCTTGACTAACCCTAGTTGGGGTAATGCGAAGAGAAATATAGATCCTTTCCACTAGAATATTCAGGCAATAGAATATTCTTAAGTCAATGGTGAGGGATATTGGATTTTGATAAAATATTGGGAGACTAATAAGTATTAATTTATTTATTTGTCTTAGTTTTATCATGATAAAGTAATAAAACTTTTCTCGTCTTAATTTATATAAATGGAATGAAAAATGAATTCAAACATATCATTGCAAACCATACTTGATAAGGAAAACCTTCTCACCGGAACCAATTTCCAAGAATGGTGGAGGTATTTACGCATCATCCTTCACCCCGAGAGGAAATTGTATGTGCTGGAAGAGCCTGTTCTAGTTGTGCTTAGAAAAGAGGCATGTGATGAGGAACTATCTCTCTATATAAAACATAAGGATGATTCCACAGATGTCCAATGTTTCATGCTATCATTCATGTCTAATGAACTCATGAAGCAACATGAAAACATGGATGTGTATAGCATGATGTCCCACCTTAAGGATATCTATCAAGAGAAGGCAAGACAGGAGAGATATGAGATCTTCAATGCTTTGTTCATGACAAATCTTGAATATTTTGTGCCAGCTGGGCCTCATGTAGTCAAGATTATTAGCTACATTGAATGCCTGGACATCTTAGGGATTAAGTTTCCGGATGATTTGCATATAGATCTCACCCTATCATCACTTCCCAAGACCTTATCTAGCTTTATTGTCAACTATAACATGAGAAACAATGAGAAGAGTCTATCGGGACTTTTGAAATAAATTCTCCAGGTAGATAAGGACATGGGGCATGACAAACCCATAGTCCTTATGGTGAATAAGAAAAGGATGGACAAGGAAAAGGGGCCAAGGATTCATAAACGGTCTAAATCCTATGAGAAACGTAACTCTAAGAAGGGGAAGATCTAGAGTTAGGGAAAGGAATGGGAGGCGGTATGTTTTTCATGTGGCAAGAAAGGCCTCTAGAAGAGGAATTGCACCCAAAAGCGTGGGGATTCTAAAGGTGCCTTCGTTATCGAGTGTAATCTTTCCATTTCTACACATTGGGTATTAGATACATCTTGTGGGGATCAAATATGTATTCAAATGCAGGAACCAAATATATTTAGAAATATTTCTATAGGAGAGGTGGATCTTTGAGTTGTCAATGGCACGAGGCTGGCTTCATTGTCCATTAGCGATTGCAATCACTCATTTCCAACGGGGATTCTTTTGGTTTAACATAACTGTTATTATGTGACTAGGGTTACCAAGAACATAATTTATGTATCATGTCTGGATATGGATGAATTTATTTTCACGTTTCAAAATAAGGGTTGTTTCTTTTATAAGAACAATTTATGTTATAGTATGGTGCATTTAAATAATGGTTTTTATGTATTAAATTATGAAAACCAAGTGTTTGCAATCGATAACAAAAAAAATTCACATGACTCATACAACACCCAATTGTGGCATCACCATCTTGGTCATGTAAATGAGAAGTTCTTGACAAAGATCTTACAGGATGGTTATTTAGACTCTACTGAGCTAAAACCAGTTGACAGATGTCAAGCTTTTTTACAAGGTAAAATGACCAAGCCGTCTTTTTGTGGACAGGGTGAAAGGGCCACAAAGCTTCTAGGATTGGTGCACACTGATGTGTGTGGACCATTTCCAGTAGAATATAGAGGTGTATATTCTTACTTCATTACTTTTACTGATTATTTGTATAGATATGGATATATCTACTTAATAATGTATAAGTTATAAGCCTTAGATAAATTTAAGTAATTCAAGAATGAAGTAGAGAATCAACTTGGTAAGAAGATAAAGAATCTTTAATCGGATCGATGTGGAGAATATCTAAACCAAGATTTCATCGACATTCTATGGGAATCTGGGATTATATATCTGCTCACTCCTCCTAATACACCATAGTGGAATGGTTTTAGTGAAAGGAGGAACTGCACCTTGTTTGACAAGGTAAGGTCGATGATGAGTCATGCAGATCTTCCATTATCCTTTTGGGGATATGCATTATAAACTGAAACATACACATTAAATTGAGTACCAACTAAAGAAGAAAATAGAATTCCATTTGAGTTGTGGAATGGAAAGAAACCCATTTTGTCGCACACACGTGTATGGGGATGAGAGGCATTTGTTAAGGCATTATCAGGAAACAAACTAGAACCCTGGGGAAAGATGTGTATCATTATAGGATATCCAAAGGAAATGATAGTATATTACCTATATAACCCTTCAGACAAGAAAGTGATTGTCTCTAGACAATCCATCTTTCTTGAGAGGGTGCACATCCTCAAAAAGGATAGTGGGAGAAAGATTGACTTCGATGAAGTTGATGCTCAAGATACACAGGAGTTAGTACAGGAACAAATTACACATGTCCCCATGGAAGAGGTTCTAGAAACACAAGTATTGTATAGGATCTCAAGAGAGGTAAGGGAACTAGAGAGATATGGTTTCCTAGTCACTGAGGATGGTGAAACATTATTGTTGGAAAATGATGAACCTATCTCCTACAAGTAAGTAGTAGAAATCTCAGAAGCAACAGGATGGCTATAAGCTATGAATTCTGAGATGGATTCCATATATTAGAACCAA
Source organism: Viscum album (assembly GCA_963277665.1). Lineage (NCBI taxonomy): Eukaryota > Viridiplantae > Streptophyta > Magnoliopsida > Santalales > Viscaceae > Viscum > Viscum album. Next base: position 144,311,130 of record OY728150.1, read on the forward strand.
GTCTGGGTTCTAGTAAATGAGCCAGTTGATGTAAGGAATATTGGATATAAATCGGTATTCAAGAGAAAACTGGACATGGAAGGTCAAGTTAGCACATATAAAGCAAGACAAGTGGCTAAAGGATTTAGACAACGTCAAGGAATTTACTATGATGAAAACTTTTCTTCAGTTTCCATGTTTAAATCCATAAGAATCATACTTGCGGTAGTAGCTTACCATGACTATGAGATTTAGAAAATGGATGTCAAAATGTAATTCCTTAATTGGAACCTTCAAGAAGATGTCTATATGACACAACCAGAAGGGTTTGTAACACTAGGTTAATCCAAATGGTTTTTCAAGTTATAGAAATACATTTATAGAATAAAGAAAGCATCTAGGTCATGGAAAATTCAATTTGATGAAGTTATAAAGGAATTTGGTTTCATTAAAAATAAATGTGATCCATGTGTTTCTAAGCGGTTTAATGGGAATTTGGTCGTTATCCTAGTAGTATATGTTGAAGACATATTTCTTATTGGAAACGATGTACCAGTCTTATAGTCAGTTAAGGATTGGTTGAACAAGTGTTTCTCCATGAAGGACTTGGGTGAAGCAGCCTACATTCTTTGGATCAAGATCGTTCGTGATAGATCCAAGAGGCTACTTAGACTAAGTTAGGGTACATATACTGACCAGATACTAAAGATATTTAGTATGGAAAATCCAAGAAGTAATTGGTTCTAGTTTCACATGGCCTACATCTTTCTAAGAAAATGCATCCATAGACACAACAGAAGAAAGATAGAATGAGTAAGATCTCATATGCTTTAGCTATAGAATCCATTATGTATGTCATGTTATGTACTAGGCTTGATGTTGCCTATGCACTGATCACGGTAGAAAGATATCAAGAAGATCTGGGAGAATAGCATTGGATTGCTGTTAAGACTATCCTTAAGTATCTAAGAAGAACTAAGGATATGTTCCAAGAGTATGGAGGAGATTAGGAGCTTGTCATCAGAGGGTATGCTGATGTTGGTTTCTAGACAGATCAGAACGATCTGAAGTCACAATCTGGATATGTTTTCTATCTCAACGGAGGAGTTGTGAGATAGAAGAGTTCAAAATAGCCAGGTGTCTCCAATTATACAGTGGAGTCTGAATATATAGCAGCTTTTTATGTAGCTAATGAAGCTGTCTGGATTTAAAAAATTGTCTAGGAGCTTCATGTGGTGCCTAGCAGTAAAGATCCTATCACATTGTATTGTTATAATACTGCAGTAGTGGATCTTTCAAAATAACCAAGGTTACATCAACAGACAAAGCATATACTCTATAAGTATCACCTCATGATGGATTTCTATCAAAGGGGTGAAGCTGCAGTGATCAGAGTGTCCACAGAAGAGAACGTGTCGGACCCCATGACTAAAAGCCTATCTTAGCAGAAGCATGAATATCATGTGAGAGCTAGTGGGTTAAAGGTTGTTAATAGTTGGATCTAGTCCAAGTGGGACTCTGTTAGAGTTGGTGGCCTAGAACCAACTACTTTGTACTTTATTCATTAATAAATACCTTATAACATCTTGATTTTTCTTCTGCGTGAAAATACATGTGATAATGTCCTAAGGATAACTGTTTCACTAAAAGGTCATAGCAGATCCCTACTATGATGAGAACCCGAAAGTTCCATAACATTGTTCTTAAATATATTTTCTATATCTGGATGATGTTATTTGAGGGACACAAATAATATAGGCCATTACTAGTGAGGACTCATAAAACTTTGAGGCACCTTCTCATGGTGTGTGCCCTTGGAAATATCCAGAAGGATATTATGAGAATGAGACTCGCTAGTAGGAAATCCACATTTCATAGTGTCATTGGATTTTCCTATCTACGGACGTATGTATTGGTCCTTAGACATTAAGATTATTATTAATGGGTATTACAACTCATGCACTTAGATGTATTGACAAAAAGTGTGACGAAACACTATTCGTAGTGAGGTAGGATATGTTTGGTGCATCACGAGTAATACTGCATTAATAGATAATGTGAGAAAGGATTTGTCCCTTCTGTTCCATAATAGAAGTAGATATCTTAGGCCCTTTCATGGAATTTATATAGCCTAAATAAATCCATGGCCATGGTAAGGAATGGAAAAGTTCAATTCTGAGAACTCAAAGAAAGAATAATCGAGAACATGGGTTGATAGCACCATCATGCATCCCGCTTGATTCGAGATATCGAGCCAAAGGGATTACATTACACGGTAAGCATTCGTAATAGGTAACATGTCATTGTGGCGTTAACTTATTTCTCTATGGGTGCCTTGGTGTGTTTCTAGACACTAACCCTGGACTTTAGGCAGGCTCCGCCTAATGCCACTGAGAAAGAGGCATAGAGGGTCACACACTAAGTGTGTCCAAGTATCTCAGTTAAATATTAATTTAACAAGTTGAATAAAGAGTATTCCCGATTGGGGTTTAATAATTATTCAAGGATGCCTGATCACATTTATTTTGACACTAGTTAATAGAGAGAATATATTGTGGGTGAAATAATATATATTTATTAGCGAGTAATGTAGTGATATTTATTTAAGAAAGAAATATCCATTATTCAAGGTCTAATAAATGTGGTGGAGGAAATAAAGATAAATATAAAAAAATTACATGTCGTGTATATTAATATACACACCGTGTAGTTTTTCTGGGGATTTGTGAGAAATAATATTATTTAATTAATTAAATAATATTATGTGTAATTTTTTGGGAACATGTCAAGTAATAATAATATTCAACAGTTATTATTAGACATGGGATCTTACTAAGAATTAAATGAAATGAATAAATGCTTTCGAGTAATTAATTCATTTTATTATTCTATGTAATTAAAAATCCCAATTATATAATTCTCATTAGCCTAGCCATTTTCTTTGGTGTTGTTCAGAATGGATCTAGATAAATCTATCAATCCAAGAGAGAATTATTTTCTTCCCAAAATTATCTCAAGCAACGAGAGAGATCCTACTCCACCAGATCAAGGAGATCACTTTGCATGCGGCTCTCAAGGTGATCGAAGGCATACATCGCAAGTGAAGGATCTTCTAAGCTAACACATATAGATCCCTTTGGCAATGTCCAGAGATATGTGGATCACATTTGGATCACTTCTAGAGGAATCATACACTTGGATTATACAATGCAATGATGGATCATATCGAATCGTGACCAGAAACATCAACGGAGAGAGAATTACATCAAGGTAATTCTTGTCTTTTAATTGAATTAATTATAACCAACATATGATGATCCTATCAATGGTTCTAGGACTCCCTTACATCCTTTTGTTCTTCATTCTATTCTGAATATCCAGTTTTTTATTATCGTGATGGATCTCGGATTGATCGTTGTTAATGGAAAAATTAAAGTTGGGTACACCCACCAATGCACTTCTACTGCGCCTAGAACCTACAAAAATCAATCGACATAATAGAAAATGGAAATTTATAACCTTTAGATGAATTGAGGTGAATAATTAATGAATTAATAAATAGGTATTTATAGGGGTAATGTGACTGATGAAATAGTAACCTGACCATTTGGAATAGTAACCTGACCATTTTGAATAACAACCTAGCTGTCAGAATAGTAATTTTACCTAAAAATAATAAATTGTGATATAAATAATTTTTTTCATGATAAATTTAAGTAAATAGAAATATAATAATGCTAAAAAATAAATATCATAATTAAAAAAACTGAAAGAAAATATAAGCACATTTTTAGTAAACTTTATTTTAATGTATTTTATAAAAATAAAAAAAATTATATTAAAAATTAAAATTAACTACAATAGAAAATTATTTTGATAGAATGAATTTATTTTTTCAAATTACCACATCAAAATTTTCCATGTGTGATTTTTTGTTAATTTTTTGAAATAATAAATTTTTTAGGTGAATAGTAAAAATACAGTTTTTCTCATAACCAATGTATCTTAGATTACATCATTCGTGATTAATAATTAAATAATAATTTATAGAGATTAAGGCTCAACCAAAACATATTTAATTTAATAAAATTTTCATTAAAATACAATAAACAAGATTTCTAAACCTAAAAAGTACTTTTCTGTAAGAACTCGGATTTTTAGAACGGGTCAAAATCCCGACCCTGTTTGAAGTTTTGACTTGTTTCTGAGGAAACTAGAGAAACTTGGCAGTTTCTAGAAATTTTTGGACTACACGTTGTGTACTTTAAAGTACACGCTGTTTCCGACGCTTTCGTCGGGGCATGCGCATCCATCACACAGAGGATGTGTGGCTGTTACCCCGCATTACCGCTTTCCAAAGTCAGGTGGCATCCGCTCCTTATTCAGGGATGTCTGCTCCTTGATCGAAATGGAATGATGGGATGTTGGTTCTTCCTTCTACGGATTCCTCCTCGGAGCTCATCACCTAGTCTGGGTCTCCCTCATAGATTTAAAACGTGGTTCGTGAAGTTCTTCCCAGCACCATATCTTCATGGACACCAGTTAATTACACCGCTTCTGTCAGGACCTTACAAGGGGTCCGGTTAGAGAAGAAATCTTCGGTTAGGAGAGTTGTCATGTTGGGGAATCATTGGCGTGTCTTGATGCTAGGGAATTGGCATTTCTGTCTTATGTCCCTTATTATAGGGCTTCTCGAGGGCGCAGAAGCCTGAGGCATCCCACATCGAACATGGGGAATTGTATGCCATAGGCATGTATCTGAGGTGTTCCTCAGCTTCCCATGTTTAACAAAGGGTATTCCGCAAGTTTAATGTCCAGCAGAGATGGATCAGACTGATTGAAACACAAGCTAGAGTGGACCAGATTGAAGAACCCCCTGGAGGGAACACTGATGTTGGGGCCAGCACGTGGCCGAATTCCCGAATGCTGTGGAGGGGAATGAAGTGGCATGATCCCACCGGGATGTGGCGGATCGGGTAAGAATCAGGATGAATAATGGCTTTGGGCATGAGTCTCAAAGAGACTTCCTACGTATCCCCATGGCGGGGAATCAAAGTCTTTGTAGTTCAGGTGGCCGATACAGTTTAACGTCATGCGGGACGAGAATGAGGCTTACACCCCGAGGCAGCCCATGGTAGCGGTGAACCGACATGAATGGGGACCTGGGGTCCAGATGGATTGGGGCTTACACTCTGAGGCGGCCCAAATTGGAAATGGGGATTGGAACACCGTCACGGAGACGGTTGGGGCTGATGGTTTGTCAGGCTTGAACCTCGTGGAGGCTTCCTACATAGCATGCCTTATCATGGATCAAAGTCCCTGTAGTTTGGGATAGATGGGGCTTACACTCTGATACGGCCCATGGTGGTGGGTCTTGAACCTCATGGAGGCTTCCTACGTACCAAGCCTTATCATGGATCAAAATCCTCATAGTTCTGGATTGATGGGGCTTACGCTCTGAGATGTCCCATGGTGGTGGGGCTTGAACCTCGTGGAGGATTCCTATGTACCATGCCTTAACATGGATAAAAGTCTCCATAGTTTAGGATGGATGGGGCTTATTCTCTAAGACGGCCCATGGTGGTGGGGCTTGAACCTCATGGAGGCTTCCTACGTACCATGCCTTAGCACGGATCAAAGTCCTCGTAGTTCGGGATGGATGGGTCTTACACTCTGAGATGGCCCATGGTGGTGGGGCTTGAACCTTGTGGAGGCTTCCTACATACCATGTCTTAGCACGAATCAAAGTCCCCATAGTCCGGGTATACAGTTTAACGTCATACTGGACGGGGGCATCTGAGGCTTGTGCTCTGAGGCGGACCATGGTGTGTCATGGTCGGTGCTCACTTTAATCTCACAAGAGTCATGCTCAGTGTGAGAAACAAGAGGTTGCAGGGACCTGACGATCACGTCGTGAAGGGTGCGTCCGTGGGAAGCGAAGAGGAGCTTACGCGTTGAGCGGCCCATGGTGTCGGTACTTACTCTAGGATGGAGGCTTGAGGGAGACAAAGCAAAGCGGGAGAGGGACTTGGAACCGAATAAAGGAGGAGCCTCGTTCCCTATCACGCCCTCCACTAGCCTTGGAACTGAGGAAGTGAGGAGGAGCAGGGGTGATGCCTCCTGCAAGAAAGGATAGGGGATTACACCAAGGTGGATGCCCTTCCCCGCGGACAAACACCACTCCAATAAATCATCCCCTGTGAGGGATGACCCCACCATCCCCGTGGAGATGAGCAAGCGTGGAGAATGTCCGAGGCGGGGGGACCCTGCGTGCGAGGCACGGGGCTAGGTCACATTTTAACGTCATGTGTTGAGGATGAGGTACTTGCTAGTTTAACGTCCTGCAGCTCGAATGAGGTGAGTTAGCTCCGCACCCCTAGGACTTACACAACCGGTGCCCTTTGCCCCTTGTGGAAGATAAGGCATCGGAAAGGCCGTACTGAGGGGGTTCTGCAGGGCGAACCATTGAGGGGTCCACGTTAGCGTGGCTATGTGAAAAAGAAATAGTTGTTAGCGTGCCTATGCGAAGAAGCATGAGGCGGAGCAACGCAATGGGAAGGATTGTCCAAGGGACTTTGAAGTTACTTGATACGAGCTGAGAAGTCCGTACGGGAAAACCAGGTATGATATGAATGCCCGGGGTGCACAAGACACCCGCGAATGGCACCCAAAAGGAGGGAATAGGGCACTCGCGCAAATGGGGTGCCCAAGGAGCATCGAGGTGAAGGGCGCTAAAGGATTGCGCGCAGCCATTGGGGCTGCGTGAAATGAAGGTAACCTGGCGCGGAAAGCCCTAGGTTGGCACAAAATCAGTGTTGCTTGCGAAAAACAGGGAGTGATCCTTTGTGCGTGACTAGAAGGGATTCTGCGAAAGGGGAAGAATTATGCGCAGGTAGTAAGGGTTGTGCGGAAGGATAGGGGGCGCGCAAATGCAGGTATTGCATGCAATTGACCAGCCTGCGTGCAATGTAATGAATTGCGTGCAAGGGGCAGATCCCCAAAGGGGTTGGAGTTTAGTCTAAGTCAGGGGGATCTCACACGAAGACAAATCCCGGGGCAACTTGGTGTGAAAAATAACCATACCTGAAGGCCATATTGCCCGTGCGTGGAATGGAAATTACGCGCATGAGAGGCGGTTCGAATTTTTCAGCCCTGAAACGAAATGGGGTCTCCTTCTATTTATAGGAACCCAGTGGCACAAAATTCATGGTTGCACACAATATTTGCATGCCAGAGGTGGCGGCACATAATATCAACCGTGCGGGGTATGGGCACGAAATTATTTCGCACCAGCACCGGGGCTTTTCGAAAATCCTAGTGCCTTCTGCGAGAGACAAATTTTTTCACGCACTTCAACCTTTTTTTCACACACCACTTCCGGGCCCTCCGGACCAAGCCTCTGGGTCAAAATATGACTTCTCTTTTCCGTTTCAGAACTTTCTCCGACACTTACGCACTTTTCAGCGTCTAAAATTGCCCCCCCCCCTCGAAATTAGATCGGTGAGGGGTCACAACGATCGGATTCTGAGGGAAACACCGAAATACAGGGCCCATGGGCCGCTGGTGCGCAAAAAAACTCGAGCGGTGCAAAAAAAACCCAGTCAAGCACGGAATCCTCTTTAAGCGTGGGCGCAGAACCATGGCTGAGCCTATAAAAGCTGTTGTGGGTCCCATGCTTAATACAACGTTTCTCGCGCGATAAGCTTAGAGCTCTCGTGCGTGAAATTTCTTCCACTCCCGCGTGAAAAAGGCCTGGCTACACAGAATTCTGCCGAGATTTAGCGGTCTTTTACGTTAAAACCTAGGATTTTACGTGCGACGCTCTGAGATTTCGCACAAACTACTGATTTTATGCATCAGACTCCTATATTCTGCGCCAAATCCCTAGATTTTGCGCAACACTTCCGAACACTTAGTTTGAAGAAGATGGCTGCAAACCAAGTCGATGAGGGGGAGGCTGCTGCTTGCAGAGATGAGATGGCTAGGAACCTGGAGTTTTATGGCATGAAGAGGGTTGTCTCTATTAACCACATGCTCTTCAACATGCTAACTCCTGCCCAGAAAGAGTACACCCTGTCTGATAATCTGTCGTTGTGGGACTTCATCATTCTGGAGGAGGTTCCCCTGCCATGCTTCGAGTTCGATACATCGCGGTCATGGGTGACCCGTGAAGACGACCTTCCTTGATACAACAACACCAACAATGGTCATCCTTCCAGAGAAACAAGTCACATGGATGTATATATCCTGAATCCTAGGACCAGGACCATTGTTGGGGGTGATCCCATTGCTGAGATCTCATCGGCCCTCTACGCGGGAACTTTCCGTCAGAGCATCACTGAAGAGGCCAAAGGCTGGATGCAGGACTGGGGTCTGTGGTCCGGAGGCAACTTTACCAATGAGTGGGCTTGGTTGTACTGGGTTCGCCACACATGCGACCAATTCAGGGCCGAGTTGCGGCACATTGGTCTGTTCGAGGCGGTGTGGACATCACAGTTCCACTTCTACCGGCAGCCTGAGCTTAGACTGAAGTTGTTCACTCGGTGGTCCCCTGACACCAACACATTCCATCTTCACCATGGGGAAGTTGGAATCAGTATCTGGGACATCCACTGCATCAGATGCATCCCCTTGTAGGGTCATCAATACGATGAGTTCCTCCCGCCGATGAATATCTGGGGTGACAGGTCTCGAACCCCCATACTGACGTGAAACCTACTAGAGTTGGCTAAGGAGAGGCTGAAGGTCAAGTACTTCCTGAAGGACATCGCATACAAGGATTGGTTCAGCCTATTCTTGGAGAAGGACCCGGAGGTCAGATGCCAAGGCGGGGAAAGTGGTGCCCAACCGCGGTTTAGAGGAGCAAGATCAAATCCTACTGGAGGATCATGGAGGTGGGACAATACCAATCATGGGGCTATAACATTAACGAAGCTCATGGCCAGAATGTCTGGTATGATGGATTCCTCTCCACGTTCCTGAGTGGGTGGCTCTTTCCAGTACGGGACGCAAGGAAGGGTGTCCGGCCAGCGACTCCGGTGATGGCGAGCATCACAGCTGCCAATAAAAGTTTCAACCTGGGGTTCCCCATACTGGCTCGGTTGTACGCCATCTTAGGGATCATCTCGAGAGGGGGGTTACCTAGAAGAGTTTGTGTCCCTTTCCAGATCTTCCACGGCTGGGTAGCGGCTCATTGTGGCAGCTACACCTTCCCAAATGCCATTCTCCCCCTGATCAACGGCCTGGGACCCTCCCTAGTGAATATTTCTGGGGTTACGCCAATGAAGTTCAATGAGGAGGGGGTACGTATTAGGATTGGTAACCACACCAACATCACCTTCAACCCATTCCCCACCCCAATTGGTCAGCTGGTAGATGACAATCATGGCTCGCTGGAGTAGAAGGAGTACTTTCAAAGCATCAGAGGCTGGGTGCTCGTGGCCCGGATAGATGGGAAGATTTTCTACGAGCCTTGCGTGCCATCCCAATTCGCTAGGTAGTTCAGATGCCTCCAGCGAATGCCGAAGAGAGTATACACAGATGTCCGAGAGGAGAGGCATCCCTGTGTTCTTCGCCAGCTTTGGCTGATGTTCACAACCTACATCTCTAGTGACATCATCACTTTTCCACCCACTGGAGTCGAAACTGGCCTCTCAACTGAGTATGATGAACATTGTACCATAGCATACCCTGAGGGGATTCTGCGGAAGTGTGTCTGGTAGCTCAAGGTTGTCAGTGCGGAACCTCGGCAGCGAGAGAGAAGGCGGGGTGCCGCTAGGAGAGGAGAACCTGAAGTGCCTCAGGAAATGGGGCATGCGCAGGCCGGGACCTCAGCGGTGGGGGCGTCGCATGGTGCGGCCACACCCTCATTGCCTGAAGGAGGATGTCCCTAGGGAGTGTCCAGAGAAATTCCTGGTAAGAAAATAAAATACTTACATCAACCGTCCCAGGATTTCATCTTCCCTGCGCTGTAGTCGGCTTGGATAACCCTATGGCAGTCAATGAGTACTAAATCCCTCTGGCAGAAGATAGTGCGAGACGGGATCCAGCTATCGGAAGTCGGGCTTTTCCGGGTCACCAATAGAGTGGACTTCTACCAGCGGCATGCATACCTAACATCCATGGACACATACGCATGCCAATGAGGTCGGCGTGTGGATCCACCTCTTTTGGTAAAGGTGCTGCATGGCCAGGAGCATGATCCGGAGAGGATTCCACTGGGGGAAGATGACAGCGATTAATCGGAGGGCGATGAAATAGGAGAGTGGGATGAAGGAGAAGGGGAAGGTGAAAAAAGAGGGAGAAGGGGAGTCTGAAGGTAAAGGACCGCAAGGGGCGTCCCACCAAGGGAGTCTTCGAGAAAGCAATGAGATCGTCGGCTCAGACATGGATGTGACCGAACTGCTCGAGGTAGGCTCTGACCCTTACCCTTCTTCTCCTGTATTCTCTTTCCTTTGTAACCCTTAACCCATCTTCCTTGTATTACTCAGGAGCACATCGGTGTTGACCAAGCTTCTCCAGCCGAAATAGGGGAGGAAGCATCAATAGGGCAAGGCGGGGAACCAATGCTCATTATCGAGATGAAGAGTGATGAGGGATCCCCTGCCATGATAGCTCCTATAGTGGCTAGAGCAATAGAGGTTGATTCCTTGGGTTCCTGTAAGTTCCTTTCTTCAACACCGGTACTCACTTTCGGAGGACTCAACTAGTCAAGGTGCTCCATGTCTGTACAGTGATCACGGCACCGGAGGCTTGTCGGGATGCTGAGCCCGGGTAATCTGTTAGCATGGCGATGGAAAACGTGTTGCCCAATCCAAGACATGCCTCCCAAACTGAGTTGTCTCTAGAAATTGGTGAGCAGGGAGCAGCGGACATCGGTGGTGTTGTCGTCGGGGCAGGGCCAGAAGTTGATGCGGGTGCCACCGGAACTGAGGCAAGAGAGGAAGGTCACCCAGATGCTGAGGAACCTATTCACCTGGGAGGAATCTCTAAGGAAGACCCTGCTGCTACCATGTTGGTTATCTTCCCTATCTACCGGCCTACTGATCCTGAAGAATTTGACGATTCAGATTTGGAAGCGGCCGAGGAGAGTCGGATGACGCGACGTAAGGGATGGAAGTGCGTCCTATGTTTCCTTAATCATCCCCAAGTGGAATGGCTGAAGCGGATGGGGTCACTCCACACCTGGATGTGCTTCCTATGTTTTTAAGGGGTGGATTCTCAACATCTTCATCCGACGGTCCGTGATTACATGGCCAAGAGAATGCGGGAGAGCAGACGGTGCGCCGACGACATTCGGTTCTAGGAGGGTTTAGGGAGTACCCGGGCATTTCTGAGGGTGGAGCAAGAGGTCTGATGCCTCGAGGAATAGGAGAAGGATCAGGAGGTTTTCATTGCAACCTGATATGAGCTTGTGGAGTAGTTGAGGGCCCAGCTGGAAGATTCTCAAGATCAACTCATAGAAGCGAGTCATCAGGTGACCGAGATCCAAACTGAATAGGCGCGGGTACAAGCCAGGGCCAACGAACTTCACTTCGCAGCTGCTAATGAAGAAAGAGTTCTCAGGGGACGGGATCCAGTCTTGGAGGCCACCAGCCAAAAGGTGGCGATGTTGGAGAGGTCTATCCTGGAATCCGACCCTTAGGGACCCTGCTTTGGCCACACCCATACACTTGTCCCACCTTACTGATTTTGTTTATTCTGAACTGTATGTATAGACAAATTTACATACTTTCCCCTTTGCTAACATACTTATCCCTCTGGCTTAACATGCTCAACCATAATCCCGAAATAAATAGAAATCCATACCTAAGCTCATGTGGGCTGTGAGAAACAAGGAAGGCTCGTACTGTCACTTCGTTCAATTGTGGGATCATCAACTAGGCTTCGGGCATTCGAAATTTGAACCTGGATTCCCAAGGAGACGAGGGAGGCCCAACCAAAGGCAAAGGACCTCAGACCAATCGGTGTATCATCTTCCCAACGTGCTCTAGTGCACAAGATAGGCAATTCCAGAATCATTGGAATCAATCCGAACATAGGGAGATAAAAAAGTTGAATCATGTTACCCAAATTCAGAACACTAGGGGAGGGTCATGACGATGGAGGATAGTTGTTGACTGTGGCATTTGATAGAATCCATATCACATTAGCCTAAAATGGGGACAACAAATGAGGGCTGACCGCTGACCATGTTCGCAACACGGGGCCTAATTCAAATATCGTAGATCAGTCTTCTGGAACGTTGGACTAGGACAGCAGGCAGACCATAGATCAAGCATCCATACTGTTAGGGGGTCCCTCCAAACGTGATCAGTCTTCCAGAACGTTGGCCCAGGATAGCAGGCGGACCATAGGTCAGACATCCACACTGTTAGGGGGTCCCTTCAAATTTGAAAGGGGATGAAGATCCGAATAAAGGGTCATGAAAAGCGTGGAAAGTGAAGTGATGGTTTGATCGCATGGAATCCAACACTCCCAAGATTATTCCACCGTGGTGGAGGCACATTAGGCAGACATATTAATCTGGTCATGGATCATCCCTACTTTTAGACATGATCTCTCTAGTGAGGGAACTGTCACTTCCCAACTTCATTATGGGTCATCCCTAACTTATTCGGGGAAAATTCAATAGTTACACAACTCCCCGACAAGTCAGGACAAAGGGCTGACAGTGAGGGGGATAGACTTGTGATTCCTGGGGCTGGACCCGAGATGAAATGTCTGGGCGTTCCTACATATCCCATAAGGATGGGAATCAAGACGCACTTAGTTCTAGAAAGGATCTCAGTTTAATGTCTTAGAACTCGGGCCAAGGATGGGTAAAAAGAGTAGGAGACACACGATAATGTGGTTACGAAACCTAACGTGAATGAGGACATAAGCCCTACTTACCATGTGTTCCCTGGGGAAGTGTTCCGGTCAAGGGACCGAACACGAAAGTTAGGCTGGGCCTGTGGGGAAGTGCCTGGGTGCTACTACATATCTCATGAGAAAGAGAATCAAGCCATACGTAGTTCTTGGAGGGTGGCACGACATAGTATGGTACCTGTGCAAAGGATGAAAGGGGCGTTTGGGTCTAGCCCTCGCACCAAAAGAAGCGGCATTTGATATATCTTGTTTGTCCTTTAAGGTGAATGGTTTTTCTTTTGTGGAGCGACCAGCCTAGGGTAGAAATTCTTGGCATCGCCACAATAATCAAGCCATATGCGGGCATTGAAAAATGGTATGGTAAATGACTGATACCCAATATGATGTCCTCTATGGAGAGGTCATCACAACGCAGTGCCGTTTTCCGTCATGCGGACGGGACGATATCATCACAGTTTTGAGTCATGTGGTAGGACCAACCAGCATAGTTTAAGGTCATATGGCTTGGACCTGGGGGAATACGCATGACGCGATAAAGAATACCCGACATGAATGAGTACATAATCCCACACCATCACCGTGCATGATTCTGGGAGAGGAGCCTCAGGCCAAGGGGTCAGTGAGGGTCAGAGGATAAGGGGTAGGAGACACTAGCTTCTAGCTGAGTTGGGCCCGAAATGGAATGTTTGGGTGACCCCACATATCCCATGGGGTTGAGGGTTAAGCTACACATGGATCTTTAGAGAAGATTCCAGCCTATAGTCTTAGCGCTCGGATCGCAGGAGCCCCGAGAGATGTCGTATTGTAGCTTTGTCTGCTTGACGTGTGGAAGTGCACTGAGGGTTAGTGAAAAGAGTGTCGAGATTCCACCTGGACACGATGGGGTGGAACATAATGTGAATCATTCAACCAACATTCAGGTCCTGAATGGGCTAGCGTGACGAAGAAGGATTACTGTTGACCATGTTCGCAACACAGCATCCTATTGTGTTAGCCTGAAATGGGGACAAACAAATGAGCATCGACCACTGACCATGTTCGCAACACAGTATTTGTATCAATTTGTTGTCTGAAACCCTCAAGTTTATTGGATCTTAACGGTAGGAGATCCCTTAGGCATTGTATCCAGGCCATTTTTGGGGGTCCCTCCGGGTGTGAAAGATAACGGGGGCCCGAATGAAGGGGAACACGAAGCTTGAAAAGTTGATGGAACTTGCCTAATTTGAATCTGACACTCCAAGTCCTAGACCAGAGTACTCTGAACACATTGGTGGACCACTGAAAAGGGTCGAGGGGATCAATTTGAGAGTGGCAAAAAGATTGTGGATTCCCAAGAGAAGGGGCATAGCGCCAAAAACCCTATACCACACCTATATATCCCCCTCGTGGAGAGGGACAGTCCAAGAGTCCAAGGTGACCGGGAGATCATGGGATCTCTTAAGAGATGGGGCTGGACCTAAAATCTAGGTGTTCATGCGGTCCTACGTATCCCATAAGGATGGGAATCAAGTCACACGTAGTTCTAGAAGCACAGTTTAACGTCATGTAGGATGATGAGAGGCATATCATCCGAGGATGTGTATAGAACGGCGAGAAATCCGACATGATTGATGACATAATCCCACCCCACACTATACAATCCGTAGAGGACTGGAGATAGATCCAAAGAAGGCCAAAGGGCTTGAGGCTGGGCCTCGGTCAGGAAGGCCTGACTAGCTTGCAGTTTAACATCATGCAGGACGAGCGTGCAGTTTAAGGCCATGCAGGACCGTAGGGGCCCGAATGTAGGACGAAATGCAGTTTAAGGTCATGCAGGACTAAATTCAGTTTAAAGTCGTGCAGGACCTGATGCAGTTTAGGGTCATGAGAGACCAAACGCTCAGGAAAAGTACTGCTTGAGGAACTTGGCTTTGGTGGGAGGAGTTATACACACTCCATCCATGGTCACTAGGGAGTATGCTCCATTGGAATAAACCTTATGAACAATGAAAGGCCCTTCCCATTTGGGCTCCAACTTTGGTGGTTTCCTGCAGGGGATCATTGGCGCTCTAAGGGACAATACCAAGTCACCTTTCAAGAAAGAGAGGAGGCGAACCTTCTTGTTGAAAGCTCAAGTCATCCTACTTTGATGCCTATCTCGGTTGTTCAAGGCGTGAATCCTATTCTTTTCTAGTGCTTCCAATTCTTCTAGATGGATTTCAGCCACCCTATCTGGTGCTTGCTGGTCATAGACCATTGTGCGCAGTGAGGGAAATTGAATCTCAATGGGCAGGATGGACTCTGTTCCGTACACCAGGGAATATGGGGTCACCTGGGTGGAATTACGGGCCGTCTTCTGATAATCCCAGAGGGTGTTGGGGAGCTTATCCGACCAAATTTTCTTGTTATGACCAACCATTTTCTAAATAATGTTAGAGAGGGTTTTATTGAATGCCTCAATCTGGCCATTTTCTTGCACGTGATAGCAGGAGGTATGGTTGGAGTGAATGTTGTATGTGGCATACAATTTCTTCAGCTCGGTTTCTCAGAAGTTGGTGCCATTATCGGTGAGGATAGCGTGAGGTACCCCAAATCGATAGATGATATTAGAACTCATGAAGTCGACGATAGAACAGGCCTTGACTTCCTTGAGCGAAATTGCCTCCTCCCACTTGGAAAAGAAATCTGTAGCGGTCAGGACAAACCGGCATTGGTGAGCTGTTGCTGGTGGGTACAACCCCACAACATCTAACCCCAAGACTATAAAGCGCCAAGAGTAATTTTTAGTATGGAGAGGCTCTGGTGGCTGATGCAAAAAGTTAACAAAACATGGCATGCATGGCACCTCTTGGCGAACTCGATGCAGTCGTGGATCATAGAGGGCCAAAAATACCCTAGTCTCCGAATCTGGTGAGACAGTTTTCGCCTAGCCTGATGGGAACCATAGGAACCGGCATGAACCTCTTGCATGACCTGTGGAATCTCAACTCCCTGAAGGCAACGGAGGTGAACGCCATCAAATCTGCATTTATAGAGGATCTGTTATCAAGGCTGGGACCGCTCTAAAGGGTAAACTATAGCGCTCCATGTCAGATTCGCTCGCACTTAGCCCAGTCTAACGGGAGATTACCGTGTTTGAGGTATTCAACCAAGGTTGTCCTCCAATCAGAAACTACTTCAATCACCGCATATAAAGAACTTGGGGTTCCTGACGTAGGGGCACCAGTGGTAAGATGGTTTATCCACAGGCTGTCATCATCCTTTGGGGTGACGGGAGCAATGAATCTTTGGTGTGACCCATGGATAATCAGATCATCCTGTTCGGGCTCTGCAAGTGACGTGGCCAGGCTGGCCAAAGCATCTGCTCGACCGTTCTGTGATCGAGGGACATGGATAACCTCTAGCCGAGAAGGGAACTGGGCCATTATTCGGAGAGTGCGCTCTAACAACGGTATGAGCTCTGGCTTCCTGACAACATAGTTTCCATTTACCTTCTTGATTACCATCTTAGAATCCCCTTTCACATGAAAATGGGGCACTTCGATCTCAAGGGCCAGCTTGAGACCAGTAATGAGAGCCTGATACTCTGCCTCGTTGTTGGTGTAGCCTTATAACAACAGGAATGAGTACGGCAGAATGGCTTTCTCCAGGGTGATGAAGACGACACTCAGGCCCACTCTGTTGAGCCTAGGATCATTGAGCCTCCTACCAGTGGGGATTCAGGAGGCACCATCAAAGTGCATCTTCCAACATGGGATGGCTTGATCGACTAAAAGGATTGCCTCATCGGGAAAATCCAAATCGAGTGACTGGTTCACAGAGGTTTTATGGATAGCTAGAAATTATTCTAATGTATACCCTTTGATAGCCTTCTGGGACACAAACCTGATGTCAAAATTCTGGAGGATCACCGCCCACCATGCTAGTCAGCCAGTCAACATGGGGAAATTCAGAATGTACTTCAGTGGGTCTACTCGAGAGACCAACTATACCTCATAGTGCTACAGGTAATGTAGCAGCTTCTTCATAGCAAATACGGGCTCAAGGTAGCTTTTCTCAATGGGGGAGTATCTGGTCTCTGTATCGAGGACCATGCGGCTGAGGTAGTAGAGGCGGTTCTCAATCCCCCCATTCTTCTTCTAGGTGAGAAGGGTGCCAAGGGATCATTCCAGGGCAGTGACATAGAGAATCAGTGGACTCCCGAAGATGGGTGGCATCAAGACCGGAGGCTGGAGAAAATATTTATTGATTTCATCAAAGGCGGTCTGGAACTCCTCATCCCACTCATAAGCGGTGCCCTTATTCAAGAGCCAAGAAAAGGGCTTACACTTTCCAGCTAGATTCTCAATGAATTGGCATATGTAGGCTAAGTGGCCTTGAAGACCTCGAAGCTCTCGAATATTGCTCAGGGGAGGCATCTAGATGATTGCCTTGATCTTCTCTCGGTCGATCTTGATGCCCCGGTATTAGAAAAAAAAAAGTCGAGAAACTTCCCGGAGGTGACCCCAAAGGCACACTTCAACGGGTTCATCTTCAAGTGGCGGGAACGAAGGAAACCGAATACTTTCTCCAGGTCCTTGAGATGGTCCTCACGCTGGAGAGATTTGACCACCAGGTTTTCCACATAGCATTCCACCAACATTCAGAGGATTGGCTTAAATATGCGATTCATGGCCCGCTGATAGGTGGTACCTGCATTCCTCAAGCCGAATGGAAAAACCTGGCAACAAAAAGTACCTTGAGGAACCCTGAAAGTGGTAGATTCCTCATCCTCAGGGGACATTCGGGTCTGATTATATCCAGATTAACCATCCATGAAGAAGAGGTCTTGGAATATGGTCGTAGTGTCGATCTACAATTCTGTCACTGGAAGAGGAAAATCATCCTTCGGACAGTGGCGGATGAGATCACAGAAGTCGATACAGACTCTGATCTACCCATTCTTCTTCCTGATTGGTACAATTTTGGCTAACCACTTGGGGTACTGAACCTCCTTGATGAATTTGGATTTGATAATCTTGTCAACTTCAGCCTCAACCATGGCACCGTGAGATGGATGCATCTTTCTGGGATGCTTCTTGAACCCGTGATGGTTTGCAGGGAGACCGAGGCGGTGGATGGCTACCTGAGGATCTAGTCATGGCATCTCGTCGTAACTCCAGGAAAACACATCACAGTGCTGTTTTAGGAAGTCTACATACCACTGTTTTTTTTTCTCGAGGGACATAGCGGCACTGATCAATGTGGGTCTTGGATTGGACTCACTTCCGAGGTTCACCTGTACCAACTCGTCAACCGTGGCTGAGATGCCTTCCTCAAAGGCAGGAGGAGCATCCTCTATATCTTCTTCTCCACTTATGGAGGGATCATCCACAGGGGGAGCTGCTTCTGAGCTATCAAACCCTGATGGGCGGCTTCTACCTACTTGTGCGGCCATGGTCATTGCATTGGGGCACTCTGGAGCCGCTGATACCATGGATATTAAGGCTGCCGAACCAATCCGGCCCAAGGGGCCACGCTTGATAATATCAAATCATTAGTGGAGCGTTGGCTGGAGCTGACTTATCCCAGCCTAGTGAAACAGACAAGTATGATGGACTGTCGTTGCCATGATTCAGACATCTCGATACCTGACTGGAGTGGGAGGCTCTTGGATCACTAGAGCTTGGTTCATATAAGAATACGAAGTGATCCTCCGATGCCACCTGGATTTGGGAGCATGATTCCCCCTTTTCCCGAAAATGACAAAACACTGCCCCATATTGGGGGTTGTACCCTCCAACTGATGGATCGGGAAGACGTAGGCGTCATTCAGGCATGTCCAAGGGTCAGTCGTAGCGGCAATGGGCTCAACGTCACTTGCCTGGACTTGCTTATCCTTGCTCTTGTAATAATCGGTGTCTAAGTAGCAGGCTTCGCAAGAGGCGAAAGGAGTTGTGTCACCTTGGAGTACACCTACTCGACCATTAAGGGAGTACTTGAGGCATTGGTGATATGATGAGGGGACGTCTGTGTGCCGGTGGAGCCATGGCCTACCCATCAATGCATTGTATGCGGTGTCCTGGGAGACAACCATAAATTCGGTACTGGCAACTAGGCCACCGAACTGGGTCATCACACGGATCTTGCTGACCGAGGTCTGTTATGTCCTTTCATATCCCTAGATCCTTAAATCAGAGGGAGTCAGATCATCCTCGGATAACCCTAGCTTCCGTAGTGTCCATTTCGGGATAAGGTTGATCACGGAGCCAGTGTCAATGAGACAGCAGCGAACCTCCAAGCCATTGAGTTGGCCAGTGATATACAGCGAGCGGATGTGCCCCTGTATGGGGGAGCCTTCATCCTCTCCCAAGAACGAGATGATGGCCTAGAATTCAGCATTCTCAACTGCTTCATCATGGAAGGCTTCTGCAGCTGCTACCTCCGTCTCAAATTGGATGGGGCTTCTTAAAGCCTCATCGAGTGCCTCACGCATATCTGGCGACAGGCAAAGGGCTTCAACGATGGAGAGCCTTGCTGGGATGCTGGTGAGGTGCTTCAGAACATCCTACTTCCACACCAGGTGCAAACCTCTGCCTACAAGAGGCCGATTTGCAACTGGAGGCATTGCGGACCCTTCCGGCTGGACCGGTGGCTGACTGGTACTAGGGATATCCCACTGCTCACTAGTCGAAGCTCAGAGGGTAGCTGCTAGATGAGTACCGGGTGAATGAGATCAGCCTGTGGCTGGGCGAAGCTGGTCGCGATACGGCCAAAATGGCTCTACCTGATCTAGTAACACAAATGGTGGAGGAGGAGGGCCTGTCGACACTGGATGAAGAGGCTTTGTGTGTTGAGTTCTATGCAGGACCTGCTATCTACTCTCAGCGACGTGCACGACCTAGCTGGCGGTGCCAACTGACGTTACCCAGTGACCAATATGTTCACGATTCTGCCAACGTTGGCGTTAGCTAGGGACATTGGGGAGGTTCTTCTGGCGCTCCCCCTCGTCGGGAGTCATATAAGGATTTACCAACTAGACGGTGTTAACCAAAGCATACTGTTGACTGTCACTCGACGAATCATCCACCACTAGGCAGATTCTGGGAGGGATTCCCATCTCCGGGGGCATGAAGTCACTGAGAGTGCGGGATGACGATGGCATTAACAGGGCGTGCTGCTTCTTCTTACACCGCCTATGTTTGCTCTTCTGGGAAGAGGCTGGCTGAAATGATGATGCCAAAGTGGTGGTCGTAGCTTCTGAAGGCTTTAGCTAATTCAAGCATGCATGGATAATGCCATGGGCATGGGCTACCGTCCTACGAGACATCTAGTCGTCATACTTCTGGGACCCGCGGTCGGGAACCTACTTCCACTCGCCTCCATCGTCGCTACTGCTATCTTATCTCAAAAATACACCCACCACTTGTGTCGGGGCTAGGACCAACCTAACTATGTTGTTGGTAATCTGGTCCTGGAGCCAGTCCTTGAACACATATCATTTCTTGATGGTGTTCCCCAGGATCTTGTGAGAAGGGAAGTAGTTAGGGTGATTAGTGAGATGCGCCTCTTCCGGCTTCCGGCACTCGGGCAGTCGCACGATTCTCTGCTCTAAGGCACTACGGAAGTAGCTAGGGACCTGATCCTCGTCGAAGGAGTAAGTCTAATTCATTATGTATGGAAAGGGGATCTAGGAGCCTGACCTTGATGGGGAGCTGGAGGAGCCTTCCGAGGGGGTGGAACTTGATTATCTCGCCTAGGCGGCAGCGGCACGTTAGGCGGAGGCGCCTGCCGATTCTGGGGCGAGCACTGCTGGGCTGGAAACTGTGCCCGCGGTGGAGGGCCTCTACGAGGCTGCTGAGCTGGCTTAACTGGTAGCAACTCTAGCTGCTTGGGGGCCTCTATCTGGTCCACGGTGGTAGGCTCGGATCTCCTTGATGGAATTGCAGGGGGTGGTAGGCGTGCCTGGACAGCCTGTTGTAGGGATTCTTCGAGGTGCTGGGCCTTATCCGAGAAGTCTCGGAACCCTTCGGGATAATTCTGAGTAATCATAGAGGGAACCAGTTCCATCTTGACATTCACCATGCACATCATCAGTAATTGCTCCTGAGTCAGCGGCATGTCAACGGAATATGTGAGCCCCTTCCACCGGGTGATAAAGTCTGTGACTCGCTCATCGGGCCTTTGCTTGAACCTAAAGAGGTTTTCGATGTTCGTCTTCCAGGTGGTAGAGCTGAACTGGTAAAGGAACTTCCTGTGAAGGTCCTCCCAGCTTTTCATGGATCCCATGGGGAGCTGGTTGTACCAAACAAAAGTCGGCCCCTCCAGCGTCTGAACAAAGCAACGGAGCTTGGCGGCCTCCTGCTGCGCTGGAGTCCCTAACATTGGCCCACACCTCGAGTTGAAGTGGTACAGGTGTTGTGGTGGGTCCCCCATCCCATTAAAGGGGGATAAAGTGGGATTTCTGAATCCTGGGGGTGCTGGCATGTCATCCACCCATGCCGGGTATGGCTTGCCATCGGGTGGGACGACCACCTATCACGTTTCCAATGCTTCCAGGCGGTCAATGAGCACGGCCATCAGATCTTCTGGGCACGGGTCCCTGTCCTGATGAGGATCCCTAACCACGAGCGCATTGTCGGGCTCTTCAATTCAGTATCCGAGCTCAGATACTAGTGGAGCGGCTGGTGGGGCGACCCTTGGGGTGGCTGGAGGAGCCCGGACGGGGTTCCCTGGGTGGTTGCACCGTTCAGGAGGGTTCAACGAAACATACAGTGCCCTCTTGCCATGGGCTCTGGCTTCTGCCCTGTCATCAAACACGGCATGATCAGGGTTTCCTGGGAGAATCGTGTTGAGGGGTAGTTGTTCCTTCCCCTGTTGCCCCGGCCTAGGATCATCATAGTGGGGTCGCACTCTCTACATTGCGTTCATCCAGAAGTTCATCGACTGACTTCTTCTGCTCGGCAAGCTGCTGACGCAGCGTGGCCTTCTCAGGGTCCTCTTCCATCTTCTGCACTGAGGCCGACGGGTCGGAGTGCTTGACAGCTCCAACATGCTCTTTGACTTTACTGAAATTCCGGCTCAGTACTAGTGACTCGGTGGGCGTAGGGGGACCTAGGAGGTTCCTCTGTTGGTGATTAATCCTTCCTGATGGGTCCAGTGGTAGCACGTCCTCAGGGGGGACGCCACCATTGAGAAGTCCCAGCCCGTTCGACTCTCCTATCAGGTCGGTCATGTTGACTGCCACTCTTCTTAGGGGCATGCCCTCACTACCGCCAAGTGAGTCAGGCTTCTGCCGAATCGTATTGAATAGGAGTGCAGCATACTGCCCCCAGCCACAGACTTTCACGTGGGGGTAGCCTCCTCGACAAATCTGCGGAGTACTTAAAAAATATGAACGCACTGTTGTTGGAGGGCCCTGTGGTGACCAGGTGACTCAGGGTGTTGGACCACGGGGAGTGTGTCTAGGTCAACCAGGAGACATTGTTCGTCGATGCCTTCGAGGTGCTCTTGGCTCCCGGTATAATTCACCCGTCGGTGGCGAAGATGGAGTTGAGTCGCCCAGAGAGTCTGGCGGAAACATTCAAACTCCTCCGGGGTGAGCGATTTTGGCGTACCAAAACTCGATCCTGCGACCGGCCAAAACTTCTCAGGGAAGTGGCCCGCTATGAGGATGGTCCATAAGTTACCCAGCTCATATCCAGGGTCTGGCCTTTGATTTCCCCACTCGTCAACTGAGGGTGGTTGATTAACTGGTGGCGGCACTGAGGCAGACCGCCTGGACGATAGTCTGGTCGGTGGAGAATATAGAGAATGGGCTGATTGGACACCAAATCGTGGGCTATCCCCTGAGGATTGCAGCGACCTGGCCGCCATGTCACGATAGGACGGACTGGAGACCAGAACCCCTAACACAACAGCAGTGTCTGCCTGTGGTGGGTTACATCCTGGCTCTTCCGTCATTAACCCCCAAAATAGCTTCAAGGTAGAGGGTGCTTCCGGAGAAGACAGTGGCGACTATGTGGTCGACCCCTGGAAGCATTCCAGGGTCTCGTCCTCCTGGATATACCTTCGAAGGGAAGAGGGGATTCTGTGGGCTTCGCATTCTGGGAGAACGAGGCTGATGCACCTCGTTCCTGCCCCAACCCTTGACTCGGAGGACTGAGGGGAGGGCTCTTGTGCTGAATTGTACTCCCCCGTAGAGTCTGAGAATAGGACCGGCCTGATTCTCATCTGGCCTTCCCCAGGATTCCTCTTATGGTGATGGTGACCTTCTCTCCTTCCTCTGGATGGTTCTTCAGGGCAGGGATGATTTTAGACATGGGGTCCTCCGGCTGTACCAGCGCCTGGGCAGAAAAAGTTCCCACCCGAGGAGGCCGGGGTGCGAGGGGCACTGGGACAAATGTCAAAAGGGAAATGGGGAGGACCTCCGTGCTGGCAAGTGACCGGACATGCAATGCCTCCATGCTCTCTATTCGCGGCAGGGGGAGTGACCATGTACCCAGTGTAGTCGGTGCGGGAGAGACCCCCATATGGAGTTTTGCTGTCACAGGGAAGACCCTCGCTATTCAACAAAAAATCTCACTTGAAAAAATTGACAATATATATGTAAAATAATGTGGTATGGTTTCATGAGGTACCACTTTTTATCATCTATTATCATGATCTAAGGTTCACATATAAATTGTGTAGAAGTCTCCAACATGATTTGAGTACTGAATTGAATTTTTGTATGGTCTATCACCCCCAAAATGATGGACACTCTAAAAGGAATATTCAAACACTTGAGGATAATCTTAGAGCCTTCTCAATGGAATTTAAAGGAGGATGGGATCAAAAAATCACATTAGTTTATTTCTCATACAATAACAGTTTCTACTCAAATACTCAAATGGCTTCATATGAAGCTATGTATGGAAATTAATGCAGAACTCTAATTTGTTGGAATGAAGTTAGATAATGGAAGCTACTTGGGACCGATCTTGTGCAAGATATAATAGAGAAGGTTCAATCCATCCAAAAACATGAAAAGGCTTCTCAAAGTTGGAAAAAGATTGATGCTGACATCCTTTGAATAGATTTGATGTTTGAAGTTGGAGTCAAAGTTTTCCATTGAGTATCACTGTGGAAGCGAGTAATGTGGTTTTGAAATAAAGGGAAGATTATCCCTAGGTACATTGGCCCCTTTGATATCCTTGATCGCATATGAGAATTGGATTATCAACTTACACTTCCACAAAATATAGCTCAATTTTATGATGTGTTTCACATATCTCTCCTGAGGAAGTACATACCTAACCCCTCACATTTATTGAATATAGAGATAGTACAACTAGATAATGACCTCTTATATGAGGTGTGGCTAGGGAAGGTCATGGATTGTAGAGATAAAGTTATACCCAACAAGACAACTCACCTTGTGAAGGTGTTGTATAGGAACCATAAGTATGAAGTGGTGACATGGGAACCAGAGGAAATAATGAAACAGAAGTACCATCACCTATTCTCAACCAAGAATATGAGTTGAAATTTTGGGGATGAAATTTATGAAGGTGGGATGAATGTAATGACCCAAAATTTTTAAATGATAATTTTTTCCTATATAATTTTTTTTTATATTATATAATTATTATACACATAGATCACATAGAGAAACAAATAACACATTAATTTATAAATAAAAATCATTACATTATTTAATGACTAAACCCATTAATATTCCAAATATTACAAGGGGAAAAATAGAAAATAGAAATACTACAATGGGAAATTTTGGATCATCCTACTCAGCTAGAATCATCCCTCCCATGAACAATACTATATAAAGGAAACATAATATAACTAAACCAATTGGCATTATAGAAAATGGAAATGTAGATTCTTTATAGGAATTGACTGTTGGATATCAATATGAGTTATATTGACATTAGGATCGAAAGAATATGTTTTATATGGATCTATAACAAGAGGGGTGAATTGTAGTTTTAAAAACTTTAGATTAAAATATTTTAAAATAAACCAATTCGAAACCACTTTAAGTAAAAAAGATCAGATTCATACTTGGACCTCAGACTAATTACCTAAGTATCGTAATCATGAATGATTTTTATATATCAAAGTAAAATATTTATAATCATAAATAATATTATTAGATCATAATCATAATGGATATGATTATATCAGAGTGAAATAATTTTAATCACATAAGATTCAATTATAACAAAGTAAATAGATTGGATTCACAGAATATATGATTAACATATTAATTTTTACCGTATTTAGACACATTGTGATAAAACAATTACAAACATGCACAGAGAAATAAAAAAATTGTAAGAAAAAAGTAATACAATAGTAATAATATAATAATGACTTATATCTATTTAAAAAAGTAATTATCTCCTTTAACCTTAAGATTCAGGTAGCCACAAACCTTTGATATAGGTATCCCTTTTTTTATACTTACAAGAAAGCTTATATTTCTTCATCAATGAAATCCTTTGATATGATTATCAAAAAAAATTGTATTCTTATCCTCGACAACCCTCGATCCTATGGATTAGCTCTGTCTAGCTATCACTGCAAGACCTTGATTAAAATTATGATTGGATTCTATGCCTTACTATCCTCACAAGCCCTTGATCATAATCACATATCAAAAACATTATTTACAACACAAAATAATTCTTAAGGGGACAACAGGAAAAGGTTCCCTTAAGAAAATAAAACTCTAAAAAATTAAAAAGTATTAATAACAAGTCATTCACGATTTTTAATCTTCATATCTCTCACACAATGAGAATTTTGAAAATGAAAACGATCAGCTCGAAATTGTATGCTTGAAATTCTTCAAATGACTGGTTGTTTATAGGTGATATCCCAATGGTCATATTGATCTCCCAATGATCATATTTTCACCAAGTTTATCATAAGGACTTAGAAACCTAGAATTTGATAGCTCATATCATTCTAGCATAATAAAATATCTAACATCATATTGATTTTACACCATAACAGAGTAAAAGATGTTCCATTATGATAGAAACTGATTTTCCATATTCAGAATTTAAACCTAGTCAGTCTAATGGACTTTCTTACAAATTTCATTATGATAATATTTATGAGTGAAAATCTAATGTTCATCAGTTCCAACATTAGTCTGATTATAAATATTTTTCAGTATGAAGACAAGACAAAATTTCTTAAATCTAATATGATAAATGTGGATCTGATATCTACCAGATTTTGCTCATTTTAATAATCATAATGAAGAATTTTAGTTATATTAATGAATACTCTAGAAATATTTCTAAGTATGGTAAAATTATATGTTTTCTATAAAAACTTCTAAAAACAATTTGGATATAAAAATTTAATAATCAATTATATAGGAAAGTGTTTGTGATTTCCAAAAAAAGGAATGGAAAAGTATATTAAGTATAAATTTTGACTCAAAAATCTCCCCCTTTTTTAGAAATCACAAACCTCAAAAATTAAATAGAAAAAAAATTTGAAAAAAACTTACAGTCCATTATATTTTTAGTAATTTGTATTCAGAATTAAACATTAAATATTGTCTCCGCCAGAGTTTATAACTCATTTTAATTTGATGATGTAAACCATTAATTCCCCCTTAGGATAAAAACTTCCTCTAAGGATCATATTCTCCCACTTAATAAAAGATTCTCCTTTTTAAGAAATAATTTCTCCTCCTATCTATGTATTTCTCCCTTATAAAAATTGTTTCTCCCCCTTTGTGATTTAAAAAAATAATGGGGAAATGTATTGATCTTCTTGAAAAAGGTTTAGAGAGAAAAAAATACAAAAAATTATAATGAACTCCCTAATCATCCAAAAAAATGAAATAGTATTCTACCAATCAGAATTAGAAAAAATTCAAACAAATCATAATGGGGTGAAAAAATAATTCATTCATAAACATGTTCTCAAAATATAATTACAACAAGAGTTAAAAATAGAAAATATTTTAATACTTCTTCATCAATAATTTCATAATATAATACATCTTATTGAACTCATTTCTATCTTATTTAAGCTTTGCAATGATTTCATCTTGAGACTGGTGTTTCTTTTCCTAAAACCAAATTCCTTATTCTAATACTTCATTATAATAATTCAAATTGATGATTTCATCTTTTTAATATTTGAGTCTTGTCACTTTCGACTAAAAATATTTCAGATTCCCATTCAGTTCTTTCACCTCTTAAAATGGGTTAACAGTTGAATCTGTGAATTGTTACACAAATTTCACCTTATGTATAAAAACTTTAGATAAATTATTGAAGTATTTTGATGATTCATTAAAAACATTATTCATATCTTCAATAGTCTATTCATGTAACCTGACATCTACATCAACATTGTGAGACAATTTCACCACTTTATTTCATGCCTTATTTTGAGCTTGTGAACTTTCTTGAAAAACATTGAGACCAGGCTAATCCCGAATCATCCTATCTATCAAAACTGTAATTGATTCTATTATTTGAATTTTATTTTCATGGATCAAATACACCTTGGGTTATAGTCTTGGAAAATATGGTATTGTTCCTTCAAGTCTTTGTAAATCGTGAATTATAAAATCAACTCCTTTCACTATAATCATATTCACTAAATCTGATAATTCAATGTCAGGAAGTTGAGGGTGGATGGTTCTGATTTCCCCTTATTTTCCCTTACCATTATCAACTTTCTTTGAAACTTATTTTTTAACTCTATCTCCAACTTCCTTTCTATAAAAAAAATTAAAAATCTTTTCATCATCATTATCATCTTTATTAGATTTTGTCTTTGAGTTTTGATCTTTCTCATCTTTCTTTGATGAAGATTTGACCTCTTTATCTAAATATTTTTCATTTTAAATACTTTTAGTTTTTTCTTTATCAGTTCTGGATGGTAGATTTGATGATGAAGCCTCTACTGATTTTAAAGAAAACTTATCAGATTCATCATTTTCATCTACTTATTTATCTTTATCTTGTTCTTCATCTTCATATTTAATATTTTCATCATCAAGTATTTCATATTTGATATATTCTTCTTCATATTCACTTTCTTCTTGAATAGATTATACTTATTTCAGTAACTTATCAATTTCTACAGCATGTTCCTCCATTGAACTAAGAAACTCCCCATGGAGATATTCTTCTATTCTTAAATCATACTTACCAATAGGTTTCGATTCCGATTATATTTCTTTGTATGATGTCAATTCCTCATCAACTACTTTACTATTTCCCTTATCTTTGAAAAGGGTTACATCAGAATTAACAACTTCAGTTTCATGAAAAGACAATCCAACATCTGGATTTATTTGATCAGTTTTTGAGGAATGTAAAACAATGTTTGTTGACCCTACCTCCAAGATTTTCATTAAAGAATCCACAATTATTACTCCTTGTTGTTTCTCCATCAATTTATTTTTATTTGATTCTTCTTCCAAAACATCAATACCATAAATCTTTATAGCCAAAGATTTTTTTGGGTCTAATATAATAATAGGATCTACTTTCTTCCTTTCATCCTTCTTTATAATCCATTCATCTCTTACTTCATGCGGAACTAACTATTTTTCTTAACTTTATGAGGTTGGAAAGTTTTTACTTTCATTTTATTACCCTAATCACCCTAATAAACTTTCTTTTTATTCTTCTGATCACTATTCTTGGTTTTCTTATAGGGTTCTTCTTCTAGAGAATTACCACCAGATATGTCAAAAAACATCTTTGTTTCTTCAGCAAAACCAAATCTCATTTTCTTAAAATCATCATCACTAATGAATTGTATTTTCAATTTATCTGTATTTGACTTATTTTCAATATTGAAAAACTTTATACAATCAATAATTAACTTTGTTATCAGAGCTGGAAACATAATAATCTGAGACTTAATAGAACCAGACTTGATTTTGCTAAGGGTGAGAAATATGTATATGAAAATATCTATCTTTATCATATTCACAAGGAAATATAAAACAAAAACATTAGTGAACTTTAAAGTATCACAATATCCTTTCCTCAAAATCAAGAAATCTTGCATCTACAAGAAAATTACCTGATTATTCTATGTGATATGATTCACATTCCAAAATTTTTCATAGTGATCAAATAGGGAATTATCCGCCTTCTTCTTATTAAAGGAACTAATATTATCAGGAAATTTATGAGAAGGACAAAAGGATTCTCCTTCTGGTGTATTTTTTTACAAAAAAAATAATTAGTTTTCCTATATGAAATATGATAACTTTTTCCATATATCATGAAAGAAATCTTTTTTTTCAATCCTAGTCAAGAAAATTTAATTAACTATAAAATTCTTGAAAAATATCAAGATACACTAAGTCATGATCCTCATCATATTTTACTTCACATAAAGATTCCCAACCTTGGAATTCTATAATTTTCTTTATGGTAGAATCATACTTTTCATAAAAGGTTTTCTTGACTAACCTTTCTCTTAATACAAACCACTCATTGAAATACATAGCTGTAAGCATCATATTTGGGGAACAAATCGGGGATTTTGACATAAGTAAATATTTTTGGACTAGATACTTTTGAGATCTGCATCACTTTGAAGTTGAAATACTAATACTTCTGATATAGGACACAAGGGGTCCCTTCTTTATATAGGAAAATGAGGTGATGGTTCGAATTCCAAATCTAATCCAATGGATGAGATTAAACCTTATATGATAAAAAGGTTGATAATAATTCAAAGAAATAATTGAGGTTTTATGAACTCTTGAGATTTTAAAATTTTATCTTATTGTGAGTGAATACAAAAAAAATTAACAAAAATTAAAAATAATAATAGGAAAAAAAAGATAAAACAATTGTAATGGAGTAGTGAAAATATTTTAAAGATAATAATAATTTCTTTCAGATTTGGAAAGTTTCATTGGTAAGGATAATAAGTTCTTCTTAAATTTTGTAAACTAATAGGATTACAATAGTTTTAAAATATTAAAAATGATAGTTTTGGTAAAAAAAAAGAATTAAATTTAAAATAGTTTTTAGAACTGAATATGATATTTCATAAATAAAACATTATTATGAAAAAAAATTGAATCCAAAAACTTTTTAAGAAAACCTCAGTCCAGAAAATTTGTAATATTTTTGGAGTCTAATGATTCTTTTTAGAATACTAACTCTGAAAATTTTATAAAGAAACATGAGTCCAGAAAATCCATTATGATAAAACAAAAAAGCATATATTCTCCCCCTATGAAAATGAGTTTCTTAATGTAAGGATATGGGTAAAAAAGTATATATGAAAGATCATTTTACATTGATCATTCCTAGATTCTATTTATAGTATTCAAATTTATTGGAAGGTAACGGTTTTATAAAAATATCAGCAAGTTTTTCTTTTCTTCTGATGAATTGTAAAATGATATCTCCTTTAATTGTGTGATCCCTAAGAAAGTGATGCCTAATATCTATGTTTTTTTCATTGGAGTGATTTTCATGGTTTTTGCTTAAGTAAATATAACTAGTATTATCCCATAGTATTTGAGTTTTTTTTAAACTCATGTTATAGTCAGTGAGTTTGTGTTGCATCCACAACACTTGAGCACAACATCTTATAGATGTTATATATTCATCTTCAGAAATGGAAAGTTATACCAAGTGTTATTTCTTATAAGACAAATAAACAAATTAATCTCCTAAGAAATGAAAAGTATCAGTTGTTCTTTTCCAATCCATTCTACAACCACCAAATTCAATATCCGAAAAAAAATTAATTAAAAAACATTTCCAGAAGAATAGAAAAGTCCTAAATCTATAGTTCCTATAAGATAATAAAAAATTCATTTTAAAGATTTTATATGGGATTCATTTAGATTATCTTGATATCTTGTGTATAAGTATACTGAAAACATTAAGTCTAGTTGACTAGATGTTAAGTAAAGTAAACTTTCTATCATACCTATAAAAGTTTTTTGATCAACTGGTTGCCCGGCCTCATCAAGATCAAGAGTATTCGAGGTACCAATGGGAGTACTAATACCTTTAGTATTATCATATCCAAAATTTTTAAGAAGATATTTTATATAATTATATTTATATATATAGTTTCCTTCTAGATTTTGAGAAATTTGAAAACAAAGAAAATATGTTAACTCACTAATCATACTCATCTCAAACTTAGATTTCATAAGATTTGTAAAGGAATCTATTAAATATTTTTGAGTTGATATGAATATAATTTCATCAATATTTATTTGAAAAATCATAATATTTTTTTAAATTATTTTATAAAAGGGGTTGGATCTGCAGCTCCCTTAACAAAATTATTTTGTAACAAAAAACCTATTAATATATCAAACCAAGCTCTAGGGGATTGTTTAAGTCTGTATAAAGCTTTGGTAAGTTTATAAATGTATTCGGTATGTTTTTTATTTTCAAAACTCTGGTTTTTTCAACAAATTTTTCCTCCTTCACATATCCATTAAGGAAGCCACACTTCATATCCATTTGAAAAAGTTTAAATTTAAAGAACACTACAAAGGATACAAGAATATGAATATATTTTAATTTTGATACTGATACATAGGTTTCTTCATAGTATATGCCTTCTTTTTTGTTATAACCCTTATTAACAAGTCTTGATTTATTTCTAACAATTATTTAATTTTCATCACATTTTTTTCTAAAAACCCATTTTACTCCAATTATAGAGGTTTATTTAGGTTGTTTAACCAAGTACCAAAATTTTTTCCTTTAAAATTTATTGAGTTCATATTACATAGCCTTAATCAAATCCTCATAACTTAAATCCTTATAGTATTATTAGGTTAAAATTGGGAAAGGAAATCTAGTTGTTCAATTTCATTTCTTAAGGAACTTCTAGTCCTAACTAGTTGATCAAAATCACCAATGATACTATCACTTGGATGATTCTTAATAAACAACTAACTTCTTGGGTTTTGAAAAATATATTCATCAATATAAGGTATAAAATATTCTTGATTAAATACTTCAGAAAATACTTATTGATTACTTTCCTTATAATATTAATTTTCTAATAGAGGTTGAAAATCAATTTTTGAAATAACATCTGAGGAGGATATAGGTTAAGGTTGTTTGAAAACAAAAGGTTTGGTTTCATCAAAATTAAAATGTAATGTTTCCTCAACAGTATAAGAATTTTTAATAAAAAATCTTCATTCATTAGAAGTAGTGGAATACCCTAAAAATATACCTTTATCATATTTTGGTGCAAATTTATATTGGTTATCTTTCATATTCATGATGAATACTTTGCATCTAAAAACTCTGAAGTAAGAAACTTTTGGTTTTTGACTAGTCTAAAACTCATAAGGAGTTTTATTAAGAAAAGGTAGAATTAAAACTCAATTTATAGTATAGCATTCAGTACTAACCACTTAAACCCAAAAATGTTAGCAATTACGTATTCAATCAACATGGTTCTTGTTATTTATTGAAGAATATGGTTTCTTATTTTAGCAACACTATTTTACTAAGGGGTTCTAAGACCTGAAAAGTTATGTTATTTACATTTATTACAAAAAAAATATATTTCTAAATTGGAATTTAAAAATTCTCTACTATTATCACTATGAATAGTTGTCAAGGGAAGGTTTTTTTTCATTTTTAACTTTGGATACAAACGTTTTGAAATAAAAAAAGCTTCAGATTTCTTTGTGAGAAAATAAACCCAAGTATATCTATTGTAATCATCAACAAAGACATATACATAGTATTTTCCTCAAATAATCATAGTTTATATAAGAATAAATAAATCCATGTGCAATAACTATTAATCATAAGTAGTTGAGACTTCATTAATAGATTTAAAACTATAATTATGTTGCTTACCATATTGAAAAGGGTCACATACTTTTGAAGAATAAAACCTATGTTCTGGTAAATACTTAACAAGTCTTTTCTTAGTAAACTTACATAAGTTTATAAGGTTATAATTTCTTAATATTTTATTCAATAACTAAGATTTATCTTCCATTTCGCTAAATAAAGGTAAGTCTTGGCTCCTGAGGTCTTCTAAGTTAAGTGTATAAACATTATCATATTGATTGGAACAAAGAATAAATTTAACCTTGGAATTGTGTACTACAGATTTATCATTTATCAAATTAACAAGGTAACCTACATCACATAATTTACTTATGATTATAATATTGTACTTAAGACCATTAACAAACAAAACATTTTAAATTAATGATTTTAACAATAAGAGTTATCTTACCTATACCGATAATCTCTCCTTGATCATTATCTCCAAAAGTAATTTTTCCACCTTTCATATTGATAATATTTTCAAATAAATATTTTTTAAAAATCATATTCCTAGAAAAACAACAATCCATGTAACATGTATTCTTTTTTTTGGTACTTTATTTGTTTTCCTACAAATAAAAACATTAGAATTTCGGAACCCAAACCTTCTTGGGTCTGATAGTGTTAGAAAACAAAATTTTTGGAATCCACATTTTTTTTAGAAATAGTATTTTGGAAAACATAAGGATTTAACATTATTAAGATAAATTTGTTTCTTCTAATTTCCAATAATTTGGAATTTTGTGAAAAGGGGGGATTTTTTAGGAACAAAATAATTGTTACTAAAAACTAGTTTTTATAAGTACAACCCATTCCAAAACTAGTTCTATGAGAATGAATTTTTTATACATATTATCAAAATTTTCTTTTCCAATGATAAATTTTGATAAGAGTTTCTTCAAAGAATAAATTTCAGACTTTATTTTAACAACTAAATTCTTATCCTCTTTAGTAATAGTTTCTAAATTGAGTTTATCAAAACTAATTTGTAAACTATCTTTTTCAGAAATCAATTTTTCTAAAAATTTAGAAATAGATTCTTTTTTAAAAGTTTTCTTATCAAGATCTTTAGAAATAATTGAAATTTATTTTGTTAAAACACTTATCCTTGAATTTTACTTATCAAGTTTTTTATTAACTATAAAATTATCATTTTTAAGAAGTTTAGCAAAATGAAACACTTCATCAAAAGAAGGTAAGATATTATCTTCTACTTAGGATGATTATTAATCAAAATATATTGAATCATTTTCATCAGGATAATTAGTATTAAGAGACATATTTGTAAGGTTCTCAGAAATTTTTACCTTTACCATTAAAAAAAGATCTTATTTATGAATTCTGTCAATAAGACTAATGTTTCTTTGTCTGAAACTATTATTATCATAAGTATCATCTGAGGAATCTCCTACACTTTCACTATAATAATCATTAGATTTGATAAATTTATTTACCTTATATTTATAAAATCTCTGAGAATTCCTTTCTGAATTCTTATTTTTCCTATCTTTTATTTTTATCATTGGATATTCTGGTCTGATATATCCATCTTTCTTGCAATCATAACAAGTAACTTTATCCTTATTATCATTCCTATACTTATTACCATTCTTATATGGATATTAGAAATCATTTTTAAAAACTATATTGTTCATCCTCTGAGAAATATTATCCAATTCATTTTTAGAATTCTCAAAAGTAATATAATCAAATTGTATAACAATTTCTTCTTTCTTGAAGATCTAACAACTTTTTCCGGTGTTTGAGATTTAGTAGGTAAATTAGTTTTAGCGAAGGAAACTCCACCATTATTCTTTTTATGTTTCTCTGCATCTATTTTAAATCTACTATCATAATTTTTCAAGGTTCCTATAAGATCATCTAGGGTGATATTATTAACCTTCCTTGTTTCATCAATAGTTTTCCTCTTTGATTCTCATTCATTGGGAATGATATCAATGATTTTCTCAACTAGAATCTCATAATCTAATCAGTTTTCACCAATAGCTTGTATACTATTTATGATATTTATAAATATCTAATGCATCATATCAAAATATTATCCAACTAAGAAATCAAAAGCTTGATAATCAGCTCTGATCATAGCTCTCCTAGTTTCAACAACCTTAGATGTACCAAAATGTGTAACCTATAACTTCTTCCAAATACTATTAGATACTTCATAAGATTATATTTGACTATATATTCTTCTGGTCATAGAACATAAAAAAGTGTTCCTTAATCCATAATTAAGTTGATACTCTTTCTTTTTATCATTATTAAATCTAGTAACATCCTTATCAAGAATTTTATAATTTCCAATGAGAATCACAAATCTATCAACCCCGGTGTTGATAAAAAAAAGCATTCATTATATCTCTCCAATATTCATAGTCATCACCATCAAAAATAGGAGGTCTATTTGGATTGATATTGTCTATAGATCTGACATTAAAACCTTCCATATTAATAGAAAAAATTTCTCTTCCAAAAAAATGTTAGTGTAACAAAGTTTTATAAAAAAAATTATAAAACAACTTAACATACTTTCTGTAGTAAAGAAACAAAATTTCAATAAGTATTTTAGCATTGGAAACCTACTATGATACCAATTTTTGGATATCAATATGAGTTATATTGATATTAGGATCGAATGAATATGTTATAGATGGCTCTATAACAAGTGGTTGGGTGAATTTTAGTTTTAAAAACATTAGTTTAAAAGATTTTAAACTAAATTAATTCACAAACTCTTTAAGTAAAAATGACTAGATTCAAACTTGGCCCTCAGTATAATTACCTAAGTATCATAATCAAGAATTATTTTTATATATTAGAGTAAAAGATCTATAATCATAAAGAATGTGATAAGATCATAATCAAAATGGGTGTGATTATATCATAGTGAAATAATCATAATCACATAAGATTAAATTATAACAAAGTAAACATATCATATTCACAAAAGATCTGATTAATAGGTTAATGTTTTTCATATTCAGAAACGTTATGCTAAAACAATTTCAAACATGCATAGTGGAATGAAATAATTGTAAGAAATAAGTAATACAATAGAAACAATATGATAATTACTTATAGATATTTAAAAAGTAATGATCTATTTTAACCTTAAGAGTAAGGTAACCACAAACCTTAGATAAAGATATTCGTTGTTTTATACATATAAGAAAGCATGTCTTTCCTCAGCAAGGAAAGACCTCGATATGATGATAAGATTTATTTTGTATACCTTTACTCATCATCTCTCAATATAATGGATCAACTCTATCTTTCTATCCCCATAATACCTCAATCAAAACAATGATTAAATTCTCTATCTTTCTATCCCCGAAACCCCTCAATCGTAATCATAGATCGGACACATGATTTACGATTCAAAAGAATTATTAAGGTAGAAACCTAAAAAGGTTCCCTTAAGAAGACAAAACTCTAAAAAAATTACAAAAGACTAAGAACAAGTCATTCATACTTTGTAATCTTCAAATCTCTAACACAATGATAATTTTGAAAATTAAATCGATCATCTTAGAATTTTCAACTTCAAACTCTTAGAATGACTGGGTATTTATAGGTGAGATCCCAATGGTCATCTTAATCACCCAATGATCATATTTTCTCTAAATTTTTCTCAAGTACATGTACACATATAATTTTATATCTCATATCATTCTTGCATAATATAATGCCTGATGTCATATTGATTTTACACCATCACAATGTAAAACATGTTCTATTACGATAAAAATTATTTTTTTGTATTCAAAATTTAAACTTGGTCTGTATGATAGAGTTCCTTAAAAATTCCATTATGATAATATTTACAAGTTTAAATCTTATGTTCATCAGTTCTGTGATTATAAATATTCTGTCAGTATGAAGACAAGACAAAATGTCTTAAATCTGATCTGATAAAATGAATCTGATATTTATCGGATTCATACTCATTTTTATAATCATAATTAATAATGTTATTTTATATTCATGAATAATTTATAACTATTTATAAGTCTAGTAAAAGTATATTTTTTCTACAAAAACATTCTAAAAACACTTTGGACATAAAAAATTAGTAATCAAATATATAGGAAAGTATTTGTGATTTCCAAAAAAAGGAATAGAAAATTCATAATTATAAATTTTGACCCAATATTGAGGTGAATAATTAATAAAGGAATTGATAGGTATTAATAGGAGGTAATGTAACTATGGGAATAGTGACCTGACTATTTTTAATAGTAACCTGACCGTTGGGAATAGGAACCTGACCGTTGGGAATAGGAACCTAATTGTTGTAATGGTAATTTAACCTCAAAATAATAAATTGTGATATAAATAATATTTATCAAGACAAAATAATATAAATATAAATACTATAATTCTAAAAAATAAATATCATAATTAAAAAAACTCAAATAAAATATAAACACATTTTTAATAAATTATATTTTAAAGTATTTCATAAAAATCATAATTTTTATATTAAAATTTACAACTGCCTATGTTATAAAAATATTTTGATAAAATGAATATAATTTTTAAAATCATCACTTTAAATTTATCCAAGGGTGGTTTTTTAGTAATTTTCTAAAATACTTCAATTTTCAAGTGAATACTAAAAATACATTATTTCTCATAACTAGTGTATCTTAAATTACATCATTATTGAGGTAATAATGGCCTAATCGTTTCTAGAACTTGATTATCGGCCAAAAAATATTTAATTTGATAATTTTTTCATTAAAACACAATAAATATGATTTCAAAACATAAAAATTACTTTCCAAAGTCTAAAATCTAAAGTATTACATTAAAATATTATTTTCACATTTTTCCACTGTTCCTTTTAATTAAACAAAATAATTAGAATTATAAAGTGATTAAAACTCTTAAAATCAAGTTATTTAAATAAAATATGGTTTATAATGTCAAAAATATCAAAATTACACAGTTTACCTTAGATATAGTATTTTATTCAATATTTTATTCCAAAAATACCCCTCTCCTCAAGTATAAATAGCCCCTCTCCCTCCCCTTGGAAACCCACTCCTCTCCCACTTTACAAAGAAAAATATATACAAAAATATTCTCTCTTAAGCCTCTTATCATACCTATGGATGTTCTAGATCCACCAAAATATAATCATCACAGGAGTTTAGTTCCGTAGAGAAGAAGCAACACTAAGAAGAGGGTATGTTCTCATCAATTATCCCCCTCATTCTCCTCTCATATTTGTCTTTTTCTCCACCCATTTCAAACCAAAATCTTATAATTATAATTAAGTTGAATTTTAAAATTAAATTAATGAATTTATTCTACAATAATTATTATATTTACGATATGGTAGATTTCTATACTTCCTATTCCTGCTCTTTTGACAATGTCCTGTTAACAATCAGTTAACCGCCAATGAGGACATTGGAAATTCATTTCTTATCACCAACCATATTTATGGTTATAATAAATTATTTATGATATATAAATATATAAATATATTTAATTTTACCTTTTATAATTAATTCCACTTATGTATAAATGAACTTGAACAAAATAGAGAAATTAAATCAAAACGGGGAATTTTTAAGGAAAGCATGATATCAAAATGCTTCAACATCAACAATAAAAATAAAAAAAAATATTAAAAAATTTGTAGTAAATTATAAATATTCACATAAATTAACATATTTATCTTCTGGTTCAATTTTTTATTGAACCTAATTTTATTATTCATGTTGTGGAAAAGTGATGAAATAAAGCAGGATTTAAGGTAAGGGGATTCTCGAACCCAACTCCTTTTCTTTGGGTTATCCATATTTCATGACATATCCAGTATGGATATTCCTCTAATGTTACATAAATATAATTTCAATATTTTTAAATTTTCTTTTTTGGTATATACATGTTTCCACCTTGATTTATAAGCCAAATACAAAGATTTTCAAAAAATATTTTTCTTTCCAAAACATATCTTTGACTGCTCTTTAGTTGTTTCGTCTTCACTCAAGAATTATGATGTTTATACCAAATATTTTTTCCCTTATTTATCTAGTAACCCCAAATTTTATCCAAGAAAGTATTATTTATGAAATATTTATAAAACTCATTCCTTTCCATGGTTTATTTTATGGCTTTGATTGTTATACGTTCTATGTGGTATGCATGATTATGTGAATATTATGATGTGATGGGTGAGCCTAGAATTATATAGACCTCCAATGCATTGGTTAATGTGATTTATATCATGATATTATATGTATTATGCATGAAAATGATGCTAGATTGGTTCACAATAATGATGTTATGATTTATACTCATATATTATATGTGAACATGATGCTAGTTGTGTCTACAACTATGAATGGTATTTGACCACTATGATATCATGTTTCATTTTTATGTATCACCACATCCCATTCCTTTTTCAAATGTCTTTCTCGTTCTTATAAAGATGGTCTTGTGATTATGTCATGATTATGTTTTATTATTTATAAGTGATGTATGATCCTAATTTTTTCAAGATACTAAACCTTTCAATCCTTGAATGTATAACCATTATGTTTTTTATCTTTAAAATGATATAATAATCATGTAATAAAAAGTAGGGTTATAATATTTATAATCTTAGGGAAATTAAAAAAATAAGGGTAAGCTCAAACGCTCAGTAAGGGTTACGTACAAAAAAATATATCATTATTAAATAACTAATAATCTATATGGAAAGGTAAATAACCATGTCATATAATCAATTAATTGAGCATGAAGAATAATATGGCAGGAATAAATGATGGTCAAATAATTCCATATAAATAATAACATGAACTAGAAACTTATTCATGAATATCATAACTATTCAAACAATCACATGGATATAAATACCTGATTTAATAATGTTGTAATTCATATTATTAGACATCATAAACTTAACATTGAGGCCTCATTCCAAGACATCTTAAACATATCTTCATGGCATAGATCTAAGAAATCATACAAAAATGGGAAAGGCATGTGAAAAATACCCAAACTAGAATGTATCATTAGACCTATTGATGCATTGAGGGGCTATAACAGGCCCCACCCATCACTTACTAAGTCATTCACCGTATGAATAAGCAATAAAACTTAATTAACATGCCTTAAAATCAATAATTGTTCGTAAAGGAACAAATAATATATTTCAATAATTTCTTAGTAAAACTAATCATAAACCATCCAAATAAAGAATAAGTTAAATATAATTACAACATATCCCCAATGGATCATAATTAAAATAAAGGTTTATTGTCATTTATGAGTAAAAATACCAAATAAATATCATTAAAAACATTCTTGTGTAAAAT
Organism: Viscum album; assembly: GCA_963277665.1. Lineage (NCBI taxonomy): Eukaryota > Viridiplantae > Streptophyta > Magnoliopsida > Santalales > Viscaceae > Viscum > Viscum album. The sequence continues at coordinate 144,351,136 of OY728150.1, forward strand.
ACCCTTTTCACTTTCATTTCACCTTTTAAAACTAAAAATTTACAATATATTAGTAAAAACAGTTTAATTGAAAAGAATCATGGAAATATTTAATGGAATATTAAAACTATTCTGTGTTAATGATGGTGGGAAATTCCATTCATACCAAGTACATTAAATAAAATATTCTTTTCACATTTTCATTAAAAAGTTAAAAGTAACTCATTTGAAAAACAAAAAGAAGATTAATTTTAAAAAAAATAAAATTTAAATCATGGGTAAAAATGGATTTAAAAAATAATAGGGTAATAATAAAAACAATATTGAAAACATTTTTAGAAAACATGTACATGAAAGAAAAAGATTTCCTACTAAAGAAGAAATAAATTATGTTTTTCTTAAAAACATTTTCTCAATATTTTTAATACCCAAGAGATAAAAATGGTAATGTTACATTAAAATTTCATGTATAACTATAGTATAATAAAATATAATTGGTTTAAGATAGAAATATCATATGATTCCCCCAATGGATACTTAAACATAAACAATTCCGAATAATGATGAGATTGTGAAATTAATTCTTACCGCTTTGGTAACTTTTGAATCATAACCTGAATGAAAGAAATAACATAAAATGAAACCTTAAATACCATTAATATAATTTTAAACATTATATATCATATCAAATGGGAATTATATACACCACATGAAATTAGAAAGTGGTTAATATGACATATATCTCACAGAAACAAAAGTGAGATGGAAACCCTTACCTTAGGTTTGAATTTATTCATAAGTGATTTTAACCTCATGTATAGTAAATTTAAATTAATTATAATGCTATAAAAGAAATATTTACTTAATTATAATATCATTTATGATCCACTCATAACATTTTAACACCCATTTATTAATCTTTATTTGTTAAAATCATTGTTTCAAGGTGTTAATTATTTCATTTTTCATGGAAGTTTTGGTTCCATGGTTCTAGTCCTTATAATTTTATCATTGTTCCATAATATCCACAATTTTATCCATGATAAAAATATAAGATATATTCATTATTTATATATTAAGAGTCTTCTATAAAAGGTAGAGATAAAAAATTACATCGTTCATGGTGATGGTAGGCCATACATACGCATGAATGTTGTTTTTACTTTTCTATAGATGGAACGAAAAAAAGGTAAATAATAATTAATATTTAAATAATAATTATTATATCATATCTCTCATATATATCCATTAAATATATCCTTATCACCATCCATGTAAAGTGAAAATGAAAAATGAATCACATCACTTCGTGGAGATGGTAGTCCACATGTACGCAGGAGCAGTGTTATTGTTTTACAACAGATTGGAAGGTAATAAGGTAGGTATTATATTATAATTAAATAAGTATAATTATGTAATAAATATCCTATATATTTATTAGTCATATATTTATAACCATCCAATTAAAATTTTGAAGAAAGGTGAATTACACTATTGTTTGGAGACAGTAAATCATATGTATGCATAAGCAATGTTTTAACTTTCCATAGGATGAAAAAGATATAGAGAATGGTTACAATATAATCATAATAATATATAAGTATATTTATGATAATTTATTTACTATTTAATTATGTTTACAATAGATTTATAGTAAGTATAAGAAGAAGCAAATTTGAAAGGGTCGGTAAAGATGATAAACACTTATTTAGTAGACTTCCTTTAGATCTTCTCTTAAGGGACCTAGGGTTGGTATTTTAGAAAGACCATAAAATCTATAACTTTGATGAGAACTTTTATAAGATAAATGGTTAGGTTTTTTCATAGTTATATGAATCAAATTGGTGTAAATAGGAAAGGTAGGGGTGTCCTTTTATAAGTGAGGGGAGGGGCACTTTTGGAAATTCATGAAATATTACAATATAATATATATCTAACTTAGTAAAATGGTTACAAAATGACAGGGATTCTAAGATAATAAGTATATGGGTTTAATATAATCATAAAATTAAATTTATACATGTTTAGATATAATTTTAAAACTTATCTTTTTTATTAACCCCTTAGTTAACCAAATTTAATCTTAACTGTGGTAATGAATTTTTCAATATTAAATGGTTACAGTTCTATAAAGACCTGTATTTTCCATGTAATTTTTTTTCTAATTATATAGAATTATTACAAGTCTTTTAAAATTGACGGCGCGTGATTTCGAGGCTTGGTGTGCCCGTAAGGAATTTCTTAACCATTTTTTAGGTACGTTTAGTAAACACGGGAGCGGCGTTTTCAAACTTTTGAACTGGTTCTCGGATTAAAAATTTTTGGGCAGCATTGAATCCACAGTGCTAGGATTTTCTTAAGGGAGGCTTCACTTCGAACATAGAAGGTCGGGAGAAAAAGTTAGTTTTTGGACATTTAAGAGAATAATAAAATAAAAAAGTTATTTTATTTTTATTTTTCCTTTCCTCCAACAGACGAGCGGCTGTGGCGGGACCAACAACATGTCAAGCCATTAAATGGATTGACTCCCCTTTATTCTTGTAAATTCACCATTATAATTAGGAAGGTTTTTTAATTAAATGAACCCCATTAATTCCACATGCGTTACTCACCCTCCCCCTCTCCTATTTATATGGAGTTCGGAGTGGAGTGTTGGCACGGCTTCACCAAGCGACGAAGCTCTGGAAAAGTACCACGACGCCAACCACTTGGAGGATGAGATTTCTTTCATCAATCGGTGATGAGCGCCACTGAATCACAAACCCAAAACAATGATGAATGAGGTTCCATAGATCATATTCAGCGGACGTCTCTTCCACATAGGGTATTTGTTGTGAAGTTGTCTTTGATGAATTAAATCCTCTCCCACTTGCTATCATATTAATGTGGAGGGAGAGGGCCAAACGAACAAGGCTCGGAACCTCCACCACTTCACTAATGATCTATTATTTGGGGATGGTTTCCTTAGATGATGGAAACACAAAATAGTGGGTCATGCTATAACGGTGATAGTGTAAGAGAGTCGTAGGCGCAGACAGCACCAAGAACGGACACCGGAGCATGTCTGGTGACCCACGGAAGAAACCGATGGCGCGCCATGTTAACGGTGGCCAAGGGCAGCCGGCCCGAGCTGGCCCTGTCGGAAAAGGGCGGTGCCCATAGGTGCCACCGGCAGAAGCGGTCGTAGCCAGCATGGCACGGCAGGAGGGTGCGGCGCGGTTCGTGTCACGCCGCGTTGGCGAAACTCGGTCATCCAAATGATCGATCGTTAAATGTGGTGTGGAAACGCCCCACTATCTGGAAAATGGCCCTGTAGGGCCAACAGGATACAAAGGTCTGCCTTCGGGCAAACCGAGCTGGTGTGGGCCGGCCAAGCCAGCTGGACCCGCCCAGCGGGCCAGTGCGGGTGGGCCGAGCCCCACCTGATGGGCCCGGCCAACCACAGCCCAGGACCGTGAACTGAACCTGGCCGACCCCAATGGGACGGACCCAGTGAACTGAGCCGACCCTTAACGGGTTGGACTCGAGTGGAGTCAGATAGACCCTGGGACCCGTTGCATCGGTTCGGTCTGATCGAGTCGGACCGGGCCCAGACCCAACCAGTCCCCGAATAAATAAACGCCCGTAACTAACAAATCAGGTGTCTGTTTGATACGCCATCAGTGGAGTTGGGATCCCTGTAGGGAAGAAGTCTCTTTGGATTATTTTTGGCAGGCCCCACTGAGCCAGGCCAGACCGAGGTGCGATCACCCCCCCTGTTTCACGGAAAGGGATGTAACTAACAGACCGAGCATCCGATTGACGCATCGTCTGTGGAATAATGACCCTAGTGACAAGGTGATATTTTTGAAATACTCCAAAATATTTTTGGGAGAATCTTGTAGTACGGCCGGGTGGGATTGACTCCAAATCTAACCAGGCCCTCGTCACTAAAATGACAATAACTTATATACTGGTTGTCAGGTTGACGCACTATCTTTTGCACTGGGACCCTTATGACGTGACAGATCATCGGGTTACTTCTTCATGGGAATTCATGCCAGTTGAAATATGAATAATGGATTGAGGAGCGGATATTCCAGAATCAATAATTCTATGAGCGGGAATCCAGTGGATGTTAGTGAGGCGGAGGTTGGAGACAGATCATATGGAGGTTAGTCTTGAGGGATCACATGTGGGTTAGCACCTAGCGATCCTGTGTAGATCAGCACCTAGAGATCTTGTGTGGATCAGCACTGAGAAATCCTGTGTGGATCAACACCTAGCGACCCTATGTGGTTCAGCATTCTAGCGACCCTGTGGGGATCCACAGTGTGCGTCCCGATGAGGACCATCCTTAGAGAGGCCCATCGTGGATCAGCGACATGCCGATCCTGTGTGGTTTAGATCCTGTGTCGGTCTTGTGAAGGTTAGTACCTTTCGATACCGGGCAGATCTAATCCTGTGTGGGTCTTTCAGGGGTTAGTACCTATCGATCTTGGGTGGATCAGATCATGTTTGGGTCATCGGGGGTTAATACCTATCGATCTTGTGTGGGTTAGACTTTGTATGGTCAACAGCAGTGCCTCTCGACAGAATAAGATGATTTGGATTCTCGACTAATCATATATACTTCTGTGAATTACTTATACCTGGTTGAGCTGTGTCTATTTCTTTGTGCTTTGTGATTGAGGTCTTGCTTTGTGGTTTTTCCTTTGTGGAACTCTGGGAGACCTTCAGGGGTCTCGGGGTCCCTACTGAGTATTGTTATACTCACCCCTGCATGGGCTTCACCCACACCTTGTTGTGTCTTGTGCAGACAATGAGCAGCTGGGAAGAGACTTGAGGGATCCAGGACCAAGCGGTACACAAAGGAGATGGGATAACGTGGAGTGTTGTGGAGACAATCGGTACCTACCCTTCAGGTAGGATCCTCGGTGGACAATCCAAGAGTTTTTTTCTCTTTTCATTTGTACTTGTACATTTCAGTTGGGCTTGTATTATGGACCCTTTACTTTCAATACACTTTTTACTACAACAGTTTACTTTGTGGTTTATTCTTGTTGTGTTCTTGGTTGTGTGTTTGTACAGGTTTAAAGGTAATGTCTTCCCATTATGGGGATATGCATTTTCGGTGCTAGTCACCAACCCCTGTCCTATGGAAGGTGGGCTTGGGGTAGTCACGGCACGGGCCCTGGAGGACGGGTCTTCACAAAGTGGTATCAGAGAAGTCATTTCTACCGAAGAACTAGGATTATGATCTTTTAATAGAGAAATAGTGTTAAGTGTTTTGAGGTTTGTTTTCAGTTCAGGGAGTACAGTGTTGGTGCAGCGGCCAACGTATCCATACACCCGGACCCTGAATTCTTATTTCTAACTCAGTGCATGAAAACACTAATTTCACGTGTTTTGGAAATGTTTTTACTTTGATCTCTTTAAGTTGGCTCACCAGGTATAACTTAATGACTGTGGCACACCTATTTCTTTTTAGGATTCCACCACATAGATAGCCAGCCAGGATTCCTGAGAGAGTACACGATGATGGCCCACCGAGCGACGAGGCTTCAGTATAAGGCCCTCTTACGGCATTAGCACCTTCGGGTGGTGTACCAGTAGAACCACTACCTGTTGGGAAGTCGTTGTCACCAGCCCCACTAGTATATGGTGCATGCTGACTGAGTGTGTTGTAGGAGTTTCAGCGGTAGAGGCCTCTGAGGTTATGAGGCAAGACGAATCCACAAGAGGCTGAGGATTGGCTGGAGGCTGTGTCTAGAGTTTCTCACTTAGTTGGGACACCACCTGACCTGATGGTGATCCTAGCTTCTAGTCTTTTCTAGGGAGCAGCAGGGAGATGGTGGAGCCTGACACTCTAGATGCACGATGAGGCAACCCTCACCTGGGCAGATTTTTAGGGCCTCTTCAAGGAAGAGTTCGTCCCAGCAACTCTATGCTCTATGCGTATTCAGGAAATCTTATACTTATAGCAGGGCAACCTGACCATGGCCCAGTACTCGGTGAGGTTCATCGACCTCTCATGATACTCTACCGACATGGTACGAGACCCTTTCTTTAGGGACTAGACCTTTGAGCAGGGACTCCGATGGGAGATCAGAGCTTTGATGGTATCTCTCAGCACCCCGATGCATGCTGGAGTGCTAGAGAGAGCACTCTTGGTAGAGAGATTCCTTGCAGAGTAGACATCGACAGTGAGACCCACCACCGGGTGACATATAACAGATTCCTCTGTGGCTGGTAGTAGGCAGATGACATAGAGTTTCAAGTGGACCAGACCTTCTGGTGGACGACCCCGGGACACAGGGTCGGAGGTGCAGAGCTCATAAGGTAGAGGAGGTCAGCTAGGAGGTAGGGTGTGATTCACGTGCGGTGGGCAAGGCCACATGGCTCACGACTGCCCAACCCGCCATACCGACGATCAGCAGATACTCGAGGGACTGTCGAGGTAGAAGTAGATATTTGAGTGAGGAGGTTCGTAGGGTGGCGGGCATGGAAGAGGAGTAGGTCATGCAGCAGGTGGTGGATGATGGTTCAAGGTTCTACCACAACCACCTCCAGGTGGTCTACCCCGACCACAGGGAGCAGGAGGACAGGGATTATCTCATCTTTAGTTAGTTAAGGCCTACAATCATTGTGCTCCAGAGATGATTCTAGGTGTGATTTGTGTCTATTCCACCCTAGCTGCAGTACTTATAGACACAGGTTCTAGTCACTCTTTCATTTCCATGACAATCGTTCAGAGCTCAGAGATTTCGATGGAGTCGTTGGCTCGATCCTTACAACTAGAGACTCCTACATGAGAATATTTGATGATTACACATTGGTGCCGACAGTGTGAGCTTACTCTAGGAGGAGAGATCTCTGGTTGGGATATTCTATTAGCAGCGTTGAGGCCTTACAACGTCATCTTGGGTATGGATTGGTTATCCATAGTCCATGCTCAGATTGGCTGTATTAGGCATAAAGTGTGGTGTGTCTGCGAGTATGAGACTAGGTTTTTCTTCACCGGTGAGAAAGGAACCTTTGCAGCATAGGATAGACTTACCCAGAGGAGGGTGAAACCAAACACACATTAGTTGGATAGCCTTACCCTTGGAGTAGTTGATTTTGAGAGTCCAAGGTATCCTATAGTGGTGGACCAGTATGTTAATGTCTTCCCTAATGATGTTCCAGGACTACCTCCTCATAGATAGGTGGACTTCTACATCGACTTGTACCCCGGTATGGCACTGATATCTACACCAACATATCAGATGGATCCCATGGAGCTTTGTGAGTTACGAGTACAGCTGGAGGACTTGCAGAGGAAGGGGTTTATAAGGCCCAGTGTTTCTCCATGGGCATACCTGATTTTGTTTTCCAAGAAGGCATATGGGAGTTTGAGGCTCTGAATAGATTATCATCACCTGAACCAAGTGACCTTGAAGAACAAGTATCCACTTCATAGGATAGATGATCTCTTCGATAAGCTAAAGGGAGATCATTGGTTTTCGAAGATAGACCTTAGATCAGGCTATCATCAGCTCAGGGTAAGAGATGAGGATGTGAAGAAGAAGACCTTCAGATGTTGGTATGGCCACTATGAGTTCTTGGTCATGCCACTCGGCATGTCCAACGCCCCTGTAGTGTTTATGGGACTCATGAACAGGATCTTCCAGCCATACCTCGATCTCTTTGTCATGTTCTTCATCGACGACGTCTTGGTGTACTCAGCGATGGAGGAGGAGCAAGCCTATCATCTGCAGATAGTACTGGAAACACTCTGAGAGCACCAGCTTTATGGTACTCTCGAAGTTTTAGTTCTGGATACGGGAGGTCCACTTTCTGGGAAATGTTATCTCGGAGGCTGTAGTTGTAGTGGATCTAGAAATGATATAGGTTAGGCTTGCTTGGGAGCCACCCAGGAGTGTGACCAAGGTGTGGAGTTTCCTAGGGTTGGTTGGGTACTACCAGAGATTCTTAACTAACTTTTCTAGAGTTGCAGCACCCTTGTCAACATTGAAAAAGAAGGGACATCCCTTCATATGTACAGAGAGATGCCAATAGAGTTTTCAGAAGATAAAGAAGAGACTTATGAGTGCCCCCATCTTGAGTCTACCAGAAGAGGTCGTTGGGTATGTAGTCTACTGCGACACATTAGGGACCTAACTTGGATGTGTCCTGATGCAAGAGTGAGTAATGATATCTTATGGTTCACGACATTTGTGACAGCATGAGAAGAACTACACTACCCATGACCTGGAGTTAGCAGTAGTGGTATTTTCCTTGAAGATGTGGATACACTACTTGATGGGTGAATGGTTTACTATTTACTTTGATCACAAGAGTCTCAGGTATATCTTCTCATAGAAGGACCTGAACCTGAGACAACGATGGTGTCTAGAGTTTCTCTAGGACTATGACTTTGAGATATTCTATACTTCTGTGAAGGGGAATGTAGTGGCAGACTCACTCAGCAGGAGTTATGGATTACAGCTGCTGAGTGAGGCGACAAAGCAGCTAGCCGCATTACAGATATCCTTTGTGGATAGAGATGGAGCAGCTTACCTCCAGTTTATGACTGTCACTCCCCTGCTTCTTCATCAGGTTCAAGAGGCACAGCTTCGAGACATTGACTATGAGGCTCGACATGCACAGATATCCTCAGGAAAGGCACCTGATGGATTTTATAAAGGTGGGGAGCATGTCATCCTCTTCAGAGGGTGCACTATGGTACTGGTGGTGGTACGAGAGAAGGTGTTGAGGGAGTTCCATACCTCCCCTCTGGTGGTACATCCTGGTGTGGAAAAGATGTACTAGTAACTCCAACATCAACACTGGTTGCCAAGGATGAAGAAAGAAATGGTAGAGTTTGTTTCACAATGTCTCACTTCTCAGCAACTGAAGTTCGAGCATCTAGTTCTAGAAGGATTAGTGCAGCCAATTAAGGTACTAGAGTGGATGTGGGATGGTATATCCATGGACTTTGTGACAGGGCTACCACGGACGTCCAAGGGACATGATTCCATCTGGGTGATCATTGATCAACTCACCAAGTCGGCCCACTTCCTACCTATCTGATAGTAAGGATCAGTAGAGTGCTTGGGACACCTCTACATATAGGAGATTGTACGTCTTCATGGGGTGCCATCGACAATCGTCTCTGACCATGATGCGTGCTTTACATCCCAGTTGTGGAAGGGATTTAAGGAGGCATTCGGGACTCAGCTATGTTTGAGCGTTGTCTTTCATCCTCAGACAGATGATTAGATGGATCAGAACATACAGACACTCAAGGTCATGCTTCATACTTGTGTCCTATATTTTGGCTATAGTTGGTAGGATCACTTGAACTTGGTGGAGTTCACATAAAAAAACAGCTATCACTCCACCATTAGTATGGCTCCACCCTTGTACGTCGACCATGCAGATCACCTATATGCTGGACAGACTTGGGGGAGTCAACACTTATGGGTCCAGAGTTGGTACGGGCTACCACTGAGAAGGTGAAGATTATCCAGGAGTGGATGAAGGCTGAACAGAGCAAAAAAAAGTCTTGTGCTGATAGGAGATGGAGACCTTTGGAGTTCGAGGAGGGAGACCACATCTTCCTATGGGTCTCACCTCGATGAGGGTTGCGGAGATTTGTTCAGGGCGGCAAGCTGTCTCCAAGGTTCATTAGACCCTTTTAGGTTCTTATCAGAGTTGGCGAGGTGGCGTATCTCCTAGATCTTCTCCCACAGATGCATCAGGTGCATGATGTTTTCCACATGTTGCAGCTAAGGAAGTACGTTCATGATCCATCACATGTTATTGACTGGGGTGAACTGGACATTGATGATGGGGATGATTTTACAGAGGTTCTAGTGGAGATTGAGGATCGACAAGAGCAGGTCCTACTTGGACGATCGATACCTCTGGTGCGCATTCGCTGACAGCACGGGGACCTCCAAAAGAGCACATGGGAGCGGGAGGCTCAAATTTATGCTCAGTACCCCTATTTGTTTCCTTGGTCTATGTTGTGTATTTCGAGGACAAAAATCCCTTAGGTGGGGAGAATATGAAGACCCGTATTTTCCATGTAACTTTTTTTTCTAATTATATGGAATTATTACAAGTCTGTGAATATTGACGGCTCATGATTTCGAGGCCTGGTGTGCCCGGAATGAATTTCTAAACTTTTTTTAGGTATGTTCAGTAAACGCGCAAGTGGTGTTTTCTAACTTTTGAACCGGTGCTCAGATTAAAAATCTAACGACACCATTGAATCCACGATTCCAGGATTCTCTTAAGGGAGTATTCACTTCGACCACATATGGTCAGGAGAAAAAGTTAGTTTTTGGAAATTTAAGAGAATAATATAATAAAAAAGTTATTTTCTTTTTCTTTTTTCCATTCCTCCAATGGATGAGCAGCAATGGTGGTACCAACAACATGTCAAGCCATTAAATGGCTTGAATCCCCGTTATTCTTATAACCACACCGTTGGAATTGGGAAGGTTCCTTGATTAAATGAACCTCATTAATTCAACGTGCATTACTCACCCTCCCCCTCTCCTATTTATATGGAGCTCAGGGTGGAGTGTTGGCACAGCTTCACCAAGCAACGAAGCTCTGGAAAAGTACCACGACACCAACCACTTGAAGGATGAGATCGGTTTCAGCGAGCGGTGACAAGCACCACCGAATCACGAACCGACAACAATGATGAAGGAGGTTTCATAGATCGCCATCAGTGGACTTCTCTTCCACGTAGGGGGTTTATGGTGAAGTTGTATTTGATGAATTAAATCCTCTCCTTCTTGTTATCACATTAACGCAGAGGGCATGGGCCAAACGAACAAGGCTCGGACCCTCCGTGGCTTCTCTTATACTCCGTTCTTCGGAGACGGTTTCCTCAGATGATGGAAATGAAAAATAGGGGTCACGAAATGATAGAGGCAGTGCAGTAGATCCTTAGGTGTAGACGGCGCCAAGAACAGACACCGGAGCACGTCCGGTGACCCGCGAAAGAAATCGTCGGTGCGCCTTGTCGGTGGTGGCCAGAGGAGACCCACGACAACCATCCGCGGGTGGTGGAAGGTAGCACGTCATGGTAAAAAAGGACGGTCATCCCGATCCGGCCACACAGGACAAGGGCGGCGCCCGCAGGAACCGTCAGTGGAAGTGGCCGCGGCCAGTAGGCCGCATCAGGAGGGTGAAGCGCTACTCGTGCCATGTCGCGTTGGCGAAACCCGATTGAACAAATGGCTGATCGTTAAATGCAGTGGGGCAGTGCCCCACCAGTAGGTAAATGGCCCAATGGTCCGCCTTTAGGCAGACTGAGCTGGCGTGGGCCAGTCAAGCGGGCCGGCCCCGCCCGGTGGGCCAGTGCGGGTGGGCTGAGACCCACTCAGCGGGCTGGGCCAACCACGAACTGAGCCCACAAACCGAATCAGGTCAACCCCAATGGGCCGAACCCAGTGAACTGGGCCGACCCTTAACGGGCCAGACACGGGCGGGGTCAGATAGACCCCGGGACCCATTACATCGGGCCGGTTTGACCAAGTTAGACCGAGCCCAGACCCAACTGATCCCCAAATTAATAAACACCTGTAAATGATAAACCAGGTGTCCATTTGACACGCCATCAGTGGCATTGGGATCCATGTAGGGAAGAGGTCCCTTTGGCGTATTTTTGGTAGGCCCGACCGAGTCGGGCCGGACCAAGGTGCGATCACCCCCCCCCCCCCTCGCCACCGTTTCATGGAAAGTAATGTAACTAAAAGACTGGGCATCTGATTGACACGTCTTCTATGACATAAGGACCCTAGTGACAAGGTGGTCTTTTTGAAATACTCCACAAGAGTTTTGGAGAAAGTTGGAGTACAACCGGGTTGGATCGACTCCAAATACAACTGGGCCCTCGGCACTAAAATGCCAATAACTTACAGATCATGCGTCTGGTTGATGTTTCGAATTTTTTATTAGGACCCTCATGAAGTGACAGATCATCAAGTTACTTCTTCGTGGGACTTTGTGCTAGTTGAAATATGGCTGATGGATTGAGGAACAGATCTCCCAGAATCAAGCTTGCTATGAGCGAGAATCTAGTGGTTGGTAGTGAGGCGGAGGTTAGAGACAGATCATACGGAGGTAAGTACCAAGTGATCATGTGTGTCTTAGAACCTAGCAATCCTATGTGGATCAATACCTAGAGATCTCATGTGGATCAGCACCGAGCGATTCTGTGTGGTTCAGCACCTAGCGACCCTGTGTAGATCAGCATTCTAGTGACCCTGTGTGGATCATCAGTGCACAACCCGATGAGGACCAGCCTTAGAGCATCCAATCATGGATTAGCAACATACTGATCCTGTGTGGGTCAGATCCCATGTGGGTCTTGTAGGGGTTAGTACCTATCGATCTTGGGTGGATCAGATCCTATGTGGGTCAGCATGGGTTAGTACCTATCGATCTTGTATGGGTCAGGATCTATATGGTCAGCAGTAGTGTATCTTGATAGAATGATATGATCTAGCTTCTCGACTAATCATTTTTACTTCTGTGCTTTACTTATACCCGGTTGAGCTGTGTCTATTGCTTTGTGCTTTGTGATTGAGGTCTTGCTTTGTGGTTTTTCCTTTGTGGAACTCTGTGAGACCTTTAGGGGTATCGGGGTCCCTAATAAGTATTTTTATACTCACTCCTACATAGGCTTTGCCTGCGCCTTGTTTTGTCTTGTGCAGACGATGAGTAGCTGGGCTGAGACTTGAGGGAGCCAGGACCAGGCAGTGCCCAGAGGAGACGGGCTAACGTGGAGTGATGTGGAGATGATTTGTACCTACCCTTCTGGTAGGATCCTCAGTGGATGATATATGAGTTGTTTTCTCTTTTCATTTGTACTTGTACATTTCATTTGGGCTTGTATTCCGGACCCTTTACATTCAGTACACTTTTTACTACAGCAGTTTACTTCGTGGTTGCTTCTTGTTGTGTTCTTGGTTGTGTGTTTGTACAGGTTTAAAGGCAATTCCTTCCCATTATAGGGATACGCCTTTTCGGTGCTAGTCGTCAACCCCTGGCCTATGGAAGGTAGGTTTGGGGTAGTCATGACATGGGCCTTGGGAAACGGGTCGTGAAAAATTTTACTTACAAGGTAAACATTTTATCATAAAAAGAAAATGAAATAAATTTTTTATTATATATTATCCACCTTTTCCTATTTCATTTTTTAATGATTTTTTAATAATTTAATAAAATATTATATTCATAAAATATCATTAATGTCATTTTTGACACTATTCATTTAATTTGACTTTAAATTGATCAATAAAAATATGCAATTTGAATATAAACTTTAAAACAATTAACAATATGTTATATTTATCTAAAAAAATCTTAAAACTGAATAATTCATCCAAATTTTATTAGTTTTAATATTTCTAAAATCAATTATATTATTTTTCTATTAATTGAATAAATATTGTGTCAGCATTGCATAAGAATTTAAGGTAATTATTCAATCACTAAAATTTAAAAAAAATACCATGTTAAAAAAAATTAATTAATCTTTAAAATATACATTTAGAACCAAACATATCATCTTTTCATTCTTTTTTAAATATTATAGAGTTATTAAAGTCAAGAGACTCGCATTGTGGGATTTTATTTACTTAAATATTATAAATGTCATTATATAAGGAAAATAGAACAAAACTATTATATATTTGAATTTATAATTGTTTTGGTAAATTTAATATCATCCAATTAAATAATGGAGAGTATTGGATTTATTTTTAAGCCTTATCACATTAGTTTTAACCCTAAATAACTCATTTTACTTTTACCGTGGTGATAAAAATTTAATATTGTTACTATTCATATTGATCAAAAATAAAAGGGAACTATTTACCAAATTTGAACATAAGGATTCCAAATATGGAATAATTTTTTCATGATTAAATTTCTAAAATTGGAATAAATTAATTTAATATAAAAACACGGAACGCAATGAAAAATAATTTTTCATAAAAATGTCTTTTAAAGTATAGAAATGTTTTTAAAGAAAATACCACCATAAAATTGATTCCAATTAAATTAATTAGATTATTAAATATATAATATAAATTATTTCACTTTGAATTCATTTTAAAAAATAATGTAACTTTTCAAATTTTTGAAACAAAAATACAGTTTTAAATAAAAATCAGTATTTTTCACTATTAACTGGAAAATCAGTGTTTTCAGAAAAATAATAAAATTTCAACCTAGGAAAATTTTGAAGTACTGATTTCAAAAATGATATTATTTTATAAAATAAAATTTCTAAATGTTCTATAATTTAATTATAATATTCGTTCACAAAAATAAATAAAAACCATTTTTGAAGAAAATGTATTTTAAAGAACAAAATGACTTTACTAAAAAATAAGAGTGCTTATTTCCTAAGCATTTATCGATATATTTTATTTATTCTGAGATTTATATAAATATATCATAATTTATTTACTTCTATCCATACCCATAAATTCAATGTCTAGGTTATAACGGTCATAAAATAATACTATTTCATGGTTCATTTAAGCTCGGTGATGCGTTTTGTATACACAATCAAACATAGTATTATTTTAAAATATATGGGTGTTGCACATGCTGTCAGGGAATCCTTACAGGAAACTATATATAAATGGGTAAGTCACACACAAATACCCAAACTATTTTGTCTCATGAGACCTATCGATGCATCGAGAAGCTATATAATTTCAGGCCCCTCCAATCAATAAACAAGTCAAATGCATTCATCATATGAAAGGAATTGATAATCAATATAATACATAATCAAAATGCCTTAGTAATCAATAATTATCTGTATTGAAATAACAATTATATGTATTGTCAATATTTCCTAGTCAATAAATGAAATAACATCCACAATTCACCCACCATCATATATAATATCCATGAATCATACATATGTGTGACATGTGAATATGAAAACATTAGTAACCCCATTATATCTTAATTAATTCATGATAAATAAATGGGTTTCATGAAAATTTCCAAATAAAAATATGATCATAATACATCCATATAAATAATTTGGATGGTATCATTAGAGAATATCCCCAATAAATCATAAGAAATATTAAAGGATGTCAATATAAATGAAAAACACTTATTAAGAGAATAAAAAAATAATTTGAAAAATATATGAAATACCCTTTATGTTTTTAATAACTTTTATTTCAAAGGAAATATTTTATAAAATAATGGTAATAGAAATTACATTGGAAAACCGTGAGAAAATAGAAATTAATATTTTTAAATAAAACTAAATAATATGGTGGAAAAATGAATTTATGAAAAATATGTTAAAAAAATATTCTTTTCATGCCTTTGTAAATAAGGTCATAGACAATAGAAAATGACTTGCATGGAAAATGTTTAAATAATTTCTTTTTATTCTTTATAAATAAAGTCAGGTCCAATAAAAACTCACCTTAAGAAACTATATAACTATATATAAATACATTTATAAGACAATATAAATAATATTAACATAAAGGAGAAACATTCCCAATCCAAAAGATGAGATAAAGTTGGCTCCTCTTGCGAGAAAAATTTCAGTTGATTTTTGAACCAAAAGGAAGTGAAATTGTGGGGATGTGACCTTTATTTAATGAAATATTTGAAACATCATTTTAATTTAAATATCAATATTTTTATTTTTAAATGTTCTTTGATTGAAAATATTTTGAATTTTATTCATTTTGGTGTTGGAAAAATGATTCTTTGAATATTTCTATGAAATACTAAGTTTTTTGTACATAATTGATGAAATGATTCTTAGATTTATTTTCCAAATTTTAAGGATCAAACATTTTCTATCATCTTGGTGAAATTTTTATATGAAATTTATTTTGAGATTGATTTTAATGAAATTTGTATTATGGAAGTTTTTTTAATAATTTTTTAGAACTTTCTTTGTTAGTATTTGATTGAAATTTTTAATTTAACATTTTATAATGAAAATTTTTTTTAAAAGTTTTTTAATTTTATTTGTAGGAGCATATTGTTGTAATAGTAAAACCATGTAAGAAAATTTCCATTCATCCTATACAAGTAATACTTTTATGAAAATATTCATATAGGTGAATTCAAAAGATGTCATAGCATCCATGTAAAATAATTCCCAAGTGTAGAAACCCCAAAGTAACTAAATATCCTTGTATGGTTTTTTTCTTATACATATATCCATACATGGTCAATTTTCCTAGAAGAAAATTTTTCTTCACTTACTTCCCAAGTAAATATTTTTTCATCAGTACCATATAGAAGAATGCTAATAAATTTCATATAGAAATATTGTTATATCATGTATGAGTTTCCTATAAGTACCATGTAGGAGAATTTATCCACATAACTGGAAATATCATGTTTGTGTGATGTAAAAAATGAGAGATTTCACAAAAACACCTTCATGGTCAGGACCAACCTTGACTTAGCTGAAGAGTAACCCCGATCGAGTCTGAGGAAGAACTAAAACATCAATGAAACATGGGCTCTATCGAATAATATATACTACAACTGAATGATGGATATCGACAGATTGAATTCAAATGAAAGAAACCAATTTTGAAACTGATTATATGGTGTCCATCCATAACTGATATGGTTCTAAAAGTGAAGTTAAACAAATAATGGATATATAGAAATTGAGATTAAAGTAAAGGTAGGATTCAAATTAAGAGGCATGAGGATTAGGTACTTGATTCATGAGAAGTTATTATAATTTATTCAAGGTTATATGTAAAAAATATTAGTAACTCCTAAAAAAATAGGAGCTCAACTACATTTTATGAATAAAAATATACTTTATTTGTTCAAATATGAAGAAAATATGAGTCTAAAGAAGGGATTAATTCATGTTTCTTCTATGATGATCAAACCAAAATGATATCAACTGAAAAAGGAATCCTAATTGAAGTTGAGGGATCTGTGTTCACTAGTTTTTTTGGGGTTATAAACTTAAACCCTAAAATTCCTAAGATGCACTATCATGTATGATGGATAGAAATGTGATAAGTTTGATTAATCAATTGATTGAAAATGAATAGATCAAGATTATTATCAAAAAAATTACTGGAATAACATAAACAGTGAATACAGAAATATAAATGGACAGCATATATAACATGCTCCGGCCCCTTTGAGACTTACATGCATGGCGAGAACACCACCTGGGTAACATATTTATTAAGAAGCAAGGAAAAATGCAAGGCTATTATAGACTTGAAATCAGAACAAAAACATACCAAAGAAACTATCTAAGGAAGCCATGCTTGATGAACTAGGTAGAAATGGTCAACCCTATCATGTAGAGTCAACCCCATCCACTCCTGGACACACTCACGCGCACACCCAAGAAGGATACAGCAAAATACATGACAAAATAAAACTAATCTCTACAGATCCAAAAATCATGTACCAAAGCTTGGTTATGATTGAACATGTGTCAAGAAACAAAACCTTCTTGGATCACAGTCGCCTAAAACCCAGAACTGAGATGATTCCCCACTGAATCTCCACCATAGAAGAACTCCAGTTACAGGAGGTGGCATGAACTCAGAAAAGGGAATTTGGGTGGCCAAAATTCCCTGATCTCTTCCTTCTTCTTTGCAAAATTGAAGTAGTACCTCACCTTCAGAGAAACCATCAAAACAGATTAGAGGCACACCGCAAAATAGAAACAGTTGATGGTGAATCAATGTGCAAACAGTTCAATCAAGGCATGCCAGGGGGAGTCAGATGGAGGAGTGGGATGACTACCACATGAATGGACCAGATCTGTGATATGGTTCACATAACAAATAGTGGATCATTGTACGAGATAGGTGGCATGGATGGATTGGAGCGGGAAAAAAAAACAAAAGATCGAATCCAAACAATAAAACACACCCGAAGCAACACTAGGTCATTAGATCATGGATGATCAATGGTCTAGATTACAAGCTGCTTATAAAACAAGGAATCCAAATGTGCACGGGATCCATAGAAGAACTGAGTAAATGTAATATTAACAGAAAATAAAAATGCACATACATTGCCATGAAAGATCCCATAATCCATGCAAATAAAATTAATATAACCAAATATACCTAACTAATTTAACAAATTCAATTAATTTAATTGGAACTAAAAACATGAAGGGGCATAAATCAACAAATCTCTACCTTAAAATTAAAAGAAATATAAGGATGATGTTATCTCAACCTATGTTATAGAATTGGGACCAAATTCATTAGTTTAAGGCAATGCATACATTTAGACAATGGCATTTCCTTAGTCAAACTATCGATCGGATTTTCTCCAGTGGGTATCTTTGTGACACTCACTATCCTAGATTCTATAATCTCCCTAAAAATGAATTATAATATCAATGTGCTTCAATCTAAAATGTAATACATAGATTTTAGATAAATGTTAAGTAGATTGGTCATCACAATGGACCACTATTCTATCAATAGATAATGACAATTCATAAAGAAAACCTTTTATCCATATATCCTCTTTAATAGATTCTATCAAAGTAATATACTATGCCTCAGTAGTGAAAATTGAAACCACTGATTGCATATTGCACTTCTAGGAGACTGATCCTCCATATGCAAGAAATACAAAAATAGTAAGAGACTTTCAGGTGTCAATATTTGTAGCATAATCAGAATCAACAAATCCAACTATATCATCATCAAAACTACTGTTTAATCCATATCTAATGCATAATTTATCAAACATATAAACATAACTAAATAAACATTTTAATGCATTCCAATAAGGCTTATCGGGTTTCCCCATAAACCTGCTCAATGTAAAAATATCAAATGCAATATTTTCCCTAGAACAGACCATGGCATACGTAAGAATTCCTACAACATTAGCATACAAAATCTTATTCATGAAGGAAGCTTCATCATAATTTCTAGGGTATTGGATCAAGGATGGTTTAAAATTTTGTCCTAAAGGAATGTTAGCTGGTTTAATATGCTTAAATAGGTATCTCCTTAATACCTTCTTAACATAAGCAGATTAGGATGGGTAAAAGGTTCTAACCTTCCTATCTCTAATTATGTCCATACCTAAAATTTAATTAGAATGCCCTAAGTCTTTCATTTAAAAGACACAATTCAACTAGTTCTTGATATAATTTATAATCCTCATGTTTTTATAGATTAAAATCATGTCATCAACATATAACAATAGGTAAACATACTCGTGTTTTACAGTTTTATAATACACACATTCATAAAATCTACTTCTGAAAATTTTATTTTCAATCATGAAAGAATCAGACCTTTTATACTATTGTCTTGAAGCCTGTTTAATCCCATATAAGGACTTATTAAGAATAAAAACCTGATTGGGTTTAAACTATTTTGAAAATACTTTAGGAGGAGTCATATAAATTGTTTCATCAAGAGTACCATGTAGAAAAGCAATTTTCACATCTAATTTCTCAACATGAAAATCAAACATAGAAGCAAAAGTAAGAAGAATTATAATATATTAATGTTTAACAACTAGAGATAAAATTTCACTATAATCAATTACTTCATGTTGAATAAATCCTTTAGAAACTATTCAGGATTTATATTTTATTTTAGTTTCTCCAACATTGTTATATTTATTCTTATAAATCCATTTAGAACCTATGAAATTGTGGTTATTGGGTCCAGAAACAACAACCCAAGTGTTGTTTTTAAGAAGAGAATTCATATCCTCTTGCATTTAACTCAGCCACCTAGTGGATTCATTGGACTTAATGTCTTGCTTATATGTTTTAGGTTCATCATTAAATAAGTCATGTACTATATTAAATGCATAGATAATAATGTATGCCTGATAAAAATGGGATTGAGGTCTAATAACTCTCCTTTCTCTATCCCATGTGAGCTGGTAATTGCTCAGATCATTGGGTTCCTTGGTTTTATGTTCAGAATCCAAACTTGATTCGAATTAAACTTGGGTATGGATAGTATGGTGAGTTGGTCCAGATGTGGATTGGGAGTGGTCACTGGATTCAAAATGGACTTCAATGCCTAGGGGTGTTGATACCTCATAGGGTCCTGCAACATTATTAAAAAATTCAATAGGTTCAGGCCCCTTTTCATTGGATAGACCAAATTCATGAAACACTAAGTCTTGACTAATGATACATTTATGATACCCTGGTTTATCTATCTATAAATGATACCATTTAACACCCTCTAGATATCCCATGAATATGCACTTAAAAGCCAGAGGATCTATCTTATCCATATGTGTATGGGAATAAGCTATGGATCCAAAAATCCTAAGTTGTTCTATACTCAAGGGTGTACCTTTTTGAAGGTCCTTATGTGTATTAAAGGAATTAGTAGAATATGGGAAATGGTTTATGAGATACACTATTGTAGAAGCATCCTTAACCTAGAAGGACTTGGGAGTTTTTAGTGGGAGATAATACACCTCACCCTCTCAAGAATAGTCTTATTCATTCTCTCTACTAATCCATTATATTATGGGGTTTATACAACATTCTCATGTATTTTTATTACATCAAATTAATATAATTAAATAATTTTTTTGGATAGATATTCTAAACCATTATCAGTCCTTAATGCTTTATGTTTTCTATTACTCTCACTCTCAACCCCAACTTTCCATTTTTTAAAGGTCTGAAAGGTATCAGACTTGTTTTTGAGTTTATAAATCTAGAATTTAGTAGAGAAATCATCAATAAAAGTCATGAAGTATAAGCCTCCACCATGTTAGGTAACCCTAGAAGGACCCCATAAGTCGGAATGTACACATTCAATGAGTTGTTTAGCCATATATGCAAACCTATTGAAGCTAACTATTCTGGACTTCCCATATACAAAATCCTCATATAATGGTAGGATTCTAGGAGTACCATTACTCAAAATGCCCTATTTTTTGAGTTCACTAACATGCCCTAATATCCTATGGAACAAAGTGGTGGAATCAAGTTCTGAACTTGAAGAGGTGTTCAACTATCTTCTATGGACCTTACTATCTAACACATACAAGTCATTGCGAAGGGATCCTTTCATAACTGCAAGGGATCCTTGGGAAACTCTAAGAATTCCAGAACCTGACTTGAATCTATACCCTTTCTGGTCAAGGATTCCTAGAGATATTAAGTTTATTTTTAATTTGGGTACCCACCTAACTTTATCAAGAGACTTAACAATTCCATCGTGAAGATCTAACTAAATAGAAAATATTCCAATAATGTGGTAACTCCTATTATTCCCTAGAAATACCTCACCATATTTTATTTCATTTAACTCAGTAAAGAACTCCTTCCTAAGCACACATGTGGAATGAACATCCTGAATCTAGGATCCATTCTTCAAATATGGCTACATCATAATCATTTAACACATCAGCAATGTCAAATCCCTACTCAATTAATAGGGAATGGTCATTTCTACTATCTCTATAGTCACCATTCCTATTAGGGAATTTCCTCTTAATATTTACAGGTTGTTTACATTAGAAACATTTGATATCTTTGATTTTAGACTTTTTCCATTTCTTCTTATACCGACCCCTTTCTTTTTACCTACCCCTTGACTCACTTCTGCCTCTAGATTCTCTTTTATCCCTATATTCACCTATATCACTAACACTTAAAACCTCATCCTCGGTCTTAATAATACCATTTATTTTAATGTCATTAGAGAGTAAATCATATTTTACTTCTTCAAGAGTAAGTGTGTCTTTTCTATACATCATAAAGTATTTAACACAATTAAAGGAATCATCTAAGGATGTTAATAATATAATGTCCAGGTCTTCATCATCCAATTTAATATCTATATTGGCTAGATCTAACAATATTTTATTAAATTCATCAATTTGTATCCAAACTTATGTTACAGGGCACATTTTGAAAGTATAAAATCTTATTTTCTTATATAATCTATGAAAAAGAGACTTAGTCATGTAAATGGATTAAATATAAACTATATACCAGTGGCAGTGGACTCATATGAAACTTATCTTAACACTTTATCTCCTAAAGATAAAATTATTAGACTACGGTATTTCCTATGGGTTTCCTCAGGGACATCAAGATAAGTAATGGTAACATGTCCATCAAGGGCAGTGATGGTCATTTTCTTCTTATAACCAACAAGGGAATATATTAGTTAATTGTGGTATAATAAGGCTGTAATTTTAATTCTCTAAATATTAAAGACATTTTTTCCATAAAACTTATCAATATCAAATTTAGTAGAACCCATAACTAACATTACAGTAGGCTCTGATACCACTTGTTGGGTTTATACACTTAAACCCTAAAATTCTCAAGACCCACTGTCGCGTATGATGGATAGAAATATGATAAGTTTAATTAATCAATTGATTTAAAATGAATAGATCAATATTATTCGCAAACAGGTTACTGGAATAATGTAAATAGTGAATAAGGAAATGTAAATGGGCAACAGATATAACGTGTTTTGCCCCCTTTGAGACCTATGTGCATGGACAGAACACCAACTAGGTAAAATCTTTATTAAGAAGAATGGAAACACGTGAGGCTATTATAAACTCGAAATAATAACAAACAAGCACCAAATAAACTATCTGAGGAGGTCAATCTTGCTCAACTAGGTGGAAGTGGTCAACCCTATCACGTAGAGTCAGCATCATCCACTCCTGGATGGACACATGCACGCACCCAAGATGGATATAGTAGAATACATGAAAAAATAAATTTAATAACTATAGAGCCAAGAATCATGTACTGAAGCTTGGTTACGATTAAAGATGTGTCAAGAACCAAAACCTTCTTGGAGCACAGTCATTCGGAACCCAGAATCAAGACGATTCCCCACTAAATCTCCACCAGAGAAGAACTCTGGTTGCAAGAGGTGGCACGAACTCAGAAAAGGGGATTGAAGGTGGTCGGAATCCAAAAATCTATTCCTTATCATCTACCAAATCAAAGAATCACCTCACATTCAGAGAAACCCTCAAACTAGATGAGATGCATGCCATGAAATAGAAACAGATCATGGTGAATAAATGCACAAACATCATGATCAAGGAATCCTAGGGAGAGTTGGATAGAGGTGCTTGATGATTTTTGTGTGGACGACCCAGATCCATGATATGGTTTGTGTAAAAAATAGCGAGACAACGCACAGGATAGGTGGCATGGATGGATTGGAGTGGCGATGAAACCAGCAGATCAAAGACAAATGAAGAAACACACCTAGAGAAAAATTGGGTCATTGGATCAGAGCTGATCAACGGTCTAGATTATAGGACACTTATAAAATAAGGAATCCAAATGCACACGGGATCCATAGAAGAACTGGGTAAATGTAATATTGATATAAAAGAAAAAATACACATACATAGTGCCATGAAATATCTCATAAGACATGAAAATAAAATTAATATAACCAATTAGATTGAACTAATTTAACAAATTCAATTCATTCAATTACAACTCAAAATATGAAGGGGAATAAATCAATAGGTTTTGATGTTGATTGTGTGGGGATGAAGAAGACTGTGACTATGAGATTGGGAGTTTGTGTTGGAGAAGACAAACTAAGGTGGTTTATAATGATTGATCACCTTTCTTCAATCCATTTTGAATATTATTTCAACCAGGTTTGTTCTTTGTAAAGGAAGGGTTGACGGAGGGGGCATCCTTCATCCCAAATATTCCAGTTGCATGATGGAATATTGTTACAAGTTATCTTCTTAATGAATTTTATGTGATAAATTCATTTTGTTGATTCCAACCTATGTGTTATAGTATGAGTTAAGATTAATATATATACTTTCTCAAATATATATTTCAATTTGAGTTTGGAAATTCATTTTGAAGTATAAGAATAACCTATACAGAGTTCGATCGATATAAACCATCATCGATCCATGATATTAGATTAAGGATAGTCGAGCTATTTTGTGGGTTTGAATCTATATAAAAATTTATGTGCATGGAATATTGACCGAATTTGAGGCCTTCTAAAATTTAGTTTGTTTAAACAAGAACCAAAGGTTAAGAATTGGAAGATAGTACCAATAAAGTGACAACTTAAGCCTATTTTAGATGGTATGAACTGATAAAGCTACACCTTTATTGGGGGAAAAGTTAGTATAGGGAGTCAGTTAAAAGTTTAATCTGGAAGGATTAGTGTGAGTACAACTAGTAGTCACATAACCTTTGGACATTAAATAATGGGAATTTAAATAATAATTGATGAGTTAAATTAAATAAAACTAGGTAGCATATGGGAATCTTCATGAAGGCTAGATTAAGTTTGGAGACATGTCTAGATATAAATTCATAGAGATTAAGTTTGGAACATGTGGGTATATCAGTATTCTATTATAGGAACTTTTCTAATGTCATTGGATTTCACTCAGAAAAGATGAAAACCAACTATAGAGTGTACCATGTGGATGAAGTTTCCTATTAGATTATTTTTTTTAATACCTTATTGTTTTTCTTTTTATAAGGGGTTGTGCACATTTAAAAGGGGATACCTAATTGAGACCCTTGGCCCGTAATTATTCTCTCTCTCTCTCTCTCTCTTTATAGTTTGACCATTTTTTTTAAATACATGTGTATTTTTCTCCTTCCTAGGTGTTTTATGCAACCTCTAGACTTAGATGTATAACCTACAATTCTAGTTCCATGAGGTGAAGCTCAAAGCAACCTAGAGATCAAATATCATTATGCTCATCACTTTCTTATTCACTCTTAGTTGGATGTGATGGTAAATTGGAGAGATGCGACATCACGCTTATTTGAAATAGTAGTTTTAAACTTCCATTACTTCATTATTTTTTCTCTTCCTCGTTTTTCTCGCTCAGCATAGTGTGAAGAGTGAAGGTTGTGTGACTTGATGACATCAGTAGAAACATCCTAGTTTGTGAAACATCCTTACTATAGTGTTTTAGTAGATATATTCCTATTTTAGTCTAAGAGAATTCATTATGTACAAGGTGACATTATGTTCAAGTGTGTTCATTGTTTGCCTAGATCTAGTTTTGTTTCTCACTTTTTTTGTTTCTATTTTCATTAATCTTGTTTCCTATACTTTTTTTATTGTTTTCCTTTCATTTTTTTCCTTAATTTTTCATTCCACAATTACTTCTTCTAAATAGACAAAAATGAAAAAAATATTTTTTTAAGAATCACTAGGATGAACATGTTATCTCCTTGATACCGACCCAGAGTTTATCCATTGTGTTATGTATTCAGAGATTATAAATGAATCTTTGATAGTTAAAATGAAAAGATATAAAAAATTTGGAACCATTTCTAGGGAGACACATTCATCTTAATGATTTTTTTCTTTTATTTAATTATTATTGTTAATAGTGATGGACTCACACATTCTTAAATAATTTTCACTGTTAGAATGATCTTGGGTGTGGGAACTTACACAATCCATGGAAGGTTTCCAGAATTAGACTCAATGAAATATATCTAGGGAACCTACCATGAAGAACCTGATATTTGTTGAGTGGTTAATTTATGTATTTAAAGCTTCCAACTTAGTTCATGTGGAGAAAAAGATAAATACGACACTCCAGTAACCTGTTGAAGAATATTCTATGAATAAAATCATCAAAAAAAGAGATAAAAAGTGTGTGTGTAAACAATAAGTTGGAGTTTCCCTTATTTGAGATTGAAATGCCCCTGAATTCAAATATTGAATTTCAATATCCATATATTTAGACAATTTTTAAGCGGTGTCAAGATATGGGACACACTGAATAGGAATGATTTAGACATATTTTAGAATATCAATTATTTTCTAATCCTCAATTTGATAATTTTTTTTGTACTGATTTGTCTAATGATTTTTTAGTGACTAAACGGATTGAAATTAATGAAGAAAGCTTGTCCTTTACCATGGAAGAATCTAACCCCGAGGTGATTTATTTTGAGGAGAAGCTGTAGAAGGTTGACTACCTCACTCCTAACCTAAAAACACTCCCAAGTGTATTATTACATCCTCAAAAGGAACAAGCATAACATATTCAAAGAGATGAATATTTTAAGGAAGAAGTCATTTTAATATTTCATTATGATTATATTAAATATAATATTGATGTAGGATTTCATTATGTAGATATTGAAGAGTCAGTTGTATTTTGTGACTTCCTGGAGAACCTAGAAGGAACTGAAACTATACTCGATGAGGATTTTCTAAAGCTCCCATATTTGACTAAAAATATGAGTATGGGGGCTATTGAAGATGTTGTAATTGAGGATAGAATTAAGGTGTAAATGGTTAAATAATAGTTACCCCAACCTAATGGTTTTGATTCTCCATTTTCTAATAATTTTATTGATGAAAATGAATTTATTTGGAAATGGTTAGAGTTGATATTTTTGTTAAGGATGTTTTAGGTGGTTATGAAGAGGTTGAGGCTTCTCAACTCTTTATATCACCTACCTTTCACTTCAAAAATGCAACTCGACAAGAGGATGGGGTAAATACATTTTTTATTAGTAATAAGAAGGAACTAATAGTTAAAGATTTAAGTAATGAATTTAGGAACCAGTGTGTAAGGAAATAGACTAGAAAGAGGCATATATGGTGGTTCATAATAAATAAACCACTCCCCCCTTCAGATTGGGATTGAACTCAAGAATTTCCAGCTATGGAAAGTCAAAATACAGTACCCCTTAGGGGGATCTCCCAATATTATCTTATTTTTCATTCCATTTTTAGTTTTTCATTTTATTAGTCTTCCTTTAATAAATTTTTTGTTTGTTTTTCTTATAGGAATATAACAGTCAGTGGACTCCACATTATCTAAATAAAAAATTTGAATTGATTTTTATTCAACACAGGAATTGATGTTTGTATCCACTATCCCTAATTTTTTGTAAACCTAAATGATTATTACTTGTTGCACATAAAGTGGGGGGTAGATACATTTCATTATTTTTATTTTATCATTTTTTGGGTTTTAATTGATTTTATTAAATACTAAAAATTAGTGACATATATTCTTATTCTTTTTTTATTGAAAACTAAAGGGATTTTCAACTAAAATCATGCGTGTTCACTCTGTTATATATCATTTTTATTGATGAATTTTTAATTTTTGGGTTAAAATATTAGGTATTAGTACTTGTTAAAACATTTTTGTTGAAAATCATTTTTGAAACAGAATTGAAACCATGTCCTAGAACCCTATAAATTCATTGGATTGAAAATATTTATAATTTATTCATTCATTTGTAACATGATACTTTATTGAGCTATCTTTTAAAAAAATTATTCTATCTAAAAAGAGTAAATGCATGTGCATTCTAATTTAAAATTTCTAAGTGTTGGTGAGAATATCACACAAACTATTAGAGGAAGAAATTTTTTGAATTCTCAAGGATAGAGAGGATCTAAATTATATTTTTTAAAATAAAATTCCTTAAACTTCATCACTGATTACATGATTTATAAGGTTTTAAATTGTGACATATTATATAAATCTATTTACTTTGTAAGAACTAGAATTTTTTAACCAAGGTTTGTTTTCAATGGGAAAAAGCAGAGTAAAAATGAAGAACTCAAATGATTAAAGATTCCATTGTCATGGGAGTAATTTTTCAAATTCATCACTTAAAATTATAGTAATCTGTTTTAAATTTTTATTTGATTTTTGGTTGATATAAGTGATTGCAAGTGGATTTTTAAGTGCTTTTTTGCATCCTGAAATCCTTTTTTAATGTCTGATGGTCACTACTGCTAGTTTTATTATCTTTGTGTACTGAATTTCTCTAATTTCATGTTGATATTTGAGCCTTATTGAAAATATTTTTGAACTTTAAAAGATAAGAATGAACTCTTTTGAAAACTTTACTATTAATTTAAAAATGATGTAGTATTCAATAAAAATATTTTTGAATGTTATCATTGTTTGGATGTTTTAGAATTATGTAAAAATGTTTTGGAACTTTATTATAACCCCTTAAAACATGGTTTTAAATAGTTAAAATTATAAAATCTGGTTGAGCTAACCTTTCTTAAAATTTTGTCCCACTTTAGGATTCAATATTGGGAAAAAAATTCGGTTTTAAGTGTGGGGGAGGGGAATTAAATGTGTTAAGATGTATTTATTATTTTACACTTCAAAAACCCATAAATGTTTTTATAAATTGGTTTTTTCAAGATTAAATTTTCTTATTCAGTGGTTCAAAAATTTTATTAAGGGAGAATACTGTCAACAAACTTATAGGAGATTAATATTTATGACCTCATTGATTTAATTGGGAATATCATTTGATTTCCCTTTTGGGAAAACTTACTTTTGTTAAAATTTTGAGAGTATGTATTGAAATTATCATTAACAATGAACTTTTTTATTTGAATTAAACTCATAATATATTTTTTAAAAAGGGATATGAAATGAAAAAAATAATCCATGATGAAATTTTGATTCTTTTTTCTTTTACTTTCGGAAGATTAATTTATTATGTGAATATATTTTCTCTATTTTTTCCATTCAATAGTGTGTTTATTCCCCTGGAGTTAAAGAAAATGTAGGAATTTCTAGATGAATAAAAATTTTATATTTGTTTAATTATTTTCAAAAAAAATAATTTTAATCATTTTTATAAAATAGGTAACTGAATTTTCACTGAAACCATTTAATTTTAAGAGGTAAGTCACTTTCTAAACCTATGAGAGTCCATAGGGGAAAATATTTTTAAAATTTAAACCTTTATAGAATTTCAATTTTTCAATATTTATGCCTCTTTTCTTCCATTGAATTTTTAAAATTGATTCCTTTATGACAATAAATATGCTAATTGTGGGAGAATTTCATATGGCCTTTATTTGATTGAACCTTTTCCACATCGATTTAATGGAAATATCAATATTTTTTTTGAATGTTATTTAATAGATACTATTTTGAATATTTGTCATTTCAGTGTTAGAACTATCATTATTTGAATATTTTTATGAAATACTGAGTTTTTTGTACTTAATCGATGAAATAATTATTGAATTTATTTTCCTATATTTTATGAATCAAAAATTTTGTATCATCTTGGTGAAAATTTAATGTGAATTTTATTTTAATAATGGTTTTAATGAAATTTGGATTCTGGAATTTTTTTTTATATTTATTTTGGAAAATAATTATTATAATTTGATTGAAGTTTTTAATTTAACATTTTATAATGATAATTTTGTTATAAAGTTTTTGAATTTTATTTACAAGATAATATTTATGTAAGAGTAAAACCACATAAGTTAATTTTCATTCATCCCAACCAAGTTAGAGTTTTCTAAAAATAGTGACATAGGTGAATTCAAGAGATGTTGTGGTATCCATATAAAATATTTTTTAAGTGGAGAAACCCCCACATAACCAAATATCCACATACAGTTTTCGTTTCATGTCTATATATCCAAATGTGAAGGATTCCACAAAGTCAATTTTATTAAAAGATATTTTCACTTCACCTATTACCCATGTAAAAATTTTTCCATCAGTACAACATAGTAAAATGCTAAGAAAACTCATGTAGATGGATTTCCACATCACATATGAGTTTCCTAGAAGTTATACATAGATTAATTTATCCACATGAATAGAAATATAAAATTTAAGATATGTAAACAATGTGATCCTGAGAAGAAACACCTTTAAACTTAGGCCCAACCTTGAATCGGTTGATGAAAAGCCTCAATCAAGTATGAGGAATAACCAAAACTTTGATATAGAATGAGATCCATCAAAGAAGATCTACTAAAACTGAATTCTAGATCTCAAATAAAGGTAGTTTATTTTGAGTCTGATTCTATAGTGTCCAGTAGTAACCAAGATGTTCCCAAGATTTAAGATCTATAGATCAGTTATAATTTTCTTCAAACTATTTATTAAAATAAATATAGTGTTTTTCAAATTATAACTAGTGTGTCCCTCACCAAGATTTGTATCGTTTCGGTCAAACTAAGGTGTTCTTTGAATGAAATGGTGAGATCGAATTCATGTGTCCCTCACCAAGAGTTGTCTTATTTTGATTGAACCAAGGTGTTCTTTAACTAAAATGTTGATATAGAACTAGTGTAATTCACACCGATTATAATTTATAAATAATCAATGATGAGATCGCTTATGGGTTAATTCTTCCCCAATCTAAAATAAATTCTCCAAATATTTTTCCATTATCTATGTTGTGGGGAAATCAAAAAATGGTGTTTTTTTTCAAATATTGGTGAAATCCTCAAGGGAAACTTCCACTAAGAACCCTTCACCATCTTTTTTGGGGTGGATCAAACCCTTTTGGATAGTAAATTAAAATCACACATTAAGTTTCAATCTATCTTCTTCATCTGCCTACTTATTTTTTCAACAATCAAAAAGGGTTTAAAACTCAAGTCATAACCTAGTAGATGGATTCTAAATCCCTCAAACTGATGAACCAAGACATGCTCAAACTTGATCATTTATATGGAAACAACTTCTCTCAGTGGAAAGACAAGGTGAAGTTTCATATTAAGGTGTTGAAGATTTTTTACATTCTAGAACTGAATCTTCCTCCCATTCCCAATGAACCTACTACCAATCCCGACGACACACCCATTAACGTAACTCAAGTTGATCACATTCAGAAAATGAGGAAAAAACATGAAGATAATCACGTTTTGTGTTGAGGAAATATTCTCAACACATTATAAAATCATCTCTATGATTACTTCTTCCAAATGAATACCACTCAAGAGATATGTGATAAACTCAAGTTCATGTATAATGCTGAGGAAGAATGTACCAATAAATTTCTTATTGAAAATTATCTAAACTACAATATTGTTGATAATAATCCTATGTTGGAGAAAATTAATGAGCTTTAAGTTATAAAAAATAAAATTTTATCCCTTAATATTAATATACCATAAATTTCAAGTTGTTGAAATTATTGCTAAATTTCCACCTATGTGGAAATATTTTGGTAAATCACTCACTAAAAAGAGTGATGATATTTCCTTGGAAAATTTAAAAAAACTTCTTTGCATTGAAGAAGAATCCATGTTGAGAGACATGGGTATGGCTTCTCAATTTGAAATCAAGATTAATATCATTGAGGGAAAGTAAAGACCAAACTCTTCATTACATGTTAAAAAGAAAAGTCAACAATTCAAGAAGAAAAGAAATACTTCCAAGAAAAAGGAGAATTATTTGTCTATGGAAAACCTTGGAATTTTGTAAGGGAATGTCACTATCAAAATAAAGTTGATAAATCCACTTAAAATATTCTAAATAGAGAGAATTTAGTCACAATGATATCCAAATTCAATATGACATCGATGAATATGGGATGGTAGCTTGATTATGGAGCAATGGTGCATGTGTGCAAGGAGCGTTCTATGTTCAAAACATTTGAGGATTGTACTGTCATTAAATAAGTAAACCATGAAAATAATGCATGAATCAATGTTAGTGGACAAAGAAGCATGGAGATAGACTTTACTTATGGAAATAATTTGACAATTCTTAATGTGTTGTATGTTCTGGAAATTTGAAAGAACTAAGTTTCTGTCGATATTATATGTAAGAAGGGATTTCATGTTTCATTCGAATCCAAAAAGGTTATCTTGTCAAAAGGGATGCATATTTGTGGGGAAAGGGTATTCAATGATGACATGTATCAACTATACATTAATAATATGATTGAATCTTCTGCTTACTTGATTGAGTCCTCTAATTTATGGAATGATCATTTATCACATGTTAATTATAATTTATAAAAATTAATGAATAATTTAAACTTAATTAACTTTGGAAATGAATTTAATAAATGTGAAACTTTTCTATAATATAAAATAGTTAAGAAGTTTTTTCATGGTGTTGAAAGAAATTCAGATATATTAGAATTAGTACATTCTGATATTTTTGAATTAAATGGATTATTAACTCATGTAAAAAAATATATTTTATTACTTATATTGATGAATGCAGTATATATTTACACATATATATTCTTATAAAAAAGGATGAATCCTTTAATATTTTTAAGAAGTATAAATTAGAATTTGAAAACTAATTAAACAAAAGGATTAAATTATTATGCTCAAATAGATGCGGTGAATACTTTAAGAATTAGTTTAATGAGTTCTATGAAGAAAATGGTATAATTCATCAAAGTAATTGTCCTTACACACCTCAAAAAAATGGCTTATTTGAAAGGAAAAAACTCGCACTTTATTAGAAATGGTGAATTTCATGATTAATACATCTAAGTTTCTATTAAATTTATGGGGTCAATCTTTATTGGTTTCATTTCATATTAATAATAGGATTGCCTCTAGGAAAACTAAGTTATCCCCTTATAAAATTTGGAGAGGTAAAATACATAATCTTTCTTATTTTAAAGTGTGGGGGTGTTTATCTTACTATACATTTTCTAATCCTAAAAGAACTAAAATTGGTCCTGTCACATACATGACTTATTTTAAAGTTAAATTTCATTTATTTTTCATTTATGATTTGTTTTTGGGGTTTGTCAAGCTTTTATGGTGGAATGGGTGAGTATTCATGAATTGGGCCAAATCGTGAGCCCAATTCCAGATTTAAAAATAAATTTTGTTTCTTTTATAAATTTTTCAATTTTTAATATTTTTCACCCATTCAAGTTCCTAAATGGTCTACCCTGATATAGAAACACCACCATTGTAGTTTGGAGCCTTTATAAAACCATAAACAAGTTGTATATGGGTTTTTATTTAAGGGATTGGGCCTGCCCGAAAGCCCAATTCCAATTTTAAAAATAAATTTTGTTTAATTAATAACTTATACAATATTAAGGATTTTTCGGTGATTCCAAGCCCCAAACACTCCCCTTGAACCCAGCCGCGCGTCCCATATCCTTCCACCCTCTTTGAAGCTCCGTTTCATCGCGTTTTAGGTCGAAACTTCTGAAGCACTCACATTTCGGGCAGATTAATAAAGGTAATTTGTTTCCTTCATAAATCCTTCAATTCTCACTCTTTTTTCCCCATTAAAATCCCTACATGGTCTCATAATCCTTGTTCGAACATCCCTTGAATGGTTGGATGTTTTCAGATTCAGAATCTGGTGGATTTTGGGTCGTTTTATTCATGATTGTTTTGAGTAAGTGTTTCTCTCTTCAATTTTTCATTCTCCTTAGGGTTTCCTCCCTCTTTCATTATATTCTAAAATGTCCAGAAGTTAGGGTTCGATCCTAAGGTCTGATTTGGTATCTTTTGGGTCAATTTTTGGTGGTCTAGGTCTAGATTTATATTCCTTGTGGTGCGGCGGTGGTGCGCTTAAGGTTTCGCACCAAATTTTGAGGGTTTCGACTCAAAAGGTAGGTGATTCCATGTGTAACCATTTTATGATGAGTTAGCTTGCTTGTTTTATTAATTTAGTATGTTTATAATCTGTCTTGTGTGGTTTGAAAACTGTTTTTGATGAATTTGGTTAAACATTTAATTTTTAGTTGTGTTTTAGCTTGAAATTGGGTACTTTTCATGTGTGACTCTTGGGGTAATGTTTGGATTTAGTTTATAACATATGAAAGTGATTTATTAGTCTTGAAAGGGGCTGCCAATTCTGTTTTTTTTAATTCCTTATTATCATGTGGGCCTTGAAAAGAGGTTTTTTGAATGAGTTTAAGTTGTAAAACTGTGTTGTACTTTTTGAAGGAGATTTATGAAAACGTGTGTTTTTCATGTGTATCTTTGTGGTATTATTTGATGTATTTTTATAACATTTGGGGGTACTTTAATAATTGTTTTAGGGCTGAAAATTCTGTTTTGGATTGTTATTGTTATGATTTTGGTTTTGAATGAGGGGTTTGAAATGGGTTTAGAGTGCAAACAATGGTTATACCTCTTGGGTTTGTTTTATAAAAATTGCAAATGTTTTATTTTGTTAAACAAAGTTGGGAAAGGGTTTATATGTACTGTTTGGGTGAGTGTGTTCACCTAATGTGGGTTTTTGAATGGTAAAGTGGTGATTTGAGATGTCAAACATTTTTAGAATGTTTTATAAATTGCCGAAATGTTTTACTAAATTGTGTTTTGTGTGCGAAACACGGGTGTGGGATGTTTCGTGTGAGTTTATTGATAAAATGAATTGTGAAGGTGAGAAGGGTATTATGTGACATGTGTGTGGGATGTTTTTTGAGTTGAATATCTTGTAATGGTTTTATAAAATCATTTAAAGGATTTGTGTAAGTGTTAAAGAAATGTGAAAAGTGTTGTAGGGAATTTTGGTGTGAGTTTGATTTCAAAATGCATTTGAATGAATAGTGGAATTTGTGACTTGTGTGATGTACATGGGGCTGTTTGGTTAATGTGTGATGTGGAATTGATATTTGCATGTGAAAACTATACTTCTTGGATTGTTGAACTTGTTTGAGAACAAAGGGAAAACCCGGGTATCTAGGTGGGTGGACGTGTACTAGTATGCTAGTGAATCCGTGGGGTTTGGCCTCAGTTTCACTTAGCAAGATTGACGCTTACAACTCTAACTAAACAATGATGATGATGATTGGGGACCACTAGGTTATGGGTATGATCCCTACTAGTGGCTCGTGCACGAGAATGGGTATTTTTTTGTGGTTACTCTCACCAAGATACGAGGTACCTGGGACCCACAGCTAGCTAGTGCCTAGGGGTTATTTCCTATTACTTGTGCTCATTAGATCCTTTGTACTTACTGTCGGTATACGGTATTTTTGGCTGGAAAATTCAGTAGCTTTGTCATTTATTTTAAAATTGTTTTTCCTTTAAAATTATCTCACATGAAAACTGTTTTCATTTATTATTTCATCCTTTAGAAAATTGTAACTAGCATTTATTATTTACAAAACATGCAATGCTTTTTGTCATGAAATGTTTATCACATGGAATCTCATAGAGGTGGTATTCTACTGGGCTTTCGCTCACACCCTACTTACACCTTTGGGTGTAAGTAGACTTGCTTATTTTATGTCACAGGTTTGGGTACAGGTTTTATGCCTTTGGTTCGGGTTTTTAGCGGTCCATCGTGATGGAGTGTCGTGGAGGTGGCTTGAGGGAGTTGCCCCGTGCCATGAGGGTTCTTGGGCTGTCCTTATTTGTTTTTTTACCTTTGTAATGGTCTTTAAATGTAGTTTTAACTTATGTAATTCAGTTCTGAAATTTTGTAAAAGATGGTTTTAGTTGAAAAATCCAGATTTGTTTTATTGAGTTTTTTTGTTTTTTAATGTTTATAGAATCGGGTAAATCGTTCCCAATTATCATTATATGATACCCGGGCACTTGTGCCAGCCCGTTGGGATTGGGAACGCCCTTCGGGCCTTGTCACGGGCTTGGTTTGGTGTCGATTTTGGCGGAGACCAGATTTGGTTCGTGACAAAATGGTATCAAAGGGAGGTTCGCTCCATTTGAGTCATGTTATTTGGGAAATAGTCAACATAGTCTAGATTTATGATTTTTGGGACATGGAATTCTGGTTATGGGTAGTGTGCTTGATCACCACACCTCATTTCAGGATTCAAGTCGCCAGGGGAAGTTGGGATTTGTCTATGTCTTTGGGTTTTCTTGGTTTGATGATAATTAGGGGAAATGAAAAGAGAGTTGGGTTAATGGTCTCAATGAGATAGCAGGGTCTGGAAAGCCATGTGGAGCCGGGGATATTCCCTAGAACACTCTCTGTGATAGTGAAGTGATTGGAATATGGCCGCCAACCATATGTCCAAGTCACCCACTGAAACTAGTTTCCTCTTGCATTGTCTGGTGTTCTTTAGTTTTGAAATCTTGGCATTTTGGTTTTAAGGTGACTTGGTTTTAAGAAGCGTAAAGTTTTTATGAAATGATTTTCAAATAAAGAGGGAATGGTTGGGTTTATGAAATGGCAGAACTGAATTTTCAGAATTGTTTTGAAATATAAAATGGTGTGCTCACACCTCTTTGAAAGCGGGAACTATATTGAAGTTGGTTTTGAAAAGTGTTTCCAATAGAGTTTTCTAAACAATCAGAGTGTGCTTTAATGGGATGAGATGTTTTGAAATTGATGTGAATATCTTGAAAGTGAGTTATTTTCTAAATGGTTGTGACTTTCTGA
This sequence comes from Viscum album, assembly GCA_963277665.1. Classification (NCBI taxonomy): domain Eukaryota; kingdom Viridiplantae; phylum Streptophyta; class Magnoliopsida; order Santalales; family Viscaceae; genus Viscum; species Viscum album. The sequence continues at coordinate 144,387,211 of OY728150.1, forward strand.
AATTTTTTTAAGATGTGAGTTGGGATTTTGATCTCATGGTTAGCGGTTTTGAGGAAAAAGGATGTGTTGGTTGACCGTTTTGGTTTTGAAAAGTGGAACAAATTTTTGTTTTAACCTTTGGTATTTTCGTGAGCAACCACATGCATGGGGTTATATGGGAAGATGGATGGTTGATGAAATGACTGGATGAGTGTCGAGATGGATACGAGGAGGGTGCCCAGTGTGGCACAGAAACATGCATGTGTAAGGCCCATGGGGTACCATTGGTGGATGTGCTAACCGCTGAACCATTTGTTTTTAAAGAACTGTTTTTAAAGAGAAACATGAAGACTTGATGAATTGTATGGAATGGTTTATATTATGTGTTTTTGGAAAATGTTGATGTTGTGGGATGTTTTGAGTCCAATAACCCCTCCTGTTTGAACTGTGTTTTGGGTTTGGGTTTGGTCAGTAAGTTGTGTTATAGGGACAATTAGTGGTCTCTTTTGAAAAATGTTTTGGGGCGCCTTTATGATGGTTCCCTTCATGTGTTTGGATCTGGTTTGTGGTATATTTTGACCAATGAACCATCTTGGTTGGTTCCTTGGGTTCTCCCATTGGATAAGGTATGCCCCCATTTAGGGTTAGTGCAGAACTGAAGTGAAACCCGTATTGTTTCTCCATTGGAAAATCCTCCAGTTGATCAATATAAGGAATATTTTATAGATCATTGTTGATTGAGTCTACAACCAGTCATTTAGTTTATTTGTAGATCCTCTTGTAGTGGGATAGTTCTTGTGGAAGGTTGAAAGAGGCCTTGGTTTCTTAAGTTTCTTGATTCATCGATGGTGGAAGTGTTCTTTGGTTGTTAGTGTGGATGAGTGTCATGATGGTGTCTAAGAGGGCCTCTAGGTTCTTCATAGTTTCCTTGAAGCAAGAGTTATTATTAAACCACCAATTTTGAGATTTTGGTCCTGATAGGATATTGTGTCCACTTTTTGGACTTGTCTGTTGTTTAGGGACTTGGAATATGGTCATGTTCCATGTATTGTTTCTATCAATCACAAGGGTCATGTTCGGTGATGCATTGTGATGTTGTGTGCTCTTTTGACTATAAAGGTCAAGGTCACACTATCCTCTTAGGTTCTATGTTATGTTGGGAGTATGTATCCCTTGGGAAAAACATCAAATCCTCTACCTTAGAGGACAATGTTTATACGTGTACTGCCCTTCTGTTGTTTCTCAGCCAAAGAAAAAAAGGTGTGATGTGTGTGCTTATTCTGATCCCTTGTTTCAGTGAAATGTCTGGTTTTGGTAAAGTGAGTTATGGAGTGTGTTATGTCTTTATGAACCCATCAGGGTATGCGGTGTAGTTGTTTGTGGCACCGAAAGAAGAAGTTCCACATAGGGGTTTCAACAGCCAAACTGCGTGGCCGAAGATGCTTCAATATTTTGAGCTCCAGCCATAGGTCCCGGAGAGAAGCTGGCGCGTAGTCAGGGGAAACCCCAGTGTCGTTTAAACCCTTGTACAAAGTCCTATCCTCAGTATGAAAGATAGGAAGAGTTTAAACCTATGGTGTCATCATATTTCTTCTGTTGTTCCCGTTCTGTGGAAATAGGTGGAGGGTTTTGTACCCATGTCATCACACAATGTTATTCCCTCCCCATTTGGTTTCCATTGAGTCTTTGAAGAATGGTTGGAAATTTGGCTTGAAAAGTTGAGCACGCGGTTTTCACATGGTTAGTTCTAACCATGAAAAAAAAACCATGTAGATAGAAGAATCTCCACTATTGGTTCATGGTTTCCCAAACCGTGAAGACTCACCATGTGGTCGTCCCAACACTTTATATTTTGGGGTCTTTCTGTACCGGCCCATGCTGGTCGATTAAGATTGTTGGTTCTTATGGTGGGGAGCCTATTTTTTTTTCCCGTACCAATAACTTAGTCTTATCCAAGGTCAATGATTGTTGGTAGGTAGTCTCATTCAGATCTATCAAGCTACCTAAATCTTCTTTGGGTAACCATTGAGATTGGAGAGTGCCCAATGGTTTAGTTGTAGCAAGGTATGTGTAACCTTGTTTGAAGTTGTTGTTCGTTTGGGTGAATTGCTTGAGTCTTGTTCGGATAGCGTTCGAGGAGTTTCATTTTGGGATAATGTGTGAATGTGATTGATCATTTCAGTAATGTGGTGTAATTTTGGGTTGTGAGATTAATAATTCCTTAATTGATCACTGGAGGTGTTTTGACCCTTGGGGGCAAAGCTTGGCAAAGAATTACATCTTAGTTTATCGGTTGTGCATGGTTTTGGTATCTGGCCTTGTGGTCACTTTCCGGGGACGGAAAGTTTTCATGGTGGGGAGAATTGTCACATAAATGACTTATTTTAAAGTTAAATTTCATTTATTTTTCATTTATGATTTGTTTTTGGGGTTTGTCAAGCTTTTATGGTGGAATGGGTGAGTATTCATGAATTGGGCCAAACCGTGAGCCCAATTCCAGATTTAAAAATAAATTTTGTTTCTTTTATAAATTTTTCAATTTTTAATATTTTTCACCCATTCAAGTTCCTAAATGGTCTACCCTGATATAGAAACACCACCATTGTAGTTTGGAGCCTTTATAAAACCATAAACAAGTTGTATATGGGTTTTTATTTAAGGGATTGGGCCTGCCCGAAAGCCCAATTCCAGTTTTAAAAATAAATTTTGTTTAATTAATAAATTATACAATATTAAGGATTTTTCGGTGATTCCAAGCCCCAAACACTCCCCTTGAACCCAGTCGCGCGTCCCATATCCTCCCACCCTCTTTGAAGCTCCGTTTCATCGCGGTTTAGGTCGAAACTTCTGAAGCACTCACATTTCGGGCAGATTAATAAAGGTAATTTGTTTCCTTCATAAATCCTTCAATTCTCACTCTTTTTTCCCCATTCAAATTCCTACATGGTCTCATAATCCTTGTTCGAACATCCATTGAATGTTTGGATGTTTTCAGATTCAGAATCTGGTGGATTTTGGGTCGTTTTATTCATGATTGTTTTGAGTAAGTGTTTCTCTCTTCAATTTTTCATTCTCCTTAGGGTTTCCTCCCTCTTTCATTATATTCTAAAATGTCCAGAAGTTAGGGTTCGATCCTAAGGTCTGATTTGGTATCTTTTGGGTCAATTTTTGGTGGTCTAGGTCTGGATTTATATTCCTTGTGGTGCGGCGGTGGTGCGCTTAAGGTTTCACACCAAATTTTGAGGGTTTCGACTCAAAAGGTAGGTGATTCCATGTGTAACCATTTTATGATGAGTTAGCTTGCTTGTTTTATTAATTTAGTATGTTTATAATCTGTCTTGTGTGGTTTGAAAACTGTTTTTGATGAATTTGGTTAAACATTTAATTTTTAGTTGTGTTTTAGCTTGAAATTGGGTACTTTTCATGTGTGACTCTTGGGGTAATGTTTGGATTTAGTTTATAACATATGAAAGTGATTTATTAGTCTTGAAAGGGGCTGCCAATTCTGTTTTTTTTAATTCCTTATTATCATGTGGGCCTTGAAAAGAGGTTTTTTGAATGATTTTAAGTTGTAAAACTGTGTTGTACTTTTTGAAGGAGATTTATGAAAACGTGTGTTTTTCATGTGTATCTTTGTGGTATTATTTGATGTATTTTTATAACATTTGGGGGTGCTTTAATAATTGTTTTAGGGCTGAAAATTCTGTTTTGGATTGTTATTGTTATGATTTTGGTTTTGAATGAGGGGTTTGAAATGGGTTTAGAGTGCAAACAATGGTTATACCTCTTGGGTTTGTTTTATAAAAATTGCAAATGTTTTATTTTGTCAAACAAAGTTGGGAAAGGGTTTATATGTACTGTTTGGGTGAGTGTGTTCACCTAATGTGGGTTTTTGAATGGTAAAGTGGTGATTTGAGATGTCAAACATTTTTAGAATGTTTTATAAATTGCCGAAATGTTTTACTAAATTGTGTTTTGTGTGCGAAACACGGGTGTGGGATGTTTCGTGTGAGTTTATTGATAAAATGAATTGTGAAGGTGAGAAAGGTATTATGTGACATGTGTGTGGGCTGCTTTTTGAGTTGAATATCTTGTAATGGTTTTATAAAATCATTTAAAGGATTTGTGTAAGTGTTAAAGAAATGTGAAAAGTGTTGTAGGGAATTTTGGTGTGAGTTTGATTTCAAAATGCATTTGAATGAATAGTGGAATTTGTGACTTGTGTGATGTACATGGGGCTGTTTGGTTAATGTGTGATGTGGAATTGATATTTTCATGTGAAAACTATACTTCTTGGATTGTTGAACTTGTTTGAGCACAAAGGGAAAACCCGGGTATCTAGGTGGGTGGACGTGTACTAGTATGCTAGTGAATCCGTGGGGTTTGGCCTCAGTTTCACTTAGCAAGATTGACGCTTAAAACTCTAACTAAACAATGATGATGATGATTGGGGACCACTAGGTTATGGGTATGATCCCTACTAGTGGCTCGTGCACGAGAATGGATATTTTTTTGTGGTTACTCTCACCAAGATACGAGGTACCTGGGACCCACAGCTAGCTAGTGCCTAGGGGTTATTTCCTATTACTTGTGCTCATTAGATCCTTTGTACTTACCGTCGGTATACGGTATTGTTGGCTGGAAAATTCAGTAGCTTTGTCATTTATTTTAAAATTGTTTTTTCCTTTAAAATTATCTCACATGAAAACTGTTTTCATTTATTATTTCATCCTTTAGAAAATTGTAACTAGCATTTATTATTTACAAAACATGCAATGCTTTTTGTCATGAAATGTTTATCACATGGAATCTCATAGAGGTGGTATCCTACTGGGCTTTCGCTCACACCCTACTTACACCTTTGGGTGTAAGTAGACTTGCTTATTTTATGTCACAGGTTTGGGTACAGGTTTTATGCCTTTGGTTCGGGTTTTTAGCGGTCCATCGTGATGGAGTGTCGTGGAGGTGGCTTGAGGGAGTTGCCCCGTGCCATGAGGGTTCTTGGGCTGTCCTTATTTGTTTTTTTACCTTTTTAATGGTCTTTAAATGTAGTTTTAACTTATGTAATTCAGTTCTGAAATTTTGTAAAAGATGGTTTTAGTTGAAAAATCCATATTTGTTTTATTGAGTTTTTTTGTTGTTTAATGTTTATAGAATCGGGTAAATCGTTCCCAATTATCATTATATGATACCCGGGCACTTGTGCCAGCCCGTTGGGATTGGGAACGCCCTTCGGGCCTTGTCACGGGCTTGGTTTGGTGTCGATTTTGGCGGCGACCAGATTTGGTTCGTGACAGGTCCTAAAGTAATTAAATGTTTTTTTTGGATATGCAGAAAATATAAAATCATATAGAATCATGGATTTGGGAGCTAATATAATTATTAAATCAAGGGATGTAGTGTTCTTTTAAAATAAGTTTTATAAAGATTATGTAGAGGAAGTCATTCCCCATACCCATATCTCATGTATTCCATCTAGTTCAAATACAATAGTAGAGAATAATGATTATTCTCAAGTTGAACCTAAACAGAGTACAAGATTTAGGAAGGAGAAACATCAGCATCCATATTTTATTTATCTTGATTCAGTTATTTTCCTTGTTGAAGGGGATCAAAACAATCATCTTCTGAATAATTATCCTATGTTTTTTACTATATAAGATGACCCAAAGACTTATAAATAATCTATGACTTCTAGAGATGTTTCTTTCTGGAATGAAGAAATTAATGATGAAATGGATTCCATTAAGGGTAATAATACTTGGGTCATTATGGATTTACTAAGATGTTCAAAACCTATTGGTTATAAAAGGGTTTTCAGAAATAGTTATGATTCCAATGGTAATATTCAAGTTTTTAAAGCTATATTGGTTGCCAAAGGTTTCAGACAAAAAGAATGGATTGATTATTTTGATACTTACGCTCTTGTAGCTCATGTTACTTCAATAAGGATATTATTTACTTTAGCTTTAATTAATCATTTTTTTGTCCATCAAATGGATGTCAAAACTTCTTTTTTAAATGGATACTTAAATGTAGAGATTTTAATGGAACAAACATAAGGGTTTGTTTTACTAGGTAATGAAAACAAAGTATGTGAACTAGTTAAATCGCTTTATGGCCTTAAACAATATCCAAAGCAATGGCATGAAAAATTTGATTCTATTATTTTATCTAATAGATTTACTCATAACAATGTGGATAAATGTGTTTATTCTAAGTTTACAAAAGAATATGGATTTATTGTGTGTCTATATTTGGATGATATTTTGATTTTTGGAACCAATATTATTGGTTTAATTGAGACAAATAATTACTTGTCTTCTATATTTAAAATGAAGGATCTTGGAATAATTGATACTATTCTAGGTATTAAAGTTAGAAAACATAGTGTGGGTCATTCTTTAAGTCAGTCTCATTACATATAAAAAATTTTAAATAAATTTTATCATCTTGATTTCAAGGATTCTAATACTCTATTTGATTATAGTGTTAAACTTTTTATAAATAAAGGTAGATCTATTGCACAACTTGAGTATGCTAGTGTAATTGGTTCTTTAATATATGCAGTGCATTACACTAGACCTAGTATTTCTTTTTTAGCATGTAAAATGAGTAGATATACTAGTAATACTAGTGTGGATCATTGGAGATGTATAAAGAGAATATTTAGATACTTAATAAAGACCAAATATTTAAGTTTATACTATAATGATTATTTGGATGTATTCAAATGATACATCGATGCAAGTTGTATTACCAGTATTGGTGATAACCAATCCAAATTTGGATTGTTGTTTACTCTTAGAGGTTGTACTATTTCTTAGGAAAGAAAGAAACAAACATGTATTTCACATTCAACCATAGATTCGGAGTTTATCACCTTAGCGGAATGTGGGAAGGAAGCTGAATGGATTAGGAGTCTGTTATTAGATATTAGATTATGGCCTAGTATGAAGCCTCTTATATCTATCAGTTTTGATAGTAAATAAACATTATCAAGGTCATATAGTTTCATGTACAATGGAAAGTCTAGACATATAAGTTTGAGACACGATTATGTGAGACAATTGTTACAAGGTGGAACCATAATAATTCTCTATGTGAGATCATGTAAAAAACTTGTGGATTTTTTTACAAAATCTATGTTGAGGGAGTTCATTCATGAAAATAAAAAAGATATGGGGTTAAAACCCATATAATAAATCATTTCAGTAATGAAAACCCAACACTTTCTTTAGGTAGATCCTAATCAAAGTGTTTAATGGGTAAAAATAATTTATGAAGATGATTGTTGATATTGAAAATTATAAGCCAACTACTTGGTGTAAATATTTTCCATTATGACTAGAGGTTGATTTATAAACTCTTAACCAAATAGTAATAATCAATGAGTTATGTGTTCTAATAAAGGTATCACATTTCAATATTTTTTCTATGTGAACTTAGAAGTGGTGTCGCTTCTAACAAGAGTTAATGGGTTTACTCCTTAGAGAGTTCATGAAAAGGATATAAGCACAAGTCTATAAAAGTACTAAAAAATGATATGTTGGATGGAATGATCATTGTATGTATAATATCTCTATTTTATCTTAAATATTAACAATTTTAATGTTTCAATAACTTGTAAATCTGATAAAACTTTGAGATATTGATACTAAGTAAAGGTTTAAATCGAAAGATACATTTATTATGTATAATGACACACTTGCGATCTGTAGAATTTATCTTTATTAATAAATGTGGGGGTTATTATAATTTTATTTAAAATATTTATTAAAATAAATACAGTGTTTTTTAAATTTGAACCAGTGTGTATCTCACCAAGAGTTGTATCATTTTGGTTGAACCAAGGTGTTCTTTGATTGAAATAGTGAGATCAAACTGGTGTGTCCCACACCAAGAGTTCTCTCATTTTAGTAAAACTAAGGTGGTATTTGACTGAAATGGTGATATTGAACTAGTGAAATTCACACTAATTCTGATTTATAAATAAGCGATGATGAGATCGCTTATGGGTTAATTCTTCCCCAATATAAAATAAATTCTCCAGATATTTTTCCAGTATCTGCATAGTGGGTAAATCAAAAATTGGTGTTTGTTTTTCCCTAAATCTTGGTGAAACTCTCAAGGGTAACTTCCAATGAGAACCCTACACCATCTTTTTGGGGGTGGATCAAACCCTTTTGGATAGTGAATTAAATTCATGCATCAAGGTTCAATATGTATTCTTCATCTGCCTAATTATTTTTCCAACAACATCTAGGATATCTAGAAATTGAGATAAACATAAAGGAGATATTTTACTAACAAGGAAATGGAATCATGGACTCAATGCGTGAGAAGTTAAAGAAATTTATTTAAGGTTATAAGGTTAAAATATGAGTTATGCATGAGCAAACGGGGGCTCTACTGCATTCAATGAATGATAGTAGACTTGAGTTATTCGAAGATGAACCGAAGTAAATTCCAAAGAAGGGTATTCATTCAATTTTTTCCTATGATGATCAGATCACAATGGTTTGGGCTGAATAGGTAAAATTAACTGATGTTGAAGGATCTATGTTCACTGGTTTTGATGTTGATTTCTTGGTGAAGAAGATGATCACCACTATGAGTAGAGAAGATAAACTCTAATGGATGCTGATTATTTATGACCTTTTCTCAAGTTTCTTCAAAAAAAAATTTCTATTGTTTGAGTTCTATGTGAATGGAAAATCATTTAAGGGGGGATCCTTAATGCTCAATGTGTTAGCTATGCGATCAAATATTGTTACACATTTTCTTCTTGATAAATTTTCTATGATAAAGTCATTTTTATGACACCAACTAATGTGTTTCCAGCTGAGTTTGGAATAATATGTATACTTTCTTGACTCTAGATTTCATTTTGAGGTGTTATTTCATTTACAAGTCAGTGCATGACCTATATAGAGTTCGATCAATGGGAACCATATCCAATCCATTATTGAAGGATTAAGGAAGGTTTTTCTTGTTCAAGGGATTGAATCTTATGAGTGAGTCATGTTCATGGAATATAAAGTAAAGTTGAGGAATCCTTAGATTTAGTTTTTTCATCCAAGAACCTAAATTTTACCATTATATTATAGTGATAATGAAGTGATAACTTAATCCCATGTTTGACGGTCTAAGCTGGAAAATTCATACCTGTAGTGGGGGCTTAAATGAGTATGGGGATTCAATTACAAGTTGAATCTAAAAGGAGTGGTGTGAGTACAACTAGCACCCAAATTACCTATATAATTTTAGAGACATGTCTAGATACCAATTCTTAGATCTTAAGTTTGGTTCCCATGGGGATATTAGTATTATGTTACATGATCTTGACTAGTGTCATTGGGAATTTCACTCGAAGAAGTTGAAATCCAACTATGGAGTGTTCTATGTGGATGAATCTGCATGTTAACTTAGTTTTGAATGTTGTTTTGTTTTTTCTTTTTATAATGGGATTGTACACATGTAAAAGGGGATCCTCGATTAAGACTCTTGTCCCTCAATTCCTCTCTCTTTCTCTCTCTCTCTATATAGTTTGACTACTATTTTTTAAATGAAAGTGTGTTGTTATCCTTCATAGGTGTTGTATTCAACCACTAGACATATAGGGATATCTTCCAAATCTAGTTCTTGTAGGTGAAGGTAGAATCTTCCTAGAGATCAAATATCATGATGATCACTTATTTCTTCTTCAATATTATATGGTTTTCACTTTAAATTAGGGAGATGTGACAACATACTTATTTGTAGGAGTAGTTTTCTACTTTCTTTTATTCATTATTTTTTCTCTTCCTTGCTCACATAACCTAATAGAGTGTGAAGAGTGAAGTTTTTGTGACTTTATGAACTTAGTAGAAACATCTTAGTGTTCTAGAAATCATTGTTAAAGTGGTTATATAGAGAGATTATTGTTGTAGTCTAGAAGAATTCATTATGTACATGGAGACATTCCATTCATGTTTATTCAATATTTTAGGATAGATATGTGTATGAATTAAGAAATAAATTATTCACTAAGTGAGCTTTATTTTTGATGGTTAAAACATTTTATGTTTCGGTGAAAGGTAGTGGAAAGCTAAAGATCCTAGAGTAGATTTTGTTCCTCACTCACTATCTTTCCTTTTTTATTTATTTTGTTTTCTTTTTTATTATTTCCCATACTTTGTTTTTATTGTTTTATTTTCACCTTTTTCATCACTTTTTTAATTCTACTTTTACTAATTTATAAATATATATAAATGAAAAAATATTTTAGAGGAATCACTAGTATAAAAACATTGCCTCCTTGAGACGAACCCTGAGGTTATCCATTGTGCTATATCATAGGAGATTATAAAATAATATTTAATAATTTAAATGAAAATATATCAAGTTTTAAGACATAAAAAACCTATAAAATATCCATGGGATAGAGAGAAATAAGAAACAATTTCTATTAATGGAAATTTAACATAAAGAACCTCGATTTCAAAGTGAGATTGAAAAATAAACCCTTATAAAGATCAAAACATGTGAAGTGAGAATCAATGAAGGAAGATATTATGTGAAATAAATTTAGATACACATATAAAATTTTAGATATATCATAAAAAATTATAGGTTATAGGTAACATAATCTTATAATAACATATTCAACAGATAAAGGATATAACTTAATAAAAGGAAATTGATTTAAGAATCCCCTTATCTCAAGTCTCGAATCACCTCATATGTCCTATAAACTCTTTAATAATAAAATTATATTAATTATTTAGTTTATTTATAACCCATTTTATTTTTATTTTCTTATTATTATTTATTTTATTTAATATCATGTTTCATTCATTTACCAAATTAGTATTGTCAATGTCAGTCATTTGGAGGCCGTTCGGTTCACAATTTTCAAAACTGAAGTGATATAATTGTAAAGATAAAGAATATTTTTCCAATGGTTTTGTAATACCCAAAAGTTTCAAGTTATTTTATCTATATTATTATAATCACTTAAGTTCATCAGGTCATGAAATAGTTTCTATTAATAGAATCTTCCCCGATAAGCTTGTTCTTGATGGTTAAAAATGACTATGATTGTTTACTTTTAATTGCATTATTATAACTAATAATTTTCCATTATAGAATCATAATAATGAAATTAATTTAATAATAATTTTATATTCAATCATAAAATCAATTTTTAATAATATTCCTGAAACTCATAAGTTTATGAAAATAGCATCATTCACTTTGGTTGCGTATGGTGAGCGATGTTTTTCAAAAGAATTTAAAAGTAGGAAAAAACCAAAAAATATATAAGTTTTAAAAAAACTATATTATAGATAATATGCTATTTTATTTTTAATTTTAATGATTATTTATACTATTTAAAAGAGTAATAGGATAATTGAAATGAAAAAAAATGAAAAACTGTTATTTTGATATAGTAACGAATTATGAAATGTTTTCTTTGAGAGGTAATGGATGATCGATCATCATTTTTGGATCAAAAGGATGAAAATAATATGTCACAACCCAAGAATTATTATCAACACTATTTTAATTAATTATTTATTTATGTTATGGGTGGTGATTTTCATGTGGAAATCACTTGAAAATTTTAAAATTTTTGAATCTAGTGCAAGCATACAGTTAGCTCACACAGTTAGTCTAACCATGTTGAAACCATGTAAGGGGCCTAAAATTTTTGGCAGAATCATTTTTCATATTTGGATCATGGTTATTTTAACCATGTAGATTAATTATGTGTGTTTCTTATTATGCCCAATGAGGGGTGCACGGTTGGTGCACGATTCGGGTGAACCTCGCATAAACCGTGTGTGTCGCCCGATTTTTTTTAAATAAATTGTATTAAATTAAAAAACAAGATTAAAATAAAAAAAATAAAAAAAATTAAACTACCCCACCCCTATCCCCCCTTACCTATAATACCCTATCCCCTCCCCTTATTTTTTGTGTCTCATGCCCCATCTAAGAGAAACCCCAGCTGTGCAACTCCATCCTCCTCCAGCCATGGAATCTAGTCATCTTTCCTTTTGATTTCACACACACTCTCATCTGGTTAGCATTCCTCCTCCTCTACTCTCTTCCTCTTATCTTTTCTTGGTGTTTTTTATTCTCTCCCTTACGATGCACATGACCCATTCTAACCGTAACAGATTTAGGGGGTTTCTTTTTGGTCTGTTCTTGAGGTCTAGTGTTCAAAAGCCTCGATTAAGGTTAGTTGTTGTTATTTCTGTTGAAGGCGATGAATTCTCCATCAAATCTGAATAGGGTTTCATCTGATTTACTTTATAGATAAATTATTAATTAGGGATTTTTTTTCTTTTCGTATCTCTCTTTTTTTTCTAGAGTTTCTTGGAACTCGTGGTGGTGGAATAGTGCCATCGTTTTCTTTGACAGTGAATTCCAGGTAGGTTACCATATGTCCAGCCTTTAATTTGAACACTGTAATTTCTTGGTGGTTTTATTGGGTCTTTTAATTATATTATTAGGAATATATATATTATAAAATATGGTTTTTATGCTTTGTATTGGGTTTCCCCTTGTCTTCCATATTTCCCTCTAATCTTTGGCATGGGTTTTCTTTATTAAGGAATGTTTTCAAGCTTGTTTCAAAATGTTAAACATTATAAATGTTCAAATGTATTCCAAATGATTCCTAACATATGAATTAAAAATTTACAAAGGTTTTTTGATCTTTCGACTGGTTTTCTATAAAGTATTAATGGAATTTTTATTTTCCTAAATATATTTTAAGGGGTTTTATATCCCCTTAAATTATTAATGGTGACTTACACACACACACATAGAGAGATAGGTTCTTTCTTTGTACATATTTACTCATGGAGATGGGAATATGTATATTGGGATAAGGGGTTATTATATATAAATCAAAGTGAATATGTGTGTAAGTGTATAAAGGTTTTTTCAACTTTAAATCCTTTAGAAAAAGTGGTTTTCAAAAGGAAAAGTGTTTCCTTTTAAAATTATGAGGCCCATTTAGCACTTTGAGGTTCTTCCTTTGAAATGAAAACCCCCCTTATGGTATGCCCCTTGGTTGTCAAATTGGGATGGGAATTTAATGTCAAGGAAATGTGTGAAATGTATATTGTATATGATGTATGCATGGTAAGGGGGTTTATGTATTGTATGTGAAACATGGAAAGATAAAGGGGATGCGCTTAAGAAGTTAGCTCAGAGGTGAGAAAGTGAATGATTTATTTTAGTGAAAAGAAGAATGTGATATGTATGTATATGATAGATTAATAAAATTCACCTCCATTTTTATGTCATGGGAAGCCTTAGGTTGTTAGGATGGATTTATAGGTACAAATTATACACTAGTTTAGTATTACACTCTGACCAGTGGCCCTGAGATAGACGTGTTATGCTTATGGGATATTCCCATATGTTGAACCAGTGAGGGTGATGTCGAGTGTTGGGGTGAGTTAATTGTGGTTAAATGATGCCGATGGAGATTGATTATGGGTTTGTTTATGGATCTATCCTAGACCATCTCAACTAGCTCCTAAGATCTCATGACACATGTTTTAAATATGAACTACTTTCTTGTGTTTTGTGGAACTTTTATGAAATGGTTTCCACTATTATGTTCTTACTAATATGATTATTCCATTGCATGTTCCTTATTAGAAATGGATTTTGGAAAGTGTATCATTATTTGGTAATGATTTTAACAATAAAAGGGGGAAATTATTTTTAATAAATTTCATCTTGTTACTTAATTTAAAAATAAAATAAAAACCTTCTTTTTATATATTTATTTTCAAACTAAATTTAAATTGTTTTCTCTTTAAATTCAAGGCATAGGGTGTAGTTTATTTTTTCATTCCCACTAAGCTTATTTCTCACATATACATTATCTATTTTCAATTATAGGTCTATATTATCTTATATTATCACATGTGTGGCATTTTGGTTCTTTTTTTGGGTGGTGACTCATATAGTCACATGGAGGAAATCATGTTTTTAGTTAGTTTTCTTTCAGTTTCTTTTATCACATTGGAAATATAGGATTTTACTTATTTCTACAATTGGAGGTGAAGTGATATTCTAGTGGTCAAGGATAGGTATATGGTGGGCATATTTACCTTATAGGAGATAGATATTGGGGTGGTTAGGGAGGTTTTTGGTTCTTGATGTTGCTTACTGGTTTTGTAGTTTGTTATTAGGTAGTTGTTTATTTTTATTTTTCACTAACATTGATGTCCCATGTATGGATAGGTCATGTCCGAATTTTACTTGATTTCTACTACTTATTAAATTTATGTTTATTGGGAAAAATCATTCCCAAGAGGTATTTTCTTGATTCCCAGGAACTTGTGCTAGCTCGCGTGGATCGGGAATACCCTTTGGGCCTTATCGTGGGTCATCTTGAGTGTCTGAAGGAGGGACGCCTTGGGTTATTTCATTACAAAATTCTACCAGAGAACCCTTTTTTATTTTTGGAGTAAAGGTATATGGATATAGGACTATCATGATTTTGGTTTTAGGTGTGAAAAGGTGTATATAAAACACTTTTAGTGTTGAACCTTGAGTTTCCATGGGAAGTAGTTCTTGAGTCTTTTATTTATTTATGGTGTTATGATTTATTTAAATGATTTATATGTTTTGAGGGATGATAATTGGAGTGAACTAATCTTACACTATGATCTCTCATAGACTAGTAGCCCATGTGGAGCTCAATTTCATGGTTTTACATGACTTCTAGTGGTGGTTTCCTACTTGGCGCAAGGTCCTCTAAACCATGTGGCCCAGTCATGCACAACCACTAGTCCTTGTTATAGAGTTTTGATGTTGAGAAATTCTATTTATTGATTTTTTATTGACGTGTGTGAGTTTTAAAAGGGAAAAATATTTTGTACTTCGAAAATTGATAAATGAGTTTCATGTTTGGAAAATTGATTTTTAAAAATAAATCCTCCATGTTTTCGAAATTTCAAATTTCAAATTTTAAACATAAAATTTTGGGTTTCAAGGTGTAGTTTTCACTGAAAGGTAATAAATGATCTTTCTTAAAGTGATTTTAAATAGGGATATTGAAACAGTTTAAAATGTTTTATAGGATATTTTAGGATATAAAGTGAAATTTTACCTTGGGGATTTAGTTTTAAAGTAGATAGTGTAATTTGAGATTTATAAAATGGATTTTTAGAATAAATTGAAATGACTTCCGTTTAGTTTTCAAAATGAAATAAAGAATTTTAATGTTTTTTTATTCTTTAAAAGGGGAAAACTTCATGGATTTTAAAGGTTTTTACAAGGGTCTTTGAATATTTTTCTTATCATTTTAAAGTTGGGGTCGATTTTTGTTTGGTGTTATGATTTTTAATGGTGATGATTGTGATTTCCACAATAAATTCTTCTTTTATTTATAATTTCTGGAAAAGGATATCTATAAATAAGGGAACAAGATTCATACTTAGATCAAGGGGTCTATAAAAATGAAGGCTCATGGAATCATTAATCACTATGTTCACACACTCACTGGGTAGTGAACCCATGCTGGAGAAGGTGTGAAAAGAGTGATTCCAAGAAGTCCTAGAGGCAAGATAGTTTACGTCTTAGTTCCCTTCACACCTCATGTGAAGGATTTCCACTTGGTCATTGATTATTCATTTTCATTTTAGAATGTGGTATATAATCGACCAGGGAGGATGGATCTGCCCCTTGAGAGATTTATATAGGATCTGGGAATCAGTCTCAATGGCTTCTAGCATGATGTTGTTAGAAATGCACAGATCCAAACCTTGAAGCATGGAATTAGCTTCCGCCCTGAGTGGGTCGCCTGAGCCAAAATAAGCTGAAAAATCATAAATCATAGATCCATCCTTATTCGGAACTAGGCCTCCACCACGCATATCCCCCATACTACAAGAACCGTCAACATTGAGACTGAGCCCGCTTGTTGGAGGCCTCCAGCACACCCAGTAACCCTAAGGGGGATTGGTAAAGCTAGAATCTGAATGTTTTTTGCCCAATCACCTATGAAAAATAGGTGGAGGATTTTTTCCTCCTTGGGGTTGACATAGCAAAAACATTTTGAGACTATGGGATACCCTTACTATGTGTAGCGTCATCAGTGGGAAGGGAATTATTGAGAACCCTCTATATCAGAAAGTTTTACTTCACTGAGACATCCTTACACCAGAGACGGCTTCCCCATGGATCGAGACCATCACTAGAGTTCATGGTTCTGTGGTAATCCTTGGTATAGAAGACCCCCGATGGTGACCCTGTGAAAATACATCTGTCCTAATAGAGGGTAAGGGAAATTAGATTAAATACATGTTGTTGTTATTCATTGATAACTACTCGTATAAATATGGGATGAGCACTAGCTTGATGAAAGGTAATGTCAAAAACAGGACAACCTGAAAATACGAGTCTTGATCCAACCCAATTAGCATCCCATAAGTTAATATCACCACTGCCAATTATCCATCAAGTGTTTCTTTGCAGGTTCGGTGTGAGGTTATCAATCATACGCCAAATCATAGAAGCATTTTCCCTAGGGAAAGGAGAGTGATGACCATATCTATATGTAGTGAATGTGGCCTAAAGAGATTGTCCTTGAATGTGTTCCCAAGCAATCCTAGCTTGCAGGCTATTCATAACTTCCTTCACACATATCAGGTTGATGATGCTTCATTATAGGGTCTCTCCATTCTCCCGCATGAAGCCCAGTGACACCTCCCATCCGAGTATGTGTCCCATATGAAGGAGCACATGAGGGATTCAATCTCATTAATAACTGATTTTGGCACCTTAAGGACCGAGAGGATATGCATTGTAATTGAGTGCAGGAAACAATTAACCAAGGTAATTCTTCTGCTGAAAAAGATAAATCTATTCTTCTAATTTTTAATGTGAGAAGTAATTTTTTCAACCACTTTATCAAAGTGATGGATACACAAGTGGCCAGAGGATATGGGAGCTCCTAAGTACTCTATGGGGAAATTTCTTCTTTGAATACCCAATGTTGACTCAATTGAATGAATCCGACTCTCTGGGAAATGTCTGGAAATATAAAAGATGATTTTATTGCAATTGATACATTTTTTTCTCCATCTAAAATACTCTTCTAGAGTTCCATTAATACCTCTGACAGATCTCCTATTACCATTGGAAAAAGAATCATTTTATCTGTAAACATGAGATGAGAGGCCCCTTGGGAATGGGGCCTACATTTGTAAGGGGTAATACCACCTTTCTCCTGGTTCTTATTTATCAACCTGCTGAGAGTATCCTGAGCCAAAATAAAGAGACTTTAGGAAATTAGATCCCCTTGTCTAAGTCCCCAGACAGATTTGAAAAAACCACATCTCCTACCCATGAGATTGATTGAAAACCAGGAGGAACTAAAACACCTGAAAAATAAGCCAACATTCCAAGCCGAGAAACCTATACCTGTCAGAACCCTCAAAATAAATCCTCATTCAATTTTTTTATATGCCTTTTCCATGTCAATTTTGATAGCAATATTGGATCCATGAAATTTCTTATTGATATCATGAATCATCTCTTGAGCTATACCAATACCTCCTTGTATAGATCATTGTTGAACAAACCCATGCTGCTCACTTGATATCTAGGACGGTAAGTGAGAGGAAAGCCTTCTGTTTAGTGCACACTCAAGTACCTTGTAAGAGAAATTACACATGATAATTGGCCTATATTGACTTTGAGAAGAGGGGTCCTTCACCTTCAGAATGAGGACTAGGGAGGTAGCACATGAAACTCTGGAAAGATTACCTCCCCTAAAAAAGTCATGGATCATTTCAATGAGAATGACCATCACTGTTTCCCAAAAATCCACATAAAAGGATCTAGGAAAGTTGTCAGGACCTAGAGAGCTATCCAAATTGAGATAAAAGATATCCTCCTTAATTTTCTCCTCAGTTGGCATGAAACCAATAAATTCATTATCAGTGTTAAAGACCACACGAGTGATGTAATCAAAGAGGTTTGCATGACCACCCGAATACCCATCCTTCATGTTGGGGTTAGGGTCAGCAAGAAATGAAATAATTAATGTGTTTTCCATACCTCCCAAAACCTAAATATCATTGGTATAAGACCCATTACTCATTAGGATGTTGGGCCGAGAGGTCCTCTTTTTCTCTTTGATGCAAGCATGGAAGTAGGTCGTGTTTTTTTCCCCTTCTATCAGCCAAGTAACCTTGGATTAATCATGGATCAGAAGTTCTTATTCTAATAGGATATCATCTAATATGTTTTTTTTGTGGACCATACAGTAGAAGAGTTATTCATTCCATGAATCTTCTAGGGATGCCTCCATAAGATCAGTCTCCGATTTGAGGGAGGAAATTTCATTCACATTGGTTTGCTGACTCTCAAGCCACTGGAGTAGGTCCCCCTTTAAACGTCTCAATTTATTATGAAAACCTAGACAGATTTTCCTTTCACCAGTTTGTTCCATGATGTTCTCACCACCTCTGAATAGCCCAGAATAGTTATCCATCATTTTGAAAATAAAAAGAGGCCAGAGTAGTCCATGCTCCCAATAAGATATACCATGATCGAAGAATGGTCAGATATGGATCTGACAAGATGATTCACCTTTATAAAGGGGTAGGAATACATGGTATGAATGTTCACCAGAAAATGATCTAGACGATACCATGTATGGTTGGCTCCCTTACGATTATTGCACTATGTGAGTTTATCGCCTTCATAACCTAGATCCAGGAGACCTGTTTGAGTCATAAAAGAGGCAAAATCTTTTCTATCTTTCCTAAGGAAAGGGTTACCCCCTTTCTTTTTTGAGTTTTCCAAAATCACATTGAAGTTTCCAGAAATAATCCAAGTTTTTTCCTCTAGATTAAAATACTTAAGGTTTTTCTAGATCTCCTCTCTCTTGGAAGAATCAAAACTACCATAGACAAATGTGATGGTTTACTTGATTTTAGGGTGAGTAAAATTTTGATGTCTCTTGATTCAAATTTTATTTTGTTTTTTTCAATTTATTTTCCCCTAGAAATTTTTGGTATCCTCTATGGATTTATTTTATTAGGATGCCCTGAGTGGTATATTTTATGGTTAGAGAGTGTGATCTTCTTGTTTATGACCTTACCCAAACTCTAATTAAAGTGGTAAAGTAAAATTCCCCCCTCATGAGTTTCTATTTTCTTAGGATCCCTCAATTGGTTTTTACATTTTCATTTTCATCAAGTATATTGGAAAAAGGTTTAATTTCTTGAAGATTCTCTTGTTTTAGTGATCAGTGGTGCCCATTCTTTCTCCTAAGATGCTAGTATTTTTATTTATTTTTTACGGGTTTAGGAATGTAATTCTTGAGTGCATTCATGGGAAATGGGATAGTTGACACCCCTAACATAGGTTATATCCAATTTGGTTCCTTGTTTATTAGGATAGGTTCACTGTGTTCTTGGTTTTCTAGGTATAACACTACAAGTTTCTTATTTTTCTACCAGTTTTCTAAGATTAGAATATACCACTCTTATTGGGCACGTTTGTTTAAGGTGATTATGGTTTTCCCTTATCCTCTCTCATTTGGATTCCATAATTTTTCCTTATTTGAGGAAATGTTAATAAAAAACTTAAGGGGAATTATATGTTTAGGTATATGGAAATTATGGATGTGTTTTTGATTGAGAATCTTGTTCGAGCCTCTTTGTTTTGGATCCTTTCTTAGTAGCAGTGTTTTCCCTTGGGATATTCTCTGCTTCTATTGAACTTTTGTATAAAGTATATCTTGGGATAGCTATTTTAGAGAAGTTATGATATAGTGGGGAGACCACCATGTTTCGTTTAATCTTATTTCCTTTAATGATTCAGTTTAAAGTACCTCATGGATACTTTTTTGGGAAAGGGAGTGTTTGAGTCTTGATCATAAAGGTTCTTCCAGAGATGAATTGAGTTTGTGAGATCATTTTTTTCTCATTTTAGTAAGTTTATTAGGATCTATACTGGCATTTTCATGGGGCTACTTGTCTTTTGGAGACCCGAGATATATTTAAGAGGTCTAGTCTTTTCTTTTTCTTTGGTCTTTTGAGCTAGTTGATACTTTCTTGAGGTAGAAAGCATAATGGTGGGGAGAATTGTCACACCTTGACCATTATTATTATCACTATTTTAATTAATTATTTATTTATTGTCTATTTAGTGAATTATAGGTGGAAATATATTTAATATTTTAAATTTTTTGAATTTAGTGTAGGATTCATGGTTAGCCTGCACGATTAGTCTAACCATGTAGCAACCCTACGAGGGACATGTAATTTTTTGAAAACCCATTTTTCACTATTGGTGTATGGTTAGTTCAACTATATAGACCAAATGTATTTGTGCCCTATTATTCCTAGTGAGGAGAACACAGTTGTCGCACAGTTCAGGTAAACTATGAGGCAACTGTGTGTGTCACTCGGTTGAAAATAAATTAAATTTAATTTAATTTAAAATTAATATTAAAATAAAAAAGGAAAAAAATAAAACATAAATATACCCCACCCCTCTCCTCCTTACCCATTTCACCCCACCCCCTACCCTTCCTATATGTGTTGTGCACCCTAACCAGAAGAAAATGCAGCCATGCACCTTCCTCCTCCTATGACCATGGAACCCAACCATATCCCCTTCTGATTTCACACATGATCTCCTTTAGTTAGAATTCCTCCCCCTTCGCTCTCTTCCACTTCTCTTTTCTTGGTGATTTTTCTTCTCTCCCTTATGATGTGTGTGACCTATTTGAATAATAATGGATTTGTGGGGGGTGTTGGTTCTTGATGTATAGGATTCACAAGCCTCGATTAAGGTTAGTTGTTTCTATTGCTATTGAAGGTGATGAGTTCTCCATAAAATATGGGTAGGGATTCATCCTATTTCTTTTATATATCATTTTTTTAATTAGGAATTTTGTGATTTTGTTTTCATTCCATTTTTTTTATAGAGTGACTTAGACCTCATGGTGGTATAATAGTGCCACCATTTACTTAGGCATAAAATTTTAGACAATTTACCCTATGTTCAAGCCTTTAATTTGAACGCTATAATTTTTGGGGGGTTTTATTGGGTGTTTTCATTATATTATAAAGCATATATATATATATATATATATATTATAAAAAATGTTTTTGATGCTTGGTATTGGGTTTTCCCTTGTTTTATATATTTTACTCTAATATTGGGAATGAGTTTTCTTTATTAAATCATGTTTTTAATCTTTTTTCAAAATATTAAACATTCTAAATGCTCAAATGTATTCTAGATGATTCCTAACATGTGAATTGGAAATTCCCAAAGGTGTTTTGGTCTTTTGTCTAGTTTTCTATAAAGGTTTTATGGCATGTTTGGTTTCTTAAATATCTTTTAAGGGTTTTTAGCCCCTTAAATTATTAAATGTGACTTATACACATATAAATATATAGATATAAATATATATATATAGGTGTCCTATTTAAACATATTCACTCATAGTAATGGGAATATGTACATTTAGACAAGGTATGCTTATATATAAATCAAGTTGCATATGTTTGTAAGTATAAAGTAGGGTTTTAGAACTTGAAATCTTTGGAAAAAATTTGTTTTCTAAAAGAAAAGTTTCTCCTTTTAAAATGATGAGGCTAGGTTGGAACATTGAGGTTCTTCCTCAAAAATGAAAAACCCTCTTAAGGTATACCCCATGGTTATGGAATTGGGATGGGAATTGGATGGTGGATAAATTTGTGAAATGTATATTTTATATGATTTATTCCTAATAAGGGGACTTATGTATTATTTGTGAAACATGGATAGGAAAAGGGTTTTTCTTAAGAAGGGAGATCGAAGGTGATAAAGTGAATATTTTGTTTTAGTGAAAATAATAAGATATATATGTATATGATATCCTAGTAAAACTAACGTCTATTAGTATATCATGGGAATCCTTGGGTAGTTAGGAGGGAGATCTAGGTACATATAATGCACTAGTTTAGTATTAAGCTCTGACAAATTGACCTAAGATAAACTTGTTTTGCTTATGGGATATACCCCTCAGTTGAATCAGTGAGGGTGACACCGAGTGTTGGGTAAAGTAGATTATGGGTAACCAGTGTTGGTGGAGATTTATTATGGTTGTTTTTATGGATCCATCCTAGATCATCTCGACTAGATCCTAAGATCCCATGACACCCGTTTTATATAAGAACTAATTTCCTCTTTTTTGTGGAACTTTTCTAAAATGGATTCCACAAGTATGTTTTCTTACTAATATGATTATTTTATCTCATGTTCCTTCATAAAAATGGATTTTGGAAAGTATATCATTATTTGGTAATGATTTTCAAAATAAAATAGGGAAAATTATTTTTACAAAATTTCATCTTGTTACTTGTTATAAAAAGAAAAGGAAACCCTTGCTTTTATATATTTATTTTCAAACTAGATTGAAATGGTTTTATCTTTAAGGTTAAGGAATGGGGCATGGTTACTTTTGTCATCCTTACTAAGATTATTGCTCACGCCTTCATTAACATTTTTTAATTACAGGTTCAATTTATCTTTTATTCTCACCCATGGAGAATTGTGGTTCTTTTGTTGAGTGGTGACTCATATAGTCACAAGGAGGTAGGTATGTTTGTAGTTGGTTTTATTTTAGTTCATTTTATCACATTGGCCACAATTCATTTTTTATCTATACAGTTTTAGGTGTATTGATATTTCGGTGGCTGATGATAGGAATTTAGTGGGCATCTTTGCGGTGTAAGAGAGGGATAGTGGGGTTTTGAGGGTGTTTTTTGGTGCTCGGTACTATTTAATGTTTTCATGGTTTGTTATTAGGTTGTTGTTTCTTTTTATTTTTCACCGGTGTAGACATCCTATGTACAGAAAAATCATGTCATTTATTTTATTTCCAGTACTTATTAAATTGATGTTTATTGGGAGAAATTATTCCCAAGTGGTGCTTCCTTAATTCCTAGACACTTGTACTATTCCATGGGGATTGAGAATGCCCTTTGGGCCTAGTCACAGGATAGATCGAGTGTCCGATAAAGGGAAAAATATAGTTGGTTCATCAAAAAATATGATAATATAATCATGATACAAAAATAAGATAATTTTTTAAAAGATTTTTAAGATAAAGAGTCACAATTAAATAAAACAGCATGAGGCTTGGAAACCCTTAGCTTGCTCTTTGAATTGCCTCCCTCAGATTGAGTCCAAAGCCTTTTTACAAAGAAATTTTGGCAAGTAAATACCCTTATTAACATGAAAAATGTATTTATAGATTTATTTTTTTGTAATATTGAGATAAAAATTAACTTTAGATGTGTTTTGTAAAGGTTAGAATGAGCCCCCTTTAATAGAAAAAATTCATTGGTGTTTTCATAAATATTTCATCTTTAAGGTCCAAAATGTAATTTTAAAATATAAAGTGGATAATAAATGGAAAAAATGATATTATATGCCATTAACCATCCCTACTTGACTTAATATAGGGTTTTATAATTTTTTATTAGCTTATAAATCATTTTTAACATCTAATACTCTTTAACATCATTTTCAAGGTTATTTTTTTAATTTTAGGTTAAAATTTTCTAAATGATTATAATTAAAACACCATAATATTTAAAATTATTTACCTTTAGAATAAATTTAATTTTTTTTCTAGCTTTCATTATACACAACACTGAGTTAAGCTTTCACTACACGCAGCACTGAGATTAGCAGGCAAAACACGCAACACTAAGCGTAGAAGAGAATATAAGATCCCAAAATATTAATATATATTTAATATTTTAAATATATTCAATAAAAAAAATTTACATTTATCTTATAGGTTTTATATGCATAATATAAGAAAAAATCTAATTTTACACATAAAAAGATGCATTTTTCTAAAGGCAGTTTTGTTGTCTTTTAATGGCGCACCTATTTTAAAAATAAATTTTGAAAATTTTATAATTTTTATATAATAAAATAAACCTAATTTTTTTAATAATAATGTAAAAATTATATTATGGTGAATTTTTTATTTTTTCATGAAGTTTCATTTTTTGATCAATAGTGAAAATAATGAATTTTAATTGAAAATTGATTTTTTATCTAAATAATTTATAAGGTTAAATTATATTTTGAATTGTTTTTAAATTAAAATTAGTTCAATTTTAAATTTATTAATCTAATTTAGGCCATTTGAATCATTTTTATTTTGAATTTAGATATAAAAACTTAGTGAACTTGTGGACATTTTCACTTTAAAAGCCCATTTTCCCGTCATGTCTGTGGGATTAGCTTTAAATTAATTTTCATCACTTTTGTGAATTGAATTTAAAAAAATTGGAATATGTATTTTTAATTATTATAATATTTATAGTCTAATAATTTCAACTTAATTTTTTACCATAATGATTAGTGAATGCAGTTAAAATTAATTACAGTGATTAAGATAAGAACGAGCATACTTAATGATTAAACTTAGAATATAAGGTGTGTAAATGAACCAAAACTTATCCAACACCCATTAGATGGAAATATTTTGACCCTCACCACATTAGTATCTATTTTTATGAGTTATTGGGATACTATTCCATGAAATTTATCTATACAATAAGTTATGTAAGGAAAAAAGAAAAAAAGAGAGTCTTCCTTTCCTTTAACACTTATAAAGCTTGAGATAGGAACAAAACGTCATATTTTCAGCAATAAATATTATTTTTAAATGTAAATGAGTTTTTTTTGACATGATAATTTATTTAAATTTTTTAGATATGATATAATTACATTAAATTCTTAACAAATTCCAATTCATGAATTCTTTAGTTAATAATTAAATAAAATAAATAGTGCTAAAAACATTAAAAGTGAAGTAAATTTAATTAATTATTATGTTCCGTTATCTTTTTAGATAAATATATCATTTTACACAACTGTGAAATTAATTTATTTTAATTATAATGTTGTGTTGATATTTTTAAATTAAAATTAAATAAATAATTTCAAAATTGAAATTAATTTTATTTTACAATAAGTGATATTTTGCTTCGGGGTGGGGAGGTTGTTGAATAGCTACTAAGGTGGCAGATGGTGAATCTGGTTTCTATAATAGCGTCGGTGTGGACAGATTGGTGGCATTGTCTAGGGTTTTCACTGATTTTGGATTTGTGTTGTGCTTTGACTTTGATTTTGTAATGGGTTTGTCCCTCTAGGCTTTCAGGGTATTGTAATGGGTTTTTTAATAGGTTTTGTAATGGGTTTGATCCCTCTAGGTCTACAGGTTTGTAATGGGTTTTCCCTTACCCATCTCAAAAGGGATTCATGTTGTCTTTTTCTTTTTTAATAAAGGGGTTCGCCCCCAGCCCTTAGGGTATAATAAGTGATATTTTATTAAATGGTTTAAAATTACTAAAAAATCTATCTTCTTCGAAGTGATTTTTAAGTGTTAATAAATATCAAATATGTTCCATTCATGGACTAATTTATCTTTTATAATTAACATATTTTCCTCTAAATAGTAAAAACTTTTCTAACACGATTAGGGTTAATGTAGTGTTTTTGTGCATTATATACGCTTCTATTGAATTAATTTCCAACACGTATGAGATTTTTATCTTATAAATTAGATTTAATATTTTATAATAATTGGTTATAAATTTTCTAATAAGTATCACTTTAATTTAGTCTTAATAGATGAATTACATAGGTTAGAAAACTAGTTACCTAAATGAAAAACAAAAATGAAAAAATAACTAAACTTAAAGACTAAGGAACAAAATGATAAAAACAATCTATGTGATGTGAGTGTTTATAAACCATAATTACCATTTAATACATTATTTTTTCATTTTGGATTAACATTAGGTAAGTAATACCTCTCAATAGTGTTTACCTTTTTGGTATTTACATGAATTTTACTCCTCCTCTGCTATAAAAAGACATTCACTCATCCTATTCTTTACACCTATCAAGCCACTTTGGATCATACAAACCCTACCCAAATAAACTACCAACATAATTACCCTCACCCTAGAATCATCACTTTGGTCATAAACCAAACCAAGGAATGCTTTTGGTATAAATCAAAAGGAGTTACCCGAAGAAGAGGTAACATTCTTCAATGAGTACTTTCGTTTTATTTCTTTGTCCACTCCTTTAATTATTCTTATATATTGATTATATAATAACATAAATATACTAAATATAATTATATATTTTTATCTTAAGTTTATGACATGCACCTATACATACTTCGATCAAATAAGATACGTAATCATCGTTCGTGTGTATGGAAGACCACCATCTCGTGAACTGATGTCATTCATTCTTCCATTGCCACCGTTCAAGGTTGGTAATAATGATATATTTATAGTTTATATATGATATTTATAATATATTTATTATTTTTTAATTATTATATAATACATACCTTCATGTCTTCCACTTTGTGGGAATACGATAACATCGTTTGTGGACATGTGGACTATCGTCTCCTCAAAGCGATGTGATGCGTTCATGCTTTACGTGGAATGTATTATAGATGGTTTAAATAAATATATGTGATGTATATGTGATGTTATTAAAATTTTAATAACTTTTTATATACTCCTTTTACTGATTTTATATGAAATATGCATAATTTGTGTGAAATATTAATGTTTAAATATTAAATATAATTTTTGATTACTATTTGAATTCATCCAGATTCAAGTCAGTTTACTGTTTTAAAAATAAATATCACTCTACTGATCCAAATTTTGTGGTTATTCTTTTTTAGGATTCCTTATTTAATTTCCCACATATCATTAGCAGGAATCATTGGCGAATTCTTCCATTTTAAGGGTTATATGAACCACATAAGAAGGCCCACAAAATCTGTGAAGAAATTGGACCATCCATAAAGATTGAATTTTTGGTCTCAATAAAGAAATAAAAATTCCTTTATTATCCTCAAAATTTTGTGGGAACTTACAAGGAGTCATGTATAAAAATATTAAGGCCCAACTCCAAAACCAAGGGGCTCAACTAATGCATTTAAATCCAGCCCACCAATCTGTCCTGGAATTAAAATCAGCACACCAATATTGACAATTCTCCTGATAGTGACATACATTCAAGCTGAGATTTTTCAGTGTGAAAGAGAATATATATACAGAAACCTTTTTATCATAAATTATTCATATTTTAAGGAATCTTCCAATTCAAAAATCTATTCACATTTCGGCCATCGAAAAAGAATGGATAAAAATGGATAGTTTAACATTGTTTATGACAACCACCATAACTTTGGATCCATAAGTACAAATGCATAAAAATTTTGAGAGTCTAATGAAAACTTTAATATATAAAACTTTGAAGAAGAATATATCTCAATATCCAACTTTCTTAATGTAAAAAATGGCGAGACAAGTGGAGGAACAGATTTGGAATGCAAACAGTCCAACTCCTTGGGCTATAATACATCCCCCTCCTCTCCTTCAAAAAAGTTGGCATTTCAGAAGAGAGGAGCATACATCAGCACAACCAAAGATTTTAAAAATTCTTTGGAGGACCTTACATACTCAATTTTTCACTTGAGAGACCCTTCCTCTTCTCTTTTCTTTCATTTACTTTTGTGTTCCTTTCAATTGTAATTGCGTAAGTTGTTTTCAATTGCGTTTGAATTTTAATGAAAGTTTCTTATTTATATTCTGTTTTAATCATACTACCTCTATTCTTAAATATTAATTCTCTTAAAATATTTGAAATAAATTTGAAATCCATTCCCTTCTTTTTCTTCCTCATTCAATCTAAAGTCCTTTTTTAATTCTCATTATTGTTCATGTGTGTGTGTTCGATGCACAATTCTTTTCTTATCCTGTTATTTTTGTTCAATTTATAATTAAACACCATAAACACATATTACTAGATTAATGACTATATTAATTTATGATTAAATATACCATTGGGTTGAGTCAAAATTTTGGGATGTTAAGTGATTTTGATTATTTTCTTGATGGATATTCTTCAAATTAACATTGTGTATGTTGGACATAACATGTCATGGATTAATGACTTGTTTTGTTTAACGTGTAGTTTCCATGGATTATTGAAACCATAAATACACTAACATAAGAATTTACTAATTGAGATTATAACCCTAAGTTAAGTTATGGTTTGGATTAAAGTTTTAACACTTAGGAATTTCAATCAACTTCATCTTGTGAAGTGGGTGTTAATTTAATGCAATATAAAGAAAAGCTCAAGGATATCACAAGCTTAACTACCTAATAATGAACTCACCCCAATATTTATCAAATTGTTAAATCAAACACCAACCATCATTCATTTAAATTAATCTCTTCAAACAAACCCCCCCAATCAAAATACAATCAACTAAAAACAATCGACTATTAAAAAGTATCATTGTCGAGGATTCGATCCGAGTGCTGCTATACACATTAATAGAGCACCAGAACCTTGAACGGTCGATAGGAGATAATCGTACACACTTAAAATGGTTTCTTTTCTGGGTATGGTGTATTAATTAGTCATTAGTTTTTTGGTTATTATAAAAAAACAAAAAAAAACAAAAAAAACCACAAAATTTTAAAAAAAATGGAAAAAAACACAAAGAAAAACTCCCCTTCTCATAAAAATCACAAACAGAAAAAAAAACACAAAGAAAAATCCATCTTCATATTTCTTCTAAAATCTCTCTGAATTCCCCGTAGCCTCATAAACAATCCTTAGTATTTGTTTGACCCTTAAATTGAGTGAACACTTTTCCAACTTAGGATGACCATTAGGGATAATCAAAACTTTGTCCAACCAATTGAATTAGATATGGATAATCCTATGGAACAAACCCTTAAAGAACTTGATTTCCCTGATATGAATTACCAACCCCTTTCTATTCAATATCGAAACATAGGGGCTGACTTAGAACTCAAATCAGGTTTGATTCATCTTCTACCTCATTTATACGGGCTAGCCGGTGAGGATCCACATCTCCACCTTAAAGAGTTCCAAGTAGTTTTCTCTTCCATGAAGCCTCAAGGGGTTTCTGAGAAACAAATAAAACTTAGAGCATTCCCTTTTTCCTTAGATGACTCTGTCAAGTCATGGATATACTACCTCCCTCCTGGTTCTATAAACTCATGGATTGATATGAAGCAAATCTTCTTAGATAAATTCTTTCCTGCTTCTCGTACTACTTCCATCCGAAAAGAAATTAGTGGTATCCATCAATTCCCTAATGAATCACTCCATGAGTATTGGGAGAGGTTCAAAAATCTTGTGGCAACCTGTCCACACCACCAAATCCCTGACCAACTCTTGATCCAATACTTCTATTAGGGGTTATTGGCTATGGATAGAACTCTCATTAATGTCACAAGTGGAGGTGCTCTTGTTGATAAAACTCCTGCAGCTACAAGAGATCTCATAAGAAACATGGATGAAAACACACAACAATTCCATACTCGAGCACATGATCAAGTCAAACAAGCCCAAGATAGTCAATCTATAGAGCTAAACTAGATGACAGAGTGGATGAGTGAACTTACAGGTCTTGTGCGATGACTAGTTGTGGCGTCCAAAGCTCCAACCTCATATTCTCCACAATCTTTGTTCCATGGACCTATCAAGAACTATGAAATATATAGATCCCCATCTCATCCAATTGAAACATTTCCACAAATTCAAGAGGATCAATCTGATTAATCTAGACCAATGGATCTCAATGTAGCATATGCTCAGCGGAACCCCAACCCTCAAAAATCAGTTTAGTTTGTTAGAAACTTCAACCAACCTCATTCTGAGCCCTTATCTTCTACCTATAATCCTAACTTGAGATATGGGAATCCCATTTCTCATCCCTCTCAGTTCCCTCATCAAAATCTAAACCAATTCCAATATGGTCAAGGTGGTGGTAACTTTCGTTAACCTTATACTTTTGTTCCTCAACCTCAAAGAAACAATCCTCCTCCTGGATTCTACTATCCTAGTGAGCCTTCCCAATTCCAAATCCAATACAATCGCTTTCCCAAGAACCAAAATCAAGGAAATAAAAATCCAAGACAAGCCTCTTCTTCCAAGAAACCATGGGAAAGTGAAGTGGAAGATCTTGCCTCATTCACCCATTCCAGCCTTACAAACATTGAAACACAAATTGGTCAAATTTCATCCCACCTGAGCTAGAAACAACAATCAAATTATTCCCAACTCCCAGCTCAATGATTACCTAACCCCAAGGGTAATGTAAGTGCAATTGCATTTAGATCAGGAAAACAAATTTCTATGCCTCATGATGATTCCTCAAACTCCCCTTTAAATATTAAACTAGAATATGAAAAGAAAAAGAAACTTGAACAGGAATTTGAATCCATTCCCTCACCTCCTTTCATTCCACTTAGGAATCCAATTCCTTTTCCTCAAGCTGTTTCAAAGCCAAGGAAGTCCTTTGATCTCGATCCTAAAATTCTCGACATGTTTAGACGTGTTGAAGTCAACATTTCCCTCTTAGATGACATAAAAAAATCCCTAAGTATGCCAAGTTTCTTAAGTAATTATTCACCCATAATAGGAAACTTAGGACCTTAGAAAATGTTTCCACCCAACAGTCTATTCCCATAAAGTGAAAAGATCCAGGGACCTTTACGGTTCCATGCCAAACTGGAAGTTCCAAATTTGATAATGTGCTCATATACCTAGGAGCCTCAATTAATGTCATGCCCAAATCCATCTTCTCCAACCTTGGTATTGGTCCCTTACATCCAACGAGTGTTGTATTTCAATTGTCCAATCAAATCACTATTAGTTCTGAGGGTATAATCGAGGATGTCCTTGTTTGTGTGAATAGTCTTATCTTACCTGTTGATTTCTATGTCCTTGCCATGGAAGGTGAGACAAACTCTTCTTGATATCCCTTAATTATAGTAAGATCATTCTTAATGACATTGAGAACCAAAATCGATGTCCATTCAGGCATCTTATCCATGGAATTCGGTGACCAACTGGTCAAGTTCAACATTTTTCAAGTCATGCGATACCCATCTGAGGATCACTCTGCATTCTCAATACATGATTCTGAGGACACTTTTGAGAGTAAAGTGATCCCCATTCCATCATGTGCATCATGTTATAATGATAGAGGATCTTTTAAAATCTTCACCATGATTAACCAAGTCATAAATAGTTAAGTTGATGTGGACCTTTCATTCATAGACTCCATCAATCTAGAAGAACTTGAAAACTCTATTGAATCCCACATCAACTATAATCTTTACTACTCCACCTTGGATGATATTAAGGAAAATGAATCAGAATAAACTGAAGTCCCTTCCTCTATTCCTGAGTTTTCTAACCCACAAATGAAAGATGAGACTGATCTGAAACCTCTTCCTGAACACCTAAAATATGCATTCTTTTTCCATGATCACTCCTATCCTGTCATTATCTCTACTTCACTTACTAAAACAGAGGAGTCCAAACTTATTCAGTTGTTAAAGGAAAACAAAAAGGCCTTATGTTGTAACCTAAATGACATACCAAAAATCAACCCTGCTCTTTGCATACATCACATCCATCTTGAAAAATCATCCAAACCAATTAGACAACCACAAAGAAGACTCAATCCACTCATACTTGAGGTAGTTAGGGAAGATATCACCAAGATTCTTAAATCTGGTATCATCTACCAAATTTCTGATAGTGAATGGGTTAGTCAAATTCAAGTGGTACCTAAGAAGGGTGGGATAAATGTTGTCACAAATGAACTTGGGGAGGTAGTCACAACTCGAGTGAAGAAAAAATGGCATGTGTGCATTAACTATAGGAAATTGAATGTTTAAATAAGAAAAGATCACTTCCCTCTTCCATTCCTTGATCAAATGTTAGAACGATTTGCTGGAAATTCACACTATCGCTTTCTTGATGGATACACCATCTACTTTCAAATCCCAATCGCACCTCAAGACCAAGAAAAAACTACTTTCACTTGACCCTTTGGAACATATGCATATAGGAGAATTCTTTTTGGTCTTTTCAATTCTCATACAACATTCCAGAGGTGTATGATGAGTATATTTTCTGAATTTATTGAACACTACATGGAAGTATTCATGGATGACTTTAATCTTTATGGTGATTTATCTAAATCTTGCTTGAATTCACTCTCTCTAGTCCTTCAAAAGTGTTTTGAGTGTAACCTTGTGTTAAATTTTGAATAATTTCACTTCATGGTTGAAAATGGGATTGTTATAGGGCACATAGTTTCAAAAGAGGGTATTGAAGTTGATCCTGCCAAAATTTAAGTGATCCAATCACTTCCTAAACCCACCTCTGTTCAAGACATCCGTTCATTCCTTGTTCATTATGGTTTTTATCGGCGATTAATCCATAACTTTAGTAGTATTTCCCTCCCACTCACTCGGTTTATCCAAAATGATATCACTTTCCATTTCGATGAGGTTTGCAAGAGAGCCTTCATTGAACTCAAAATTTCTCTTACATCTGCCTCGATAATCCAACCCCTAGATTGGTCTTTACACTTTGAGTTGATGTGTGATGCTTCTGATAGAGTCTTTTGGTATTTTCTTGTTCAAATAAGAGAAAATATTATTCATGTCATCTATTATGACTCAAAAACTTTGGATGAAACTCAATCCCACTACACTATCACTGAAAATGAACTTTTAGCATTGGTTTTTCCTTAGATAAATTTTGGCCATATCTCTTAGGTTCCAAAATCATCTTCTTCACAGACCATTCTGATATAAAGTTCTTACTCAAGAAAAGTGATTCCAAACAGAGGTTAATAAGATGGATCCTAATGCTCCAAAAGTTTGACCTTGAAATCAAAGATAGAACAGGAAAATAAAACCCTGTGGCTGATCACCTAAGTAGATTTTTTAATTATTCTCATTTAGAAATAATTGATCTTAAATTCCCCATTGATCACCTTTCATCTCTCACTCCGAAGTTACCATAGTATGCCCCAATTGTAAACTACTTGGTTGATGGTATTTTTCCTAAAAAAATTCAAAAGAACAAAAAATGAAGTTGAAAAGTGATTCAAAATACTATTTTTGGGAAGAAAATAAACTTTGTAAAACTGGGGATAACATGGTAATTAGTAGATGTATTGATGAAGATTAATATTCTTCCATCTTATAATTATTTCACTCGCTTCCCGGAGGTGGCCACTTTGAACCACAAAGGACCTCCCAAAAGGTCCTAGACTCTGGATTCTTTTGGCCTTCACTCTTCAAGGACTCACATGAGTTTTTTCAATCATGTCCCACTTACCAAAAGTTTGTCACAATTTCCAAAAGAAATGAAATTCCCCAAAATCATTTAATCTTATGTGAGATCTTTGATGTTTTGGGAGTCAATTTCATGGGACCATTCCCCCCTTCCAATGGATTATCATACATTATTATTGCGGTAGATTATGTTTCTAGGTGGGTAGAGGCCAAACCCACTAGAAAGGATGATTTATATACTATTAGTGAGTTCCTAAAAACCCATATCTTCCACAGATTTAGAACTCCTCATTCCTTGATCAGTGACTTAGGAACCCATTTTTGTAATAGAATCATGGAATATCTTTTGAAAAATAATGGTGTTTTACATAAAACTTAAATTGCATATCACCCCTAAACAAATGGCATGGATGAACTTTCTAATAGATAAGTCAAAAGAGTGCTTGAGAGAATTCTTAATTCCACAAGGAAAGACTGGCCTGAGAGACTTGGTGAAGCACTTTGGGCTTATCGAACAACCTATAAAACACCCATTGGGATGTCTCCTTTTAGGCTAGTTTTTGGTAAAGCGTGTCACTTACCAGTTGAAATCCAACATAAGTCATTTTGGGCTATGAAAACTTGTAATTTTGATTGTGAAAAAATTGGTAAATAGATATTATTGTAGTTAAATGAATTGGAGGAGATTCAACTTGATTCCTGTGAGAATTCCATTCTCTATAAAGAAAAGGCCAAGGTACTACATGAAAAACACATCTTGAGAAAGGTATTTAATGAAGTTGAAAAGGTAATGGTCTTCAATTCATGATTTCATCTTCACCCAGGTAATCTTAATTCCTATTGTGAGGGTCCTTTTATTATTACTAATATTTACCCATTTGGTGCAGTGCAAGTCAAATACCCATCCTCTAAAAGGACATTCACAATAAATGAACATAGTTTGAAGCATCACCATGAGAGGACACACATCCTGAGGACCACATTGACTTCTATCAAATCCCCAATTCCTGTTGTTGACCCACCACTAGATGGAGATGGCAACCCACCCAATCCAAACCAAGGGCACCTCTTTACCTTTAACTCTCTCTCTATCTCTTCCTCTCTCTCCCTCTTTCTTCTTCTTCCTTTTTATTTCATTTTTTTACCATTTTCTTCATCAAACCCTTTTTTATTTATCTTTTGTATGGGTGTGTATTTTAAAAAAAAAAACTAAAAAGAAACTAAAAAATAATTAAAAAATGAAAAAAAACAAAAAAGAGTCATACTTACTCACCATCCAGTTTTGAAATTTTTTCTAACCATTTTGGGGAGTCAAAATACATGTTTTCATCTCAAATTTTTTTTATTTTAAACATAATTTTGGATAAACAATCTTGTGTAAAAACCGAAAAATTTTGAATGCTCAATTTTTGATTTGGAAAATGATTTTCCCCAACCGTGAGCAACAACATTAGCTTTATTGCCAAGGAAACCTATGGACATCTTTCCAAAATGTGTTTTTTACCCCCATTTGTGAGTCTTGAGTTTGTAGACCATTGAGTTTAATTTCCTACTTTTGTGTTCTTGAATATGATAGAGGCATTTTCTAAACCTCATGAGAATCACAATAGCCAAATAGCCTCCCATTTCCCTTACATTAATCATCCTTTTGAAATCCCCTTTGAGCCTATGAAAACCTTTTCTTTAATAGCCACATTACAAACCCAATACCTTATCCCATACAATATCTATATGGATTTAAATTGCATTATTTGTTGAAATTTAAGTGTGGGGGGAACAGATTTCATTTTTGGGTGCCCTTTTATTGATTTTCAATGTGTTATCTTATGCTTGAGGAAAAGAATTCATTTTAGTTTGGGGTAGAGGTTTTCATTCGGTGATTTTTGGGGAATGTATTTTCTTTTAAGTAATTTTGTTAATGTTATTGAAAAGTATTCAAAAAAATGAAAAAAAAATCAATAAAACATAAAACAATGGGTTGTGTCTTGGGCTAGTCAAAAATCACTTTTCTTCAACCTTTGATCTTGTTATAAATATTACAATTAGTGTCATGAGGAGATCAATAATGGGTTGGGAGATGAGTTTGAGATTTGTTTCAAGTTCAACTTTCAAAAACAATGAAAAAAAACAAGAAGAAAAAAAAGGAACACTTATGTCATTGGGAGAAGTTTTTTATTTTGTAAATATGTCATATTCTCATCCCCTTAATTTTTTTCCCTCCTTTGTGTCTTTATTCACATAATTATTCCCTTTTAAATATGTGTTTCCATTTCCTTCCAATATTCATTTCAAAAAAAATGTGCATTGTTTTACCCATACTGATGTTTTACCCCTCTTCTCCTCGCTCTTAGACATTATATTCCAAACATCCCATAGACATAGAAAAACCCCTTAAAATACCTCTTTATTCTTGTGCACTTTAGGATAGGGAATAGAATCTGAGAGTTCTTTAAAACTCTAATATTTTCACTTTTGGTTGGTGAATGAGTGAACCTCCAGAAATAAATTTTTATCATCTTGAGAGGATTGAGTTTTTAGTGCCTACATTTTCCATTTCTAAATTTTAGCATGAAAAAAGAATTGATTTTGATCATTTTTTTCTGTAAAACTTTGTGGTTGAATTCAATAAGGATGAGTAAAATTATCTAAACCTCCCCTGATTGAGGAAAACAAAATTTTAATATTTTTTTGTGAGTAAAAATGATTTTGACGTGGTTTTATATTTGTTGTTCATGAGGAAATGCACAAGACTAAGAGTGGGGGAGTTTATGTTATTAATATTTTCATAAATTTTTATAGACTCCCTTTACTTATTTTACATGAAATGTGCATAATTTGTGTGAAACATTAATGTTTAAATATTAAATATAATTTTTGAGCACTATTTGAATTCATCCAAATTCAATTCAGTTTACTATTTTAAAAATAAATATCACCATAAAAATCCAAATTGTGTGGTTATTGTTTTTTAGGATTACTTATTCAATTTACCACATATAATTATAAGAAATAATTGGTCAATTATTCCATTTTAATGGCCATATGGACCACATAATAAGGCCCACAGAATCTGTGAAGAAATTGGATCAGCCATGAAGATTGAATTTCTAGGCTCAATAAAGAAATTAAAATTACTTTATTCTCCTCCAAAGTTTGGGGGAACTTACAAGGAGTCATGGATAAAATTATTAAGTCCCAAATCCAAAATCAAGGGGGGAAACTGATGCACTTAAATCCAACCCACCATTCTGTATTGGAATTAAAATTAGCACACTAATATTAACAATTCTCCTGATAGAGACATCCATTCAAGCTAAGATTTTTCAATGTGAAATAGAATATATATCCAAAAACCTTTTTATAATAAATAATTATTATTTGAATGAATCTTCATATTCAAAAATCCATTCACATTTCGGCCATCGAAAACGCATGGATAGAAATGGACAGTTTAACATTGTTTATGAAAACCGCCATAACTTTGGCTCTATAAGTCCAAATGTCTCCAAATTTTGAGAGTATACTAAAAAATTTAATATAAAAAACTTTTAAGAATAAGATATCTCAATATTCATCTGTATTAATGTCCAAACCATCGAGACAATTGGAGGGATAGATTTAGAATGCAAACAATCCAACTCCTTGGGAAATAAATGCATCCCCTCCTCTCCTTCAAAAACTTTGGAATTTCAGAAGAATTGAGCATACATATGCACGACTAAAGCTTTTAAAAAGTCTTGGGAGGACCTTAAATACTCAATTTTTCACTTAATAGACCATTCCTACTCTCTTTTTTTTATTTACTTTTGTGTTCCTTTCATTTGTAATTGTGTATGTTGTTTTCAATTTCGTTTGAATTTTAATGAAAGTTTCTTCTTAATATTCTGTTTTAATCATCCAACATATGTTCTTAAATATTAATTATCTTAAAATATTTTAAATAAAGTTGAAATCCCTTCCTTTCTTTTTCTTCCTCATTCAATTGAAAGTCCGTTTTTAATTCTCATCATTGTTCATGTGTGTGTGTTCGACGCACAACTCTTTTCTTATCCCATTCTTTTCGTTCTATTTATAATTAATCACCATAAACACATATTACCATATTAATAACTATCTTAATGGATGATAAAATCTACCATTAGGGTGAGTCAAATTTATGGATGTTAAGTGATTGAGAGTATTTTCTCGATGAATATTCTTCAAATTAACATTGTCTATGTTGTACTTAACATGTCATGGATTAATGACTTGTTTTGTTTAACATGTGGTTTACATGGATTATTGGAACCATAAATACACTAAAATCAACATATACTGATTGATATTAGAACCTTAAGTTAATTTAAGGCTTAGATTAAATCCTTAACACTTAGTAATTCCAATCAACATCATCTTGTGAAGTGGGTGTTAATTTAATGTAATATAAAGTAAAGCTCAAGGATATCATAAGCTTAACTCCCTAATAATGAACTCACCCCAATATTTATGAAATTGTTAAATAAAACACCAAATATAAATAATTTCAATTAATCTCTACAAAAAAAAACCCCAATCAAAATACAATCAACTAAAAATAATCGACTATTAAAAAGTATCATCGTCAAGGATTCGACCCGAGTGCTGCTATACACATTAGCAGAGCACCAGAACCTTGAACAGTTGATAAGAGATAATCAGTCACTCTTCAATATGGCATAATACTTTAATTATAATATAAATATATAACATTTACTTTTCATTCTTTTAATATTACAAGACAATGGAAACAACATTCATGCATACGTACAGCCTATCATCTCCATGAACGATGTATTTAATTTCCTATCTACAATCTTTATGGATTAATAAAAATAAATATATAATGAATATATATAATTTTTAAATCATGGTTTATATTATTTATATGATGAAATCATGATCTATGTAATAGTAACAAAAATAATAATTCAAAACATACTCAAAAAATAATGTAATTAACACCCGAAATGATGAAAATGATGAAAGATTATCAATGAATGGGTTATGATATGTTATAAAAGGATTATATATGATATAATAAATATTAATATGGCTATATTATAATTTAATAAAATGGTTAAAACCATTATTCATGAGGTTAAATAGAATTCAAACAAAAGGGAGTGTAAGGTAATGTATTTTCATCTCACTTTTTACATCTATGAGATGAATGTCATATTCCCCACTTATTTGTTTTGTGTGGTGTATATACTGCACATTTATCTTTTAATATCATGAATCACTCATACCTCATGGTATTTTAAGTCTCACTTTGAATTATCTCATCAAAAGGGTTTTGAATTGAAAATTACCAAGCGGTAAAAGTTATCTTGGAAATCTCACTTTCTTTTGTGATTATTAAATTTATCTTGAAACAATCACATTATTATAATCATTTTTATTTGGAAATTAAATTCTTATTAAATATAAATATTCTTGTATGATGGATATTATTATTTTATAAATCATATTTTATTTTTACATATGGTTTTTACTTTGAAATTTATTTGATTAATTGGGGAAATATTGATAAATCCATATATTTTACTCAATACAGATATTTGATATGGCACATTGTTTATGAATTAAATAAATTATTTTATATATGAGGAATTCTTTGTACATGCATGACATAGGTTGGGTAGTGATTATGGAAATCCCATTGATTCATTGGTAGTCTCATAATATGAAATCAGTTGGCAACAAAACCTTATAGTTTGTTTCCAAGAAGAATCAGTCAATTTTCTACCCACAGACTTAAACTATCTTGAGAATAGGTCTTGAAAGTATAGTGGTTCATGTTCCAGATACATGAAATCCAATAATTAAGAATTTCCTTAATTTTAGTTATTATTATCTAGATGATTTTCATAATGACAAAATCTATGGATTCATTTCATTATCATCTTATTGATTAAATGGTTTATGTGTTCAGTTATTTACCTTTCCATATTGATTATTTATTATTAATTCATTATAACTTCTATTTTACTTAACTCTTATGGATCATTTTAGATCACCCTTATTTTTTTTCTTTCCCCAGGTTATGAAGAAGAGATATTTGAATGGGTTTTCAAGGATATATTTTATTATATATTTTTATATATTGTATATCATTTTCTATCCCCAATTTAAAATAGGTATCATGTATGTAATCTAGTTTTTCACAACTGAAAAATGGATCAGTCCTTCAGGATTTGATTCCTTATAATCATTCTAATGTAATAAAATAAGGCACCAGCTATGGGATTCTAGATTCAGGGTGTCATAGTTGGTATCAAAGAAATTTTAGTAGAAACCTTGGAAACTAGATTTAGAAAAACATATATTAGAGACCATAATCCTATGATAGACTTTGAGGATAAGTATAGTATAATGTCCTAAAGAAACCATGTTTATGATTATGAGGTTAGTTATAGATAAATTTTTCTATTTATGATAATTATTTCACTAGTTTTGAGATTATACAATATGTTCCACAATGATATGACCTAATCTAGTGTACATTTTCATTTAGAAATATAACCATGCAGAAGGGATGGGAACCACACCATTACACATGATCCAAAGAGTAAGCAGGATCATATCTTTCATGGTCTTAAGATAATCTTTAAAAGGGAACTAGTCTCCCAAAAATTCTCATCATATGATGAGATAGTATCATGTGATAATAAAATAGATAAATAATTCTTTAAGTATTATGGCTTCGAAGAGAATCCCTAGAAGAAAAAGATGGTTGGTGAAAAGATGGATAAAGGGAAGAAGGGAAAGAAGGATTTTCCTAAATGTGATAACTATAAAAAAACCCTGGTACTTTCTTGAAGGGAATGATAGTTTTTTATAAGTGTAGATATAAGGTTCACCTTGATAAATAATGAAAAGGGATTAATAAAAAGGATATTATTCATTGTTACAACTATAAGGATATGGGGCACTATGAAAATGAATTCCCTAAGCATTGGGAGAATACACATCAAAAAAATCTAATGGATCATGGTCAAGCTTATGTCATTACCATAGATAAAGAGGAATTATTAATGTTATTGTGTTTGGATTCAAGAAATATTTCATTTTAGTATTCTATCAAATATGTTCTAGTTATAGGAATTATAGAATATTTGATGATTGTACTGTATTACTTTTTCATTAAGTATTTGAAAGTGTATGTTGAATAGTATCGATGATCAAGAAAAATATTCAGTGACAAGTTAAAATTATTGTAAAACATATGGTTTTGGGAAATATAACCATTAATATATTTCGGATACTGAGATAATGGTGTTTTAAAAAATAGATGATTGATTTGGATAAAGTAAATTGGATAGTATCGGCTACTTTGGAACTGATTAATGGTTTGTTGAAAAAGTGGTTTATGCCATCATTGATGGAGTTTAAAACATTTTTGGATTTAAGTAATATATCCAATAATCCATGTTTTACTTAATTAATAAGGAAGCATGAATGTTTTCAATATGATTTTATGTTAATTCGTGTAATTAATATGTTTCAAGAGAATACATGATGAATGTGTTCACATGTTTGGTTGTGATGATTAAAGAGATATGTCATGTTGATTGAAGATTAATGATAAGTTTATTTTGGAAATTAAATGATCTTCCTTATAATGTGTTGGATCATAATATTTTTTAAAGTTAACCATTTATGAAATGGTTTAAGTTGATCTTTGGATGAGGTTTTAAAGTTTAATGCATTAATTCACCATATGATGCAACCTATTCTGAGAGATGTAGTATAAATAGTTCAAGGCACAACCAAAGGATAATATTGTGTTTACGAAATAGAAATATATCAAGTAAGTATATTTACTTATATTATTAGAGAGTGAAATAATTTCAAAACTCTGGGAAAAGGGTATTGAAACAAAAAATCTATCCTATTATCATCATTTTTTATGATATCAATGACCTTTTTTATACCTCTAGTTTATGGCTTTGTGATCAACAACTTTCTCACGAACATTTTCTCTATCACTCTCCATCAGAACATGATAGTTAGATTTCTCTTCCATTTGTATGTTTTCACTAATTCTCCCTTATTTAAAAGCCTTTTTTTGTGACCTTTGCATTTCCCTTTCCCTATTATTAAGAATATGTGTTATTAACCCTATTTATGATGTGGGTTTTCCAATAATAGTATTTTCAAATATCAAACCCCCAATTACTGAGATCAAGTTTGAATTATGAGGATTGAATTTATTTGAGTTGGGGACAATGTAACACCCTAATACTTTACAATATTTTCATTTTAGAATAAATTTAATTTTTATTCTAGCTTTCTTTATATGTAACACCAAGTTAAGCTTGCACTACACGCAAAACTGAGATTAGCTTACGAAACACGCAACACTAAGCGTAGAAGAGAATATAAGATCTTGAGGATTTAATATATGTTTAATATTTTCAATATATTCAATCAAAGTTTTTGACATTTATTTTATAGGTTTGATAGGAATAAGATGAGATCAAATCCAATTTTACACATGAAAAGCTGTATTTTTTTAAAGGTGGTTTTTCCAACTTTTAATGCCACACCTATTTTAAAACTAAATTTTGACACTTTAATAATTTTTGTATAAAAAAATAAACTTCATTTTTTGAATCATAATATAAAAATTATCTTAGGGTTAATTTTTGGTATTTTTCTGTGAAGTTTCATTTTTTGAATGAATAGTGAAAATACCAGATTTTAATTAAAAACTGATTTTTAATCTAAATAATTTATAACTTTAAATTATATTTTAAATTAGTTTTAAAGTCACATTAGTACTAATGTACATATATTCATCCAATTTATATCATTTTAATCATTTTTCTATTGGATTTAGATCTCAAATCTTAGTGAAATTTTGGACATTTTCACTTTAAAAACCTACTTTCCCATTATGTTTGTGGGATTAGATTTAAATTAATTTTTTCCATTTCTATTAATTGAATTTGAAAAAATATAAATATGTATTTTTAATTATTATAATATTTATATTATAATAATTTCAACTTAATTTTTGACCATAATGATTAGTGAATGCAGTTAAAATTAATTATAGTGATTAAGTTAAGAATGAGATTACTTAATGATTAAACTTAGAATATAAGGTGTTTAAATGACCCAAAACTTTTCCAAAACACATTTAATGGACATATTTAGACCCTAAAAACCTTAGGGTGTATTTTTATGATTTATTCGGATATTATTCCATGAAAGTAACCTATATAATAAGTTAAGTAAGGAAAAAGACAAAAAAAGGAACCTTCCTTTCCTTTAAAATTTATAAAGCTTTGAGATAGGGACAAAACATCATATTTTTAGATATAAATATTATTTTTAAAGGTAATTTTTTTTATCATGAAAATTTTTTTTTTTTTAGAGATGACATAATTACATTAAAATTTTAACAAACCCCAACGCATGAATTATTTAGTTAATAATTAAATAAAATAAATGATGTTAAAAAGATTAAAAGTAAAGTAAATTTAATGAATTATTGTGTTCCATTATTCTTTTAGATGAATATATCATGTTAAATATATTTTAACTTAATATATTTGAATTATAATATTTTTTTAATATTTTTAAATTTAAATTAAATAAATAATGTCAAAATTGACATTAATGTTATTTTATAATAAATGGTATTTTATTAAATGATTTAAAATTAATAAAAATATTATCTTCTTCCAAGTTATTTTTTACTGTTAATAAATACAAAATATGGTCCATTAATGTACCAATTTATCTTTTATAATTAACATATTGACCCCTAAATAGTAAAAAAATTTGCTAGCACAGTTAGGGTTAAATCAGTGTTTTTGTGCATTATATACGGTTCAATTGAATTAATTTCCAACACATAT
The DNA here is from genome assembly GCA_963277665.1 of Viscum album. NCBI lineage: Eukaryota > Viridiplantae > Streptophyta > Magnoliopsida > Santalales > Viscaceae > Viscum > Viscum album. The sequence continues at coordinate 144,430,319 of OY728150.1, forward strand.
GGGATTTTTATCTTATAAATATGTCATATTTTAGAATAAGTGGGTATAAATTCTATAATAAGTCTCAATTTTAATTTAGTATTAATGGATGAATTACATAGGTTAGAAAACTAGTTACCTAAATGAAAAACTAAAATGAAAAAATAAGGAAAATTGAAGACTAAAGAATAAAATAATAAAAATGCTTTTATTTTTGTGATTTTTGAGTGTTTACCAACCATAATTACCATTTAATAAATTATTTTTTCATTTTAGAAGCATGTGAGGTAAGTTAGACCTCCCAATAGTGTTTACCTTTGGGTATTTACAATAATTACACTCCTCCTACACTATAAAAATAAATTCACTCTTACCCTTCCCCACACCTCTCAAGACACTTTTTATCATCCAAAACCTACCCAAAAAAACTCCCAACATCTATTAACTCATCCTAGAATCCTTAATTTGGGAAAAAATAAAACTAATGAATGATTTTGGTATAAACCAAAAGGAGTTACCCGAAAAAGAGGTAACGTTCTTCAATGAGCACTTTTGTTTATTTCTTTATCCACCCCTTTAATTATTATTATATCTTTATTATATAATAACATAAGTATAATAAATATAATGATATGTGGTTATATTAATGGTATGACTTTCACCTATATAAACATCCATCAAATGGGATACGCAATAATCGTTCATGTGTACGGAAGACTACCACCTCGTGAACCGATGTCATTCATTCTTCCATTGCTACCTTTAAAGCTTATAAATAATGATGGATATATAGTTTATATATGCTATTTATAATATAATTATTCTAATAGAATTATTATATAACATATACCTTCATTCCTTCCATTTTTTGGGAATACAATAACATCGTCTGTGGACATGTGGACCACCGCCTCCTCAAAGTGATGTGATGCGTTCACGCTTTACATAGAATATATAAAGGATGGTTTAAATAAACATATGTTATTAATATGAAAAAAAAATACTGGAATTATAATATACATATATATAATTTACTTTTCATTCTTTCAATATGACAAGAAAATGGAAATGACGTTCATACATATGTATGACCTATCATCTCTATGAACGTTGTATGTCATTTCCCATTTAAAAACTGTATAGATTACTATAAATACATATATACTGAATATATATAATTTTTAAATCATGGTTTACATTATTTATATTATTAAATCATGATCTATGTGATAGGAACAAAAATAACAAGTCAAAACATACTTAAAAATAAGGCAATTAACACCTGAAACGATGAAAATGATGAAAGATTATTAATAAATGGGCTATGATATGTTATAAAAGGATTATATATGATAACATAAATTTTAATATGGTTCATTATAAGTTAATAAAATTCTTAAAACCATTATACAGGATGTTAAAGAGCATTCAACCAAAGTTAAGTGTAAGGTAATGGATTTTCATCCCATTTGTTACATCTGTTAGATAAATGTCATATTCACCACTTATTTATTTTGTATGGTGTATATAATTACCCTTTGTCGTCTAATATCATAAGTAACTCATAAATAATTTTATTTTGAGTCTCACTTTGAATTTTTGAATTGAAAATTACCACATGTTAAAAGTTATCTTGGCAATCTCACTTTCTTTTATGATTGGTAAATTTCTATTGAAATAATCGCATTATTGTAATAATTTTTTATTATAAATTAGATTCCTCTTAAATATCCATATTCTTGTATGATGGATATTATTATTTCCTAAACTATATTCTATTTTTATATATGGTTTTTACTTTGAAATTTATTTGATTAATTAGGAAAATATTGATAAATCTGTATCTTTTACTCAATACAGAGATATGATAAGGCATATTATTTTTTAATTAAATAGATTATTTGATATATGAGGAATTATTTGGACATGCATGGAATGGTTTAAGGACTGGTTAATACAAGCCCCTCGATGCATCGGTAGTCTCATGAGAAAAATCAGTTGGTGAAAAACACTTGAGTTTGTTTCCAAGAATAATTAGATAGGTTTCTACCCACAGACTTAAACAATATTGAGAATAGGTCTTGATGGTATATTGTTTCATGTTCTAGATACATGAAATCCAATAATTAATAATTTCCTTCATTTCAGTTATTATTATTCAAAGGATTTCCACTATGACAAAATCTATGGATGCATTACATTCTTAGCTTATTGATTAAATGACATGTGTGTTCAGTTATTTACATTTCCATATTGATTATTAATTATCAATTCATTAAATCTTTCACTTTACTTAACCCTTACTGAGAATTTTAGCTCACCCTTATTTTGTTTCCTTTCCTTGGGTTATGAATAAGATATCTTTGAATGAGTTTTCAAGGATGTAATTAATTATCTTTTGTTATGTATTGTATTTAATTTTCTATATATAATGTAAAATTGGTATCATGTATATGATATGGTTTTCCAAAACTGCAAAATTGGTCCATCCTTCAGAATTTAATTACTTATAATCATTCCAATTTAATAAAGTAAGGAATCAGCTTCAGACTTCTAGGGTTGAGGCGCTATAATAAAATCCATGAATTAATATTTATATAATAACATAGTTTTCATAATCATCTATAAAATTCATGAAAATCCATAATTCAACCATACCTTATAACTCTAAATGTTTTTGAAACCCTTTATTTTACTTTTCTCTAGCTTGTACAAGCACTACATCAACATTGCGTAAGAGTTTTGGATAATTATCCTACTACTTAATATTAAAAATAAATTAATGAAATATATATAATTTATTATTCATCAACATCATCATAAAAAATAATTAATAATATTTTTTTTCATTTATATCATGATAACACTTTTAATATAATAATTTTGACTTTTCTTACCTTGCGTAAGAATTGGGAAAATATTTTGATAATTAACTTATTATAAAATTTTAAAATTCATAAATATGAATAAAAATAATTTATTAATCATAATATTTATCATTAAATATTCATATCCTTATCCCCTCTTAACTATTATCACAAAGACATCAAGTTTAACTTTTTTAATATTATGCAACCAGTACGTCAACACCATTAAATGTTTTCATATTTATATTAACATAAAAAATAATTTATATTAACTGTATAATTTTTATATGATATTTTGAATATAAAATAATGTAAGACACTCTATAAGTTTTATAAAATTTTATTTCAAATTTATATCATGATGTTGTTCTTGTTTTGTGTACTTCATTTATTTAATAAAATGATGATGATGATGTTTCATACTGTGATAAGATTATTTTTAACAATAAATATCAATATAAATCTATATAATTAACATAAATATCTATTTATAAAGTATCCAATAATTAAATAATTCTTTATATAGATAAAAATACAAATCATGTTTAGTAAATATATTTAACCATTAAATAAAACATATATTATGTCATGGAGTAAATATGATAATTTTAAATGTATAATTGGAATATAATTGATCGAAAAAATATATAAATGTTTAAAGTAAATGTATGTATTTATAATCATGAATATATTTTTTCAAGGAAAAGTAAATATATATAAATAAAGAAAGATTAATTATAGAAAACACCCAAGGGTGGAAGACAGAAAACCCAGGACAAGCCAGGCCAACCAAACAAACATGAGCACCAAGAAGCACCCATGACACGCAAGTAATAGCAACATCAAGACACCATAAGAGTATCAAGAAGCCACAATCAAAAGTAACTACAATAGCCATAGCATCAACACTAAAAGCTGAGATGAAAGGCCACTAGAAGAGCTTGAGAAGTCCCATGAAACCACCAGACCAGCATCATGAAACTCCAGGCATGCCCAAACGCCATCATCTAGACAGCGACCCAATGACGAATAGCACCAAAAAGAAAACCCCCTAGAAAATGAACCTCTAGAGAACTAGAAAGATCCCCCTAAGTAGCACCAAGAACCGAGCAGGCCTCTAAGGAAGACCCTGGAGCAACCAACCACACACACCCAAACACACGCTCTCACGACAACAAGAAAATATGCACACACACACCCTTAAAGAAATTTTGTCCTCATAATTTTATCTTTTTAAAAAACATATAAAAATCACTACTTCCTAATATTTAAGAATATAACTCCTCAATATTTTAACCAGTCTTCAATTTTTTATTTCATAATAATTTCTTCCTTTAGCAAAATCCTCAATTTTTATTATTGTGTTCATCTCGGTGAGAAAGGATTTATAAAGTGTAGTAATACATTAAAATATTTTCAAAATCCATTTTAGGTGGTGAAAGAGTACTTTAAAAACCATAATTTTAAAAAAACCCAATAATGTAACCTTGAAAGGAAATAAAGGTAAAGAGAATAAATTTATAGTATAAGATAAAAGAAATATATAGAAGTTAGAATAAATTCATTTTAGTATTTTTAAATGGTTTTGAGAAAACCCACATTGAAAAAAGAAATGTAACATTTTCTTTTTAAAATAGATAATGTGAAATAGGAATGGTTCTGAAGGTAATACATATTTATCTTCCAAAATAAGAAAAATAAATAAATAAAATGGACATAGAGGAGAAAATAGTCAATAAATATGTGGGGAATTATTAATAATAATTTTTTTATAAAACAAGAAATTCATCAAAGAATAATAACATGAAAATTTAATTTCTATAGAGAAAAATCGAAAATTCTATTTGATAAATAGAATGTTATAATATATCAATAATATAATAACATGGTAAAAAAAGAAAGATTATGACTCATGGAAAAGATATTAGGTCAAGAAAAACCCTTATGTCTTTGGTAATATATGAATCAAAATCTAATGAAATAGAAAACCTAAAATGGGGTTATAAATACCTTTAATCATATATAAATTATGTTAAGATATTTTAAGTACACCATGCAAAATTTAATTGGTGAATAATATGAAACATGACTCAAGGAATGGTAGTTGAGAAAACAGAACCCTTACAAACATCGTAATTTAAAAAGTAAAAATAATTTGAAAAGTAAATTATGATAAATAAATTTAAATCAATATAAAATAAAGATTAAATATATTACAATATAATCATAGGATATAATAAATCAAACTTATGAGAATATATTCAATTAAGAGAATATATGACCCAATAAATTAAGATTGAGTCAAAAAACCCTTTTTAAAAACATGGTGTGTGAACTATAAATCCACAATGGAGGAAAAGAGACCATAAATTTATCATAAATTAATGCAAAAGAGTAAAATATTCATTTCATGATCTTATATTTGAGACATGGTGGAGAAAATAATACTAAAAAATAATGAAAACTTGAAAAGGAAACCCTAAAAATTAGGAAAACCATGATCACATGTTTTCCTAAAAAATAAACTTGACTTTTTTCTAAAAAAATAAATAAATCTCAATAATCATTAAAAATATTCCTTATAATTTTATAAACCTAAAATATATCAATTTTTTCCTAAAATAACTTGAACCAACATGAAATATATACTTAAAAATGACTCAATCTTTATCCCTCAATTTATAAAATCATATACTACCCAATAATTTTTTATATATACCATAATCATGTAATGCTCCTAATAATATATCAAACTTACTCTAAGAAAAATTTAATATTCTTACCACTAAATAAACTTTTAATCCTAGATGTTATCTATATTTCTCAAATTATATTCCCAAAATCAAATAACCACTATCTCAAATTACTATAATTACTTCAATATAAAAGTACATGCCAACCCCAAAGTTAGATATACCATTAATCTTATGTCCCAAAAAAATATAGTAACATTCTTCCCAAAGAACCTTCACACTAAATCACATATTAAACCTAAGGGTTGTATATACCTCAATCATGTATTATTCCTAAAACTTAATAAATTTCTGCCAAAATAGAATTTTCCACCATAAAATCCATCATATAAGACCTCAAAAGTGTATTTGTGACTTTGAATTATCACCCTTAAACTTATCTACCCATGATGAAATTTATAAATATTAAATTATCCTCAACCAATAACATCCTAACCTTTAAAGTTATTTAAACCCTTCTTTGATACCAACTATAACACCCCAAACTTAACCATCCCATATTTACATGATTTTTATAAAATAGGACAAGGAAGGTGCAGGGCCAGGCTATTCCTGGCCCCCTAAAATTTATAAAATAAAAGAAAAGAAGACAAGGGCGGGTGGGATCAAACGACCAACACCAAAAGCCCTGAACCCCCTAACATCAAATCCCAAAAGACCCAAAAGGAAAATAGAAAGAAACAGGCGTTACAAATCAACTTCTTTGTCCCCATAAGGATCCCCATCAGCACCATAACCAAAGGAAGCATCCAACTTCACCGAATCCCATTCAGAAGATTCATATTTCTTAAGGAAGGATGTGTAATACTCTCTAAGATGTCATTGCTCCACATTCAGCTGTGCCTTTCCAGACTGACCTTCCCTGCCATGAGCATCTCCCTCAGCTTTTCTGGCCTTGGAGTAGGCTCTGGTAGCAATTATCCTGGGAAGGGAAGAATAGTCTCTCCTTGTTCTCTGCTTCACTGGGGGTGCTCCAAGCCCCTCCTTCTTTCTTTTTAGCACATCATCAGCACTCGAAGCCCTGGGTTTAATATTATCATCCTTATTGTGATCAACAGTGACAGGATCAACCCCACCTCTCTAACAACCAGGTCCAAGAATAAGGTCATTGTCAGACCGCGACTTCCTCTTCCGGGGGGATAATCCCGAGCCAGAAGAACCATGGGGACCCATAGAAGCCTTCTCCATATTTATCCTAGCCAAATTATCATACATGATATCATCATGATCCCTGAAGAGGTCCCCCAACATTTTATTTTCATCATCCTCATCCCAAACAAAGATCACATCCAGTTGTAGGTCTGGATTCTGCAGGATCTCTTTTTGATGCTGCTCAAAAGGGATTTCTGAATAATCCAGCATTATCTTTTTAGACAACTCAACACCCAGAGGTAAGTCCTCAAACACAATAAGGGAAAGGCTTGGGTCAGGTTTCTCAATATTCCTCCTCACTACAGGAAGGTTATCAGACTTGTTCCAGCCTGAGGGGCATCAATCAGACTATCCCCAAACTCAGCAGCATCAACCAGCACCTACTCTGGCACTTTCTCAGTTAGTAAGGGAATATTCTCCACTCCCATTTTCCCCATCCCTTCATAAAAGGGAAGTGGAGTCATCTCTTATGGGTCTACAGGGAGTTTAGAATCATCATTAACCACTACGACCTACGATTCCTAGCTCACAAGACTCCCCTTCTCTTTTCCTACAGATTTCATAGGATCCAATCCCTCAAACCGATTAGAGTTTAAGACCAACTCCTATCCTAGGATCTTCCCTTGCACAACAACGGCTGAAGGATTTAGTAGTGTCTCCCTATCCATCCCATCACTGATGAGGCTCAGGTACTCACTACCGTCCCTGACAGAGTCAACCATAAAAATAAAGGCTTGATCCTTATCTTTATCAGGAGCCTCACCCCTCACCTCACTGAAGGGGCATCACCCACAAGTCCCAGGTCACCCTTCAGTCTCTTGAATATGTCTTTTACCATAGCTTCAGATTGATACCCATCATCACCCTGCTAGGAGGAGGGTCCCCCTTCTTCCACCCTAACATCCCTCCCTACGTCCATCAGGGTATTCCTCAGAGTTTCCTTCCTTGCCTCAAGATCAGTTGTCGACCCCAACCTTAGAGAGATGACTCACTGTTCACTCCCAACCATAAGATGCTCACTACCCCTATGTATACAATCCATTTTCACATGGCCAAGTGTAAAGAAATATTTACAGCATCTCACCCATGATTCAAACACCATTGGTTGCTTCTACCAAATCTCCTCACCAATTTCAATCCAAAAAAAGTCAACGGGATCTTTTGAAACATAGATTTCAAAACAGACCCTCAGAGCAACCGGGTGGTAGAGGGCCCTAGTTCTGTTATCCATGCACAAAAACCTTCCAACCAAATTTCCCACCATTGAAATAATAGATAGGTTTTAAAAGGGGAGGGGGAGCTTAAAAACCTCACCCAAATTGCCATCAACAGGGAATCAAAATGCAGATGGAAGTCAAAGATCCATTATATATAATTTCTAATAATCACACATATGTGTTCCACATGAACATGAAAACATTAATTGTTATATCATAACTTAATTAATCCACGATAAATAAATGGGTTTCATGATTATTTCCATAAAAAATTATCATAATCTACCCATAAAAAGAGGTCTGATGGTATCATTAGAGAATATACTCAGTGAAGCGTAGGAAATATTAAAGGATATTAACATAGATGAAAAACACTTAATAAGAGCACTAGAAAATTATATTGAAAAATAGATGAAATTACATTTATGTTTTTAATAAATTTTATTTCAAAGGAAATATTTTATAAAATAATGGGGATATAAATTACTTTATAAAACCATGAAAACATAGAAAGTAATATTCATAAAGAAAACTAAAGAAGACGGTGAGAAAATGTGTTCATACGAAATATATTAAAAATAATATTCCTTCTAAATATTTATAGAGAAATTCAAAGACAATTGAAAATGAATCATATGGAAAACATTTAAATGAAATACTTTTTATTATTTGTAAATAAATTCAAGTCTAATAGAAAATAAACTTAAGAAATTATAGAAGTATATATAATGAAATTTATAAATCAATATAAATAATATGAACATGTAAGAGAAACATTCTTAAATAAAAAGAGGAGATAAGATTAGCTCCCCACATGGGAAACCTTTCTGTTGACTTTTAAACTAAAGGGGAGTGAATGTTAGGTCAAAAAGGATGGTATAAGGTCTAGTAAGGGTGAATAGACCTTATGAAAAAAATTAACAAGATAATATTATTATCAAAGTTAATTAACAAAGTAAATTTTCTGTTAAAAATCAAAGAAAGAACATAGGGAATTTTTATAGTGGTTCAGTCCAAATTGGACCTGCTCTACTCTTATACCTCTTTACTTGATGAGAGATATGTTGTGCACAAAACTGTTTTTTAAGGGGAATCATAACCCAATTACAACATAATTTTTCTAGTGGAATTATAACCAATACACCTAACTTTTTTATGAGGATTCGTAACCTAATTACAACACTAACTTAAGAAAATGGGTGTCATAGCCCAAACAATTCTGACTTTAGAATCCAAGAGTTAGAACCCAAATAAAGAGAATGATTTTGTATGAAAAATCATAAACAAAATGTGAAATCATGTGTGATAGATAACAATAATTATTATAAACATAAGAAACTATGATGTAGGTAATAGTTAAATGAAATATATAAAGGTGGTAGTTATTTATTATTGGATTATCTCATCTCATCAAGATATTATAAGTTGAAGTAGTTTGGGTATATTCCTTGAGAGATCATCACCAATTGTAAAAAATGTGTATAGGATCACTTGATGGTTTTCAAAGTATGATAACTTTGTTTCACTTTTATTTGTATGTAATCCTATATACTAATCATATCATTGTATCATTCCATTCATCCTCTAAGTCCTTTATATAAATTATAAAAATTTACAACAGTAAGGAGAACCCATAAAAAAAGGTAGAATAATAATTATATAGTTGACCAATTTTATCAAAGATAAAATAGTTTCCAAAAATATCAAAAGGATTCAAAAAATTTAAATATATCATTTGAATATTTTGAAATGATTTAAACAAATTAAGATTTAAAAACTCAAACTAATTCTATAATACCTAGACAGATAGTTCCATGAGTTTCTTAAGAAATTTGACCATGTAAAAATACATTTTAAATTCATGCAACAAAAATGTAAATAGTTTAAATATGTATTAATATTATAAAAATACTTTTAATTTGATCTAATACATTAAAAATTAATTCTATAACATTTGAAATAAATAAAATATGCAGTGGAAATTATGTTAAAATATAAAACATGTTGTGAATATTTTATATGGAGATAAAAATAGGTAATAAATCATCACTAAATATAAATTGAAACACTTTAAAATAAATTCTCATAGGATCAAAATAATTTTTAATTAATTCAGAGACCAATAAAACCTTAAAACATGAAAAAAAATCATAAAAATAATTTTGAAATAAAAAAAATAGTCTAAGGAATGGTAGTAAAAATTAAAGAACCTGGTATTTGTGATACTATTAGAAGTCACATGCCTGATGATCTCATAATTCATAATTGAAAGTAGCATAGTTTTTGAAGTGATGTAAGGATAAAGTTTTAACTGAAAAAACAATAAATTTCAAACTAATAGAATCAAAAAGTTTGAATTAATGGAAGTGGAAATTTTTAACTAACAGAAGCATTAATTTTGAATTGAAGGAAGAAAAATTTTTGAACTGACATGGTCAAAAGATTTGAACTGATGGAATAAAAAAATTATAACTAACATAAGAAAAAATATATAACTTTGATATATTATTTGAAACATTGAAATAATATTTTTTTAAAAAATAAAACATGATAAATATATGTGATATAACAAATTCACGTGTTATATAATTTTTTAAAACAAATATATATAATAAGATTTAATTTAAATAATTAAAACAATTAAGGGCATGTGAGGTAAGTAGTTGTAATCAAACACATGACATACATTAAACAAAACAAATTAAGAATATAATTAATTTAAATAAATGCAGTCAAACAAAACAAAACACATTCAAATAATCTCCCCCTTTTTGTTTGATTACAAAACTGAACATGTAAAACCAAAAACATTTTATTTTCTCCCCCTTTTTATAAATAACAGATATATGAAATAGAAACTCCCCCTAAACATATGCATAAATAAAATAATTAAGCTTCCAACATTCCAAACTCAAATATAATTTTTTGAAACTGATAAATGTCTAAAGGCTTAGTAAATATATCTTCAAGTTGATTCTTAGTAGGGATAAATTCTAAAATAATATCACCTTTATTCACATGATATATATTAAAATGAAATATAACATCGATATGTTTTGTTCTATAATACCGTAAAGGATTATTAAAAATAGAAATTATAGATATATTATCATAAAAAATAGACAACTTATCAAGATAAATACCAAAATCACAAAAAGTTTTCTTAATCCATAAACTTTGAGCACAAAAACTAATAGAATAAATATACTCCACTTTAGTGGTTGATAAAGAAACAAATAATTTCTTCTTAGAAGACCAAAAAATTAAACTTTTTCCAAGAAAATGAAGAATACCACATGTTATTTTTATGTCAATTATAAAGCCTCTAAAATAAAAGTTAGAAAATGAAATTAAATCAAAAAAATATACTTAGAATAAAATAAACCAGAGTTAACAATTCCTTTAACATGTAAAATTATTCTTTTCACAATTTTAATATGACTTTCTTTAGGATAAACTTGAAACTTTTCACATAAACAAACATTAAACATGATATCATGTCTATGTGTATTTAAATAAATCAAACTACCTATCATACCACTATAAAATTTAACATCAATAGATTTAATAGAATCATCAACATATAATTTAAAACTAATACTCATATGATTTTTCATAGATTTACATTAATAGAAACCAAATATTTTAAAAAACTCTTTAGCATAATTGGATTGATTAAGAAATATCACATCTTTCCTTTTAGAAATTCAAAGTCCAAGAAATAACTTTAATTCTACCATTAAGATCTTGTCAAACTCAGATGACATTAAAGCGGATAAATAATTAAAAATTAAATCACTAGAAGAACGAAAAACTATATCATAAATATGTATTTTCACAATTGAAATATTATTATCAACTCTTTTAAAAAAAGAGTAAGATCAACATTATATTTCTGAAAATCATTTTTCAATAAATACAAAGAAATTCACTCATACTAAGAATTCTTGCATCACTACACACTCGGGGTCTAACTTTTGGATCTTTTTTACATGGTCTGCAAAATAATATGTGATAACTAAAGTAATATAAGGAATCACTCCATGATCCTATGCTACATCCACATGATACTTAGCCATCAAACTCATCAGACATCATTCCTCCTGTGAAGTCTACTCTCCAAGATCATGTGTCTCTGACATCATCCTACTAAGATATTTTGTAATGAAATTACCTTTCCATGGATAATAATCCAACTTAAATTAAAATGTCTGTAGATACTCTAATTAACACCATTGTCTCAGATTGAGGTCTTGTTGAGAGAAGATATATCATAGGCTCTTATGGTTTGTGTAAATAAAAAACCTATCACTGAAGGGATAATGTATCCAACACTTCAAAGTATAGACTAAAACTTCTAACTCCAAGTCATGCATTGGGTGGTTACACTTATGGGTTTGTAGCTGATGTGACCCATAGACAACTACCTGATCTCACTGCATCAACACTACACCCAACCCAGCTCCCGAAGCATTACAATACATTGCATAACCAATCCCATGCTCTAGAAAGGTCAAAATTGGGGTTTTCATCGGTCTTCTCTTCTTCTCTAGGAACACCTCCTCACACTGATCAGTCCACTCAAACTTCACTCCCTTATTTTTTATCTCTATCATATGTGTTTCGAATTAGGATAAGTCCTAAATGAACCATCTATAGCACCATCCAAGCCCAAGTAAGCTTCTGATATCAAACACATTCCTAGTATGATCCCAAGACATTACAACTTCTACCTTATTAGGATCCATAGAAATTCATAACTCATAGATCACATGCCTAAGGAACCATGACCCCTAAATCCAAAACTTACACATTATCATTTTAGCATAAGGATGATGTGCTTGAAGTGTACTTAAGACAATATTTAAGTTCCTTGCATTCATATCTAAATTCCATGAGTATATGAGGATATTATCAATAAACACCATAACAAATAAGTTGAAGTATGGGTGAAAGATCCTATTCAAGAGATACATGAACATCGCTGGAGAATTTTTTGGATCAAAAGGCCTAACAATATATGCATGTGGTCTGTATCTACTCATAAACACTATATTAGGAATATCCTACTCTCTTACCTGAAGAAGATGGTATCTCAATTGTAAGTCAATCTTAGAGAACCAATAAGCTCTCTAAAACTATTCAAATAATTAATCAGTCCTTGGAAACATGTATTAATTCTTTATAGTCACTTGGTTTATATTTTTTTAGTATAAAAAGAACCAAATACTATCATATTCCTTCTTTGTAAACAACATTGGGGTACCCCAATGTGATATGCTCATTCTGATAAAACCCTTTACCTCCAAATCCTAAATTTGTACCTTGAGTTCCTTCAACTAATCTGAAGGAATATAATATGGGGGGTTGATATATATTGTTCTCCTGATATGAGTTCTATCTCAAATTACATTACCCTATCTAGAGGTACTCCTAAAAAGTCACCAGGTAAGAAATCCTAATAGAAGTCAACAAATGGAGGAACAGAAGAGGATACTATTAGCTCTACCACAATATTCAATCCTTACACCTACACTATAATAGATCAAATCTAGATCAGGTCTAGTATTAATCTACCTACTCCAACCTATCACTCATCGATCATAACAAATTTCTCTCCCTTGTGTGAAAAAAATGATACCCACATCTGATAATAGTCAATGTGAGAAAAAAATATTTTCAGCCAATCCATACAAAATATCTCATTGAATCTATTCATATTAAGGATCATGGAGTCCCATAAATTTACATAGTAAAAAACTACAACTAGACACTTGGGATAACTCTAAAGATGGTCCACTTTCTTCCTTATAGGCATATAAAGAAAAATAAACTCCAAATATAACTTGACTGGTAAATCAAGCTTAATAATAATTTTTATGGATATAAATAAATAGGAAACACCAATATCAAAAAGAGTGGTATAAATAATAGAGGTTATCAAGACAGTGCCTCAAACGGTTAATGGTTACTCTCCACAATCTTTTGAAACTTGATCCATCACATACACTCAGCATGCCTCATCATCATGGACCTTCCCCTAATATGTATGAATCACCTGAGTCATTGTCATCTAGAAGGTATGAACCTACTGTTAAGAACCCCAACATATCCCCTATCTCGATTCTTACATCTTACTCGAACCCTGTGAGACCTCATTTGTAATTCCTTTGAGAAAAAATGTTACAGATGCCCTATCTTTTTGCACTAATGATACTTGATCTCAAGATATGGAACAAATTTATGATAATTCCCAATCTATCCACAATTGAAACACTAAGGACCTTCTCCAACTATATAAGTTTATAAAGAGACTCTTATTTTATTTGTATGTTTTTCTCCACTCAATCATGAATCCCTTTCATTACTCTTTTTACTATCAAAAATAACAATAGGAAGTTCACTGAAGGATAAAAGAAGACCTGCATTTTTTTCCTCCTCCAAACCCTTATCGATCTTTAGTAACTTGTATAGAACCTTCATATATGTATTTAAGTCTAAATTCTTGATATAAAGACCTCAAACATAGTAGTACAAAGCCAATGGTTAATTTATTACATTGTAACTAGATACAGGTAATCACATTCTAAAGGACCAAATAGTTTAGTAGTCTTAAAGAACTAAATACAAACATGATTACCTTATTACATTTAAAATATAAAATACATAGCACAAAATAATTATTTCATCCTATATTTTATTCATAATACCCTTATTCATATCCTGGGGAAAAGAAAACAAATAAAATGGTGAGCTCAGATGCTCGGTAAGGGTATGTGTATAGTGGAAGCTAATGAGGAATGAATAATATGGAAAGAATAAATAGTGGTCAAAATAATTCCATATAAATAATCACATGAACTATAACAAATAAAATAATCACATGCACATCAAAAAATAATTTTATAATGAGGTAATTCATAATGTAAGACATTTGAAACTTACCATTGAGACCTTGTCCAAGTCATCTGAAAACATCATTGATGCCTTGTGCTAAGACATCTGAAAATAAATAGGTAAGTCCTCATCCAAAACCCAATATAGTTTATATTATGAGTCATAATGATTCATAAAGGGTCTATAGTGCTCCCCACATATCACTTACTAAGTCTAATTCATTCCTCATATGAATAAACAATACAACTTAATCAGTATGCCTTAAAAATCAATAATCGCTCGTATTGGAATAAATAACATATAGAATATCACTAATTTCCCCATTTAAGCTAATAAAAAACCATCTAGACACATATTTTAGATGGTATCATTAGAGTAAATCCTCAATATAATATTCAAAAAATGATTTTTACATAGATGTAAATACTTTGAAGTTATTACTAGAATATTTCTTAATGAAAATACCCTTTTCAATTTGAAAATCATATTTAAAAAAATATAAAAACTTTATACATATTAAATAAACCATTTTATTTGAAAATAAATTTGGATACTTTTAAAGGAAACTTAAAAATATTGAGAGTTCATTATGGTGGGAAATTCGTTCATGCCATATAAGTTAAAAGAAAAAATTCCTTCACATTTTTGGTAAAAAGTCAAAAAAGTACATCATTCAGAAAATGACAAGAATATTCATTTTGTACCATTTTTTAAAAAGGTAAAACATAGATAAAAATTTATTTAATAAATAATTGGAGTATAGTAAAAATATTCTTTAAAATATTTTGAGAAAATTTGGATATGGAAGAAAATACTTCCCTGGTGGAGACAATCCCAAATAGTGATGAGATTGTGAAATAAATCTTTACCATTTTGGTAACTTTTGAATCGTAATCCCTAAGAAAAAAACTTAAAATGAAAATTGAAACAAAATGAATACAAATATATTCATTATATAATATATTATAGGGTCATTATATATAGCACACAAAATAAATAAGTGGTGAATATGACATATGTCCCATAGAAGTAAAAGTGAGAAGAGAAACTCTTACCTCAGGTTAAACTTCCTTAATATGTGTCTAAAACTCATATATAATAAATATATATTTATTATAAAAATATAAAAAACCATATTAAGATATATAATACCATATATTATTTACTTATAAACTTTTATCACCCATTTATTAACAATTCATTATTAAAAATATTGTTTCGGGGGATAACTTCTTTTTTTCATGTATGTTTTGGTTCAGTGGTTTTGTTCCTTGTACTTTGATCATGGTTATATCACCTCCATATTTATAATAATGATATAATTATTTTTTATATTAATTATATACTTATTCAGGGTCATCCTTAAAATTTATAGATAGAAAAATTAATTACATCGTTCATAGAGACGGTAGATCGTACGTACACATGAACGTTATTTTCATTTTTAAAAAGATAAAATGAAGGAAAGGTAAATAATAATTATCATTTAAATAATAATTATTATATCATATAAATCATATATATTCATAAAATCCATCCTTAATATCATCCATGTAAATGAAAATGAAAAACAAATCACATCGCTTTGTAGAGGTGGTAGTCCACATGTCTGCACAAGAAACCTTATTGTATTCCAGCATATTAGAATGTAAGAAGGTAGATGTGATATTATAATTATATGGGTATAATTCTTTTATAATTATCATATATAATCATTAAATACATCATAATAAACATCCATTATATAATGTGGTGGAAAATGAATTGTATCGCTACGTGGAGACGGTAAGTCGTACGTATGCATGAGCGATACCTTCACTTCCCATTTGATGGAAAAAAGAATGGATAATGGTGATTTAATAAAATAAATAATTATATTGAGGATATTTAATTTATTATTCTATGATAAATACCATATATTTATATGAGTTAAAGAATAAGTAAAAAAGAAAGTGATCGGTTAAGGTGATTACCTCTCCTTTGAAAGAGCTCCTTTAAATCTCCTATTAAGGGTCCTAAGGTTGGTCTTATGGGATTAACATCACATATAAAATGTGAATAAATAATTTTATAAGGGATATTTTTATGTTTTGTTAAATATAGAATGCTCAATGTGGTGTAAGGAAGTGAGGGAGGAGGTTCCCTTTTATAATTGAGGTGAGGGGCACTTTTGTAATTTCATAAAATATTAAATTATAATAAATTAATTATCAATAAAAATGAATAAAAACGCATAGTTATTTGAACCTATGTTATGATATGGTTGAGATATCACAAAATAATAAAATTTGGACAGATTTTTGTGGTGTTTTAATCCTTATCTTTTTATTTAACCTCTTAATTAACCTATTTTAACATTAATCGTGATAACATATTTATCACTCTTAAAGAGTTATAATTTTACATATAAGGTAAATATTAACTCATTAATGGAAAAGGGATAAAATATTAGACTATATATTACCTCCTTGTACTGTTCAATTATTTTAATTATTTTTAAATAATTTAATAAAATATTATTTTGATTAATTATCATTAATGTCAATTTTGACACAATTCATTTAATTTCACTTCAAATACATAAATAAAAGGTTGTATTTAGAATAAAATTCATTTAAACATCATTAATATGTCATATTCATCT
The DNA here is from genome assembly GCA_963277665.1 of Viscum album. Taxonomy (NCBI): domain Eukaryota; kingdom Viridiplantae; phylum Streptophyta; class Magnoliopsida; order Santalales; family Viscaceae; genus Viscum; species Viscum album. The sequence continues at coordinate 144,447,828 of OY728150.1, forward strand.
ACAAAATTATTTTAATTATATAAATCACTCAAATTGTATTACTTTTAATATTTTTAACATCATTTATTTTATTTTTCTATTAATTGAATAAATATTGAATTAACATTGTGAAAGAATTTAAGGTAATTATATAATAATGAAAAATTATAAATAAATTATAATTATGAATATAATTTGATTATTAATAAAACTAATATTTATATTCATTCATAACTTGTTTTTGTCCCAATGTGGATGCATAATAGACATTTAAAACTAAGAGTGTCATTTTGTAACTTTCTTTGATTTAAATATTATATTGGTCATTTTCATGGAACATTTTCCATTAAAAATATAAATTTATATCCCAAGGTGTTAATTGTATAATAACCTTCATCAAATAAGAATTAATATGAAATATTATGACCTTATCACTTAGTTTTAACCTATATTAACCCAATTTACCCTTTACCGATGTGATAATTTTTACCACAGTCACTATTCATGATGCCTAAAAATAAAAGGGACCTATTTACCAAATTTGAACCTCATAATTAAAAATATTGAATCCATTTTATCAAATTAAATCACAATAATTGGTATAAATTAATTTTATAATAAGTTTTAAAAATGCAACGAAAATCGCTTTTAGAACAATACAGTTTTTAAGCATAAACTAAATTTTATTATTATCTCATTATTAAAAAATATTAGATGAATATTAAAACATATTATTGAATATATATTAAATAAATTTCATTAAAAACATTTACCAATAGTGATCAATAGGATTTATTAACATAAAAACACATTGTGTGTTGTTTCCTCGGGAAATGGGGATGACCTCATTTGTTTAAGGTTCAAACATTCCAAGCAGTTTCTAACGGGTTTGTTCATAGAACCAGAAACATCCAATGATTCCATATCCATTTGGACCTACTTTCCAAAGGTAGGTGCTCATTAGTTGTGAACTGATAAGGCTTAAGAATTTGCATTGGTCGAGAGGATGGGAGGTCGGACTCATCACACCTTTTTTAGGGGAATTATTGTCTACTCCAGGACTCTCTTTATAGATTTAAGTTATGTTCATGAATCCTTATTAAATTACCAAGTATAAAATGAGTTTTCCTTTAGATCTGACAATCAATGATTGATGTGTATGAAATTTAGAGAATATTTTATATGTATTCGAGGTTCTTAATTGATAGAGAATCATCTATATTTGTTAGAGATTCTTAATCAATGGTATCCTTCGATACAAGAACTCTTGGTTATTATAATAACCATACTGCACATGAGCCTTATCCCAGTTGGTAAGGACTCTGTAAGTGCATCCAAATGACCAGGGATCAAATCCAGGCAGAGGCAGAATTTCCAGGGGGTACTGTAGCAGTACTGTAGCAGGTACTGTAGCGGAACTGTGCAATACTGTAGCAGGTACTGTAGCGGGAAATGTGCAGTAATGTAGCAGGTTCTGTAGCGGGAATTGTAGCATGCACTGTTTGGAACTGTAGCAGTCGGGAATATGCCCCCGTTTGGGCCTTCAGGCCACCGATTTGGTCCCTGAGTCATGTAAGGCCTTCGGTCCACCTAGGCCTTCGGGTCAGTAAGGCCTTTGGGCCACCTCAAGGCCTTAGGGCCACCTTAGTGCAGATGAAAACCAGACAACCTATAAGGAAAAAGCTCTACAATGAGGATGAGCAAGGAGCTTTCACCATAGCAGAAGCTAAACCGATTGCAAGAATGAGAGGGTATGGCACCTGTCATTGGGACAAGCTTGTGCATGAATAGGAATGCCTAGCCGAACAGCCATGCGAAGGTGGAGAGTTGATTTCACGATGAAGATGTTGGGGAGGAGCAGTTTCAAGTAGTTAGTCTGGGTTGTATGTAATGTTTGAATCCTACGGGCAATGAATTCTTCTAATTCCTACGGGCCATGTAATAATTTTGCCTACGGGCCTTGTAAGGGTTCCACCTCACCCCTTGAAAGTTGGATTATCAAAATCAATAAAAAATGAAGGTCTTCAGGCCATTGGAGGTATGATAACCATACTGGTTTTAAATCCACTCAGCGGGACACTTGAAGTTTATTTTCATTCAGAAGGACATGAATTATTTCAGAGTTGGGATCGTACCCGCAAATGGGCTACCTACGTATCCTTTGTTTAGAAAAGGAATCATAACCCATGTAGTTAGAGTAAGGGAGTATGATGTTTATGCATGATTGATGGCTCAAAGGAAGATGTAGTGATTGCTTTTACACTCTAAGATCACTTGAGTCATGCTTGGTGTGAGAAACAAGAGGTATTGGTGAAACCAGACAATTGTTCCACGAAAGATGCAATTATAAGAAATGATGTGGGTATTATGTATGGATGACTGCCCAAAATATATGAAGATTGGGTTTTACTTCAGGGAAGAAACCCAGGAACAAGGTCCATAAAGGTATATGTGCTTTATGGAGATTTGGATACTTAACTTAGGAATTAATCCTGAGAAGGATGCCCAAATTAGAGAGGACTTATGATTAGGTTTTATTCCTGAGAAGGAAGCCCAAAATCAAAAGTAAATTAAGACTGGTTAAGGGGAATTATGACTGGGGACTACTCCTGAAAAGGAATCCCAGGTTAAAGGGATTTGAAAACTGTGGCTTACTCCTAAGGAGGAGGCCCAGGCTAATGGAATTTTAGGATTAAGGGACTTGGGGATTACTCCTAAGGAAGATTCCCATATTCGTAGACTTTGAGACTAGGGCTTACTCTTGAAAAGGAAGCCCAGGTTAAGGGAATTATGGTTGGGGCTTACTCCTGAGGAGGATGCCCAGATTTGGGAAATTATAACTGGGTCTTACTCCTGAGGAGGATGCCTAGGTTAGGAGAACTTAGACTGGGGATTACTCCTGAAAAGAAGTCTCAGGTTAAGGATTCTCTCATCTTAAAGGATGAGTTTGAATGAATGAAATATCTAACCTTAGTGACATAAAGACGTGTAAATCACTAGATTTTTAGAGATGTTCCACAGAATTCCTTTCAGATAAGGAAGACAACAAAGGAACCACGCCATAAATGGATTTGAAGAGGGTTTTGAAGGTTGAACCTTGAATAGGAGAGGTGGATAGTCATAAGAAAGGTGAAATGAGAAGGAAGGGCACCCAAAAAGAGAGGAGCGCGCAATTCCTGCATGGGCGCGCAAGTCCTGGTCGCGTAGGTGTACTTGCACGACACATGGATACTTGCGAGATGGTCAACCTTTAAGTTAATACTTGAGAGAGACTTGGCTCAAGCCCTTATTATTATCCCTAAGGGCTTCCAGAAGATTGGCGTGCAAGTTCTGTTGAAGGGGTAAGGCGGCGTGCAAGTGTGGACATTTCTTTTAAGGGTTGGCCACTTAGGCGTGCAAGTGTTGATGAGTTTCAACACTTAGTCCTTACTCCCCCTCTTTAGATCTTCCGTTCTAGGTAATAAATTTCCTTAGAAGTGTTTGGAAGCTTTGATAAGATACTAGGGTGCCGGGAGCTGAAACCTGAGTTTCTGGAATTTTTCCACCCCAAAATGGGGGGCCCATAAGGGGTATTTATAGGCTATGGAAGACCCTGGGCGAAAATCAAATAGGGCGCGCAGGTCACCTGCGTGCCCAAAATGTGGCACGCAGGTATACCTGCGTGACCATAATGGAACTTGCGCGGCCCATGTTCAAAGAAATCCTTGTTCATGACTTTATCGATTTTTGATGTTTTTTCAAAGGATGAATAACTTTGTGTTCCACATATTTCCCTTTTCATTCGTCAGACTCTGTGATGGAAAGGAGCGTCAACAAAAGTCCCCCCTTAGATTTGGGTCCAAAAGAAAGGAGGATGTGACTCTGAGGTAAAGAATAAAACCAAGGAATTGTGGCACGCTAGTTTTGAGCGCGCAGGTGAGAGGTGCGTAGGTGAGAGGTGCACAGGCTTCGGCGCACAGGGGTGCGTCCTGGCCTATAAAATAGGCATTCCATTCTCACGCAAAGTACCGGGCTTTGAACTCTTCTGAGCTCTCACCACACGGGTTTCTCTCGTCGTGCAGGTTGCTGATTTTTTGCGGTTTCATTGCTTCTATTCATGTAACGCTACTGCAGATGTATTTAGACTTGCGTGGTGATACCTGCGCGCCAAAACCTGCGCGACATAGTTACACTTGCGCACCAAGTTTGGAATTGCACGCCTTAATGCCTTAGCCATTTTTTTGAATTTCTTCACAAATTTTATGAAAACTTAACTTACTTAAGAGTTAATTTATTCGACCTTTGTGCAGGTTCAATGGCTCTTAGAAGAATTGGAACGGCTGACGAACTGGTGAGCAAGCGGATTGATGATATGATGAACATTGTTGGCCATGATTACTATGATATCTGCGACAGCACTCTTCCAGATTTGGCCAAGTACTTCAAGAAATATCATATTAATTTTCCACAGAGCATCTACTTTCCTATGTATGGATGTGGTCATCTGCAAGGAGTCAAAGTTCCAGATGCAAAGAATTATATGCCTGAGATGCAGCCGCATTGCTACTCCTCTATTTCGGTTATGTTGTGCATTAAGAGAAGCAACAATGGTGTGAACTTTCAAATTTTTCTTCCATGCCATTTCCTTGCATATATGAAAATGGAAAACCCATGGGCTAATATGTTTTCCACTGTCGATTGGTGGAGAGAAGATTATCATGGCATTAGAACAATATCTAAAAATATTACTCTCTCCAAATGGCTCTTTACTTTCAATGCTCCATTCTCAAATCCAAGTATCCATCTTCCAAGTCTCTAGGACAGAAACAGAGTCACTGTTTGATCAGCAGAGAATTTTCTCAAACCGCACTCAAGAACATTCTTTTACAATTGTTCCAAGAAGAGCTGGTATCACTGCATCTCTTATTGTATTCATTTGAATGAATGAATTCCAGGTGGTTGCTGATGAAGCTCGGGATGTCGTAAATCAAATGAAGATATGTTGAAAGCCTCTTGTAATTCCTGAAAAAGAGAAGAGACTTCAGTCTATATATTTCCTTCTAACTCTTGTGCATCAATGAAAGACACTTTTATCTTCAATCATTTGTGTTTGCATTCTTTTTCTACTTGCTTTAAATTTTACCTAATCCAATGGGCCTAGTAAGAATAGTTTGATTTTTTCTATGATTATAAAAATAACCCTAAAAACTTTGAAACTTTTTATTGCTTAATATTACCTAAATCATACGAAATGTATGTTTAGTGAATTGGGACTTGACTTTTGTTCAGAGTTCCCTTGTCTTTTGTGGGTAGTTTAAAGTCATTCATGTCGGACATAAAATGGCTAATGTTTAAGGTCAAAATAGCTTTGACCAAATAGATTAAAATTAACTCAATTCCTTGATAATTTATTTGAAAACATATTACCACACTCAAGAATGGGGTAAAACATGTAAACTATGACTTAAGAAATTTTGAATCTGAGGAATGATACGAAAAAAGGGCTAAAAGGCATTAGAAGAAGTATTTCCCAAGAATGAAGTTACCACTATTTAACAAACCTGTTAGGGGGTTGAATTATGTAGGGCCACTTAAGGGAATTGGCTACATAGTCAAATAATAGCATCTTTTGGATGATAGGTCTGTTATGTAGACTACTCATGTAAGGCCGCCTAAGGGCACATACTACATATTCAGGCAAAAGAACTCTCAGAAATTTTACTTTTCTATTTCTAAAAAGCCAGTGAAAGTTTATGGAGATTCAAATTTTCCAAAGCACAGAGTCTGTTATATGGAAAGAGGTACTTGAATATGGAGATGATATTTATAATCAAGATTATCAAAGAATTGGATGAATGTCACTCCTACAAAGGTCTGACCCAAACATAGGGAAGGGAAATATAAACCATAGACTTGAGTACTTTCAGATCATGAAAAAGAGTATGAGACAAATATGTTAAGGATGGATATTTTTGCAGATCCCTACATATTGTCATTAAGACAAATAAGGATAAAATAGGTTTTCCTCCCAATAATGAATTTACCACTATTTAACAAACCCGTTAGGGGGTTGAATTATGCAGGGACACCTAAGGGCATTGGTTGCATAGTCAAATAATAGCATCTTTTGGCTGACAGGTCTGTTATGTAGACTGTTTATGTAAGGCCGCCTAAGGGCACGTGCTGCGTAGTCAAGAAAAAGAACTCTCGGGTTTCGGACATTTTGTGACCAGAAGTCGAGAAAAGGGTTATGAAGATCTGAAAATATTTAAGGTTAGGATTATGACACATAAAAATGGGTATTTTCCAATGTATGTAGAGATACATAGATCAATGCTAACCATAATCATGCTGTGGCTGGGTCCTGAATTGAAATGCCGGACTTCACTACATATCCCATAAGGATGAGAATAAATCCATACGTAGTTCTTGAAATACAGTTTTAAGGTCGTGTGGGACAAGAGTATAAGATATCTTAGTTTAGGGTCATAGAGCTCGGACCATAATAATGAATACACAGTGTGTGTTTTCACAGGGAATTTTCAGCCAAGGGGACTGAAATTGGAATTTGGGGTTAGGCCCAAAAGACTTGAGGATGGATTCGAGGGACACTCGAACGTTCCTACGTATCCCATAAGGATGGGAATCAAGTCGCACGTAGTTCTTGAAATACAATCTGTACAGATTTAGTTTGTACAAGTGAAGGGTGAAAGGGGACTTTAGTGCAATGATGGTTTGACCCAAGATAAAAGGTTCAGGCATTTCCATGTATGCACATAGTCTTTAGAATATAACATGATTAGAGATCAATGTAAATAATGATTCCCTCTCAGGTGAGGGTTCCAAAGAATGTTGCAGTTTATTGTCGTACAGGACAAAAGTGTTGTATAGTTTAATGTCATATAGCAAGGACAAAGGTGAACCAATGTAAAAAATATTGGTTCTGGGGGCAGTTTCACAAATTAACATCATATGAGACGGAGGTGAACCGATGTAAAGATATTGGTTTTGGGCTTGAACCTCAGGAGGTTGCCTACGTACCCAGCCTAGAAGGCAAGGATCAAAGTCTGCATAGTTCAATTAAATAATGAATTGGTGATCAAGTTTTATTTGAGAACAACGACCTAAAAAATGGTGTTGGGACTTACACATGGTTAGCGGCCCAGAGAAGGTGTTATGGTTGAAGTTTACTCTAATATCATGTGAGTCGTAATCGATGTGAGAAACAAGAGGTAGCAACAACCTTAACGATGCACAGTTTTAACGTCATGTAGGACGTATGAAGGGACTATGCAGCTTAAAGTCTTGCAATGAGGACTATTGGTGATGCACAATTTAATGTCATGTAGCAGGGAAAAAATACACTTTAATGTCATGTAAGACATATTAAGGGATTTTTGTACCATTTAGCGTCATGTAGTTAGGAATATGGGGACAATACAGTTTAACATCGTGTTGGATGAAAGGGGGACTGTGCAGTTTAATGTCATGCAGTAAGGACAAAAGAATATACAGTTTAACATCATATAGGATGTATTAGGGACTTTTTTCATAGTTTAACGTCATGTTGGACGAATGAGCAGTATTAAAGGTCATATGTATGGACCAAAAATTATGCAGTTTAACGTCATGTTGGACGTAAGGGACTTCTGTACAGTTTAGAGTCTTGTAGCTAGGACTTCACAGTTTAACGTCATGTTGGACGAGAGAAATGCAAATAGTTTAAGGTCATATGCATGGACTGTTGATTATGCAGTTTAACATCTTGTTGTACGTAAGGGACTGTGCAGTTTAAAGTCATGCATTAAGGACTTAAGAAGGTTGTATAGTTTAACGTCATATAGCAAGGATGACAGTTATACAGTTTAACGTCTTGCTGGATGTAAGGGATGAAAATAGTTTAAGGTCGTGTGCATGGACCTTTTATGTTATAATTTGTGTTTATACAAAATAATTCTTTAGAAATCTAGCATTGGTTGGAGTATTGATGAGTTCTCCATCCATTGAGATTAAAGAATAAGATCCATTGGAGTAGACCTTATGTATTGAATAAGGTCCTTCCCATTTTGGCTCAAGCTTGGGAGGTTTCTTTCCTAGTATCATTGGAGTTCTGAGAACTAATACCAATTCTCCCTGAACGAATGAACGAAGATGAACTTTTTTGTTGAAAGCTCATGCTATTCGATTCTGATAGACTTCCAAGTGGTGCAGGGTGCACAATCTTTTCTCATCTAATCGTTCCAATTCATCCAATCGCTTTTGAGATTGTTCATCTGTAGATAACTGATCACAAATGTCTACTCCGAGTGAGGGTAATTGAACCTAAATGGGCAAGACTGCTTTCATTCCATATACCAATGAATATTGAGTTGATTGTGTTGTTGTGTGGGTGGTGGTCCGATAATCCCATAAATCATGAAAGATTTTATCATGCCATGATTTCCTATCTTTATCCACCATCTTTTGCAGTATATTTGAAAGAGTCTTGTTGAAGGCTTCTATCTGGCCATTGGCCGCTGCATGATACTGAGATGAATGATTGGATTTGATGTTGTATTCTCGATACAACTTCCTCACCTCAGATGAAGAGAAGTTGGTTCCATTCTCGGTCAATATGGTATGAGGGACACCAAATCTCGTAATGATGTTAGACTTGATGAAGCTAATAATGCATTTAGAACTTACTTCTTTGAGAGGTATTGCCTCTGCCCATTTGGAAAAGAAGTTAGTAGCAGTAAGAATGTACTTAAACTGCTTGGATGTGGCTGAAGGATAAGGGCCCACTACATCCATTCCCCATGTGGAAAATGGCCATGAGTACTTAGCTGTATGAAGCAACTCTGGAGGTTGATGAATGAAGTTGGAACATACTTGGAAAGAATGACATTTCTTTGTGAAATCAACACAACCTTGTGTCACTGAATACCAAAAGTATCCAAGCCTTCGAATTTGATCAGATAGTCTATGTCCAGGCTGGTGGGCACCACAGACTCTTGCATGCACTTCTTTCATGACAGCCATTGTCTCTTCACCGTCAATGCATCTGAAGAGAATTCTATCAAAATATCTTTTGTAGAGAATTTTCTCTAGGTGGTCTGGGCTGTCATAAAGAGTAAAATTGACCACACATCTCCAGATTTGTTCTTTCCATGCTCTATCAGGTGGAAGTATTCCATTTTGAAGGTATTCCCTGATAGGTGTCACCCATCCTATAGTATGACCATATGGTTCAGGAATGGGACTAATTTCATTGATTTCCTCTGTTCTGGTTTGAACATAAGGTGAAATTGTACGAAGGTGGGTAATAGTGATGGTTGTCTCATCCTGATTTGGATCTTCCATGGCTGTGGCTATATTAGCCAGTGCATCAGCTTGGGCATTTTGTGATCTCGGGACATAAGAAAATGTCGGTTCTGAAGGGAATTCCGCCATTAACTCTCTGACGTAATCATACAAAGGGATTAGTTCTTCTTTTCTGATTTCATAATCCCCATTTAGTTGTTTGATTACCAAGTCTAAATCACCTTTCACTTTTAAGTGATTCAATTGTACTTGAAGCGCCAATTCAAATCCTGCAATGAGAGCTTGGTATTTTGCTTCATTATTTTTTCTGCCTCCCAATAATGAGAAGAAATAAGGTAGCATTTCCTTTTCTAGAGAAATGAGCACAATTCCTAACCCAACTTTGTTGAATTTAGGATTTTTTATTTTCTTCCTTGTTGGACTTCTGGAAGCTCCATCAAAGTACATTTCCCATGTTTGAAGATTATCTTGAATAGAAAAGACTTCTTCATTAGGAAGTTCAATATCTGAAGATGTATCTTCTACTGAAGGATGTTCAGAAAGGAAATCAGCCAGATCTTGGCCCTTTATTTCCTTTTGAGACACATACTGAATATCAAATTGCTACAAAATAACTGCCCACCTTGACAGACATCTTGTAAGAATTGGACGGTTAAGGATGAATTTGAGCGGGTTATTGCGAGATACCAATTGGACCTTGTGATGTTGTAGGTAGTGTCTTAACTTCTGAACTACAAAGATTAATGCTAGGAAGCACTTATCAATACTTTAATATCGGGTTTCTACTTCAAGCATAGTCCGACTGAGATAGTAAAGGTTGTTTTCATTCCCAGCATCATTTTTCTGAGCAAGAAAGGCACCTGATGATCGCTCTAAAGCTGTCACATAGAGGATAAGGGGTCTTCCTTCAACAGGTGGCATTAATACTGGTGGACTCAAGAGATATTTCTTGATAATATCGAATGATTTTTGACATTCTTCAGTCCACTGGTAAGTGACTCCCTTCTTCATCAACTTGGTGAAGGGTAAACTTTTTCCTGCCAAATTGGCGATGAAACGCCAAATATGGGCCAAGTGTCCTTGAAACCCTCTCAATTATTTCAAATTTCGAGGAGGTTACATACCAAGGATTGACTTTGTCTTCTCAGGATCGACTTCAATACCATGATGGCGTATAACAAAGCCGAGAGATTTTCCTGAGGTTACCCCAAAAGAACATTTTAAGGGGTTCATCTTCAAATTGTGTTGTCGAAGTTTGTGGAATATGACTTCCAAATCAGCCAAGTGATTAGAACATTTCCTAGATTTAACCACCAAATCATCCACATAACATTCAACAAACTTCTCTAAAAAGGGTTTGAAGATACGATGCATGGCACGCTGATATGTTGCACCAGCATTCTTCAAGCCAAAGAGCATTACCCGATAGCAGAACACACCCTGAGGGGCTCTGAAGGCTGTAGATTACTCATATTCTAGAGCCATTTGGATTTGATAATATCCTGAATATACATCCATGAAGAAAAGTGCTTCATAGGCAGCTATTTCATCAATCAAGAGTTCTGTGATCGGAACTAGAAAATCATCCTTAGGATAATGCCGATTAAGATCTCTAAAATCAATGCAAACTCTAATTTGTTCATTCTTCTTTTTCATAGGGACAATATTATCCAACCACTTGGGATATTGAACTTCTCTAACGAAGTTAGATTTGATAAGATTATCCACTTCAGCTTCAATTTTGGAAGCATAGGTTGGGTGTGTTCTTTTTGTGGCTTGATTAAATCCTCGATGTTCTTCTGGAAAACCCAAGCGATGAGTAGAAACATCAGGATCAAGGCCTGGCATCTCTGTATAGTTCCAAGAAAATATATCTCAATTTTGTTTTAAAAATGAAATATACATTTATTTCTCTTCAAGAATCATGGCCGCACTAATTAAAGTGGTGCGTGGATCTTCTTTTGTATCCAAATTTGTTTCTCTGAGTTCATCCACGGTGGTAGAGATACCCTCTTCAAATGCTGGAGGAGCATCTCTGAGATCTTCCTCTTCTTCTTCAACATTTGTTATCTCTTCTGCTTCTACTTGCATAGTATATGATGAAGCAGAATTTTCATGATCAGGATAGATGTCAAAATTTGAACATCTCTAAGAAGAGGGTTCCATTTCTAACCCTATTGATGATAAAGGTTCTTCCTTGGGTAATAAAGAGGAGATGATGGATTGAGAATCGACATCATCCTTTACCTCTAAAATTGTTATAACTTCTTCTGGCCTAGTTGGTGAAGTATAGACTTGTTTGATTTCAGCAGATGAAATGAAGACATCTCCATTTGGGATTTCATCATTGCTTGGTGAATCACTAATTTCTCCCATGTTGTTTGGCTTGATTGCCGTAATTGACATTATGGAAGTTTCCATAAGAGTATTTGGATTCGGGTCTATCCTGTCAATTTAACTGATAGGTAACACATAATCTGTACTCACATGTGTGAATGGGTTTACTGGAATCTTTTCCAAACCATATGGAGCATTAAATTTGGTAACCTCCCTTGTTGTGGATTTCTCCTTACCCTTCATGTGATAGAATTATGCCTCAATGTATTGAGATTCACATGTTTTGAAGGGGGGTTTATCACCATGCAATGTCCCAATTTGACCATAAAAACAATATTTGAGGCATTGATGGTGTGATGAAGGGATAGATGCATGTTGATGTAGCCAAGGTCTTCTAAGAAAAACGTTGAAGGTTGTATCATGATCAACAACCATGAAATATGAATTGGATACAAGATCTCCAAACTGTGTTCTAAGTGTAATCTCGCCCAGTGGTTCTTGTTCATTTTTATCATATCCTTGTAACATCAAATTAGAAGGAGATAAATCAGATTCTGTGAGGCCCAATCGACAAAGTGTACGGATGGGGATGAGGTTGACTCCCAAACCATTATTAATGAAAGATATTCGGATGTCTACACCATTGATCTTTCCAGATAAGTACAAAGGTCTTATATGTCCATGCACGACATCATCTTCATCTTCATCTATGAAAGATATCACTGCATGGCATTCTGCAGGACCATTCTCAACATGGTAAACTTCAGCAGCAGCAATTTTAGTTTCGAACTCCTGAGGACTTGACAAAGCCTCAATGAGTGCCTCCCGAAGATCCTTGGATAGATTCAAGGCATCTAAAATTGATAACTTGGCCGGTACTTGGGCCAAGTGTTTCAATACATCATAATTTTGATCTAATGGTCTACGTTTCCCAACAGGAACATGTGGTTTCGTATGTACCTTAGAATTTGATGCTTTGGAAGTAGATGCATCTTGTATCGGGGTAGGAGTTGGCAATACTCCTGGCTTTCACTACTGTAAATTTAGGCTATATCCACAGTTTCAAACTGTGGTTATAATCCCAAAAACCGTGGCTATAGGTTATAACCATGGTTCAATGAACCGTGGCTGGTATTGGCGTGTCTATAGGCCAACTTCTATAGCCACGGTTTCAAACAGTGGCTAAAGGTAAAACACAAACAAGCCTTATAGCCACGGTTAGAAACTATGTCTATAGATAAAAGTTCAATAAAAAAACACAGCAGGCCTGCAGGCCTGCCAGCCCCCCCCCCCCCCTTCCCCCTGCTAGTCCCCCCTTGCCAGTCCCCCCTTCCCCCTGCTAGTCCCCCTGCCCCCTGCTAGTCCCCCCCTGCCACCCCATGCTAGTCCCCCCCGTCCCTCCCCCCTTCCACCCCCTTCCAGTCCCCCCTGCCACTCCCCTTGCTAGTCCCCCCTACCCCCTGCTAGTCCCCCCCTGCCACCCCCCCTGCCAGTCCCCCCTGCCCCCTACCAGCACCCCCATGCCCCCTGCCAGTCCCCCCTGCCCCCTGCTAGTCCCCCTGCCAGTCCCCCCCTACCCCCTGCCACCCCCCCCTGCCAGTCCCCCCTGCCCCCTGCTAGTCCCCCTACCTGGACACCCCCTGTTGTACATATATTGGAGTTTTTCAAAGTAGCAACACATAATAATCCTGTCAGAGTACTGGAAGGTTTTCTTAGGTGGGCCAAATAGACTATGGATGAGCAGCACTTGGTTTTTGGAATGGTGAATATAGGCTATAGTTTGGATGCCATTAAAACCGGGCTATCTATGCTGAAACTTTTTGGTTTTACATGGGATGTTGGTGGATGAAAGGACATAAAGGTTCAAGAAGAAATTCACCAGAAGGATCTCCTACATGTTCCAGATAATGTTATTATGGAGGGAGATAAGGATATTGCAGTTATATCCAACAATCATCTTAAAGATGAAATGAGACAATATGATCACTACCCTCCCATGTCTGTCCCCCCCCCCTGGACACACCCCCTGATTAGTCACTGAAAGTGGCTAATATTCATTGTTAAGATCTTAATATTAATGCGTTTAAAAGTTCATAAACATCAATTTTAGTCCAATTCAGAAATTGAACTTCATTTCCCATCATTGTGCAATTCATGCTTAAAGTGTCAATTTGGGCCCACTCAATAATTTGCTTGTGGAAATTACAATATTCATCATTTTAATTTGATATTTTGGTATATTATTCTTCACTTTATTTGGAACATTTTTTCTTTTAGGTATTATGGATGAATCATAAGTGAAGATGGAGATTTTTTCACCTGAAGGCAGAAACTTTCTGGAAAAAGCATAATGGGCCTAAGGCCCATCAAACAAATGTGGGGCCCAAAAACCAAGCCCAATGAAGCTCAAATTTATACAGTAAAAATATAAAAATATGAGTATCATTTTATTAAACTGTGGCGGGAGCTAAGTCTAATGTTTTCATGATGATAAAGGGATCTGAAGTTGAGATTTAAATGGTGGACCCGACATTAAAGCACAGAAATCCGTCCCACCATTTTGACCATAACTTCAAAACGGATGAGCCAAATTTACTGAAATTTTTACAGCTCATATAGGACAGATGGAAGAAGATATTTTTATTCTACAACCCCTCCGGATTCATCTTTATTCAATTACAAATTCACATGTCAATATGGTGGACGAATCTGGACAGTTTTCCGGGTCAAATTCGAAACATCAATTTCCTTTTGATTATTCACCCTCCTTTTGACTCTATTAATTGTTGGGGGGTGAATTAATTGTTGGGGGATGTACCTAAGGCTCCTAATATGCCTATATAAAGAGCTAGTGGTGAAGAGAATAGGGTGGATATTTTTCTTATCATCTTTTGTTGCTTGTTTCATTGTAAGGTTATGCTTCCAAATTTCCGTTGTAATGTTTTCCATTTCCATGTAAGTTTCTTTTTTGTATCTTTATGTTCTTAATCAACTTCTTTCTATTATATATTTTCTATTTCATTTATTAAAACTTTATTATCACAAAGAACAATGATATCTCTGTGTTGTAGTGAATTAGTTCACACATAGGTGTGAATTTCATTCAAACACACGGAGGAGTGCTCGTTATTTCCACGGTTTTAATTTCTTCAATACAATTCTTGTTAGCCATATTCCTCCCACCATTGAGAGTATACCATCAATGGAGGGATAAAACTTTAATGGGATGATATTAGGAGGATGAAAAGTCTGGATTGAATGTTATTTTATGAACGAATTGTTGTTAATTGGATAATTAATTTAAGACATCCATTCTTCATTTATTTCTACTATTCATCTTTACTGTGTTTGAGAAAACTAAATTCAATTACTAAATGACCATATACCTCAGAGAGATCATGAATTTGGTTCTCTAAGTGTATAGGGGATTAGTAATTGTGTGTAGTAAGCACTAAACCAGAAAATGAGGAAGGTAGTGTTATTTTTGAAGAATAGATTCATCAAGAATTAATAAAACCAAAATTGTCTAAAGAAGTAAAATTCATTCAATCCACCCTGAGCATAATCCTAAGATCAACCCATTTTATTTGAATTTAATTCACTTAGGTTTCTTAGTGTTCTTTAAACCATCCAAAATCAAAACCAAAGTTGGCCACTTCATATCCCATCCTTCACCAAATCATAGCGTCTCAAGGTTACTTCTTTGGTCTCTGTGGATTCGACCCCTACATGTACTACATCGACCACTTTTACCAGTAGGGTAAATTTGGGTGAAAAAAAATTTTGGCGTCGTTTCAGGGGACCCAAGTTAGTACCTTAGACACTCATCTTCTTTTCTCACCCCAAATTCTTTATTCTCATCTTAATTTCTATTCTCTATTCCCCTTTCTTTTTCTGTGTGTCAAATGAATCCCAAAAACAACTTTCAATCAACTCCAATGGATTATCTTCAACAATACCCATTAATATACCAAGGCTATAATCAAATGGAAAATAAATATTTTGAATCACCTCACATAGAAAATTTCATTGACCAAACCATGATTGAATACACCACACCAGATGAGATCTACAATCAATGGGATGATGATTGTTTAGAGGATCAATTTCCATACCTCTCGAGGATGATTGAAGATATCAAACATAATGAAGTTCATGATGTCCAAACATCTATCAATACTAATTCTGAAAAAAATTCTTGAACATTTGTGTGAAAAAATGGATAAAATGAATTCAGAGGTTTCATCTTTAAGAGTAGAACTACAAAGCATTGAAATGGTTGTAGAACCCATTCCCACTCAGGTTGTCTCTTCCTCATCACTAATATAAGAATCTTGTCTCCCACAAACCTCACATGAATTTATTGAAGAACCAACCATTGAATTTGGGATAGTTGAAGATAATCAAGGAATTGTTGATGGGTGCTTAAATCAAGAGGAAATTAATTTTTTGGATTCACAAGGGGAAAATTTGTCTTCATGGATTGAGTGTTCAGAATATTGCTCCAATAACATTTTTTTAGAATCACCGATCATTGAAACACTAGGAGAAATCACAAAAATCGAGTCTATACCCATTCCTGAAATTCAACTGAACAATTTTCAGGAGGAATCACAATTTCAAAAAGAACCGATTATTTCTAAATTTTTTGAAGAAGAAATTTATTTTTCAAATTTCCAATTTTTTTTAGTAAAATTCAATCAACCCAACCTCAAAATTATTAACCTTTCATCCCCACTTAATTATCCCTTTATAGGGTACAAACAATACCTTTCAGTTTTAATTCATCCATCTCAGGAAACCAATAATGTAGGAATGATCCTTGGTGTCTAAGGAAAGACAATAGAAGCAAATCGATCAACCATTTCATATATTCCTTGGATTTTACCAATCATTGTAGAAAATAGGATTTTACACGAAAAAAAATTAAAAATAATAATCAATCTCAATCTTATTGAAGTGGAAAAAGATGGGTTAATTAAAATGTCAAAAGTTGGAATTGGATAAGTTGGGGGGTATAAGTCGGGCTAACGACGTTAAACAAAAGCGTTTCACGGGAGGCAACCCGTGGTTTTCATGTTTCCAATATTTTTGGAATCATATTTATTTTTCAAATAGGATTAATAAATCATTTTGATATTTTAAAAATATAATAAATTACTATATACTGTTGACATGTTCTTCTTTTATGAGTAAGGATGGGTATAAAAGGGTGCACCGTATTCATCTGTGTCACGCAGTGTGATCCTTGAGTAATACCTTACCCAGAAAATATAAAAAAGACAATGTATCATCAGTTTATTTTATTTATGTTTTTGTAGGTTAAAAAAAATTAGACTCTTGACCTGTTCTTATTTTATGAGTATGGATGGGTATGAAAGGGGAGCACCGTATTCATTTGTGTCACGCGGTGTGATCCCTAAGTAATACCTTACCTAGAAATTTAAAATAAGACAATATATCATTAGTTTGATTTAAAAAAACATGAAAACCCATAAAAATGATGATACTTGGAATTAAATAAATCAATGTGTTGTTTGTTTTGTCTACTTTGTCCTTCTTTTTATGGTTCAAGAACTATTTTTGGTGATATATGTTCAATCAAGGAGGTGCCTACATCCCCCAAGAGATCAAAGGAGTAATCTGGAGCATCATGAACTTCAACTTCAAAAACAAGGTGAATTTTTTAAATGTTTATCATTCTCAATTTCATCTTTTAACTCTTATCCTACCCCCTTCTAACTTTTCTTTTCTTTAAACACTGGGGACAGTGTTATTCTAAGTTGGGGGGAGATAAAAAATGATTTTTTTTTTGTGAATAAAAACATGCTTGAAAAGAAAAATTCCATTAACCATAAACATGATAACACACATTGAAAACTCTAAAATTGGATATCAAATAAATTTTTCATGCCTTGATTCTAATTTTAATGCAAGTTTAAGTTCATGAGCATAGTTTTTGGAAAGTGCGGTTGTCCGATATGATTTTTCAATGTTTAGATTTTCATCCTCTTAATAAAAATGCCACAATGCACGTCTACTAGATCATGGGTGTAAATTTGAGTTCTTGGGTCCCTTTCATTATAGCATAGGGTTCTGGGGTCACTTTTAGTTTAATTTGAGTATCCAAAAAAAAAATTGACCACATAGAGCAATGTTTTTTCCAAATGTGTGGCATCCGGAACTTGGGGATCGTGACTCCATAGTTGTCTTGCCCAGAGTTAGGCTTTATATCTCTATTGTAGAGCATGAAATTGACAATATGTGTGGCATCCGGCACTTGGGGATCATGACTCCATAGTTTTCTTTCCCAGAGTTATTATTTTCATATCTATTGTGGATAAAAAAATCATCAAAAAAATCAAAAAAATGGATACTAATATTAAGGTTTAATGTGATTCCCACCTAGCTGTCACGGGCTGAGCATCTCAGCACAGCAGTTCGCCCGTGCGGCACCCCAGCCCCCTCCAAAGCGGGCGGGGTTCAGCCGTCCAGCTCTTCATATGTGATGTTCACTGGTTTCGTCCTACCATGGACTCATCAGGAGAGTGGCCCCAACTCCCAACCAGTGGTGTCAAGGTTGACACGCACCATCATCCTCTTTGTCGGGGCGACTCTCATCTCTTAGACAGGGACTAACCAGATGAACCGCAGCTTTGATGTTCTTGCTGGTGTGGGACAGGACCCCCATGATTGGGTCGTGACATTATCCCACCACCATTCCATGCACGCCCTTGTGCATGAAGGATTGTAGCCTTTTGTGTGTCCGCGACTGCTTCCAACTAACTGGTTACCAAGCATGGCCTCAGGGGACGCTCCTTCCTTGTCGTTGGCATCAATGGCCCACCCACTCTCTGGGTCTCAAACCACCGTGGTCCACTGATAAAACACTATTTTATTGAATATTTTATTGATAATAAATGATATAATTTCCTCACATTGTGTTAAATATGTTTATTTATAAAATATTTGGGATTTGATCATTCATTTGAAAATTTGGTGAAAATTCCAGTTTTACCCTTAATAGTGCACTGTAGTATTTCGAAGATAAATATTTTTATATTTATTATTTGAATTTGAAATTTTGTAACAGTTTTCCTAACTTCATTTTATACAACTTGCATTCAGGACACTAGAGCTAAAGAGTGAATTTGGATGAAGTAAATGAGCCATTAATCCAATGGTGGGCTGGACTCGGCAGAATGGACATGGGTTATGTATTTGGGCCATATCTTATACATACGGGCTTGGATTGAGCCCAACTTTTGAGGAAAGCTCGGGGACATGAGTTTTCACAAATCATCCTTCTGGAAGGCCGGTCAATTCACGCGTTTTGGAGGTCAAATTGGCTGTGAAAGTTGGAATAAAATATTTGGCCGAGATTTTCATTTCACACTTAAAAAGTTATGTATCCCTAACCCTCAAAAACTCTATTTAAAGGGGGTTTTAACTCTTTGAGAACGCTGGTCGAGGCTTTGGTAATGTGTGTCCGAAAGGGTGTCTCTTTGGAGCCCCTCACAACTCTTGGAGGAAGTAAGCCTTTGTGCAAACCTCTCTTCCAAAAAGGCTCTCCTCTCTCACCTCTTCTTTGTATTTCTTTTCTTTCATGTTTGTTTCTTGAATTTTTCTTCAAATAATATTCTGTATTCATCCCTATTATTCTTATCTTAATATTCTTAATTGGGTTGGAATCAAGAGTGGAGACAATATTGGGTTCTACCCTTTCAATCCGTTGCTTATGCAAAACGTCTCCACGATGACTACACCACCCATGGAAGAGTAGTTCTTTTTAGTAATCGATCGACCTCTATCCTTATTCATTAATTTATTTTGAATCAATGAGCTACTGTAATTCACATATTATGATCTATTAATTTAGTTTTTAATTTAAATGAAACTAATCAAGCAATTGAATAGTTAACACAAACCACGCGAGGTCGGGAATTGTGTGAACTGTGAGAGCGCAACCTTAACCGGTAATTCAAAACCACATGGGATCAATTTGTAGAGTTCAAATATAATCCCTAAACTCAATTAATCCTCATTTACAGAGTGGTTATGTGCCTTAATTTAGCACTGACCATAAGCTAATTTTAGAACATCAATCAAATCAGGGTGTTGCGATTGCATGTTCCGAAGTTAGCCTAAGGTTAAAATTCACTTCAATCTTCGTGGTAAAGTTAATTCTCGTAGGGTTCGGGATTTAACAAATTAAGGGATCATAATTAAGTGAATATTAATTTAAATGATAATGATTAATAAATGATTGAAGAGGTAGAGTTAGATCGATTACGTCTTTTAAATATTGTCTAAACAAACATCTTTTTGTTGTGTCATTTTAATCAAACTTCATTTCAAAACTAAAAACAAAAAAAAAATACAATCTTCTTCCAGCAAACTTCTTCTAGATTCATAAACTATAAACAAACACCCCCATCCTTTCAAGTAGTGTTTTTATTCTCTTTTATTTTACTTCTAGAATACCTCTAAAAATTGTTTTAATTCACTTCCTCCTTTGAGAGACGACCTTGGTCAGCCACTCTACTGCACCTAAGTACCCCAAAATCATACTAATCATTTGAGGGCGCCCACGACAGTGCTCTTTCAAATTGGCGCCGTTGCCGGGGAGGCAAGTAATTATTTCAACCAATTAGAGGTATTTATTTTATTTTACATTTTAATTCTCTTCCTCTCTTCTTTCTTCCGTCTTTACCCAATCTGATTTTTTTTTCTTCTTCTTTTGTCTCTTTCTACTTCTTTTTGGACCATCAAACTTCTAATTTTTATTTTACTATGGTCCACATTCCTTCTTTTCATCTTTCATTGATTGATGACACGAACTAATCCCGAAGTTCTCTTAGATCTTGACCCTGAGATTGAACGTAGCCTTAGGGCATGAATCAGACATTCTCAGTCTACGGGAAGTTTCAACATTCAACCAGTTGGAGAATTACTCCAATATCAGAACATTGAAATTGGAAGCAATTCAAATTCTACCATAAAACAAGAACCAATGGCTGGAAACAATGGAAATGAACTTAATAGAACCATTCGAGAATTGGTTGCACCTGATATTAACTATCAACCAAATTGTATTGCATACCCAAATCTCGAATCGGACTTCGAACTGAAATCTGGGTTAATTCACTTACTTCCAAAGTTTCATGGCCACTCTGGTGAGGATCCCAATAAACATTTGAAAGAATTTAATGTGGTTTTCTCAACCCTAAAACCTAGAAATGTCTCTGAAGATCAAATCAAACTAAGAGCATTCCCATTCTCACTTGATGGAGTTGCGAAAGATTGGATGTATTATTTACAACCCGAAGATGTAACTTGTTGGAACGATTTGAAACGTCTTTTCTTGCAGAGATTTTTTCCAGCATCAAGGACCACATACATTCGAAAGGAGATATCAGGGATCAAGAAAGCACAAGGGGAGTCAATGTATGAGTACTGGGAGCGATTCAAGAAGTTGTGTGCAAGCTTCCCACATCACCAAATCAGTGAGCAACTCCTCATCCAATACTTCTACGAAGGACTCACACCCATGGAGAGGATCATGGTGGATGCTGCAACTGGAGGGGCATTGGTGGACAAGACACCAGTAGCTACATGAGTATTGATCGACAAAATGGCCCAAAACTCTCAACAATTCGGTGATAGAGGTACACCACATGTTCGAGGAGTACATAAAGTGAGTCCTTCTTATCTTGAAAGTCATTTGATTGATACTAAGTTAGAAGAATTGACAACTATGGTGAGGTAGATTTCATTGGCTCAAAAGACATCCCAACCCCCTCCTTCAAGGCCTTGTGGTATTTGCACTGAGACAAGCCACCCAACTGACTGTTGCCCACAACTCCAAGAAACAGAAGATTGTGCAGCAGTGTTCCCTGGGAGACCATTTCAGCAGCAACAACAACAACCATATCCCCAAAAGAATTTTGATCCAACATACAACCAAGGGTGGAAAGATCTAGAGGACATGAGGTATGGATCTGGACAACAACAAAGGCCCCCTTTTCAACCAAACTTCCAGCAGCCTCCACCTTACCAACAGGGTTTCCAACAACCCCAAAGGAGATTCGAAGCTCAAACATCAACGAGTCAGAAACAAGGGAATATCCAACACAAGGTAGACTCTAACACTGATGATATTTTGAAACAAATTGTTCTTAATCAATAGAATGAGATGAAGAGTCAAGGTTAGGAGATGAGAGAGTTGAAGACTCAAATGAGTCAGATTGCCACCGCCCTCCATGAACTTGTGAGTAAGAATTCTGGAAATCTACCTTCCCAACCCACTCCAAATCCAAAGGGGAATGTTAGTGCCATAAAATTGAGAATTGGGAAGCAAATGAACGATACATCTGCACCTACCATTCCACCGGGATTCACCTCAACTTCAGAGAAGCCTCATTCCATACCAACTGATGAGCAATCCAAGGAGAAAGATAAAGGTAAGAAAAAGATTGATGATGTTCCTCCTAAACCCCTTACTTTTCCAAACAGGGTTTTTCAAACCAAGAAGATGGCTGAAGAAGCAATGCAAAAGGAGGTTTTGGACACATTCAAGCGTGTGGAGATCAACATTCCTCTACTTGAAGCCATTAAGAAAATTCCAAGGTATGCGAAATTCTTAAAAGAACTTTGTACCAATCGAAGAGGGCTCAAGGGAAATGAGAGGATAAACCTTGGAAGGAATGTCTCGGCACTCATTACACCAACTCTAGCAATGCCAACAAAGTGCAAGGATCCCGGGACATTCACCATCCCATGCACCATAGGGGAGTTGCACTTCTCTGATGCTCTTTGTGATTTGGGAGCTTCCATAAATGTGATTCCTCACTCTGTATTCTCTTCCTTGCAGGTTGGTGAGTTGAAGCCAACAAGAGTAGTGGTGCAATTGGCGAATAGAGCTACGGCATATCCAGCAGGAGTCCTTGAGGATGTACTTTTCCGGGTAAGAGACATGATCTTTCCAGCGGATTTCTATGTTCTTAACATGGAGGATGATCAGGTAAGTTCTCATGCCCCCATTATCTTAGGTAGGCCCTTCCTCAAAACTGCAAAAACTATCATAAATGTCAATGCGGGTACACTTTCCATGGAATTTGGGGATGAAGTTGTGATATTTAATGTTATGTATTCCATGAAGTACCCCTCTGAGGACCATTCTTCTTTTGTTATCTCCCATTTTGAACCACCAAATAAAAACTCCATAGAATTTGATTGTCCTATTCTTAGGGAGATTATGAGTATTGGTTCGAGTTTGATGTCTAAGAGCACTTCCACACATGTTTCTTATACACAATCCTATCTTGGATTTGATTTTGATGTGGATTCATATTCTGATTTTGATCATGTTCACTCTGATTATGAAATGGCTATTGAGTATGCTGATGGATTTGATGCTTTATTCTATGATTTTGATGATGTCTATTCTGATACTGATGCTCTTTGTGCACATATTTCAGTTCCTTCAATGTCTCCATCCATACTACACCCTCCTTCATTAGAACTCAAGCCATTGACACCAAATCTGAAATACTCATACTTGTTGAGTGGTGAGAGATTACCTGTTATCATTGCTAACAATCTCCCTTTTGAACATGAAGAAAAGCTTTTGAATATTTTGAGGGAGAACATCAGGGCGATTGGGTGGACCTTGGCTGACATATCAGGTATTAGCCCCTCCATTTGCATGCATAGGATTCTCTTGGAGGATGGGGCTAAACCGGTGAGACAACCACAAAGGAGACTCAATCCCACCCTCCTGGAAGTTGTTAAAAAGGAAGTTGAGAAATTGCTCGAGGCAGGTATAATATTTCCCATTTCAGATTCTCAGTGGGTAAGTCCTATTCAGGTTGTGCCTAAGAAAAGTGGTGTTACTGTTGTTAAAAATGAGAAAGATGAGTTAGTTCCAATGAGGGTGAAAAATAGTTGGCGTGTGT
The DNA here is from genome assembly GCA_963277665.1 of Viscum album. Taxonomy (NCBI): domain Eukaryota; kingdom Viridiplantae; phylum Streptophyta; class Magnoliopsida; order Santalales; family Viscaceae; genus Viscum; species Viscum album. The sequence continues at coordinate 144,471,383 of OY728150.1, forward strand.
GTATTGATTATAGGAAACTAAATCAGTCCACTCGCAAGGACCATTTCCCCCTCCCATTTATTGATCAGATGCTTGAGAGACTAGCTGGGAAGACACACTATTGTTTCTTGGATGGATTTTCTGGCTATTTTCAGGTTCTCATTGCAGTAGAGGACCAGGAGAAGACAACATTCACCTGCCCATTCGGTACCTTTGCTTACCGAAGGATGCCATTTGGACTTTGCAATGCCCTAGGTACCTTCCAGAGATGCATGGTGAGTATTTTCTCAGATTTCATTGAGACCTTCATGGAGGTATTTATGGATGATTTTACAGTTTATGGGTCCTCATTTGATGAATGTCTCTCTAGTTTGGGTGATGTGTTGCATCGTTGTATTGAGAAGAATCTGGTCTTAAATTTTGAAAAATGTCATTTCATGGTCGAAAAGGGAATTGTCTTAGGTCATATAGTCTCACAACATGGAATTGAAGTTGATAAATCTAAGGTAGACATTATTTCATCCCTCCCATATCCTACATGTGTGCGTGATGTTCGATCATTCCTTGGGCATGCTGGATTTTATCGACGCTTCATCAGAGATTTTAGTAAGATTGCTCTACCCTTATCTCGATTGCTTCAAAAAGATATTGACTTCAATTTTGATGATTCATGCAGGGTATCATTTGATGAACTGAAGAAGTGTCTGACCACTCCACCAATCATACAGCCCCCATGGTGGGACCTTCCATTTGAGCTTATGTGTGACGCTTCCAACTTCGCGGTTGGAGCTGTCTTATCTCAGAGGGTGGAGGGACGTTCACATGTGATCGCTTATGCATCGAGGACACTGGATTCAGCCCAATCAAACTACACAACCACGGAAAAGGAGTTTCTTGCTGTCATATTTTCTTTAGATAAATTCCGTTCATATTTATTGGGCTCTAAAGTAGTTGTTTTTTCTGACCATGCAGCTTTGAGGTACCTCCTAAAGAAGCCAGATGCAAAGCCACGCCTTATCCGTTGGATGCTCCTTCTTCAAGAGTTTGACCTTGAGATAAAGGACAAGAAGGGGTCAGAGAATTTGGTGGCAGACCACATGAGTAGGCTTACTCACACACTAGAGGGTGACACCTTGGACCAGGTACCACTTCGGGACACTTTCCCCGATGAGCATCTCTATACCATCTCAGGTAAGCATCCTTGGTATGCTGATTTAGTTAATTACATTGTTGGCTCTGAAATCCCAGTAAATTTGAAGAAGCATCAAGTCCAAAAATTAAAAAGTGAGTCTAGGTATTATGTGTGGGATGATCCTTACCTCTGGCGCATGTGTAGTGACCAAGTCATTAGGAGGTGTGTTCCCGATCATGAGTTTGAGTCTGTTTTGCAATTTTTTCATACACTTGCATGTGGTGGACACTTTGGACCCCAACGGACAGCTAGGAAGGTTTTAGACTCTGGATTATATTGGCCTAGATTATTCCATGATGCCCATGTGTTTTGTAAGTCATGCTCTCGTTGCCAACACACTGGGAACATTTCTAAGAGACATGAGATGCCCCAACAACCCATACTATTCTATGAGATTTTTGATGTATGGGGCATTGATTTTATGGGTCCTTTTCCTATTTCATTTGGATTTTTGTATATTTTGGTTGCTGTTGATTATGTGAGTAAATGGGTGGAGGCCAAGGCCACCAGGACTGACGATTCTCATGTTGTTGTGGACTTTGTCAAAACACAGATTTTCTGCAGGTTTGGAATACCAAAGGCCATCATCAGTGACCAAGGGACACACTTTTGCAATAGGAATTTGGCTTCCCTCCTTCGAAAGTATGGGGTGACACACAAAACATCAACACCATACCACCCCCAAACAAATGGCCAGGCTGAGGTTTCAAATCGTGAGTTGAAACAAATCTTGGAGAAAACCGTGCAGCCAAATAGGAAGGATTGGAGCAAGCGCTTGGATGATGCATTGTGGGCTTATAGGACAGCATACAAGACCCCCATTGGTATGTCCCCATTTCGGATTGTTTTTGGGAAATCGTGCCATCTCCCTATGGAAGTCGAGCATCGGGCATATTGGGCTATAAAGAAATGCAACATGGATTTGGCCCAAGCTGGAATTCAAAGGAAGTTGCAAATTCAAGAGCTTGAGGAGATTCGACTGTCATCATATGAGAACTCAAGGCTCTACAAGGAAAGATCAAAAGCAGCTCATGACAAAATGATCCAACAAAGGGAGTTTCATGTTGGAGAGAAAGTCCTTCTTTATAGTTCACGACTGAATTTGATGCCTGGTAAGTTGCGTTCCAAATGGTTAGGTCCTTATATTGTGTCTAATGTTTTTCCTTATGGTGCAGTGGAGATCACACAAGAGGACACTGGAAGGAGCTTTACAGTCAATGGGCAACGTTTGAAGAGATACATTGAGGGACATCCTATTGATGCAGTGGATTTTATCACACTGCATGACCCCATCATCACTTGATCACATCAGGCTGTTCCTAACCCTTTCACTTTTATATTATTTGTCCTATTTAAAAATTCTGAATTTCATGTGCATATATCATCTCACGGGTTCACATTGAGGACAATGCAATATTTTAAGTGTGGGGGAGGGAACCTTTTAGTTTAGTAATTTCAATTGTTTTCCTGTTTAAAAAAAACCAAAAAAAAATTGTTTGTTTTTCAAATTTTGTGTGTTTATTTTACAATTTTATGTGTTTTTTTGAAACATTTTGAGCTAAAATGATTCTCATCACCATTTTTAAATCCATATCAATAAGTGAAACAATTTACCCCTTGAAACTAAGCTTAAATGAATGCTTAAATGACTTTGTTTCAAGTTCAAATATTTAGTAATTTCATGAAAAGTACACTGAATTTTGAATCCCATGCCAATCTCACTATCTTTATATTTGAAATCACTTTCCTGTGAGGCTTCTAAACCATTATTTTCATATTCTTTACATTCACCTCACTTCTTGAGAGAACCAAACCATGCTTGATTTAACCAGAATTTGATCTATTCCTGTCAAAACTTGAGGGTTTGAGGTACATATGTTTAAATGATTGTGGCATTTGTTTGGTATTAAAGCCCCTATTTCAAAGAATCTTTTTTTTAATGGCCTACCTTGAATATTTAATCCTTGTATCCCTTAGAATCCATGCACAGCCTGTTAGGTTAAGCCACATTACAAGCCAATTTTCCCTATCCAACCAACTCTTGAAGTGAAATTGCATAATCTAGTTGAGCTTAAGTGTGGGGGAAGCTGTCTTGTGTTGTGCCACCACATTATGTGATACTTTGGGTGGAACATTAAATTCTGAAGAGATGTGTTTGCTGCTAAAGAAAGTCATTATATTTAAAGCTGTGCCTTTTCTGGAGCTTTCATGACAAGTGAAGTTGTGCCTTTTCTGGAGCTTCTAATTGAGGTGGAAATTTGTGCCCATCTGGAGCTTTCAAGAAAATCATGTTTGAGAAGATTGAAATTTTTTTTATACTGAAATGATGAATGGTGTAAACCTTTCATGACTTTTCATGATGATGGATCTGAATTGATACTATGGGGATTGAAGAGAAGACCATATTTAAGTGAAAATTAGATTAATGCAATTTTGCTTCAAAAGAGTCAAGCCCTCCTCATTCAGCCTCAGAGTTTTTCACATCTTAATCCTACCAACCGAAAGCCACAGAACAACCTTGAAAAGTCCTCATGATAAACATATGTCCTTGACTCACATCGGGTAGCGATGTAGGAATCTATCAAGCCTATGGTGACCCTTGTATGAGTTTGGATGAGAAAGACATTGCAAAAAAATTGATATTTGAGTGATGAGAGAAAATTCAAGCGAGGTAAGTGTTTTGTGCATGGGCGGATAAATGAAGTGGAAATATATTGAATGACATAAATGGAGAACTTGAAATAAGGTTTTTTATGAGGCATGATATCTTTTTATTCTTGGTGTGAAATTTATTGATCTTAAGGATATGTGTTTTTAAAATTGGTTTTGATTTGATATTGATGTTTACTTGATATGAGGTTTTTCCCAGGTGTGCAAAAGGGTAAGTGTGGGGGAGTTGATAAAACACTATTTTATTTAATATTTTATTGATAATAAATGATATAATTTCCTCACATTGTGTTAAATATGTTTATTTATAAAATATTTTGGGATTTGATCATTCATTTGAAAATTTGGTGAAAATTCCAGTTTTACCCTTAATAGTGCACTGTAGTATTTCGAAGATAAATATTTTTATATTTTTTATTTGAATTTGAAATTTTGTAACAGTGTTCCTAACTTCATTTTATACAACTTTAATTCAGGACACTAGAGCTAAATAGTGCATTTGGATGAAGTAAATGAGCCATTAACCCAATGGTGGGCTGGACTCGGCAGAATGGACATGGGTTCTGTATTTGGGACATATATTCTACATACGGGCTTGGATTGAGCCCAAATTTTTAGGAAAGCTCGGGGACATGATTCTTCACAAATCATCCTTCTGGAAGGCCGGTCAATTCACGAGTTTTGAAGGACAAATTGGCGGTGCAAGTTGGAATAAAATATTTGGCCGAGATTTTCATTTCACACTTAAAAAGTTATGTATCCCTAGCCCTCACAAACTCTATTTAAATGGGGTTTTAACTCTTTGAGAACGCTGGTCGAGGCTTTGGGAAGGTGTGGCCAAAAGGGTGTCTCTTGGGAGCCCCTCACAACTCTTGGAGGAAGTAAGCCTTTTTGCAAACCTCTCTTCCAAAAAGGCTCTCCTCTCTCACCTCTTCTTTGTATTTCTTTTCTTTCATGTTTGTTTCTTGAATTTTTCTTCAAATAATATTCTATGTTCATCCCTATTCTTCTTATCTTAATCTTCTTAATTGGTTTGGAATCAAGAGTGGAGACAAGATTGGGTTATACCCTTTCAATCCGTTGCTTATGCAAAACGTCTCCACGATGACTACACCACCCATGGAAGAGTAGTTCTTTTTAGTAATCGATCGACCTCTATCCTTCTTCATTCATTTATTTTGAATCAATGAGCTACTGTAATTAACATATTATGATCTATTAATTGATTTTTTAATTTAAATGAAACTAAGCAAGCAATTGAATAGTTAACACAAACCACGCGAGGTCAGGAATTGTGTGAACTGTGAGAGCGCAACCTTAACCGGTAATTCAAAACCACATGGGATCAATTTGTAGAGTTCAAATATAATCGCTAAACTCAATTAATCCTCATTTCCAGAGTGGTTATGTGCCTTAATTTACCACTGACCATAAGCTAATTTTAGAACATCAATCAAAGCAGGGTGTTGCGATTGCATGTTCCGAAGTTAGCCTAAGGTTAAAATTCACTTCAATCTTCGTGGTAAAGTTAATTCTCGTAGGGTTCGGGATTTAAAAAATTAAGGGATCATAATTAAGTGAATATTAATTTAAATGATAATGATTAATAAATGATTGAAGAGGTAGAGTTAGATCGATTACGTCTTTTAAATATTGTCTAAACAAACATCTTTTTGTTGTGTCATTTTAATCAAACTTCATTTCAAAACTAAAAACAAAAAAAATACAATCTTCTTCCAGCAAACTTCTTCTAGATTCATAAACTATAAACAAACACCCCCATCCTTTCAAGTAGTGTTTTTATTCTCTTTTATTTTACTTCTAGAATACCTCTAAAAATTGTTTTAATTCACTTCCTCCTTTGAGAGACGACCTTGGTCAGCCACTCTACTGCACCTAAGTACCCCAAAATCATACTAATCATTTGAGGGCGCCCACGACAGCGATCTTTCATCCACCCTCTCTCTCAGGGTCGAAAACCACCTCCATGAGACCCACCCTTCATAGTGGCGTCTCTGCCTCGGACATCTCACAAGCGCGACCTTCTATGTCGTGTCACCTCCGCATGACACCCCGGGACTCCGATCCCACCACCAAGGTCCATCCGGAAGCATTCCGCAACACCACGAGGCACATTCCCTCTGATACCACTTGTCACAGGCTGAGCATCTCAGCACAGCAGTTCGCCCGTGCGGCACCCCAGCCCCCTCCAAGGCGGGCGGGGTTCAGCCGTCCAGCTCTTCATATGTGTGGTTCACTGGTTTCGTCCTGCCATGGACTCATCAGGATAGTGGCCCCAACTCCCAACCAGTGGTGTCAAGTTTGAAACGCACCATCATCCTCTTTGTCGGGGCGACTCTCATCTCTTAGATAGGGACTAACCAGATGAACCTCATCTTTGATGTTCTTGCTGGTGTGGGACAGGACCCCCATGATTGGGTCGTGACATTATCCCACCACCATTCCATGCACGCCCTCATGCATGTAGGATCGTGGCCTTTTGTGTGTCCACGACTGCTTCCAACTAACTGGTTACCAAGCATGGCCTCAGGGGACGCTCCTTCCTTGTCGTTGGCATCAATGGCCCACCCAATCTTTGGGTCGCAAACCACCGTGGTCCACCCTCTCTATTAGGGTCGAAAACCACCTCCAAGAGACCCACCCTTCATAGTGGCGTCTCTGCCTCGGACATCTCGCAAGCACGACCTTCTGTGTCGTGTCACCTCTGCATGACACCCCGGGACTCTGCTCCCACCACCAAGGTCCGTCCGGTAGCATTCTGCAACACAATGAGGCACATTCCCTCTGATACCACTTGTCACGTGCTGAGCGTATCAGCACAGTAGTTCGCCCGTGCGGCACCCCAACCCCCTCCAAGGCGGGTGGGGTTCAGCCGTCCAGCTCTTCATATGTGAGGTTCACTGGTTTCGTCCTGCCATGGACTCATCAGGAGATGAGAGTCGCCCCGACAAAGAGGATGATGGTGTGTGTCAACCTTGACACCACTGGTTGGGAGTTGGGGCCACTCTCCTGATGAGTCCATGGCAGGACGAAACCAGTGAACCTCACATATGAAGAGCTGGACGGCTGAACCCCGCCCGCCTTGGAGGGGGCTGGGGTGCCACATGGGTGAACTGTTGTGCTGAGATGCTCAGCCCGTGACAAGTGGTATCAGAGGGAATGTGCCTCGTGGTGTTGTGGAATGCTGCCGGATGGACCTTGGTGGTGGGAGCGGAGTCCCGGGGTGTCATGCGGAGGTGACACGACACAGAAGGTCGCGCTTGCGAGATGTTCGAGGCAGATACGCCACTATGAAGGGTGGGTCTCGTGGAGGTGGTTTTCGACCCTGAGAGAGAGGGTGGACCACGGTGGTTTGCGACCCAGAGAGTGGGTGGGCCATTGATGCCAACGACAAGGAAGGAGTGTCCCCTGAGGCCATGCTTGGTAACCGGTTAGTTGGAAGCAGTCGCGGACACACAAAAGGCCACGATCCTGCATGCACGAGGGCGTGCATGGAATGGTGGTGGGAGAATGTCACGACCCAATCATGGGGGTCCTGTCCCACACCAGCAAGAACATCAAAGTTGCGGTTCATCTGGTTAGTCCCTATCTAAGAGATGAGAGTCGCCCCGACAAAGAGGATGATGGTGCGTGTCAACCTTGACACCACTGGTTGGGAGTTGGGGCCACTCTCATGATGAGTCTATGGTAGGACGAAACCAGTGAACCTCACATATGAAGAGATGGACGGCTGAACCCCGCCCGCCTTGGAGGGGGCTGGGGTGCCGCACGGGCAAACTGCTGTGCTGAGATGCTCAGCCCGTGACATAGCGCTTCCATTTTTTTCCCCTTGAACAATAAAATGGGCCCCATATCTTTTGTGATGCACAACACTTTTTCATGCTTAATTTAAATTGGATGAAATGTGGCGATGAATTTGAACAAAGGAATGGGCTTGGGTTTGGGATATGCTTATGGACCTATCTTGTTTTAAATGATTTTTATGGGTTCCATAATTTTTTTTTGGTATGAATTCTTTGGGTGATCAATGTGTATTTAAATGTTTTTGGAAAAGGGGATTTGAATTTCATATTTGTAATATATTTTGCTCGGGACTAGAAAAACTCAAGTTGGGGGGTGTGATTAGTCACTAAAAGTGGATAATATTCATTGTTAAGATCTTAATATTAATGTGTTTAAAATTTCATAAACATCAATTTTTGTCCAATTCAGAAATTGGACTTCATTTCCCGTCATTGTGCAATTCATGCTTAAAGTGTCAATTTGGGACCACTCAATAATTTGCTTGTGGAAATTACAATATTCATCATTTTAATTTGATATTTTGTTATATGATTCATCACTTTATTTGGAACATTTTTTATTTTAGGTATTATGGATGAATCACAAGTGAAGATGGAGATTTTTTCACCTGAAGGCAGAAACTTGTGGAAAAATCATAATGGTCCTAAGGCCCATCAAACAAATGTGGGGCCCACAAACCAAGCCCAATGAAGCTCCAATTTATACAGTAGAAAGATACAAATATTAGGGTCATTTTAGTCAATTGTGTCTGGAGCTAATTCTAATGTTTTTATGATGATAAAGGGATCTGAAGTTGAGATTTAAATGGTGGACCCGACATTAATGCACAGAAATCCGTCCCACCATTTCGACCATAACTTCCAAACGGATGAGCCAAATTTCCTGAAATTTTTACAGCTCATAGAGGACAGATGGACGAAGAAATTTGGATACTACAACCCCTCCGGATTCAGCCTTACCTAGAAAATATAAAGAATACAATGTTTCATCAGTTTATTTTATTTATGTTTTTGTAGGTTAAAAAAATTAGACTCTTGACCTGTTCTTCTTTTATGAGTATGGATGGGTATGAAAGGGGAGCACCGTATTCATCTGTTTCACGTAGTGTGATCCCTGATTAATAAATTACCTAGAAATTTAAAAGAAGACAATTTATCATTAGTTTGATTTAAAAAAAAATGGAAACCCATAAAAATGATGATACTTGGAATTAAATAAATCAATGTGTTGTTTGTTTTGTCTGCTTTGTCCTTATTTTTATGGTTCAGGAACTATTTTGGGTGATACATGTTCAATCAAGGAGGTGCCTACATCCCCCAAGAGATCAAAGGAGTAATCTGGAGCATCATGAAATTCATTTTCAAAAACCAGGTGAATTTGTTCCATGTTTATCATTCTCAATTTCATCTTTTAACTCCTATCCTACCCCCTTCTAACTTTTATTTTCTTTAAACACTGGGGACAATGTTATTCTAAGTTGGGGGGAGATAAAAAATGATTTTTTTTTGTGAATAAAAACATGCATGAAAAGAAAAATTCCATTAACCATAAACATGATAACACACATTGCAAACTCTAAAATTGGATATCAAATAAATTTTGCATGACTTGATTCTGATTTTAATGCAAGTTTAAGTTCATGAGCATAGTTTTTGGAAAGTGCGGTTGTCCGATGTGATTTTTCAATGTTTACATTTTCATCCTCTTAATAAAAATGCCACAATGCATGTCTACTGGATCGTGGGTGTAAATTTGAGTTCTTGGGTCCCTTTCATTATAGCATAGGGTTCTGGGGTCACTTTTAGTTTAATTTGAGTATCCAAAAAAACAAAAAAAACAAAAACAAAAAAACAAAAAAACAAAAAAAAAATTGACCAAATAGAGCAATGTTTTGTCTAAATGTGTGGCGTCTGGCACTTGGGGATCGTGACTCCATAGTTGTCTTGCCCAGAGTTAGGCTTTATATCTCTATTGTAGAGCATGAAATTGACAATATGTGTGGCGTCCGGCACTTGGGGATCGTGACTCCATAGTTGTCTTTCCCAGATTTAATCTTTTCATATCTATTGTGGATAAAAAAAATCATCAAAAAAAATCAAAAAAAATGGATACTCATATTAAGGTTTAATGTGATTCCCACCTAGTGCTTCCATTTTTTCCCCTTGAACAATAAAATGGGCCCCATATCTTTTGTGATGCACAACACTTTATCATGCTTAATTGAAATTGGATGAAATGTGGCGATGAATTTGAACAAAGGAATGGGCTTGGGCTTGGGATATGCGTATGGACCTAGCTCCCCCACCCCCTCCCCTACACGGACACCCCCCACCCAGGACAGACACCCCCCTTGACAGACAGACAACCCTAGACAGACAACCCTGGATACCCCCCTCCCCTGGACAGACCCCCCCCCCAGACAGACACCCCCCCACCCTGGACAGACACCCCCCCTGGACAGACACCCCTAGACACCCCCCTCCCCTGGATAGCCCCCCTGGACACCCCCCTCCCCTAGACAGAACACCCCCCCCCCTCCCTGGACAGATACCCCTGGACACCCCCCTCCTTGGACAGATACTCCAAGACGGACACCCCCCCCTAGACAGACACCCCCCTCCCCCAGACAGACACCCCCTTGGACAGAACACTCCCCCTCCCTTGACAGACACCCCCCTCCCCTGGACAGACACCCCCCCACCCGGACCCTCCCCTCCCCCCTCCCTCCTGGACACCCCCTCCCCTGGATAGAAACCCCCTGGAATGCTAATACAGTTGGCCATGCAATTTGAAATCAAAGATAAAAACTAAAACAGAATACATTGCAAAGCCCCCCCCCCTCCAGGACACTCCCCCCCACCCCTGGAATGCTAATACAGTACGTCATGAAATTTGAAATCAAAGAAAAAAACAAAAACAGAACACATTGCAACCCACCCTGGAATTCTAATACAGTTGGCCATGCAATTTGAAATCAAAAACAAAAACTAAAACAGAACACATTACACCCCCCCCCCCATGTTACTCATTGTATCATTTTTTAAGGATACTAAATTATTAACAGGTTCACCAATCCCTGAAGTTGATTCCCAATGATACTCATCCTCTATATGTTGAAGGAGAATGAATTCATCTCAGTTTCATCAATTTTTTTCTGTAGGTTTACTTCAAGACCATTGTGTTAGACTACACTAGGATGGTCATGATCCTTGTCTCACATGCCTAATTTTTTAAGGTAATCAGCATGTCACCACAAGAGTGATGATGATGGAACCCTTCATTGAAATGGGAGGATGGGAGTTTAAAACATATCTTTATGGTTTTCATTTCCCATTCCATATTTCTGTTGCGGAATCGTCGAGAGGCGCAACGACGGAGGTTTTTCCAGTGGTAACCCTAGCCCGAAAATGAGCTATAAAATGGAGAAGACGATCACTATTCGGAAAAATAATCTCGCGTTTCTACAGTGAATGGTGGCCCCTTTGTCAAAAGTGCTATAATGGTCAGAGATGCTACAGTTCCGAACAATTTCTCTTATATAATTAACACATTCCCAACTGGATCAGGAAACACCAATCCAACAATTTCTCTTATATAATTAACACATGCCCATGAATCTTGTTCTTGATTCCATCTCCATGTGGACATCGGTTAATAATGTCACTTTATTCCTTATCAAGGTGAAAACCTAATGATCAAAGTTTACTAGAATTTCAATTACATTGTATATTTAGACAATACCATAAATATCTTTCTCATTTCTGGAAGTGAGGGAATCTTATGCTTGTCACATATAAGTAAAGGTGGGATCTTCAGTTATGATCTGGGCAGGAAGGTTGTTATATCTTCTTTTGTCAAGCCATATATACATCTTAGGAATACGCAGTCAGTTGACTACTTTGGAAGCTGTTTGTGAGTACCCGATCAAGGAGAGAGACAACTGTGAGACCTTTGTTTGTTGTTGGACAACACCAGCATCTTTCGTCCAGGAGTAGGGCCAATCACGGCATTACCGCAGCATGACCACGACGTGTTGTCCCAGTCCAGAAACATCCGCGGGGCAGCATCTTCTGGCTAGGAGCGAAGGGAACGGGAGGAGGCGGGGCAACATTCCAGTCGTCGCCCTACCGGCAGAAATTATGATTAGTCAGTCTCAACATTGATCACAAGACTCATGGAATACTATCACTACGAACTGTCACGGGGTGTCATCCTGAAGCAAATCCAAACTGCGGCGTGACCGCGGCATGACCGCTGCGTGACAGACCCCCCCCCCCCCCCCGACAGACCCCCTCTGGACAGCCCCCCATCCCTCCTGGACACCCCCCCATCCCCCTTGGACAACCCCCATCCCCCCTGTACAATCCTCCCTCCTTTCTGGACAACCCCCCCCCCTCCTAGACACCCCCCCTCTCCTTCCTGGACAGACCCCCCTCCCTGACAGACCCCCCTGGACAGCCCCCCATCCCTCCTGGACACCCCCTGGACAGACAAAGGCATCATTCGAATTGATCGAATTCCAAGTGTCTTTTACAATTTTATTACAATCCTCCAAAATGTTCCAGGCATTATTGAATCTAAAAGGAATAATATGTTTGTTGTCTCTAGTCTTGAGAATCACCAAAATTGGATGATGGTCAAAATTAATTCTAGGTAAAGTAATACTAGAGATGTTATTCTAGTTATCGAGAGCTTTGAAGTTTGTGAAAGCTCTGTCAATTTTACTTGATAAAATTCTATTGTGTTGCCTTATATACCAGGTATACTTAGCCCCAACTAGATTAATCTCAACAAGGTTATTATCATCAATACAGTGATTAAAATCTTTAATGGAAGTGTTTGAGTGCAAGGGCCCTAGCTTTTCACTAGTTCCAAGGATAACATTGAAATTATCGATAATGACACAGGGAACTTGAATAGTTTTGTTAAGGGAGGATATATTGTTCCACAAGGTTCTTCTATCTTGATATTTATTGCAGGAATACACAAAAGTATAGCAGAAAGTATTATCATTCAAGTTTATTTCACTCAGTACTTGTCCATCCAAGCAGGTACCCAACTCTAACCTCGCCAAAAATGATGAACCCACACTGGGTAGTAGGGATACAGTATCTCCACCTGTTCACATAAAAGTCAATGATTAAAGCTTAAGCACTACAACTAAGCACAATGTTGATCATTTTCTACAAGCTGTGGTTGAACCCAGCTGTTCAGATATGATTTCTGGGTAGAACCAAAAACCCTCCCTACTGACTTCTACTGCTACTCAAGAGATGATAAATGGGACCAGAAATCAGACAAATAGATTAGGTTCCCTTCCCTATATTCAAATAATGACATAATCAAATATTGCCAAGGTTAATTCTGGTACTAAAGCCTTAGAATCTTTTAAATCTGTAAATGAGAACACACCTGCGGTGCAAGTTCCTCTACAAATGCAGGATAACAGTGACTCTGGTGATTAGAAACAGTGTCCCACAGATGCTTTGGACACTGTCTAGGCACCCTATGTAATAGCTGCTTCTGCTGTGGAAGTGATTCCAGGTATGCTGCTTCCCACTTTTCCTCATTCAGCTACTCAAGATGTAGGAAAATGTTGTATCGATCCCTTGATTCCATGTAATTTGACCCCTATGGAATCAACTCTAAATACATCTCACCCTAATCACATTAAATCTGTCAATAGTAATAATGATATGGAGACCATTGGTTGTCCTATAAATTCTGGGAGTCCTAATATTAGTCTAAAGTCTGTTCAGGCTAAGACACAAACCAAACATACTAAAACTGATAAACAAGATGTCATAACACCGGAACCTGTAAAACATACAAAATCAATCCCTTGGTACAGTTCAAATATAAAATATTCATTTATACTTATGTTTGGGGCTAGGCCCCTTGTTTTTATTACCTCCGGAATTCTTTCCATGCTTGGATTTTCTTAATTGCTTGGTAGAATTCTCTTTAGGTGTCGCTGCATTTTTTCCCTGCAGACCTGCCCCCTGCCCCCCTGCCCCCTGCCCCCCTCCACCCACACCTTGCCCCCTGCCCCCTGCTCTGCAGACCTGCCCCCTGCCCTGCAGACCTGCACCCTACCCCCTTCCCCCTCCCCCCTCCCCCCTTTCCCCCTCCACCCACACCCTGCACCTTGCCCCCTACTCCCTGCCCCCTGCTCTGTGGACCTGCCCCTGCCCCCTGCCCCCTACCCCCCTCCACCCTCCCCCCTGCCCCCGGCCCTGCCCCCTGCCCCCTGCCCCCTGCCCCCTTCATAAAGGATGTAGGTTCCATAGCATGAAAATGAAATATTGTGGCTGGACCCAAGACAATAGATATGGGTGTCACTATGTATCATGTAATGGGAGAATTAAACCCACATGTAGTTCATGAACGGGTTGTTCCCTATATAGGTATGGCCCAAATGTACAGTTTTCCATAGATAGCTATTTGTAGCGATGGAAACTGGAATTCAATGGGAAAAACTAGCTCATTTTTTTGTACGGTGTATCTTGGGTAGTAGTTCACACGGTGGTATGGTAGGCCCATAAATCATGTAGGAGCTTGTTCGTCTAGGACTTATTCTATTTTTCAACCATCTTCTGCTACTTATTTGATAGAGACTTATTGGAGGCCTGAATCTGTCCATTTGTTGCTACATGATAGCGGTATGAGTGGCTAGTGATAGGTGTTCAAGTCAGAGAGAGAAGAAAAACAAGAGTTTCTGTTGATTCCTACTACAATAACGAGCAGAATTTACAGTAGGAAAAAGGAAGAACAGTTGAAGAAAGGACTCCCCATGGTCGTACCATGAGGCCGATGGCCGCTGGTGTGGGATGGATGTGGCTGGAGCAGGGCCAAATCACAGCATTACCATGGCGTGACCGTGGCGTGACCGCGGCGTGACTGTGGCGTGACCGCGGTATGATCGCAGCATGTTGGCCCGGTCCAGCGACATCCGCGGGGCAGCATCTTCCACTTAGTTTCAAATAGGATGATATGGATGGCATGAGAGGATGTTTTCTCAGAATATTTAAAGAAATAAATGCTAATACGTGATGACTAGAGGATTGGATGACCCCTGATATACCTAATTTGGTGAGGGCTTGAATGCTGGTGGAAGGGGGCTGGTTGAAGGTGTTGGGGGGATGGTGCGGGAAGATTCGAAGGTGGCAGGGGGTTGTTACGGGCTGGAATACTGGTGGCAGCGGGCTGAAATGAAGGTGAAAGGGGGATGGTGTGGGCTGGATGTGGCTGGAGCAGGGCCAAATCACAACATTACCGTGGCGTGACCGCGGCGTGACCGCGGTGTGACCACGGCGTGGCGGCGGCATGACTGCGGCGTGACCGCAGCATGTTGGCCCGGTCCAGCGATATTTGCGGGGCAGCATCTTCCACTTAGTTTCAAATAGAATGATATGGATGGCATGAGAGGATGTTTTCTCAGAATATTTAAAGAAATGAATGCTAATCTGTGATGACTAGAGGATTGGATGACCCCTGATATACCTAATTCGGTGAGGGGTCGAATACTGGTGGAAGGGGGCTGGTTGCAGGTGCTGGGGGGATGGTGCGGGCTGATTTGAAGGTGGTAGGGGGGCTGTTGCGGGCTGGAATGTTGGTGGCAGCGGGCTGAAATGAAGGTGTAAGGGGGCTAGTGTGGGCTGGATGTGGCTGGAGCAGGGCCAAATCACGGCATTACCGCGGCGTGACCGCGGCGTGACCGCGGCGTGACCGCGGTGTGACCGCGGCGTGACCGCGGCGTGACCGCGGCGTGACCGCGGCGTGACCGCGGCGTGACCGCGGCGTGACCGCGGCGTGTTGGCCCGGTCCAGCGACATCTGCGGGGCAGCATCTTCCACTTAGTTTCAAATAGGATGATATGGATGGCATGAGAGGATGTTTTCTCAGAATATTTAAATAAATGAATGATAATCTGTGATGACTAGAGGATTTGATGACCCCTGATATACCTAATTCGGTGAGGGCTCAAATGAAGGTGGAAGGGGGCTTGTTGCAGGTGCTGGGGGGATGGTGCGGGCTGATTCGAAGGTGGTAGGGGGCTGTTGTGGGATGGAATGTTGGTGGCAGTGGGATGAAATGAAGGTGGAAGGGGGCTGGTGTGGGCTGGATGTGGCTGGAGCAGGGTCAAATCACAGCCTTACCGCGGCGTGACCGCGGCATGAGAGGATGTTTTCTTAGAATATTTAAATTCTGTCTTTTTCTGGGTTAAGTGTTTCACAATGATGTTACTGAAAAAAGTATTAAATTTTCAAAGCTGGTTGTTTCTGTTTGATGAAATGAAAATAAAGATTTTCTTTAAGTTTTAGATTTTTATGAGAATGCTCGGTTGATGTTTTCTCAAAATGAGGACATTGTCATCTCTAAAGTGAAGGAAATTTCATTTTCTACTATTGAGTTGGTTGAAACTTTCTACTAGTCCACGTTGAAGGCTTAGGGAAATCATGTAAAACAGGTGAGAATGTCATTATAAAGAGCCACAGCCAATTTGAATAGCATATATAGATTATATAATAATGAAAAAAAGTTTTTAAAATACTCGAGAAATTATAGAATTCAAATTAAAGGTTTAGGCAAAGGAATCTTACCTCAACCTCAAGGCGCTGCTTTTAACGACAACTCGAATCTTCCTTTTTTTCCGCTTGCACGCATATGAAACTTCACATATATATAAGGACACCTAGCCCCTATGTACATATTTTCATGGCCAAATATGCACAAGGGGATCCTTAGATATATGTTTATACTTGCATATACCTCTTTACACTTACACATGTATGCATTTTTCATATCTATATATAAGCACACCTAGCCCCAATATATATATTTATACTACCATGAGTGAATATATATAAAGGGGGAACTTATATATTTATATTTCTACCTATTTATACACATGTAAGCCTTCGTCAATGGCAACTCGAATCCACCTCAACGAGATCCAGAAAGCACTACAAAAATATAAAGAACCCAAAAATCACAAATGGCCTAATTAAAATTTGGCCAAAGAATAAAAACGAAATAAATCTTACCCAAATCCAATGTTGAATGAATGTATATATATGATTTCATATTACAAATGGTGTGAAAATTATTAAGGCATCTTTCATACATATCTTGACTTTCCTTTCATGTTTAAAATTAATCCAATGGTGTTCATGGATCTCATGAATGAGATCTTCCGTACATATCTCAACTCATTCATTGTGGTGCTTATTGATGATATCCTTATATACTCACCGACCATTGATATACACATTGGACACCTATAGATTTTTTTTTGTACACTTTGACCACATTATATGTTTTATAAGATCTCAAAGTGTCACTTATGCTTCCATAAAGTATGTTTTCTTAGGCACGTAATCTATAATGTGGGAATTTATGTGAACCCAAAGAATGTATAGGTTGTGGTGTCATGAGAAGGCATACGAAACATGTTTGAGATTGTGGGTTTTCATTGTTTATTCGGGTTTTACATGTGGTTCATTTAAATTTTTTCCCCTTTAGAAGTGTCTATGACTAGGATTACTAAGAATGTAGTTATGTTTGAGTGGTCATAAAAGTTTAAAGAGGCCTTCCTAAAAAGTCAATGAAGTTTTGATCCTACTGAATTACTATAAATTATGATTCAGAAATGAGGTCTCCAAATTGATCCCCGATCATGAATTGGACTTATGGACATTTCTTTCATTGGACACAGAGTTGTAGTATCTATGTGGAAGGTTCTATATTGTCCTCATCATATCACATATGAGAATGTGTCAAAATTGGAATGATATTAAATCAAAAATCATAGTCAATGTAATATTTTCAAATGTTGATAACATTTATCATTAAATACAAGTACAAGGGTCTGATGTTTCTCAACAAAATGACGTATTAATATTGATCTATGATGGATATAACATTATTACATTCCATAGTAATTGTACCTGGTTGGATTATGCATGGAGATTTTCCTTCTCCTACTAGACTCACTAAATGGGTCTTCCACGGTTTCAACAACATTGATAGTCTAAGTAGGGACATGGCTAGAATTATAGATTCTTCCAAGAATGTGCCTTATCTGATATACTCGGGTCCTATGAAATCGTTCTGCAGTTCCCTAATTGGGTTCAAGGAACTCAAGTTCATCTCCATACTCATCCACCTGCCCAACCCCCCCCCCCCCACTACCCCACCTACACGGCCCCCCCTGCCCAGCCCCCCTCCCCCCTGCCTAGCCTAACCCCCTACACATCCCACCCCCTCCCCCACCTGCACAACCACCACCCCCCACCTGCACAACCCCCCTACCCAACCCCCCTCCCCCATCTGCCTAGCCCCCCTCCCCCTCTCCCCCACCTGCACAACCACCTCCAACCCCCTGTCCAGCCCCCCTCCTCCTCACCTCACCCCTTCCCATCCCCCCCCCCCTCTAGCACATCCCCCCCTCCTCCCCACCTCATTTTGACCTCTTCAATATCAATCAAAATGATTCTATACAGGTAAATTACAAAAAAAATGCAACCTAAAATGATATATTGCTTGTGTTCATAAGGGGATCATAACAGATAGTACATTGTAGTGAAATGGAACCAAAAAATCAAAAATAAATGAAGGCATACATACTGATTTAAAGTGAATGAACAAAAATTACTTAAATCAAAGATAAGATGACCGGTTGGAAAGTAGAGTTACAACCCTCGAGAGCAGCGGGGAGCTGGGAGCGGTGATCAGAGAGTGGCGAGGGGTGGTTGGGATGGGAGTGGAGGCGAGGGGTGGTCGGTATGGGAGTGGCGGCGAGGACAGGAGGAGTATGGGATTGGTGCTGAGGGTTTTGAGAAGTGCGGCTTAGGGATAGGAGAAGTATCCCGACAGGACTGCGAACCGCCACAGGGTGTCGTCCTGGAGCAGGGCCAAATCACGGTGTGACCGCGGTGTTATCGCGGCGTGACCGCGGCGTGACTGCGGCATGTTGGCCCGGTCCAGCGACATCCGCGAGGCAACCATCTTCAGGTTCCCATGGTAGATGCCTGCACCAGAAAGACATGAAAAATGCACAGCCCTTCTTTTCTTGATAAAGAAATACAGTTCACTACAAGCAATATTATGGGCATAAACAAACTAGTAATCTACTCTGAGTGGGAAACCTCATCTTTTAAACTACCTTAATTTTCATGTGCATTCAAAAAAAAGGGTGTTTCGCATTTATAAATGGGTGTTTCCAATTTATAAAACTTGAACCATTTAAAAAAATTCCAGTCAATTCAAACATGTATTTTAACTTAAAGCTAATAAAATTTAAATATCTATGATTATTAATACCTTGAGACCAAAAACAAATCAAAAAACCTACCTGTTTGGTATTTCACCAGTAAGTTCCATGAAATTAACAGCTCAGTTTAAATAACCAGAAAAAAGAGTCTGCAAATCAACCAGCAATCAATAAGCATTAATATTTCAGATGGAATGGCCAAATATTAGCAATAAAGGTCTGGAAGTGCAACATGTTCTGCTTCCATTCTCATAACACATTAGATTTTCATGGAAATTTTTCATTTCATAAATAACAGTGGAATCATAACATGATAATTTCATTTAATATCTTCAGAGTCATGTATAGTATGGTATGACAGAAATGTTTCGTATTTTCTAAAACAAGAGTAACAAATTCCGTGTCCCACATGGAGAGGCTACTCAGAAGAGAACTTACTTCCAGAGATCCAATCCTAGTGAAAGAATATAGTCGTGTAGGAGTAACACCCATCACATAATATCTAGTCCCATCAGTGAAAATAGTTGTTTCCATCTGTAAAATGACACAGAATGAAAAAGAGAAGCGCAAAGTTTACTCGAAATTGTAAACGTGGCATGGATTTTCCAGCGACATCCAAAACTATCTAGACAGCCACAGCCTACACATCAAGCTCCCTTGCACTAAGGGCATGCGTGGTCTACAAAACTGGGGGCTAGGAAAGTAGGAAGTGTAGTGGGGATGGGAATCTACTAGAAACATTTTTCCAAAAGCCAATGATGGAAGCCCTTTTTCATCCCTTTATGGAAGGAGTCTTTCCATGAAAATTTGATTCCTTCAAACCAAGCATATATTCATAGGAAATCCCTGGAATCATCTCTTCCTGAAAGGGTTTATCCAGTGTACCAAACATCCCCTCTTAGATCCCCTCAACTTACATTCAAAATTTTAAGGGTTATCCCTCTACCATTCACAGGTTTCTATCTCACCTATACAAACCACTTTTGACAAAACTCTCTTCCATAGTGCTTTTGATATGAAGAAAAACTGTAAACCCAAATTACAAGGGTTGAGGAAGATGTACCTGTAGACCCATAAAATCCTCTGGAAGTTCTTGCAATTCAAAGAGAAACTTCATGTACTTATCCTTCTTATCCTTCTCATCCACAGCCATCTCATATAGTTGTCCATTGTCGGTGCCAAGAATTGTCTCTTTTGTAGAAGTTGTGTTCGACATATATACCCAAGGAAAATATTTTATCAAAATCTTTCTTAAACTTCACTGACCAGAAAATGTAAAAAATAATAATTTAAAAAAAACATGCCTTCATTGATCTGCTGCCTATTCCAAGCAACAGAGTTCACCACAAGACCTTTCAATTTGGTTAGAATGCGAGGTTTGATCCATTTTGCATGCATATAGTATGTATCAACACCCCCATCACTGTGTATGGTCGCAATACAATGGCTCCCACCAGGATCAACAAAAACTCTATGTATTGATTTCTCTCCAGCTCGCCCAGCACAGAGATCAATATCTGTGTTTGAATTTTACATGGAATAAAAACATCACTTCATCACGTAAGATGTAAAGAGGTAAGTTCAGGAAAGGTTCTCCATCCAAACTTCACTTGTAGGCTACTTTGAGCACATAATGTCGGCACTCAATGCATGATCTCATAAATTCAATGATGATAAAGTCAACCTCTCATGTGAAACTTAATTAAGAAATATTGACATCCAACAAATTTTTGCCCAGCCTTGCTGATTAGAGGTAGATATTGACAAAAATTAAACCAATACTTAAGCTTAGCATGCATCCCGGAAGTACAGGATACAATAAAACCAATATTTAATTTAATTTTTCATAAGCAAAACCAATCAAAGATGAGAAGATTACCAAAAGGGGTTTCATTTTTTCAATTTAGAAAGCCAATACCTATCATGTCTAGCAGTCACAGACTCCTCTATTTACACAAGTTCTTCATCGCAGCTAAAGATAGATTCTAGAACTTAGACAGTATGCCAGGGTCGTGAAGAGAAATAAGATTCTACCTGCAAATGGTGAGACCGCTGAGCAGAGGTCGTCGGGGAGGAGGGTGCCGCTGTGGGAGAGTTCGTCGGGGAGGAGGGCGCCGCTGTGAGAGAGGGATGCACGGTGAGATCGTCGGGGAGATCTTCAAGAGGAGGATACGTCATCGGGGAGGAGGGTTTCATGGTGATATGGCTGCGAACCGGGGGAGGAGGATGAGGGTTGCGGGGAGGAGGAGATGTCGTCGGGCAGGAGGGCTGCGCAGTGATAGGGCTGCGAATCGGGGGAGGAGAGGAGGGTTGCGGGGAGGAGGAGACGTCGTCGGGGAGCGGTGTGCGAATCAGGGGAGGAGGAGGAGGGTTGCGGATCGAGGGAGGAGAATGATCCCAATAAAAATTGGTGAAAAAAATGGTGCGCCAGTAATATTGATTTAGCCACGGTGAATGAATTAAACCGTGGAAATATAAAAGCTATAGCCACGGACCTATAAAACTGTGGCTATAGGTCTGTGGCTATAGCCCAAATTTGTAGTAGTGTTTGGAATATTAGACCGATTAGGTCTATTTACTTTCTGAGAGGAAGATGGTGGAACCTCCAACTGATCTTCTAGAATAATTGTGTCAGGACTGAGTCTGCTATTGGTGGAAGAATTTTCTTGTTCTTGTTGAGCCTGTTGAAGGGCTCTACCACGAGTTTCTGCTGCATACACAGTTCTAGTAGGGGTGGAATTGGAATAGTGGATTCTGGGATATCCACGTCTTCCTCTGTATCCCAAACCTCTGGAACTCCCTCTAATTCCTCTGTTTGATACAGGGAATTTAGGCTCATCAAAATCAAAACTACGACTGGCATAAGGATCTGTTAAATGAATCATATTAACAGAACCAAAGATTAATTCTTCATCTAATGAAGACTCTATCTGATTAGCCCGTTTAGGTTGTGCCGTTTGGTGGGTCGGTGCCCATGGATTCGAAGTAGATGGCATAAAATCTGCCAGATTCAAAGACAACTTAGGCTTTGACACGATTTCATCTTCTTCTGATTGCTCTTCTTTCTTCGAATTATACCGTTTCTTTGAGTATTTCCCCTCTAATGAAGAGGGTTTTGCTGTGTCATTCATGGTAGAAGACACAATTGGTTTTTTCAATTGTGTTTGAAAAATATCATGAGTTCGGTTGATCATTTTTTTGACCATCCAATCATCATATTTCTGCGCATTTTTTCTTTTGACTTCTTTCCAATCACCTTCTTCCTCTGGATTTATAGTAGTAACACATGCTACTTGATCTGAAGAACCTTTCAATTTGACTTGCCCTGAGTCGACCATTTTTTGCAGGAGGTCCTTGAAGACAAAACACTCCTGAATGGGATGCCCCAACATCTGATGAAATGGGTAATAGTTGGGATGGTCTTCATCTCCTTCCTTGTTTGTCCTTTTGGGCCTTGGCAATTGAACCAAATTATTTTCCAGATCCGAAATGAAATAACCAAGAACTTGTTCATTTCGGAAAGAGTAAACTTTTCTCTTCAAATCCTCAAATTGTTTCCATCTTTGATCTCTTTGATCATCTTGATGAAACGGCCTCTGTTCTTGACGCTCAGAAGGTGGATCCCTTCGAGAAGATGAAGGTTTTGAAGTAGAAGCAGGTACAGATGCTTGTTTAAGCATAACTGTAGCAGTCTCTGCTTTACCCATTCTTCTTCCTATAGCTGATGGAATTACACGAGTTTTGTCCTTATTCTTCATAAGAGAATCTTCAATATGTTGAGAGATCGAAGTAAGGTCTTGAAACCCTCTTGTGTATTTCACAGGGATCAATGGTGTGCGCAACTCATCACGCAAATTTGCCACACATATTGGCAAAAATTCTTCTTGAGGGAGTGCTAAGCTCAGGGAATATGTTAATCCCTTCCAGTGAGCAATGAAATCTGAAACCCTTTCATTTTCCCTTTGCTTACAATTTTTAATATCAAAAACTGTTGTTTTTGGAAAAGTTGAACTGAATTGAAGAAGGAATCTTTGGCAGAGATCCTCCCATCCGGTAATTGACCGGGATTACAAGCTTGTGTACTAGACAAAAACAGGCCCTTGTAATGACTGGACAAAACACCTGAGCTTAACTGCTTCCTATTGCTGAGGGGTTACCATCATAGGATCGCAATGAGAAAAAAATGTGTTAAGTGTTGTTTTGGGTCTCCCGAACCATTAAATATTGGGAATGTGGTACTTGCAAAATTTGATGGGGGAGGAATTGCATCAACCCATTCAGGATAATCTCTCTTTTCTGGTTGAATTTGAGCATGCTTTCCCACCATAGCTTCTAACCGATCTGTTAATGACTCAATAGTAGTTATTAACTTTTGAGAAACATCCGGTTGAGTTTAGACATAAACAGGTGAAATGACTGGAGCTTGGACAGATGTGGTGGCTGGTACTGCAACTGATGGTAGCACCGCCAATTTTTATTTCACTTGACCCATAGGATTAGACCTGTGAGGGTGTACTGGTAGAGGAGGATATTCTTGATCCATATCAGTAGCCGTAACAAATTCCCTTGGCTGACTGACTCCAGCATGATTAGGAGGAAGACTACCCTGAAGTAGTTCTGCATTCATCCTCCTCAATTCCTTCATTTCTTCCTCCTGTTGTGCAAATATTTTCTCTAGTGAGAGCGATTGGCCTTCTCCAGAGGAAGGGTATGTAACCTGATTTTTTTATTTCCCCTTGTTGGATCCCTTTCGGAGAGGGGGAAGTGGGTTATTTGAAGGAACACCCAGATTCTGGGTAAGCCTTTGATTTCGTTTACGCACACCTTCTTTATTTGTGTCTGTGCGTACAACTTCTTGAGCAGGAACCTCTTCATATGATCCCTCTGAGTGAGCCTCATCTGGTGGATCAGCAACAACGGCATTGATGACATTAATTTATGCATAATGCATTGCATCCCCTCTATCAACATTTCTACGATATTGTCTTCTTCCATTTCCCTGATGAGACATTTCCTTTTTTCGATTCGATCCCTCATGAACTTCTTGACGAACCGTAATTTGGAGGGAATCTCCAAATAATTTGGATCTTCGTTCCTCTTGAGGCTTCTTCCCTAATCAAGATAAGACTGACTTTCTCTGAGGAAGAGATTGATTATTTGAAAAAATCCCCAGTCTGGTGGACTAGGGTTGTTCCTGCTCAACTCCTCGAATCCTATTTGTTGATTCCGAGGGTTGGGTTAAAAGAGTCCCCAATCTAGAAAGATGGGGTGGTTCTTGAGCTGCTACATCTGAGACTTTCTTGAAATATCTTCTGATCTTGCAGACTTTAGTCTGGAAATTGGAAGGATGCATCAACCTGCATCCACTTTTATCACCCAGCTCAAAAGACCGTTGGATGATTTCTGACACTTCTGACACTTGATGATGTGCTTGCTCCAAATGAGAGTCCTGTTCAATATTCTCGTTTGCTTGATGTAGGAGTAATTCAACAACTTGTTCTCTGTATGATTGATTTTGAGAAGAACTAGTTGAGGTATGTTCTTGAGCGAGCCTTTGATTACAAACAAAGCCAATTGACTGTGACCATCCAGGGGAAATAACATTGCATGAGACCATTTTCGGCGGGCTTTACTGACTGGAGAGTAAAGTGAAATATAGCACTCCATGAATACCCCATACCCTAATGTGAATATTAGATGGGGAATTGGCAATTAACTAACGCAATCTTCTTAGTGCGCCAAGGCATGAACATTGAAGGGCTCTCTGCTGCTTTTCAGCTTTTGGATATCGAGAAACTGAGAGAGATGACAAATAAATTTGGTGTTGTAACCCTTCTATTATCTTGACATGATTTTCATATTCATCATAAGATCATATTTTATTTTTCAACTGACAAAGAGTTTTCCATATATTGAGACGAATATCATGAATTCCATCTTCCATCAACATCTATGGAATGTCATACTGAGAATCAGCCAGAGGAGAAAACATGACTAGCACTTCACCTTTCGCCAGCTGTTTTCTCATATTCAGTATTTCCTCTTTATCATTCAATGAAGATTCTTCAACCTGATTAGACCAAAGATGGTGCTTCCTTGTTGCTTCATCAGATTCAACAATATTGGTAGAGAATTCACTAATCAAACTAGAAGATGAATGACCTAGGGGTGGTTCGGAGAATGACCTACACCTCAGGCTATCTTCTAATTGAGAAAGTATTTCACCTATTATTGGTAAATAATCAGACATGAATGGCTTTACATTTTCATGTGCCTCAAGATAAGAGGGATTTCTCATCACTATATTGTCCATTAGAGCATTTTCTAGGCAATGTGTGTTACTACTGCGGAGAGGAATTTCGCAGCTAAATTTATCATCATGGGGAGGACCACCATGGTGGGTTACAGCAAAAGATGAAACATTTTACTCCTTGGTCTTCTGACCACATAGAGGGTTCTTGTGGCTCTCATCTGAAGATGAAACTTCGAGATCGACCGAATTGTCATGAAGCAAGCCTTCATGAGGAAGTGTCTGATTAAGACCTTCAGAATTAATGTTTCCACTATTGGGAAATGAGGGAGTATAATCTTGAATTCCAACAGATAATTGTCTGAGGGCTTCAAGAACTCCAGCATCTAGCAAAGCCTTATTACAGATTGGCTCTTGATTTCTTGACTGTGTTGGGCGGGTCTTCTTCTTAGACGCCTTCTTACTCACTTTAGGAACCACTTGTTGATTAAAGTGGTCATTATGGGCAGGTGTATATGACTACTCAGGAGAAATGATTAGGTTAGGCTGATTATCTCCACTCAAATCAGGTGTATGTTCCTGACTTGGTTGTCCGTATGATATGGGGGAGTACGCCCCACAACCCTATTAGACTGGGATAGAGGTGTGTGTCTGTTCCGGAGTGAAATGTTGATGTGTCACTCCACTGGTAGGGATATATTTATGTGTCTTTCTCTGAGATGTTACTGAAGCTGTTATAATATCCTGGCAGGCATCCAGAATATGAGCAGGGATTCGTTTCTACTCTTTCACCATTGATAGAATATGTTTGGTGACTCCAGCTGCTAGAACGGGAATATATGTCCATTCCATGCTTGGAGTGGTTGTATATGCCTACTCATGTCCTCCTTTTCCTGTCAGTGAATCCTGACAGTACTCATGTGTGGGGGAAGATAGTTGAGTCTGACACCTATTTGTCACTGGAGCTTTCCGACTGACTTCTCTGAATGCTACCAAACGAGACTGTTGGTGGGATTGATCAATACTAGCAGGTGTATGTGCCTACTGATTTCACTCTAATGAAGGTGGTTTATGACCTTCCTTTAATACTGACAGACGAGGCTGTTGGAAGGATTGATGAGTGTAAGCAGGTGTATGTGTCTGTTTACCAGTTGTCAACACATTAGGTTGGCGGGCTCCATCGTATGTAGTCAGACGAGCCTGATGACTAGCTGATGATTTATAAACAGGTGTATGTTCCTGTCTATAGTACTCTGTTGGGATTTCCTGATGGGATTGGTGTGCTGCTGCCAGACGAGTCTGCTGAACATCAGAATTAAAACGGACGGGTGTGTGTGCCCGTTCGTTGGTTGCCACCAAGTTAGGTTGGTGGACTTATCTGGAGATGGCAGAGATGAGAACATGATCACTATTGACTATATTTTACCTCTGGTGGTTCATCTTGCCTTCTCGGGTTCGAGGAACCTAAGTTGAACGCCTGGAGACGATACCCTCATCATGTTGAGGGCGCACTGCCACACGAGTCTGGCGGCGATTGTTGATGGG
Source organism: Viscum album (assembly GCA_963277665.1). Classification (NCBI taxonomy): domain Eukaryota; kingdom Viridiplantae; phylum Streptophyta; class Magnoliopsida; order Santalales; family Viscaceae; genus Viscum; species Viscum album. The sequence continues at coordinate 144,498,119 of OY728150.1, forward strand.
AGCCCTAGGAAAAGAATCTTGTCTCCTTGAATTAAGGCCCTGAGGGATCTTCTCATTCACCTCCCCAGAATACGGGAGTGAATGGTTATTGTGTTCCAGGGATAACGACCCAAAATGGTTGGAGACGGTGGTTGGAACCACCTTCTTCTTGATCGCTGGTCATCGCTATCCGGACGACCAGGGTGAATTATTGACTTGGAGGGCTTGTCAATCATCCTCTAGAGTCAGAATAGTACCATTTTGACGGTACTCCTTAACCAGTGCATTTGATACCCAGCGTTGAAGATGCTGAGTAGGTGATGTCGTCCTTAGAGCGGACAATGATCCATGAGAAGTAGTAGCAGAAGCATTCACAGCAGAAGTATTCACAGGCGTAAACTTTAGGGAAGCCATTTCTGTAATACAGAGGATCTTGGAAAAGAGTGCCTGTTTGATATAACAGATGTAATCAAGATAAGTTCGGCCACTACATCTTTTGGATGAGCACATATGTTATTGATTGTTTTGTTGGCCCTCTCATTGAGTTTAAATAGGGGCCTAACAAATAAGCAAAAACATCATTTATACTTGGTTAAGGATTCACGTCAGGTTCACCATTTTTTGTGTCCTCTGGAAATCGGGATGACCTCATTTGTTTAAGGTTTAAAAATTCCAAGAAGTTTCTAACAGTTTTGTTTGTAGAACCGAAAACATCTAATGATTCCATATCCATTTGGACTCACTTTCCAAAGGTAGGTTCTCATTAGTTATGAACTGATAAGGATTAAGAATTTGCATTGGTCGAGAGGATGGGAGGTCAGACTCATCACACCTTTTTGAGGGGAATTATTGTCTACTCCGGGACTCTCTTTATAGATTTAAGTTATGTTCGTGAATACTTATTAAATTACCAAGTATAAAATGAGATTTCCTTTAGATATGACAATCAATGATTGATATGTATGAAATTTAGAGAATCTTTTATATGTATTCGAGGTTCTTCATTGATAGAAAATCATCTGTATTTGTTAGAGATTCTTAGTCAATGGTATCCTTCGATATAAGATCTATTGGTTATTATGATAACCATACTAGTTTTAAAGCCACTCAGTGGGGCACTTGAAGTTTATTTTCATTCAGAAGGACATGATTTTAGAGTTGGGATCATACCCACAGATGGGCTACCTACGTATCCTTTGTTTAGAAAAGGAATCAGAACCCACTTAGTTAGAGTAAGGGGGTATGATGTTTATGCATGATTGATGTCTCAAAGGAAGATTTCATGATTACTTTTACACTCTAAGCTCATGTGAGTCATGCTCGGTGTGAGAAAAAAGTGGTATTGGTGAAACCAGACAATTTTTCCATGAAAGATGAAATCATAATAAATGATGTGGGGCTTATGTATGGATGACTGCCCAAAATAGATGAATATTGGGTTTTTCTTCAGGGAAGAAACCCAGGAACAAGGTCCATAAAGGTATATGTGCTTTATGGAGATTTGGATACTTAACTTAGGACTTAATCCTAAGAAGGATGCCCAAATTAGAGAGGACTTATGATTAGGTTTTATTCTTGAGAAGGAATCCCAAAATCAAAAGTAAATTAAGACTAGTTAAGGGGAATTATGACTGGGGAATACTTCTAAAAAGGAAGCCCAGGTTAAAGGGATTTGAAAACTAGGGCTTACTCCTAAGGAGGAGGCCCAGGTTAAGGGAATTTTAGAATTAAGGGACTTGGAGCTTACTCCTAAGGAAGATGCCCATATTCATAGACTTTGAGACTGGGGCTTACTCCTGAAAAGGAAGCCCAGGTTAAGGGAATTATGGTTGGGGCTTACTCCTGAGGTGGATGCCCATATTTGGGAAATTATAACTGGGGATTACTCCTGAGGAGGATACCCAGGTTAGGAGAACTTGGACTAGGGCTTACCTCTGAAAAGAAGGCACAGGTTAAGGATTCTATCATCTTAAAGGATGAGGTTGAATGAATGAAATCTCTAACCTTAGTGACATAAATATGTGTAAATCACTAGGTTTTGAGAGATGTTCCATAGAATTCCTTTCAGATAAGGAATCCAACAAAGGAACCACACCATAAATGGCTTTGAAGAGGGTTTTGAAGGTTGAATCTTGAATAGGATAGGTGGATAGGAATAAGAGAGGTGAAATGAGCAGGAAGGGCACCCAAAAAGAGAGGGGCGCACAAGTCCTGCGTGGGCGCGCAAGTCCTGGTCGCGCAGGTGTACCTGCGCGACACATGGATACTTTCATGACGGTCAACCATTAAGGTAATACTTAGACGGGACTTGGCTCAAGCCCTTAGTATTATCTCTAGGGGATTACAGAAGATTGGTGCGCAAGTTCTGTTGAAGGGGTAAGGCGGCGCGCAAGTGTGGCCATTTTCCTTAAGGGTTGGCCACTTAGGCACGCAAGTGTTGATGAGTTTCAACACTTAGGCCTTACTCCACCTCTTTAGATCTTCCGTTCTAGGTAATAAATTACCTTAGAAGTGTTCAGAATCTTTGAGAAGAGACTAGGGCCCCGGGATCTCAAATATGAGTTTCTGGAATTTTTCCTCCCCGAAATGGGGGGCCCACAAGGGGTATTTATAAGCTACTAAAGACCCTGGGAGAAAATAAAATAGGGCACGTAGGTATACCTGCGCGACCATAATGGAACTTGCACAGCCCATGTTCAAAGCAATCCTTGTTCATGCCTTTGTCGATTTTTGATGTTTTATCAAAGGATAGATCACTTTGTGTTCCATGTATTTTCCTTTTCATTCGTTAGACTCTGTGACGGAAAGGAGCGTCAACACGTGCATATAAACGGTTTTTCATAAAAGTATCTCTTTTACTTTCAAATGATTTTTATTTTCATTTCTAATCAATTGATAACTAATGAATTTATTTTATACATGTATAAACTATATAATTTTCATAATTTAGTTATTCCTATTCATACTCAACAATTTAATGTCTAGGTGATAATTTTTATATTAAATAATAATATTTTAATAGTATATTATGGTTCGTTAAGACTCGGTGTTGTGTGTTGTGTATATTGTCAAACATAGTGTTATTTTCAAATATTGTGGTGTTACACTTGACCTAGAATCTAAAATATGGATGAAATATGATCTTAAAATTCTTGGTAGTTTTTTATTGTGTTCCCATCCAATAGAGGAGTGAAGAAAAGTAACTCCATGTAATGTGTTGTGTAAGCAGACATTGTCATCATCCCCGGATGAAACTCTATGAACTCTTACACTCAGTCCAACTTCATCATAATTGGAAATAAATCCTTTAAGAAATTTTCTTTTAAGGTTTACCATGTGATACCCTCACATATTCCATCCATAAGCATAACATCCCACCATCGTCTATCATCTCCCCGAAGCATAAAGGTTGTAAGCTTTACCTTTTGATCCTCTAGGGTCTCTACCGAGTTGAAGATCCTCTCGAGGACCATATCTAGTCCTATGTATCCTAAGGACCTCCAATTACCAAGAAATATAGACGATTCTGAATTTAAAAGTCCCAAGCATAGTTGACCATAGTACTAGAAACTCCTCTGCCTTGAATTGACACTATGCGGAAACCTCCTGGCTGAAGTAGCCCTTTCTCCTGAACCACTAGAGTGGGTGTGAGAGCATTCTCTTACATGAATGGTGGTAGAACCAAATTTCATCCCTTATGGGAGGATTCTAACATATTTCATCAAGTGATATATTCAAACATCTCTGAGGTGACATTTTCTAAAATTCCAAACGAATGTTCAGAATGCATATAACAAATTACTTAGGTAGTTATAAGTCATTAATAAGTGATTTCTATGTAAATATGGCTTAGGTGCTACCCAAAATAAATGGGTAGAACATTATTATATTTACTCAAGGTTATCCATACCTACATGTTAGTCTCAGTCATATATATATCACAAAAAAAATAGCATGCTCATATTAAATTAAGTAATGCTAGAATAGATATATCACAATAGCAGATAACATAGCTATATCACTCAAAGATAATACAGGTATATCCTGATCAAATAACACAAGTCAAGGAATTAAATTAAAGAAATTCATAAATTACTCAATAGGCATATATATAAAATGTGATCTTAAGTGTATATTCATGATGCATGAATGCACCTGAATCCCAATAGATTGTAATAGCACAATATACTTAAGATCAACATGAATTCATAAAATCCTAATTGCAACAGAAATCCTGTTAATGGTAACTCAAAAGTTAGTTTCACATGCTTCAACTAGGAACACATCAAAATCCCTTACCTAAGTCACACGCAACCTAACTACTTTCTACTTTACCCTAAAACAAGTTAAAAATAAAGAAATAAGGAAAAATCCTTTTATACCACTTTGTAAAGCTTCAACCCGGATCACTAAATACAAGATGGAATACCACATGGCCTCATGCATGCCTCCCCGTATGCAAGAGGTTTATGACTAGCAGTGAGGGTTCAAATTCCTTTAGTAGGGAGACTATACCCTCAGTAACAGTAAAGAAAAGTACAAATAATATCACAAATCAACACAACAGAATAAATAAACAATGTTATAATGAATGAAATGGGATGTATCTCAAGTAATACAGAAATATGAATCAAAGACCCCTAATGTGATAGGTCAAACCATAATGAAAATAATATAGTTAAATAAATAAAAATAGTGAAATCACTCTAGAGACCACCTTGGTACCACCTACAAACACTATGCTCTATCTCCTAGTTATCTATCATTAGGTCATTTCCCTTTCCTATATCCCTGACCATGAAGTCTAAACATGCATTGAGATGCCCATGTAGGGTGTGATTATAAACTCAATAGGACACCACTAATTCATCCTTAACATGACTTCACATATATAAGTGTGTATGTCATGATAAATAATAAATGTATAAGAAAAAACATATAATCTCATACTGAGTGGTCATCCACTAACCAAACTACCACAAACCCCTGGTCGCATCGGATACATGCTGTAATGTATTCATAACAGAAGTTGTAAACCAAGTTCAAACATATAGTCACCACATATATACCATGGTAGCCACAAGGCTAAGAGTCTTAAGTCAGAATAAAAAAGGCCATCATGCCTTATCTCTCTCATCGGTAGTGCAGGCCCTAGGACTTCAGGTCAAACCACACTAAGACATCACACCTTATTGTTATATCTTAGATCAATTCATATAAGACCATAATTTCTAATTATTTCTTCACAGTACTGATCATGTATAACCTACATTCTCCTAATTTAGACCATTGAAGAACATCATGCCTCATTTTCTATCTTGGTCCCATCATCATGTCACATGTAGCGTCTAAGCATGCTCCCCCTCAAGGGATACTGATCCATGATGGTTCCACTTGTCATTTAGGTACCATGCATAGAACAACAACAACATATAATATACCAATATATATCAAAGGAAATAGTGGCATCATATCAGTAGCATATATCTAGTTTCATAGAACAGTAAAAAAGTTTCTCACACATAGGCACTTAATATCACACTATGGGTCTTTATACTACATTTACACACACACACATGTGATCAAGAATCATATATGTGTCTCAAAAACTCTGTACACACACATATGTGATCAAAATCAAGCATAGTCAAGCAAAAAGCATACAATATAATATGAAGGCAACAATCATATACATATCCTCTGCATGGTAAGTGACTTCCTATCTCAAGGTTGATAACATCAACATCAATATTTTTCAAGGATGGAATCTCCAAAACCATGTTTTTATAGAAACTGGAACAAGCTCACTCACCAATAATTCTTAGAATTAGTTTCACATAAAATAATATTCTTTCTAGATAAATAATCAAGGAAGAAAAATCCAAGGGATTGAAAAACTTACCTAATGAAAACCACTGTTAACAGTAGAATTAATGTCCAGTTAAAAGAAGTAGAAATTCATTGCTCTTGGAAAGTGACAAGAGAATAGAACTGGGTATCTAAGAATTTGAATCAAAAAGAGAATTCCTAAACTTTAAAGGTTTGATCTTTCAATGAGGTTTAATCAAGGATAAATAAGGAAAAATAAATGCCCATGACCATAGCTTCACTAAAGAGGTTTGTCCAAATCTTTCCCTAAAAATGATCAAAAGTTAATTTGGAATTCATCTCGTTTAAATGAATCATAAATGGGGGGTAATCTAATCAACTAATAAAGGAATAAATCAATTAATAACACATTTAATACCCTTTATAATGATTGTATGTGTTTCCACTTTGAGATAGCCAAGATATGATAAGAGATATGATCTTACAGATATTTTAAAAACAACTTGAACATCTGCATTCCCAATACCAAATCCATTCTATGGTCATGGTGTCCTTGAACATGTACACCAAATGACTTTTACCTATGGCATGTTTTTATCCCATATTCCATTTTACCCTCACCACAACCTCCAAAACGGTCATGGTGAGGTTTCTTAGGTCATGGACAACAACAACCCTTCTCATGCACCATGAATTTTCCATATCTTGGCCAAGATATTTCCCATTGCTTGTTTTATATAGAGATAAACTAGGGGCCACCACATCATGCACCAGGTCATGGTGTTACCCATTTTGTACAAAAAAAATCCCACCTTTAAGCCTCCAAAAGCTACTCCAATCTCACAAGATCCCATCCAAGTATGGACCAAACCAAAAATATTAATGAGAATAAGTAAATGATGCTTTTCATATTAGGAACAAAAAAATTCTGAGTCTTTACATAATTGATGAATTTCTGAATGGAAATTTTTATTGGGGTTATTTTCTAAAAAATTTCTATGAAAGTTTCCATTGGAACTTTCTAGTGAATGTTTCTAGTTGTATTGATGAATTGTTCAATGAAAATTTTCATTAAAAGTTTCCACTTGAATTTTCTAGTGAATATTTCCTCATAAATATTATAATGAAAGTTTATAATTGAATTAGTGAAATATTGAGTGAAATTTTTCAGTAAAAATTTTCGATGGAAATTTTTAGTGAAAGCTTTATTGGATGTGCACTAAAATTTACATTCATGATATGGATTTATACATGCATATGATATGTGTGACATATATATATAATATGATATTATATAGAGTGTACATTTAATAAATTCATATGATGCAATAATTATTCATGCACGGGATTCATGATATAATATTATATATATATATATATTATTAATTTCTCTAGAATGGTTTATTCAATAGTTACAATCCATTATGAATGGATGAAAGGATTTGTATTAATTCATTGAATAAATTCAATGAATTATATCCAATAGACAAAAACGCATATGATGCATTATGAAGTGGGAGCCTTAGGCTTCAACTATAAAATAGGAAGAGATCCTCTAGTATTTGGAGTGTGATGTGTATAATCCTCTATTAAACACTCTTCCTCCTGATACTTCGTTTATCTTATTTAAGAAGGCGCTAACACCCCTTCAGTTTTCAAGTATCCTCATGATGCAATAGTGGATCCATTGGTTAGTGTATCACCTCAGAGGTAGGGTCTTTTGTGTTCTCTACTCCTCATGATCTTCCTAAAATACTCTCCATGGAATAAATATAGAAACTACTACTATTCATGAATTCTTGGTACTCTGTTTTACATTATTATTTACATTTTGATTTCTTGAAGATATATTGCATGTGTTTTGGGTTGTTTTCCACTATAAATGGTCATTAGATGATCATATAAATCACACTAGTGGTGTAAAATGGGTAGGTTCTTTAAGTTTTTAATGTGTTTGAATCACTAGTTTTCAAAGAAAAATGAAGAACTCTGATTTCATAAAACATATATGGGTTTCAAATCCTTATGTGGATCATGTAAGGGTAAATATGATTTGCCCTTACACGGGTAGGTTGTGTAAAGGTTATACCCTTACGTGATCCATTACATAAAGGTTATCTTTCCTTTACCCTTACATGATACCATTATGCAAAAGGTCAATGTAAGGGTAACCTCATTGCTACCTTTATGCAAGGGGTTTCATAAAGGTAGTACCCTTATGCAAGGGGTTGCATAAAGGTAGTACCCTTATGAAAGGGGTTGCATAAAGGTAGTACCCTTATGAAAAGGGGGTTACTTAAGGGTCATTGGAATTTTACCCTTGCATGTAAAGGTATTATAGTTGTTTTGTAAAGGTATCATGTGTTTACCTTTATGCTAAGAATGAAATATTGATAGTACCCTTATGCAAAGTAGTTTTGTAAGGGTAATAAATTTATGTGTGGGATCTGCATAAAGCTAATTTGTATATTTATTTTATGAAATAGTTGGATTTATAAATCTTTATTTACCTTTACATAGAGCATCTATGTAAGGGTAAAAATAGAGGATACACTTATTCATAATAGGGATTTTTCATAAGGGTAATCAGAAACAATATTTGAAAAAAAAAATATTAAATAATTTTTATGGTTTATAAAATGTTTATAAATCATAATAAAAGGTATTTTGGTATATTTTAATTTGAAAGGATTTTATAAATTAACTAAATAATTATAAATTTTTTATAATTAATTAAATAAATTTTTATGAAACATAATTTTTGTATATTAAATCTTAATATTTTAAAATACCTTTTGAAAACTTAAATGGTATTCCTTATGATCAAGAACTTAATGGTTTATTTAGAAATCATAAGAGTTGATTTATAAAGTGTTTATAAATTACAATATATATGATATTTATATTATATAAAATGTTTATATAATATATATTGAATTATAAAATGTTTATAATTCATGAAATATCATATAAATTCCATTTAATATAAAATATAAAGGGGTTCATATTGAAATGAATATAAAATGTTTTGTTAGAAATCCCAAAGGATTGATGTTGGATTTATTGACAATAAGTTTTGGTAAAGGTTTATTTCTAATAAGGATGGTAAAGGTTAATGACCAAAATGTGTGTTGGTGTCTCAATGAATAAAGTTGTATTTATTAAAAAAAATTATAAACACATGTTAAAGATGACCAAAGTATTGAAGTTTTTATTTGGATATTGATATATCCAAAAGATAATGGACAAGGTATATTAATATTAAGATTTATGTAAGTGTCAATAAAGTGATGATTGACCAAGTGGAGAAGTCCATAGGCATATAGGAATTGAAGTTCATGGAGTGTATTTCAAAAGAATGAAAGATTTCCAAAACTATCAAGACCACACCGGAGTGGTGTCAATGTTGTGAAGACTACACCATAAAGGAATTTTTGGAAGACAACTCATAGTGAAAAAAGAAGGCCAACATTGGATTCCTAGCCAAGACAACTTGACCCTATACATGTGGGATCTAGCTCGACCATGCATGGGAACCAACAAGGCCATCCAAACACGGTGGCACCGGGGAGCAGGTGAGCACACATGCAGGTTGGCATGTGCATGGAATAAATGGTACATGATGTAACATAGTAGTGTAAAAGAAGTGGTCCATGTTGTAGTGTGGAATTATAGAGGAAGACGGGAGAAGACCCTATTACTTGCGTCTATCAAGTCGAGAGAGTGAATAATATTATATACCATGGGAAATACAAAGGAAAGTCTGATGTGGGATGAAGATTTATCAGATTACACCACAATCAGATGGACCATGGTGTAAAAGTGCACACAAAGGGGTTTAATAAGGGTAGTTCCCTATTCGTATAATGTTAAACACATCAGGATACTCTGCTATAAAATAGATCATGGTGTTAGACCCTCTGCATAAGGTTAGATCATCCATTACGTAAAGGTACATAGTCTAAATTTGCGTAAGGGTAACATACCCAATACACATGTTTCTTAAGGGTAAACTCATTTTCATAGGATATTTGGAGCCATTATAAATTTGGAGTTATCCATTCCATAGAATAGAAGGTTATACCGTAGTATCTTTAGAGAAGAATATGTCCACATCACAACTTCTCCTTTCAATGTGGAAGGTCTAAATTCAACATAAGTAAATAATTCAGAATCATAGTAGCTTACACCATTGTATTTTATCCATACCGCAACAAGTTTGTTGTGAGAAGAAGTTTGAGGAGTCATGTAGCAGATCTTGTGTGAGATTTGGAGGAATTAATGGTCGAGTATTGTGGATCTGGTCAACAATAAAGGACCATGCCATATTACCAAAGACCACATCGTAGTGAAGTGAATGGTGAACTATGGTAAACATGGACATGCTGCAAAAGTTACAAAATGGTAGGTGTTACACTACAATACCCAAGACCACGTCGCATCCAAGAAGTTTTTAGTCAACTATCAGTTTTTCCATAAACTGAAATAAGGGAGTTATTTCCTTGATTTGAGGGTCTCCAACTTAGACTCAAAGACACATTATGATATCATTAATCATATGGGACTCTTTTTATGATCCTAAGAAAGATGATACTCAATCCCATCCATTGGATTGAATGGATAAAGAGATAAATTCTCTATAAAACAATATATATCAACTCTAGAGAAAATTTCCAAACACAAAGCATATTAAAGACCCTAATTTTAGATTAAAAACAAGGTTTTGTTCCAATGAGGGGTTCTAAGTCTTAAATAATTAGAATATATTAAATATCTAGTCAAATTTGAAGAATTTGGTTGTCGTTCCAATAGAGAAGTGAAGTTTTTCCAAATGAATTCTAGAAAATGGAGAAGGTGTGGCATCAAGGTGTTTTCACATAGGTGAAGAAGCAGTCCAATGGGACTTAAACAGAGCATCCATCTATAGTGAATGATGAAATCCATGTAAGTGATGGTTAAGAATGGATCTACATGTCCATAAACTATATGAAATTTATCCTTTCCACTTACAGTGAACCGATGAAGTAATGTTTGAGGAAGTGACCCTTAGGAAGTAGTGAGTTGTCCCTAAACCTCATAAGGTAGTGATCCTAGGCATAGAAGTTACCAAGACTTAACCTTTGTAACTAGTGAGATTCATAGTGATTTTGGTGCATGACACAATGTTGATGCATGATCCATGGACATATCCCAGTGAGGGTAAACCAAGTAAATTATAATTTCCATATTTACTTAATGCATGCAAACCAAAAAAATCAATCAATCTAAATAATATTTGATTAAATAGAATAAAAACTGAACCTCAAAGTTTGGAGGTCAAGATCCTTGAAGGTTGAGTGATACTTTAAAGGAGTAAAAGTTTTAATTGTCATTGATAGTGCATACCCTGATTCACCCCCCCCCCTCTCAGGTTAATCTCACATTAAGTCCCTTGATTATTCCCAACAAGTGGTGTCAGAGGGATAGGTTCAATTTTGGATTTTTTGTTGTTTTTGACTTGATCTAATGTTATGTTTAAGATATAATCCACAGTGAAGCCACATTTATTTGATGGTGATAATTTTAAAGTACGGAAAAAAGATTTTATCCAATTCTTAGAAGATTATTTTAGAGTTTCTTGATAAGTGGTAGAATATGGGATTCTTCTATTAATCCTACATTGATTCATATTTGAAAAATATAAAAGAAAAATTACAATTTATGTTTCAGATAAAGAGTAATTAAAATAGGCACTTGAGTAAGACTTTCACAAATAGATAAATCATGGAAACTTCTCTAAAGACGTGTGAATATAATTGGAAGAGTTTTTTTGGAAAAGAATAAAGTCTAAGGTGAGGTTTTCCATATGAAAAATTGAAATAATAAGAAGATAATGAAAAGGTCATATCAAAAGTTTTTTTCTCAAGCTGAGGTAAAAACTTAACCTGATAATTCTGATTCTAACCCTTCTGTGGAGAAGTATGTAAAGTTTTATACTCTCTCTTAGAGATGAAAATAATATTTTATTCTAGTGATGAAGTGGAAACAACATCAAGTTATTATTAAAAGTAATGCTTATGGAATGATAAAGAATACCAATAAAGAATCATTCATGAAATCTATTATTCAATGATATAAGATTTTTCCTTATAAAACAAAACATTGATAAGAGAATAAGGGGACTTGGATTTCATCATGCATAAAATGAGAATGAAGTTGAAATAATAAAGTGATACTCTTTAAGTTATTTCCCAAGAAATTAGAAAATAAATGGCCAAGTAAGAGGAATTAAAGTCATGTGATTTTCACTAAGAACATAATCTGAAGAAAGTAAATGGGATCTGAGAGATGTTGGCTCGAAGTTGAAGAAGTTGGATACAAAACTAAAAGAAAAAGATGAAATTATAAAATACCTTTAGGAGAGGATAAACACCTCTAAAAATAATATTAATATCCCCCTAAAATCTATCTCAACTTGTGTAGAAATGAAAAGTAATCTAGATCTAAAATCTAGAAGTAAATTTTTTTTCCATATAGAATATGGAAGTGTAGTTCTATAAATGAAGGAGGCACCAAAGTTATTTTATTATGGAAGATTTGGGAACATCATGTCTAGATGATTAGAACCCAACAAGGCCAAAGTTTTGAGGAGAAATCTGGAAATACCAATATCACATTCAAAGATAGACCAAATGACTTATGATTCTTATATTATATGTTTCATTAGTTCTAACCTTAGTCATATGGAAAGTTATTACAATTAGATAAATGCATGGAAGGTTAAAGGTTCCATATGGATAAACTCCACTCCTACAAATTAAAAGGAGGTATTTTTTATTCTGGAAGAAGACCTATTAATATAGAACATAGCTTAAATGTTTTAGAGAATAAAGATGATCCTCAAAAAGGGTGTTTTAAACACCAAAATCATAGCACTCACAACAAATATCTTGGATGTAAAGAAGAAAAGTATTGAAGAAAAATAAAGAGGTTGTTACATTTATGTAGAAGGTGTAATACAGTGTGAATTTGACTCCACTAAGATATATGTATTCCAAGATATAACTTTTAAAAATCAAGGAAGAGGTTTTCTAATGTGTTCCTACACAAACCACTAAGAGGGAAAAGATTAAAATGCAATGGAGATGAAATTTGAAGGTGATATCCATTAGTGATGCAGCCAAAGAAGTTACTTGTTCAAATGTGATTGATCCCACAATTATGAAAATCCCAATCCAAGGAAGGATTTAAATGATCAAATCCATGAAAAAAAGTTCATAATAAGTATCACACAAAGGAGATCCTTTTCTAAGAGGTTGAGGTTTCTGAAAACAATTAATTATGAAGAAATTTAAGAGTTGATTTCATTACTTTTCGAAAACCTAAAAAAGGAAAAGGAAAGGGGGATTTTTATGGGTTAGTTCTTATTGACCAGCCTTATTCCTCAACTTGAGTTACTTTGAGGATATCCAAAAGTTGCTGAATTGGAAGAATATTTTCAAAAAATGGTATCCCTTTTTTTTACACCAACAAGTGATATCAAAAATTGTGTCAAGAGACAAAATTATTATGGAGAGTTGTTCTGAACATAAAAGTCTATTAATCCTTATCAAAATTTTTTGAATCCTATGAAGATTTGAAAGGCATGGAGTTTAAATGATGTCATTTGTTCAAACTGAACCACTCTTACAACAAGTAGGGTTAAATGTTTATCAAGTGGTATTAATTACTTCATCATGTGGTATTTTTCTCACAACCAAGTACATTAATGTTATGTATTAATGTTTTAGTGTGAAGTGATAGAGATCACATGTTGTGTTTTGAAAGTGAAAAAACCAAATTTGTTTTGTGTGTTTCTTATTACTCATGAGTGACATGGAAAACCTTGTTGTTTTCTATAAAAACTCATGTTTCCTACTCCCAGCTTCAAATTAGTAGGCTTAGAGTATTTATTGACATATAGGAGCAAGATTTACCATGTATGGGAACCAATAAGGCCAGCCATCCATGGTGGCACCAAGGAGTATGAGAGAATACATGCAAGTCGGCATGTGCATAAAAGTAGTGGTTTGTGAAGAAAGGTGGTAGTGTAGAGGTAGTGGTCCACACTATAGGGTGGAAGCATGGAGGAAGCTAGGATCAAACCTAATTACTCGCATATATTGAGTTAAAAGAGAAAATAATCTTATATACTATAGGAAATATGAAGACAAATCTAATGTGGGGTGCAGAGTTATTAGGTTATTCTACAATCAGATGGACCATGATGTTGAAGTGAGATTATTGGGATTATATAAGGGTAGTTCCCTACTCATGTAAAGGTAAACACATCAGGCTATGCTGTAGAAAAACAGACCATGGCATAGGACCCTATGTGTATGGGTAGATCACCTATTATGGAACACATTCCAAACCCCCTATGAGTAAGGGTAAACCATAGCTCTCATAAGGGTAAAACACCCAATACACGTGATGTGTGAGGGTAAACCCAAGATCATGTAAGGTTATGTGTCCATACCATAGATAGATTTCTATTTCATGAAGGGGTTTTTAGATAAGTTTTGGAGATAATGGAAATTTGGAGTTGTTCATGTCGTAGAAGAGAAGGCTACACTGCAGTCTCTTTGGAGAATAATATTTCCACGTCATAGCTTCACCATTTGTTGTGGAAGGTATGAATTCAATAGTAGTAAATAATTAAAAATAACAAGATCTTGCACTATTGGTTTGTGTCCACGTCCTAACAAGTTTGGTGTGAGAAGTGATTTGTGGTGATCATGTCATAGATCATGCATGAGATATGGAGGAATTGATAGTCGAGTATTGTGGATATGGTCAACAATAGAGGACCACATCATAGTACCCAGGGAAATGCCATAATGAAGTGAAGGTTTCATTGTGGTGGACATTACCACGCCACATAAGTTTCAAAATGGGAGGTATTATGCCACAGTACCCAAGACCATGATGTAGCCAGGAATTTTTTAGTCAACTAGAAGTTTTGATAGAAACTGAAAGAAGGGATTTATTTCCTTGATTCCAGAGCATCCAACATAGATTCAAAGCCACATTATGATCCCATTAATCGCATGGGATACTTGGAATAATCCAAGTTAATAGGAGACCCAATCCTAACCATTGGATTGAATGGAGAGAGAGGAATCCTCTATAAAACAACATGTAGTAGTTATAGAAAAAATATCTAATCATAGAGCATATTTAAGACATGAATTTAAGAGGAAGAAGAAGGTGTTTCTCCAGTGAGGGGCTAGAAGTCTTGAATAATTGGCATCTATTGAAGATCCTACCAAAGTTGAAGAAGGTGATTTTTGTGCCAATAATAAAGTGAAGTTTTTTCAAAGTCATTATAGAAAATAGAGAAGGTGTTGTATCAAGTTATTATCACAAAAGTGAAGTATAAATACAGTGGAACTTCAATAAAGAATCTATCTATAGTGAAGGATGCAATGCATGAAAGTGATATTGGTGAAGGGACTTACATGTCCATAAATTGTGTGAAGATTATACTTTCCATCGGCATTCATACATTGAAGGAATGATCGAGGGAGTGACCCTTGGAAAGTAGTGATTTTTTCCTAAACCTTATAAGGATTTGATCCTAGGAATAGGAGTGGCCTAGACTAAACCTTTTTAAGTAGTGAGATTCATAGTGATTTTGGTACACGACACAATGTCAATTCATGCACCTTGGATGTAGCCCAGTGAGGGTGGACCAAGTAAATTCTCATGTCCATATTTACTTCAGGAATTCACACTAAAAAAGATCAATGAATATAAATAATTTCTAATTAAAGAGTATAACAAGTGACCCTCAAGGTTGAGAGGTCAAGATCCTTGAAGGGAAAGTGAGACTTTAAAGGAGTAAGAGATTTAATTTTCATTGACAATGCATACCCTGTTTCACCCCCAAGGTAACCTCATTCTAAGTTACTTATTCCCAACATGTTTATATTCTTGATAAATTATAAAATGTTTTTAATTAAAATTTATTTATGAATAGTTCATATATGTATCATGTTTTGTAAAATAAATAAATTTTTTATTTATTTTTTAAATTTCATTGATATTCATCTAGAGTAGATTATTTATGAAATATGAATATTGTGTATACCCATTTATATGATAAATTGATTCTAGGATAGAGAATTTCATATCTTTTCAAGGTATATATCATAAAATTTAGTCTTTATATACCTTGGCCTTGGTTTGTGTTTTTTTTATGATCATGAGAGTAGTTGTTGGGAATAGTTTGTTCATATTAGGTGTTTGATTTTTCATGAATTTAATTCTCACTTGAGAAAAGTATCCTTGATTATAGGTAGTTAGGGTAAGACCACCTACTTTCCTAGAGGAATTTCTTGTTTAGTAAATTTAATGGTGTTGTCTATTTGTCACTATAGAATTGCTCACGTGGAGTTTTTCAATCTCATATAACTTTATACCATTACATGAAGTGTTCATGTACCTTATATATATGATGAATTTGGATATGTATGAATATACTTGACTTCTCTTTTTAGGTGATTAACATATACTTGTAGGTTGTGTATATATTTATACATTAATGTAGTGTGAACACATTAATTTAGTGGTTGGAATAGATATTTCCAAAACTAAACTATTTGGATAATGTGACACACTCATGTTTCATACAAATTTTAAACATTTTTTTAAGGATTTTAATTGAATTTTAATCAATATACTCATATATTTCAATGTTTTATTAAAAAGTGGGAAATTTAAAATTTAGAATTGAAATGGTTAAAAAAGAATGAATAATGTTTAATTTTTGTTATTAATCTTATATATGAATTTTTTATTGGTATTTTGTTAAGTGATTTGAATTTTTTAACTTACTTTTTCATGAGTTTACTAAAAATCATACCAAAGCCTAAAAGGCCCTCAACCAAAGGCCTATAGCCACATAACCATCCCTATGAAGGGATGGATGGTGAATCAAGCTACTGGTAAATCCCACATGAGTCAGTGAGTGGAGGAGAGACTGCGGGATGAACCATAGGCATAGGTGGGCTGAAGGCCTACGTGGGCTAGGCAGTGCGGCCTGGCCCATTTTGTTGTGTGCAAGTGAATGCGGGAGCCCGTCCCTGTTGTAGGCATCTAAACCGTGGAAGCAACACTTTGTATTATAAAATATCATGTACCCTATCCATCTTCTGATGTGGTACATATATTATCAGTTATTGTTCATTTTTTATGGGATGAAATCATCCCACATCTCTCTCACTCTCCCCTATGATGAGACACATCTGATTCATTGTTTCCACCACAGCTCTATCGTTTGACATCACTAGCCTCCCTTTATATCATTAGGAACCTCCATTTCTGATGCCTATAAGATATCAACTCAAGCTGAATCACCAATTTTGAAGCTTGGGAACTCCACTAGATCATCTCTAGAGCACGGGAAACCCCCATAAAGCCTATTTTGAAGCTTCATATGGACACTTCGAAGGTGGGATAAAGGAGGAGAACATCACTAACACCGTCTTCCTCTGAATACTCTACCACGTCACTCAATCCCCTTGAATTATCATGCATGAACCATGCATGAGGAATAGAGCTTCCCCACTAGATTTTTCCAAGTCCAAGATCAATCCATGCTCATATTTTAAAAGAGGATAATTATGGAGATTCAAATTTAGAAATTCTAAATATCCTTATTCAAACCAATATTTAAAGTTGAAGAGGAAGACCTTAACCAACAAGTATTTAAATGAAGGTTGGAGAAAACTGAGGTATCCTCACAGCCTCTATAAAAATAGTCCTTTCCTACTATCATTGGTAGTTCCACACCCATACTGAGGAGAAGGTCGAGCTCGGGCTGCTATAATTTTCTTCATTTTTTATTATTTTCTTTTCTTTTATTTATTTATATTTTATTATTTTAATTTTTATATCCTTAAATATAATTCATGCATCTTTTATTAATGTTTTTTCATCCACCAATTCTTCTTCTTCTTTTTATTCTTCTCCTTCTTCTTATTTCTTCATTCTAACCATTCTTATTTTCTTTAATTTTCTATTTTATTTTTAATTTATTTATCTCTTATTTTATTTTATTTTATTATTCTCTATTTATATCTATTATTATTTTTATTTTATTCTTCTTCTTCTTCTCTTCTCTTTTTCCACCAAATGAACTCTTACCCTCGACAATGAGAGGCTGGCCTAAGGCTTGGCCCGGGGGAGGTTAGGTGTTCTTGAATCATTTCTCAAATTTTATTTTATGTTTATGGTAGATGTGATTGGAATGCACGAGTGTGGAAATTTTCCTCCAAGTCATGAAACTCTAATCTATTTCTATTCTTTTATTTTTTTCCCTCTCTTCTATTGATTAGATATTCATATTATGAAGAAGAGACAATCAATGGATGAAACAACATGTGATGGAATTTATTCTTGGAATATTTCACACTCTAGACTTGGGTGTATCATAAACCTTGACTATAGAAGGTGGTGGAACTTAGATTAATTGAGATATTTTAGATTTCACAACACTAAATAAAAGGGTAGTAATTCATTGTGATATTTTCATTATTGGATTATCAAACTAAATTTAAACAAATAAAGGAGAATAATGATAGAATTCAAAACTGAACCTAGGACTAAGTTCTTTATTTATAATTTCATTGTTTTTAGAATTTCAAGGTAATTTAAAATTTCATTTTATTTTAGAAAACCCACATTTATCATTTATTCAATATAATTATAAAAAAACAAAAAGAAATTGTGTTAGGTGAATTTGAATAATTAGACAACTATGAAGATCCTAAAGTGAGACAACCCTAGTCAACCAATGTTTTTTACAAAGAAAACATTTAAAAAATTTCTTTTTCCATGCCCCATGATAGGTGTGTTTCAAAATTAGTGTTGTTTTCGGGGATCTGATCATTAATTTTTTATTTTTTATTTTTTACAAATTATATATTTTTTTATTTCTTTAAAAATTCTCTAAAAAATCATTTCATATGATGTGTTCAAATGATTATTATTCTTCATGGACTAGCACCTCACAAGAATAAGAATCAGTAGCTGAATCACCCTAGTCTATAGAATATGGAGTTTTATTTTTTTTCTAGACATATTAGGGGATCCATAAAAAAATATCATAGAGGATCAATTCAAGAACATAATCCATGAACATAAAGAGACCCTAGACCAACTAATAGTTGAAGGATTTTCTAGGGAGTTAAATTAACTCCATAAGTACTTCCCATAGTTTTATCAAGGAAGATCCAACACACACGAATAGACCTCCTTATTCCCTCCCAAAATTTATGAATAAATCCCCCATGTGAAATTTTAATAACAAGTGGCTAACAAGAATCTAAAAAATTAGATTCAATAGCTAGAAGATAAGGTACAAGATCTTAAAGGAAAAATGGATTTGATAACTAAGTATTTCAATGTATCCCTTGAGAAACCTGAACATGAACTAGAAGGAGTGACACTGGTCTTTTCGGATTTTTCTAAGGTCATACAAGAAGTCGAGGCCAAATTCAAAAAATATCAATTACCCAATCACTTGAATAACTATATTCAAGATGAACATGATGATCTAGAGTGGATTCATAATGATGAAGACTTGTTTTCTAAGCTACGTGTGGGAGATCAACAATATCTAGATGACTTCTGGAATGTGTGTGATGTAAAAATTGATCTACCTAGTCCCAATAAAGTAGAATATCTGGATCTATTTCATATTTATATATCCATGAAAGAATAAAACACCCAAGTGGTGGAATTTTAAGAAAATATGGAGGATACCAACTATCTACCTCCACTTTCCACATTCCAACTCAAAGAGGCGCTCACCAGTGAAGAATGGATTAAAGCTAAACCAACTAAGGGATTTTATCTTATCTCAAAATATATTTAATTTTATTCTATTCAATATGAATTTAGTTTTAATTCCCACTACTTTTAATTTTCATATTCAGACAATCCTTGCTTTTCCTTAGAGGAAGATGGACAAATAGAACATGCAACTACTGAGGAACACCTGGATCTACCTAATTTTATTAAACATGAATTTGAGAATGTCCATAAAGAATTATAAGTATATGAACCTGAGGAAATCAAGACATAGTCTGCTCATTATGAAGGGGGTATATTTTAGATTATTCAAATTTAAATTTTTTTCAAGTGAAAATACCTGCTTACTTTCGCTTTGATCATTCAATTCATATAGCCCATGTTGATCTAGTACTAGAAAATAAGGAGGAGGTTGAACAAGTAGAAACCAAGAAGTAGGATAATAAATACTTCATCCTACCCTTACCATGAAATATATACCTAATTATAAAGGGGTTGGATCTATCATATTCTATACATAGATCCTTCCTCACCACGAAGGAAGAAGTGGAATCTCGGAAAGTCATGTGTGGTAGTTCAAGTCTTAGAATATCCATCCACCATCAGACTATGGATAATTGCTGGTACTTCCCTCTATAGGTAGTAAAAATATAGGTCCCACTTGGGGGATTATACCAATACTTTTTCTTATATTTTCTTTCTAAGAAATTATATTTTCAATTTCAGACTTAGGAATTAGTTTATAATGCAGCCCCACTCCCTCTATCTTTTTTAGATTAATGTCATGATCATTGTGCTTAATTTATTGATTTAATTTTTTAGGACCATGATGGAACAAGGAACCTTGAGAAAAATTTGAATATGGAAGAATAATGCTTCATTTAAAAATTGAGTTCACTTTTAAAAGTTTATATTTTAAACTCCCTATATTTTTTTCTGAAAACATGTTTTTATCTTTAAACTAGAAATTTCATGCATATGCTTTGAATTTATGATTTACTTAACTTATTTAGGAGACATGAGTTTCTTAGGAATTTTTTAAAACCATGTTTTATATTTCAATATTAATGATATTGAATGAGTAAAATAGAGGATTTAATGATTAAATTTAAGCATGGGTATTAAAATGAGGACTCGTGGTTTGAGGGAATTGGTTGATTCGTGTAAATAAAATTTATTTAACATTTTTCTTGATTTGAATTTATGAAATTTACATGAATTTATTTTTTATTATTATTCATTGTATGAGTGATTTTACCACATCATATTTCCATTCTCAAGAGGATTTATAGACTAAATATTTTTTATTTTGTATTGAGCATATTTCTTGAGTGATCTTGGGACATGTCACCTACTAAAACTTGCATTTGAACTTTTCAAATCTATGACAGTGCAAAAACACATTTAAAATTATTTAGGCATATTTTTAAAATCCATTATCCTTAAATACCACCTTTACATCAATCCTTGTTTAGCCCATAGAAACCATGAATGACCTTGTTAGGGATAATCCATGTTTCAAGCCATTTTTATCCATTTATACCCTTCTCTTAGTATTTTTCATGATTTTTTAAAGATGAGGGGGTTGGTAAAGTCATGGTAAAAGGGATGAAATTTATTTTTAGGAAATATTTTGGGGGTTGTATTTTTCGGAATTAAGAAAGGTTTTTTATTTATTCATTATACTTTATTTTTTACCCCTCTTGAAACAAAATCAAAAAAATAGGAATGGGTTGTGACTTGGAAGAATCAAAAATCACCATTACTAGACCAATGATTTTTATCATATGTGGTTAGGTGATGGATGTGAGGTTTATTCTAATCATAACTTTTTAAAAAGAACTAAAATGAAAAAGTAATTTGAAAAAAAGGTATAATGATATAAAAAATCAAGAGGGTGCACATAATTCATTATGATTTAATTTGTCATAACCTTTACATTGAACATGGGAAGTGGGAGTTGTTATTTTAAAGGGAATAATTTCATTGATCTTTTACTTTTTTATAGCATGCTTAATAATTTAGAGATAAACCTCCTATTTGATCCTTAATTTTTAAACATCAATTCCTACCAACCTTAAGACTTAGATTCATTTGATCCTTATAGAAAATTCCTCATGGTTTTAGGTGTCTTTTTTCTTTACAAAGTGGATAAATTGGTTCCTTTACAATCCTATAGAGAGGGAGCATGTTCTCATGATATAATAATAACTCTACTTGAATTTTTATCAAGAGTGATGAGAGAAAATATTAAAAGGTAAGGTAAATCATAATTTGGAATGTTTAATAATAATGAATTATGTAACTTGAATTAATGAAGGTAGAGGCCCCACCATTTTCAAAAGGGAAAAGTAAAATGTTGGAGTTGATTGTTTCTTTAAAAATTGAGAAAATGAATTGATATTTTTATGTGGATTTTGACTATTTTATTTAACATTGATAATTATTTGATTTTATTACTTTTAAATTTGAATAATGATAACATTAGTACCCTATGAATTCAATGTTGAGATTTAATACCTAAGTAAAAGCATAGATAAAGTGTGTGGGTATTTGACACACTCGTGTTTCATGAAAATTTAAACATTTTTTAAGGATTTTAATTGGATTTTAATCAATATGCTCATGTATTTTAATGTGTTATTAAAAGTGATAAATTGTAAATGTATAATTGAAATGGTTAAAAAAGAATAAATAATTTTTAATTTTGGTTATTAATCTTATATATGAATTTTTTATTGGAATTTTGTCAACTTCTTTGAATTTTATTTCTTACCTTTTTAGGAGTTTACCAAAAATTATACCAAATCATAGAAGGCCATCAACTAAAGGCCTACATTCACATAGCCAAACCTGTGAAGGGACAACCAGCTAAGCAGACTGTCAAAAAAGCCTACATAGGCTAGAGAGTGGAGGAGAGTCTATGGGATGAACTGTAGGCATAGGTGGTTCGAAGGCCCGTGTAGGAAAAGTAGTGTGACTTAGCCCATTTTTGGTGTGTGCATGTGAATATGGAATCCCATACTCACCACAGGAATATGAACCAGGGAAGGAACACTCTCACTTATAAATAATCATAGACCCCTATCTATCTTATGATATGGGATAGTTATTAGTGATTACTATTCATTTTTTCTAGGATGGTGTTGCCCCAACTCTCACTCGCTCGCCCATGCACTCGAAAACATTTGAGCCACCATCTCCACTATGGATCCATAACTTGATGTCACCATCTTCCCTTTGTATCACTGAGAATCTCCACTTCTGATGCCCATAGGAGCTCAGCTCGAGCTGAGTCACCCATTCTGAAGCTCGGCAACTCCACTGGATCATATCTGTACCCCAATAGTCCCCCATGAAGTCTATTTGAAAGATTTATTTAGACACTTTTAAGGTTGTATGAAGGAGGAGAACTCTTCTTCCATTTCTTGCCTCCATAATTGCTGTCACATCACTCAATCACCTTAAACTCCCATACATGATCCATACACGAGGAATAGATTTTCCCTGCTAGATTTTCCCATACCCAAGCTCAATCCACGCTCATATTTCAAAAGCTGATCACTATTGGAAATTTAGTCTATAATCATGATTTCAAACCATGGCTATAATCCCCAAAACCATGGTTATAGGTTATAGCCACTGTTCAATGGATCGTGGCTAGTATTGGTGTGTCTATATGTCAAGAACTATAGCCATGGTTTAAAACCATGGCTATAGGGCTTTAGCCACATTTTTAAACCATCATAAAACATTAATCCACATAGGGCCTATATTCATGGTTCAAAACTATGTCTATATGGATTTATCCATGGTTTAAAATCATGGCAATAGGACTACAGCCACAGTTTAAAACTATGGATCTGGGACTTCACGTTTCATAAAAAAAAGACCCCCACAGCCCCCCCCCCCTGCACCCCCCTGGACAGCCCCCTTGCACCCCTTGGATAGCCCTTGACCCCCCCCCCCCCTGGACAACCCCCTTGCACCCCCCTGTACAACCCTTGCACCCCCTTGGACATCCCCCCTGCACCCCCATGCCCCCCCTAGACAGCCCCCTTGCACCCCCTGGACAGACCCCTTGCACCCCCCCTGGACAGCCCCCTTGCCCCCCCACCCCTGTAGTAGGCATCCACCCCCCGGACAGACCCCCCCCCCCCTCCTTCCTAGACATACCCCCCCCCCCCTCCTAGACAGACCCCCCCCCCCTCACTGGACAAACCCCCCACCCCACCTTTCACACCCCCATGTGAGTCAAAAAAATCTTTGTAGATGCTTGTGGTGTATCAAATGAGAGAATAAGGGGTAAGGATTAAAATGGAAAGCATAAATGTAATAATGTCAAACAATCTATATAAGCATAAACTACCACTATGAGTTTTCGCAGACAGCGCACCTCCATTAGAGGGGTTTTATTACAAAACCATGACTTGTTTATCAAAAAAACAATTATTTTAACTAACACTTGATCAAGAATTTCAATTTAATATAAACAAGAAGAATCAATAAGGCAACTAAATGCAATTTAAAAAAGTATTGGATTAAAGAGGCTATGAGAGGGACTCTACCTCAAAGGAGTCAAGCCACGCACAAGAGGATCCTTATATATATGCTCACATTCATAAGAATGGGCTATGTTTTGTTGCTGGTTCTCTACAAAGCATGTATCCCTATCCTGCATACCAATACAAGTACTCAAAATCAATAAATGATCGAAAAGGAAAAGCCATTAAGAATCCAAAAACAGGGAAATTACTTTGACATTACTGTTTAAATTGATTAATCATTCTGCAACCAGGGAGTGCAATTTTTCCTGTGACACTTCCACCATGTTGGAGTTCAAATTCAAGTTTTTTCTCAGTAGTAGAACATTGTCTATCACAAATCGCAAGAAAGTAATTAAAATGTAGAAACAGTAACATTTTCACTGTACGTAAGACCAGGCCAACTCAACACCCCCTGGACACCCCCCACTGGACACCCCCTAGACACCCCCTCCCCCTTAAACATTCCCCTGGACACCCCCTCCCCCCTAGACACCCCCTGGATACCCCCTGGGCACCCCTTGGACACCCCCCCTGGACACCCCCTAGACACCCCCTAGACCCCCCTGAACACCCCCTGGACCCCCCTCAACACCCCCTGGACCCCCTGGACACCCCCTAGACACCCCGCCTGGACCCCCCCCCCCCCTCGGACACCCCCTGGGCACCCAAACAACATTCTTTTGTTGAAAACGTGAAGTAGTTTAAGATAATTCCACGATACATCTGGCCTCACAAATGTGAAACCTGAAAGATACAGAGGTTTTGAAAAGTGTTTGAGGAGAACCTAAAAGACACAAAGTATTTCAAAGAAATATAGGGATAGACATCCACAGACACAGGTTATCATGTGAAATCATACACACAAGAAATCCAGTTCCTATGAAGACATTGATACAACTACCCATAGGAAATTCTTGATATCTAAAAAATAATCTTTTTGCTTATAAAAAATATTTGGTGAGCCACACATGGGTCACTCAAAGATATTGAATAGATAACATAACCTTGCTTAGATCATGCACTTTCCATAATAAAACAAATAAGAGATAATGACAAAGGTTTCATGCTACCCATAAATTCATGCAAGCGTAATTTACATACCTAAAATAAGTTATTAAATAAGACATAAAGTAATATAATATATAAAAAATTGTGTTAATGTTTTGTATTCCATGTATCCCATGCATGAAGTGTACCTAATTAAATTTATTTGATGATTCTTGAAGAAGCGTTTCGATATTGTGAAAGTCTTATATTGAATAAAATATTTAAGAAAATTATGTGCACCTCTTGCATGAATTTTATTGAGGTCATTACTTTAGATAGAAGGAATTGTAGCCCGATAATTGTTTCACTAAGGAAATTGGTCATTACATGTTATCAAAATTAATTGATCAAGGTATATAGACATATTCAATTATTTTCTAAGATAACTTAAGTGTACACAATCAAATCTGAACCTACAAGATCATGGAGGAAGATTAAATATTATCCTATGGTGGATTAAGCCTTCATTAGGTGTGTAGTCTTAACAAGTTGGAGAGTTCGAATTTGAAATAAAAGGAATTACTAACAAAGAAACCACTAATTCACACCCCCCTACCCCCTCCCCCCTCTCACACCCCCTTTTCACCCCCTAGACAGCCCTTGCACCCCCTTGGACAACCCCCCTGCACCCCCATGCCCCCTGGATAGCCCCCTTGCACCCCCCTGGATAGCCCCCTTGCACCCCCCCCCCCCCGGACAGCCCCTTTCACCCCCTGGATAGCCCTTGAACCCCCCTCTACATCCCCCTTGCACCCCCCTGGATAGCCCTTGCACCCCCCTGGATATCCCCATTGCACCCCCATGCCCCCTGGACAGCCCCCTAGCAACCCCATGGATAGCCCCATTGCACCCCCCTTGAACACCCCCTAGAAATCCCCCTTCCCCCCCCCCCCTCCCTGGATAGCCACCCCCCTAGAAAAACACCCCCTAGTTACTAATGTCTTGAAAAAAATGGTATAAAATAACCATTAACTCCTGAATTTTATATTCACATCAATCCTGGTTGCAAGTCGTGGAAACAAATCAATTGCATCAGCTATGTTTTCTTGTTTTTTCTCTGCATAGCATGAATCCATATCCTGTATACCAGTATAAGTCATGACATAATGTATCAAACTATTTCATACTTCACATAAGGTTTCACCACAACATGGTCTAAACCACCAAACTGTTTTTGACCTTTTAGTTCACATATTCAAAAATTTCTTATAAAATTTCTGTATAAAATATGGGTATCTACCAAAAATATTAGTCCAAAAAATGGAATTAGATACCCTAAGAAGGTGTGAATCAATGTTTGGATAACATTTAATGTTCTTCCTACCCTGACAGATATTGACCTATTAATTATTAGGGTCACTTTTTTTCTATTTAGTATTTGTATTGAATATTTTAGTTGACCATACATTCATATAAATTTGTCTTTTTATTATCATTACAATCATTTTTTTATGATTATTCACATATTTTAAACAAAATAAAGCACAAGAAAACATGATTTTTTACTTGGTTTACCTCTATAGGCTAGTGTAAGTTGCATGCAATACACACTATATTGGTGTGCCAAAATCAGTAAGATCCCTTTTTATTGTGTTAGTACATTTCATTGCTTTCTAGGATCACTACATTATAATATTTTGTGGCATAAGAATCATCTCCCTAGGATCACCTCCATCATTATTCCATCTTATGATCACAACATCAAAACGAAAAAATTTAGCCTACGGGCCAATAAAATGTCACCTATTATTTGTTGGGTTGTAAAAAATATGTATTAGTTCTCTTCAAAATCTATTTTATCCTTCACAGGTTCACTATGAACATCTCAATGTGTATATTCTTTCCATGATAGTTCATTGAATCCCCTTTATCTTTGGCATGATCTTCAGGAGATTCCAAGTCTTCCTCTTTGAAGAATAATTCTAAAAATCCTCTATCTTTCCAAAATAACACTGGAATGTCTTCAATTTGATGGTATGGAGAAACTTTCCCACTTTTTTTAAAAACATGGATGTGGCTATGAATTTCCTTATATTACTACTTTATCAGTAAAGTTCGTCTTTTGATATTATGAATGATGTTTATGTTATAGAACTTTATGAAAAAAAAACTCCCTCAATTTTCTTCTTTCAATGGGTATATCAATGAAGGATTTTCTTTTATTCTTTAGGTGTTTTCATTAGTTTTATAAAAAAATCAATTTCACTCTATAAAAAATATTTAATGGCATAAATCTACTCAATTATCTTTTGGATTATTCTATTCTAATAGTTACATCAAAATATCATAGAATAAATTTCCATATTTAATATATATAACCACTTTTTCATGGTTAAATATTTTTTCATATTTGAAAATTTGGAACCCCTGAGATACTCTCCTTAAAAATACACAATCATAAATGAATGAAAATATTTTTGTATCTGAAAATATATAATCTCACCTGTCTCATTTTTATTCTCTTTAATTCTTTATCATTTTGATAATATGATTTATAGAAATCCATGTGTCAATAGCACTAAGAAGGAATCCATGATTTTTTACCCTTTTTTATAAAAGTAGTGACATGAATTGGTCACCCAATTCATGACCCAAAGGAATTTATTAAAATCAAGGATTACAATACAAACATGAGGTATAAATACATTACACCAATAGGTGATTGAGGTAAATACAAACTGATATTGCCAAGAAAAAAAAAATCACAGAATATGACCAAAATTTCATTATCAATCTTTCAAAGACTTTATCCATGAAGGGAAGTGGATACGAAATCCAAAACATGACACAAAGAAACTATATCAGCTCACCCCATGTCTATTAGGGTTGTTCCAAAACTTGAAATGCACTCATCATAACAAAATCAGCAAGCCATCTAAGATCCTCTAGATAGAACATAAAACCAAATGAATTCAGATGAAGCTTATCCACAATTGAAGTCCAGTAGTTACATATGATATATTCTTCAAGAGGAATCCCAAAAAAACACATGGGTGATAAAAGAAAATAAAAAAAGTTGATATGGAACATCACCAGCAAGGAATTCAGAAAACATCATCAAATTTGTCTCTATACAGTTGCATCGTAAAGGAAACCACCAATTCTCCACATTGAAAAACTATCCAAAAACCTTCTCTGAAAAGACAAGTCACTAATCCAGAAATAACTGATCCTAAAAACATCATAAATAGCCTCAAAAGACCTCCAAAAAAATGCAATCTTCAACAGAGGAATAAGCAGCAAAAAGTATAGGGAAACACATGGTCAACAGGAAATCACAAAAATATTTTAAAAAAAACAATATAACACAACATTCAAATTCTGGGAAAAACCTTAAAGAGTGAAACCACCAACTACCACCCTAGGAATAGTGTACACACCAAAGACAATCACTAAAAAACCGAAAATCCAAACATCCTTCGTATTTTAAGAACCAAGAGAATCACTATAAGAATTAGAGAAAGGAACTACAAAGACAATAAGTACTCACACAAAGAGAAACAGATCTACAACCTCATGCATCAAACCAAGGATTACATAAGACATCTTAAGGAGAAAATAAGTCCTTACCATGTAATTTACTTGAAATTAAAATATTGATGTTGCTTGAATTATTCCACCATCTTCATGAATATACTCTTTCTAATTTTTAGGTAAGTATCTATATAGATTTCACCAACTATGTATCTTCTAAAAACTATTTCATTTTTCTCTTCCTCCCAATCTTCTAATTCATCACTCACATCATCATTATATTGATATTCATCCTACATTGTGGGGTCTTCCTCTTCAATATTTGTAGTATCGTTTATGTTTCCCTCATCAGGGGTTGTTGTTGGATGCTCAGTAACCATTTTATGTGGTGCAGTCACAGTTTTTCTTTCTGAGAGGCCCCTAAGGATATAGTGACAATTGTTCTCTAGAAGTTAGAGTAATATTTACATCTCTAAGTC
Source organism: Viscum album (assembly GCA_963277665.1). Lineage (NCBI taxonomy): Eukaryota > Viridiplantae > Streptophyta > Magnoliopsida > Santalales > Viscaceae > Viscum > Viscum album. The sequence continues at coordinate 144,527,310 of OY728150.1, forward strand.
TTTTTTTAGCTTGGAGTAATGTATCCATATGAATCAATCGTTGGTTTTTTTTCTTTCCTTGCACTCAACTTTAAATAGTCTTCCTCAATCATACAAGCTTTCTCATAATCATCATGCATGGGTTCACTAGAATCAGAGTGGTCATTTATATCCTCTGCATACAAGGATTATGAGACAGATGTGACAGCGGGTTTCTCAAGCTTATTGGGGAACGCCTTATCCTTTTCAAGAGGATGAGAAATTTGAGAATTTTCCACCACGTTAGATAATTCATTGGTAGGGGTGAGAGTTAGAAGGTCCAGTCATGATTTGATCAACATCCTTTTTAATAGTGTCTCTAGAATGTCCGATAGAATCATTGGTCATCCCATGTGATCTCCTTTTTCAACCCAAATTGGGTTAAATCTTGTGAGGGGGTGTGCATAATTAGATTTTCTTCTATAAAGATTTGCAGAATGTCCAGTTTTAAGACAATCAGTGTAGTAGTCTGAAAGATGTTCAAAGACAACCTCTTAGAGGAATCCAGTATCACCATTTTTTATTCGAATGTGGGATGGAAGGTACTGTGAAATATCAATTTCTGTATAGATTATAGCAACAAAGGGTCAATATAGGGTTCTAGTAGAGGAATCTAACTTGAGGGGTTACCCAATAAGACTAGAAATTGAAAAAAAGAACTTATTGGTTAAATAATTATAGTGGAAGACCAGGAAACCCTAACCAAATAGGGGCAATATGAGGCTCAAACTATGACTGAAAGAGAAATAACATGGTGATATTTCCATGAGTGTTTTAGATTCGAACATAAATCAATTCATGTATCCACCACTGAATTGAATTCAAATACACGGGAACTCTCGAGCAAGAGGATGAATAAATTCACGATGGTTCGATTTTTATTAGTAGGTCATATATATCTGAGATTTAAAATGATGGATGAATAGTTTCAATCTACTCTTGAATCCAAAATTGGATTGTCTCTTGGATGCGCACCAATTAATAAAACCCTTCATACCTTAACAACCCAATCAAGTCATAATGGAATTGTTCCTCACCTACTACCTCTCATGGTTCCCTATAGGGGAGAGTCTAAGAACATCCTTTTACCATACATGTAAACATGTTATTCTACCTTCACATGCATATGTGCCTCCACACATGGGTTTTCTTCCAATTCGGTGATATAGTGCCTTTGATCTTGGCCACCATCTTTTCTTGGAGGTTGTACAGCTACTAGATTCAAGTGTAGTGACCCCATTTTTTGAAAAACCCTAATCTTAATATGTATCCATTACTCCGGTACAAATCATGAGTAGAATTATGGTATCACCTTTACACACATATATTTTTCTTCAACAAAAATATTAATAATTATGTCAACTTCAATATTATAGATTGAATGGATCTATAATAATACTATAATAATCAATAAAAAATCCAATTTTTATATTGTAAAAAATACAATTGTCACATATTTTCAAGCATTCCACTCCAAAATCTCAGGGGTTCATCTATCTCCCCATTGTATTTAGAAGAAAATATCCCCTAGAATCCAACTCCATTTTCCCTCTCCCCCTAATTCTAAATGAAATTCATTGTATTATTCCATGCACTTCTACTTCACCTTGACTTCTAAATTCCATGTGAAAATATCTATTTTTACTTGAAATCCCCCCCATGTCAACAGATTCTTTGCATCATTCCATTATACCAATTATAAATATTTTCATGTTGATTTTTCAAATAAAAAATTATTTACTAATAAAACTATTAAAATAAATTTTTTAAAAATATTTTCATTAATATATTAAGAAATATACTAGGAAGAATAAACAATTAAAAGATGAGTTGTCAACAAATTCACTATTACTACTAAGGAAGAGCTTGGTGTAGGAAACAAGAGTCTTAGCTAACACATACATGGTTTTCTATATAATACAATATATCTAATAAATTCATATCAACCTTTATATTTTAATTTATAGACTCGTATTATTATCAAAATTCACATCAAGCTTATTGGCACAAAAATTTTAAATCAAAAAGTGTGAATGATATATCATTTTAGACATTAGTTATGCCACTTTTTAAATTCAACAAGATAATTTTATTTATATTCAATGTAATTTAGGATCTCATAGACTCATTTAATTATATATAATACTTAAACAACCTTTGTAACTTCAACTCCAATTCCCTATTGATTACAGCATTGTTTATTTTAAATGTTTTTCATTTTTGGGGACACTATTTATTGAGTATATCCTTTTTTTAATATCATTTAATAACCAAAAATATGAAATAACTGATACAATATATTAGAATATGGATATGTATACTCAATATATGTCCCTAATATAGCCTTAGTAGATTCTATTCACTTAGTGCATTCATTCCACATTCTACATAGCATAAAACAAATTTTTATATATATAAATCATCGTGATAAAACATATTAAATCATATTTGTCATCTACCATAAGATTTCACCCAAAATAGTAATTTTATTATCAATTATAGTAAGAAAACTTATACCATTTATACAGCTTCAATACTAATACTAAAATATACCTAAAATACCTTAAATATCACTTTCTATATGAAATTTTTAGCTTAATTTTTAATCTAATTCCATCATTATTTTATGTTATTTTGAGCATAATTACCTCAATGATTATGTATCCCCCTAATTACTATACCTATTTATACTTGTTAGTATCATTTAATATTTAAGGGGTGATGGGTACCTTCTATATTTTTCATTTTTATGAGGACGGTGATTCATCAAGGAACACTAATTTCCCTTTACCATTCACATTAGAGTCTACCTTTAGGTCTTAAATAGTTTAAATTAAATCAAATTCTTTTTCAACTATTTTAGTATCATACTCAATGCAATTCATAACCTTATCTACCATGGGATCTTTTACCAAAATGTATTTCTCCTTTTAAAATAGGAAGGACTGTCTCTCTCTAAACATTCTACCTAAATTACTTTTCCTTATACAAATTATTATATTCCTTGACACTAACCATTCCTTCATAAGCCTATTCCACATGGTACTTCCCTATTTTTGTAATATATGAATTATTCCCATTCTTCTAAGAACTTTTTTTGTATCTCTAAGAGTTCTAACATATAGAGCCAGTTTTGGAGCTTGTCTTCTTACCAGTTTCAGTATATAAGTGTTTCATGTGATGATTCTGAAATATTTTATATAATGGGAATGATTTATCATTGTGTTCATACTGATATAATCTTTCAATTATAGTATAAATATCACAAAATTTTAACTTGAGTAATGGATGGTATTGTATGAAAAAATGGAATGATGGACATACCTTTTATGTTGTGGTTAACATCCTTATTTTAAAAAAATTCTACCTTTACAGAATTAAATATATTCTAAAGCCTCAAAACAAAAAACCTGAAATATTTCCATTCATTCAACAAAAATAAAACATATTTTCATACCTTATTGTGGGGATCTTCAAGTTATCATTTCCTACCCACCACATAAATGATTTCACACTCTTTCCACTGATAATATATGCAATGAATATGAAATTGAAATAGATAATTTGAAGAGAATCGATATTAAGGGACATAGATGTGGTTTTCCAATTAAGTGATGCATCATAGAGATAGACTATATATACCATCAAGTTAATTCACCTAATAAGATGGGACTTATCAACCATCAATATTAGATTCCACTCATTTGGCTAACCCATGTCACGTAAAATTATATTATCTAACCCTCAAGGATCATGACTATCATTAATACCTTCCATTGTTTTTGCAACAACTAATATTTCAGGTGAGATAACCCAAGCACGATCATGATGGATAACAGTATAAAAAACATGACAAAATCCATATTTTGATCTACCCTATGCCTCCACATGATTGTATTCCAAGGAGAATATTATATCAATAATCCCTGTCTTAATCAATTTCTTTTCTTCTTGGAATGAATCATTGTATGAGAGGTGATAATTAATTCATCCCGAGAGGAATCTTGACCTTGATTAGGTAGATCTAAATCCTTTATAGATGGATTTTACAAACCCTATATTACCTATATTCAAGAGGAAGGGATATCTAAATAACCATCACATGAAATTAAAATCATAGTACAACCTTAAAATCAGATCATTGATGAAATAATATGGTATAAAATACTGTGGAGAAACGCATTGATTGGAAGCATCGGGGAGGAGGGCATCGCGGTGACAGAGGTCGTCGGGGAGTAGGGTGCTGCGATGAGAGAGGTCTTCGGGGAGGAGGGTGCCATTGTGAGAGAGGTTGTAGGGGAGGAGGGTACCGCGGTGGGAGAGTTTGTCAGGGAGGAGGGTGTCAAGGTGAGGAAAGGTCGGGGAGGAGAGGTCGAGGAGGAGAAGTTGTCAGGGAGGAGGGCACTGAAGTGAGGAGAGGTCGGGGAGGAGAAGTCGTCGGGGAGGAGAAGTCATCGGGGAGGAGCATTGCGAGGTGAGTAGCAGATCGGGGTAGGATGAGCCCGATACAGAATTATGGGAAATATTTGACAGATGCGGTATAGCCACAGTGTTTTAATTAAGCCGTGGCAATTAGAAAGCTATAGCCACAGAACAATAAAATTTTGGCTATAGGTATGTGGCTATAACCTAAATTTCCAATAGTGGATAATTGTAAAGATTCAAATTTAGATATTCTAAATGTCCTTATTCAAACCAAAATCTAAAGTTGAAGAGGAATACCTTGGCCACTGAGTATTTAAATAAATGTTGTATAATACTGAGGTATACTCATGGCCTTTAAAAATGAGTTTTTTCCCACTACCATCGGGAGTTCCACACCCACGCTGAGGAGAAGGTTGATCTCAGTCTGTTACACTTTTCTTAATTTTTTGTTTATTTTCTTTCATTTTATTTATATCTATTTTATTATTTTAATTTTTATTTCCTTAAATATAATTCATTCATATTTTATTAAAGTTTTTTCATCCACAAATTCTTCTTCTTCTTCTTCTCCTCCTCCTCCTCCTTATTTCTTTCTTCTTACCATTATTATTTTCTTTTATTTATAATTTATTTATCTCTTCTTTTATTTTATTTTATTATTATCTCTTTATCTCTCCTATTATTTTTATTTTTATTATTATTATTCTTCTCTTCTCTATTTTCACCAAGTGATCTCTTACCCTTGAAAATGAGGGGATGACCTGAGGCTTGGCCCCAAGGGTGGTTAGGTGTTCTTTAATTTTTTTTTAAGTTTATTTTATGTTTGTGGTATATGTGAGTGGCATGTAAGGGTGTTTCAATTTTCCCCCGTGACATGAAACTCGAATCTATTTCTATTATTTTATTTTATTTTTTTACTCTATTTCATTTGTTATCTTTTCATATGATGAATTTGATCTAATCAATGGATTTAAAAACATATAATGGATTCAGGTCTTGGAATATATCACACTCTCGACTGAGGTGTTCCATCAACCTTGATTATAGGAGGGGGTGGAATTTATATTGCTTAAGATATTCAAGATTTCAAAACACTAAATAAAAGGGTATTAATTCATCATGAGATTTCATGATTGGATTATCAATCTAAATTTAAACAAATAAAGGATAATAATGATATAATTCAAAATAAAACCTAGGACTAAATTCTTTCTTTCTAATTTCATTCTTTTTAGCATTGAATGATAATTTATAATTTCATTTTATTTTAGAAAATCCCAATTTATCGTTGCTTTCATATAATTATAAAAACAACAAAAATAAATAGTGTTAGGTGAATTTGAATAAGTAGACAATTGTGAAGTTCCTCAAGTGAGATGACCCTGATCATCCATTGTGTTTCACTAGAAAAACATTTAAAAAAATCTTTTTCCATGACCCGCGACAGACATGCATTAGCATGCATACACAAAAGGAAATAAAACATGAAAATATAATGATTACATATGATGTGATATTTATAAAGTTAATATTTATATAATATATACTAAATTGATGATGCTAAGAAATACCCATAAATACTAACTGTGATATTCCTTCCAAATAAACACTTATCAAGACCTCAATCATCCAACCAGGTAGTTTCACACCAAAATGGGGTGCCCCTAGATTATCTTCTGTAAGGTAAGTAAGTAATAAATGACTAAGGATTATTTAATAAGTAGTTTCATGCCAAAGTGGGGTGCCCATGGTTTTTCTTATGTTAGCTTGTTTTTTATGTCTTCTTTGAATTACACTTAGTTGGGAAACCCTAAGGGTTGGGATACCATAGGAATGGAGTTAAGTGAATCCATATGATGGATTTGGAGAGTTATCTACTTAACTATACAAGAGTCACAATTGTTGTGATTGGGATGAATACCTACATAAATAACTAAAGTAATGAGTTACACACCAAAGTGGGGTCGTTACTTAGTGAAATATGGATCTTGGATCACTAAATAGATATGATGATGATGTCATCATCTTATTGGGAGTACTTTTGCTTAAATACCTTAATTAAAATATATAATACATGATATCCACATACTGATATGTATTTGTTGTAGATTATGGAATAATTCACACTAATAATATTGAGACCATTAATAGGTATTCTCTATATAACAGCTAAATATTGGTTTCTAGGATTTAGAATTGGTCTCAAGGATAAACATTTAGAGTAACCAAATGTGAATGTTATAGAGATCAATTTCTCTAACTCTAACTCATGGGTATTAGATACTAGGTGTGCATCACAAATTTGTGGTGACAAATATAGGCTTAGAGATAGGAGGTAATTAATAAAGGTTGTAGTAGATCTTCATGTTGATAATGGATCAAAATTTTCTGCATTATAGGTCAGTACTTATGATCTAATTTTACTAAGTGGATTGATCTTATAATTGAATATTTGTTATTATGTTCCTATCATAAATATCAATTTGATTTTTATATATTTTTGGAAAATATGGTATTTTCATTCATTATTAAGAACAAAAGTTATTCTATATATAATAATGAAATGTTTTATGGAATTGGGAATATAATAAACAATTTATATATTTTAGATATGGATAATCCTATTTATAACATTCAGAATAAGGTGTTTAGGATTAATTCTAATCCCAAATACCTTAGGTATTATCACCTTGGACATATATATGAGAAACAAATTCAATGACTCAATATAGATATATTTTTAGACTCATTCAATTGTGAATCATTTTATACATGTGAATCTTTTTTATTGGAAAAAATGACAAAGTTTCCTTTTGGAAGAAAATGTGAGAGTTATAGTGGACTGTTGGATCTCATACATAGTGATGTATGTGGACTAATGAGTACTCAAGAAATAGTTGGTTTTAGGTACTTCATTACTTTTATTGATGAATTTAGTTAGTATGATTATGTGTTTATGATGAAATATAAGTATGAATATTTTGAAAATTTCAAAGAGTTTCAGATAGAATTATATAATTAATTGGGAAAAGGTATTAATGTACTCCGATTAAATCGGGGTGGTGAATACTTGAACTAGGAATTCGTATATCATTTGAGATGTTATATAATTTTTTCACAAAACAATCCTCCTAGAAAACCACAATGGAATGGTGTATTTGAGAGGAGTAATCATACCTTATTAGACATGGTTTGATCGATGATGAGTTTATGTGACCATCCTATCTCATTTTTGGGTTATTCTCTGGTAACTGTTGTATTCCTACTAAATAGTGTTCCATCTAAAGTAGTAAAATAGACACCATATGATACATATACTGGGAAACATCTTATTATGTCTTTTATGAGGATTTAGGGTTATGAAGAACTTGTGTGATGATTGGATTCTGATAATCTAGGTCCCAAGTCATAAAAATGCTTATTTATTGGTTATCCCAAGAAAATTATAGTATATTATTCTACCACCATACTTAACACAAAGTGTTTGTGGCTCAATATGGTGTTTTCATAGAAATAAAAAACATGAATTGAGTGGTGAGTGGGAGGAAAATTAAAATTGGATAAGTTCAAGACCAAAAAGAGGGAAGCGTTCCTAAGATGTAAGGTGAGTCGACTCCATAAAGAGTTGTGGAAGAAGAACTAACTCATGTTACACAAGAACCTTTAAGGTCTTATAGGATTCATTTATAACCTGAGAGATATGGATTTCTCATGGATAATGATTTTGAATAAATGTTTATAGAAGATGAACCAACTTCCTAATTAGAGGACATTTAGAGATCTGATTCTTATAAATGGTTAAAATCCATGGAATTTAAGATGGACTCTATGTACACTAAAAAAGTTTAGAACTTTGTGGGTGAACCTGAAGGGGTGATACCAATAGGGTGTAAGTGGGTTTTCCACATGAAAACCAACATGAATGGTAGAGTGTTTGCCTATAAATCATGAATGGTGGAAAAGGGTTACAAAAAAAGTCATGGTATTGACTGTGAAGAGACTTTTTCACCAATTGTGATGATAAAGTCCATTCAGATTTTGCTCGCTATAGTAACTCATTATGATTATGAGATATATAAAATAGATTTCAAAAATAAATTAATTAGTGGTAATTTAGCTGATGACATGTATATGATACAACCTAAGAGTTTTAAAGTTCCAAATGAGAATGTTAAGGCTTTCAAGTTACAGCGGTCTATTTATAGACTAAAGTAAGTTACAGCGGTTTAATGATGCAATAAAATATTTTGGTTTCATCACGAAAGTAGATGATTTTTATGTATACAAGAATTATAGTGGGATTATAATAGTATTTTTAATACTGTATGTAGATGATATAGTGCAGACTGGAAATGATGTCCTGACACTTTACTCCATGAAGATATGTAAGGGTAAATATTTCTCAATGAAAGAAATGGGTGAAGAAGATTACATACTCAGTATGAGGATCTATTGAGATATATCTAAGAAGTTGCTTGGATTGAGTTAGAACACATATATTGGTAAATTGTTAAAGTGGTTTAACATAGAGAACTCCAAGAAGGAGTCTTTACTAGTGTTTCATGGAATGAATCTTGGGAGGATTTAGGATCCTTATAAAGAGTTAGAAAGGATAGATAGGATTCCTTATGCATCCTCTATATGATCTATCATGTGTGTCATGTTATATACTCAACCCTATGTCTTGTATGATTTGAGTATAACAAGTAGATTCCAATCCAATAATAGTGAGATTCATTGGGTTTTTGTGAAAAACATCCTTAAGTACTTGAGAGGGACTAAGGATATGTTCTTGGTATTTGGAGAAAAGGATGAGCTCTATGTAAAGGGTTACATAGATTCATGTTCCAATATGAAAAATATTATATGAAATATAAATCTAGATTCATGTTTTTCCTAAATGGTGGAGTAATTAGTTGTAAGAGTTCCAAACAATCCACCATAATAGACTCGAAAACAAATGTGGAATACATCGTTGTATCAGATGTTGCGAAGGAAGTTGTTTGGATCAAGAAGTTCATTTCTGGACATGGATTGGTTCCTAGCATCAAGGGAGTATTCGAGATATATTATGACAACGATAGTGTTTTTTCTTAGGTTAAGGAACCCCAATCTCATAAAATGACCAAATAAATCCTTCAAAAATACCATCTCATATAGGAGATCATTGATAGGGATGATGTGAAGATTATTTGGGTGGCTACACAGGAGAATATAGTGGATCTGTTGATGAAATCATTATCACAGCAGCAACATGAGGGTCATGTATAATCTTTGGGTGTTAGAAACATGAGAGATTGGTTGTAATGGTTGTATATTTATCATGTTATTATAATAAAGGTAATATCCAATTATAATTTATTCATACATGATACAATTTTATTTTACAAGAATAGAAAGATGATAATATCCCCCCAAAATACGACTTTGAGTTGTCCATAACTAATGATCATTATGGAGTATCATGGGTTATAATGATATGACAATGTTGGAATGAATAAAATATTGTATTCATTGAAAATAGTTGTATATGGGATATGAATAATATATTCATGAGGTAATAAGTAGATACTTATTACTTGGATTGATCTGCTATAGTATATCTTATAGAATTCTATATAATAATTGATATACTTAAAGGTGTGTGCTTATTATCAATATTTTTTACCTAAGGTTGGAGAGGTACTTATCATAATAACCTTAATACTTTGATACCATACTTATGGAATTATACATGTTGAATTAGTTAATATGGGTGTGTTTGGGTATGTTAGTGATCATTTTGTCAGTTGGGTCACAACCAAGATGAGACTTGTCCACTTGTATGACAAGTTAAAGATATCCAGCCCTTGATTGAATTAAACTAAGAAAATGTATGGTCATGTTTTTTTGTTTCACATATGATATGTTTGACTACTTGGACAAGTGACATGTGATGTACTTATCTGATAAATTAATAACATGAGATGTATTTATTAACTTGGTTAGTCCTTTTATTGGAATGGAGAAATAATGAGAGGGTAATACTAGATTGAGGTGTTCCATGTATATTAGTCGCTCTATGTCATGGAAAAAGGGTTTATATAGGTATATATATGATGTATATGATACATCTTATGGTATAAATGATCATATAGAAATATGAGTATGCTTGATGGAGATCACACTAGACCCCTTAGTAGCTTGAGTATCACCGATGCTTTTCTAAAGGCCACTCTTCACTTAAATCTATGAAATAGGGGTTTTATAGTTGTTGTCAACACTATTAAGGATCGAAGGGTCACTCAATTAAGCCCTTGTATAAGGATAAAATTTTGGAAAAAGTGTTTGTTCAAAATGAAGAGATTTTGATAAAAAACCATATCCAAAAGAGTTTGGATGGATTCACAATGAGCTATGAAGTTTTACATCAAATCCTTATGGGGTTTTAGTTCAAGTGGGAGATTATTAGATGGGAATTAAAATGTACATACATTATGTTCATGTACACATTCATATGATTCATGATACATATATATATATATATATATTATGATGTTATATATAGTTTACATTTAATAAATGCATATGATGTATATAATTTTCATGCATTTGATGCATAAATATAATATTATATATATGTGATATATATGTATATATTATTTATTTCTCCCTAATTTTTTATTTATCAGATAAAATATATATGAATGGATTAATGGCTTTTCATTAATTCAGTGAAAACATTCAATGAATTATACCCAATAGACATAAATGCATGTGATGTGTTATGATTTGGGAGCCTCTAGCTTTAGCTTTAAAATAGGATGAGATCCTCTCCTATTGGGAGTTCGATGTGTATGTGCCTCTACTAAAACCTATTCCTACCGATACTCTATTTATGTCATTTGAGAAGGTTCTAGAACCCCTTAAGTTTTTAGATATCCTCAAGATACGATTGTGGATGCATTGATCAGTGTATCACCTTGGAGGTAGGGTGATTTTGTTCACTACTCCTTGTGATCTTCCTCAAATACTCTCCATGAAAGGAAGATGGAAACTACTGTTGTTCATGAATTCCAATGTTTTTTATGAAAACCAAATGTGGCCCGATGCTTGATTGTGAGGGATTGAGTATGGTTACACAATATTTTACATCGGGGCATCATATTTTTTCATTCCCCTTTCTAGTGGTTTACAATGGGGTTTATTTGTGGAACTAGAAACACCCAACGGTTCCTATATATGTGGTGGATTAAAAACCTACTTTATAAAGGAATTTGGTTATTATTATTATTTTACCAACAATTATTATGAACTCACATTAGTTGAGAGATGGGAGTTCTGGCTCATCACATCCTTTTAGGGGGAATTATTACATACTCTGAGACTCTCTTATAGATTTAAGACATATTCATGAGTCATTTTCAATTCCTAAATATAGAACCAATCACCCTTATATTATCAATAAATTATTATAATGTGTTTTTCTTGAAACCATATGTATGTATTTGTGGTTCTCCATTGATGGAACCATCTATTTTTATTTGAGGTTCTCTATCAATGGAACCATTTGTACATATCATAGGTTCACCTTTTTTCATTTTTTGATACTAGTTTCAAGCCACACAATGCGGTACTCTAGAATTTATCATCATTTAGGGAGAATAATTTTTTTGGATGTTGGGATTGGTCCCATGATAGGGGCTTGCTACATATCCTTGTGAAAGAAATCAGAAACCACATAGTTTGGTGCCACTTAACAGGATACATCATACATTCTAAGTTCATGTGACAAGGACCGGACCATGTCATTTAATGTCATATGGCTAGGACACATGGGAAAATGGTTCCTAGTCAAGGTTGGTGTGGGAATTACACATAAGTATCCCTTGATGGTTAATCTGGTAGAGAATATGGCCATGTGATGATAGTTCTCACCAGGAATATTGGTCGATGAGATGTTGGGGCCTGGAAGAAGTATGTTATTCCAAGTAGGGTATGGTCTCACTAGGAATATGGCCCAGTAAATATGATGATGAAAGGAACAAAAAGGAATATGGAACTCTAGGTTAGATATGACCCTATTGGGAATATGGACAATAATGATTAGGGTTTATTAAAGAAGTTGGGTTTGAACCTCATAGGGGCTTCTTATGTATCCCTCCATGATGGGAATCAAATCCTACATAATTTGGAAGTTTTGGGGATTAAACCTATATAGGAGGACCATTTAAGATATTTTTTACCATTTTGGTGACATGGTAAACAATAATCTATAATCCTATGTGATACATGCTTAGTGTGAGAAACGATATACAGTAGAAGATCATCACATTGTGTGATCATGTTTGGGAAGGGACTTACACCGAAGTTGGAATCTCGTTTGATATTTCCTTCCACATCTACTAGTGGACAAGGGGTAGGGATATGAAATTTAGTTGAATTATATTTTTCTACAATAAAGGATAGGGTATTACTCTATGAGGGATGGCCGGTTCTCGGTTTCATAGAGGAGGATAGGAGAATAAAATAGTATCCCTCATTGAAGAGAAATTCAAGTGGTTCCCTTCACTGTCTAAAATAGTAAGGTTCTTGGAACTTTCACCAAGGATGGGGTCCTCATTATTGAGGGGATACACAATTGTAAACATTCATATTACCCTATATATTAGGAAGTTTAAGTGTGAGACATCCTTTATCAAGGGAATGAACAATCAAATGGGGGATGTGTTGGCGCATCCTATAGACTGATCAAGAAAGTCGAGATGCCTCGATGGAGGTTTTTATTTGGTATCCTTTAGATGGGAGTCCCATGGAAAGGGGTACCCTATCATTGGTGGTATGAGAGAGGGTTTGGAGTGCGATTCACCTAGGTGATACAAAGATGGATAATGGTTCTCCCAGGTGATACCTGGGTTAGCTGGGAAGTGCCTCACCTGGATGTAACTTAGGAGAATTGGGGAGTACCTCACCTAGGTGCTACTTAGGAGAGTTGGGGTGTACATTGCCTAGGTAATATTTGGGATATTTGGGGTTTATTTATTAAACTTGGGTGACCACACTTGGGTAAGACCTTATCTTGATCTCCAAGGGTATCCTCAGGTGCTCTCGAAATATTGGCACTCAAGTTTTTATCCAAGGAAGGTCCTTATGCCCTATTGTGTTTGGAATGGGGAAAATAGTTCCTCGTGTAAGTATTTTGTGTTTTAGACCTTTGAGAAACTCTAATCCCTTGAATATTGCTAATTCCCTCTTATTTTTTAATCTTGTAAATCTAGATGAGGGTTTAGAGGACTTTGGAAAGAGACTTGGGCAAGAAGAGCTTTGAGTTGTCTCTTCCTCTTCTATATGTACCAAATGGTAATCCCAAGAGCCCTATTTATAGGAAAACTAAGGACCCTAGGTGAATTAGGTTGTCCATGCAAGTCACTCGCATATGTCCTCTAAACAATCATATATCTTTTCAAGCTTAAAAAATAAGATAGAATTATAAAGATTCAAGGGATTAGAGTTCCTCAAAGGTCTAAAACACTAAGGACTTGTGTGAGGAACCATTTCCCCTAGTCCAAACACACTAGGGTGAAGGTCCCTTCCTTGGATCAAAAATTGAGCACCAATATTCCAATAGCACCTGAGAATATCCTAGGATTTCAGGATAAGGTATGTCCCAAGTGTGTTTAAATAGGTTTAAGAAGTCAACCATATCTCTCCCAAGTAGCGCCTAAGTAAGGTACCCCCCCCCCCAAGATCACCTAAGTAGCACCTAGGTGAAGTACCCCTATTTCATACAAGTATCACCTAGGAAAGGTACCTCCCAACTCAACTAGGTATCACCTAGGTAAATCACTATCCAAATTGCCTAGGTATAACCTGGGAGAATCACCCTTTGGTCCCTCTCTCATACCACTAATGATAGGGAACCCCTTTCCATGGGACTCCCATATGAAGGAGACCAAATTAAAACCTCCACTGAGGCCTCCAGATTTACATAAGTAGGTAAAAGGATACTCCAATGCATTACCCAGTCAATTATGTATTACCTCAGTAAAGGATGTTCTACACTTAACCTACCTAATAGGTAGGGTCCTTAAGATATTTACAATTTTGAAACCTCTTAGTAACGAGGACCCCATCCTAGGAGGAAGTGCCAGGGACCTTCCCATTTCAAATAGTGAGGGGAACAACTTTCCATTCCCTTTGATGAGGGCTAGTGCTATATCCTCCTCTCCTTCTCCCTAAAACTGAGAAGTGGTCACTTCACCTAGTGTAATCCCCTACCCTTTCTTTAAAGATGTCATACTTCACCTACCTTCTATATCCCTACCCCTAGTTCACTTGTGAGTGAGGAATTAAATCTAAAATGGGCTTCCAAATCTGGTGTAAGTCCCTTCCCAGACATGATCATGCAATGTGACGATATTACATTGTATCTTATTTCTCACACTGATCATGAATCATATGGGATTAGAGATTAGTGGTGATCATGTCACTAGTATCACTACTGGAATTAGAGGTATCTGGGACGGGCTATTTGCGACGGGATTCTGTCGCAAATAGGCTTTAGCGACGGGGCCCCGTCACAAATATCCCGTTGCAGAAAATGTCATCACAAATAAGTCTCTGATTATATACATTATATATAAATAAAACTTTTGCGACGGACCTGCCACAAATAGTATTTGTGATGGGGAACTGCCCTGTCGCAAATAAGTCTCCGATTATATACATTATATATATATAAACCTTTTGTGAAGAGATGACAGTCCCGTCACAAATACTGATAATAAAAAATTATATTTAAATTATTTACGACGGGAGCCCATCGCAAAAGATCTCGTCGCAAATACTAAACATAATAAAAAAAATATTTAATAAAATTATGATTAATGAAAAAATTATTTTAATATTATTAAAATAAAAAAAATAAAAAATATTATTATTAGTAAAATAAACAAACATTAAAATAATATAATACTAAAAAAATATTTAATAAAATTATGATTAATAAAAAATTAATATTATTATTATTAAAATAAAAAAAAATAAAAAATTATTAAAATTCTCAATATTTACAAAAAAATATAAAATATCATAAAATGTTATTATTATTAGTAAAATAAAAAATATTAAAAAATATAATACAAATAATAAATAAAAAAATATTAAAAAAAATTAAATTATGCAATATTTGCACCAATATAAAAGACAAAAACTGTAAATAGTTCATATTACAAAAAATCTTGAATTCAAATGTTTTTAACATAAAAAACAAATCAATGGGGGGTCGTCTTCTGGAGGAGGTGGGGGAGCTATAGGAGATGGTGGAGGAAACTCCATCCCTAAACTACGAGTCAGACGGCGCATGTACTTCATCTACTCGTGATGCTGTTGCTGCTGTTGTTACTGTCATCGACGCATCTCCTCCTCGTGCTGTTGATTCTGCTGCTGCTGTCATCGATGTATCTCCTCCTCGTACTATTTCTACTGATGTTTCTGTTGATGCATCTCTTCATGCTGCTTTTTCAAACTCTCTATAAGCTCAGTTTGAGTTCGCAATTGCTCCTGATATTGTGAGGCAGAAGATGATGCCTCTCTAAGATCTCCTCTCGAGCTGGATGTCGACATCGCTATAGTACCATAATAAGTACCAGTAGTAAAATGAGAGTCAATACCAACTACTCAGCCCTTCTCAAAGCCATACTGAGTCGCTTGCATCCATGCTGCCTCATCGAAATGGTGGGCACTGGTCTGCTAAGTCGTCTCGTCCTAACTCTCAGCCTCTGTCTGAGAGGTCACAGGCTCATATGACTCCTTCAATTCCAATTTAAAATTAAAATTTTGAAAATATTATATGCAATTAATTGTCAAACTGAAAAAAAAAATACTAACCATAATCCAACGCTGGCGATCACCTCTAATCTCTCTAGTGGCTGGATCACTGTACATCCTCCGATAAACGTCAAACTCCATAATATCGGGATGCTCGACTGCCTACAAAAATATAAAATAAACTGTTTATATTTAAATTTATATAAAATATTTAAAAAATATAGTTACCAGATGCTCTCTATGCGTACTGAATGTACGACTACCAGCTCGATGTGTCACCTCCTGTCTCCCCCGGTTCTATCGTCCCATTGAAGATCTCCTCTGAAATCCACCACCCAAACAGTGTAAACATAAACCATCCCAAACGTGAGATGAAATGTACTCTGGTCGGTGGGCTCTACATGACTCATCAAATTTTTGTCACTCCTGCTTTCTTAATAGTTGTTCTTCTCAAATTGTGCAAAAACTGACAGAAACGGTCACGCATAGACATCTGCAATGCCGTGTGGATAGCGTCATGCATGATATCATCGATGGGATACCATAAACCCCATGAATAATTTATAATATCAAGTTATTAATAAAATAAATTTAAAAATAAATATTATTTATTTACATACCATCCAATGATTGAACATGTCGATCCGCACATCAACGGGAATCTGTTTCCATGTGATCCATGGTTTAGAAAAATAATTTCGTAAGATAGTGCTCCCCTGTCCAATAGCTACATGCACAAAACTATGAAAAAAGAATAAATAATCAAACAATTATATATATATAAATAGATTAATGAAATATAGCTAAAATATACTAGTTACTATACCTCTGTGCGCGTGGATCGAAGCCAAGACGTGGACGTCGCTCGGGGATAGGGTCAGGAATCATCAGTCGCGCAAGACCGTGCCCCCTCTGCATACCCCCTGAATCGTCAGTGGGATGGGGGTCAGATGGTCCACAATCCCCCTCATCCAAAGGTAGATCAGCCTCCGTCAACTCGCGAAATAGATCAGGATCCATCTGAAACACAAAATGATTATTGTTAGCAGATAGTTGAAAATAACTATTATATATAGATATATATTAGTTATGATTATAACCATCATTTAACTATGTCAGTGTCCATATTCATCCTCATCTCCATAGCTGTCAATGTCAATGTCTTCATCTTCCTCCTCAGCATCATTAATATCCATATGAGTTTCAGTTTCATCATCTCTTATCATTTCAAATTCATTTATAACATCATTAACATCTTCATCATCATCGATCCTTAATTGTGGAGTGTCATCGTCAATATTCATGTCTCTTTGTGAAAAATATGAATTTTGAGCAATTTCTTGAAAAATTTCAATTCTTCCACTTTAGCATAACCACATTTAGTTTGAGTAAACTGATTTTCCCAAGATTTCATTTTTATTATACTCCACCAATCACTCAAGTATCTTAAAGTAGCACAGTACTTTGCGTAATAAATTTGATGTACCTGTTGATCCAGTAAAAATGGTTCATTTACTGCAAGAAGACTTTTATATTTAATATTGACGATTTCATGAGTCGGATGAACATGTAATCCTCTCTCAGTATACAACCACCAACATTTAAACATCATTATATAATTCTGTCCTAGATAACATAGCTCAATAATTTCATCCAGAATGACATAAAAGTCAACTTCAGTTTCTTTGTGATGCGATCCTCTCAAGTAAACTCCATTGTTCATTGTTTTTTTATTCTCTATATGCCTGTGTATGAAATCTAAAACCATTCACCACATATGAATTATAAGATTTAACCATTTTGTATGGTGGGTTACTCAATATACATAGTCGCTTATCAATTTTATCAACATGTTGAGACACCTGAAAATTTGTAAAACAATTATCAATATAATAAATAATAAATGGAATTGATATTAAACCATCAATAATTTATGTTACAAGTTTTTGAAACCATTGAGAAAAAAAAAATTGTCTACGTTCTTCAAGAGTAACTGCTGTAATTTGTGGAAGTTGTTTCTTGATTTGATTATCATATAACCTACAAATAAAATAAGTTTACATACTATAACATGAATTATAGAATAAGTGATAGAAGCACTCACAGTACAAATGATGTCATTTCTTCACAGATGATTAGAACATATGTATGAGCTCTATGATGTTCATCATCTGAAAGCCATCGTTCATGAACTCCACCAAAACCAAGATTTGGATGATTAAATACTGATAATTGATTATCCATTTCTTCATTAACATTCCCCTCGTTTCGTCCCATGCGATTGTGTTTTGAGGGATATTGAGATTCAAAATAATGAGAGTGGAAAAAAGCAATTTCCTCTTGCAAATAATATTCAGCAATTGAGCCTTCAACTGATGCTTTGTTACGTACTTTTTTCTTCAATTTCTGTATGAATCTATCGAATGGGTGCATCCATTGAAACTTTATTAGACCTCCACATTTAGCTTCATGTGGAAAATGTAATATCATATGTTCCATTGAGTCAAAGAAATATGGCGGAAAGATTTTTTCCAGTTTACATATAATTACAACAACATCTTCTTCCAATTTGCTTAGCGCATCATAGTTTGTTGTCGCTGCACAAATGTCTCGAAAAAAATATGATATGACTGTTATCGAATCCTAAATCATAGAATTCAACAAACCTCTGAATCCAATCGGAATAAGTCTTTCCATTATAACATGACAATCATGACTTTTTAATCCGGTAATATAACCATTCTTAACACATCTGTCCAAATTGGAAGTATAGACATCTGGAAGTCTCAAATCTGAAATCCACTGAAAAAATAATAAGCTAATATCTTTGGACAGTGTATAAGCTGCTTTTGACTTCATTAACCTCTGTGATCTGACGTTTTCAAATAGTTCAAGTACTGTTCGCCTGCAAATTTGGGCAAGATCTAATCATGCCTTTACAGTATCTTTGGTCTTACCTGGTGTATCCAAAACTATATGAAATAAATTATCAAAACAGTTCTTCTCAATATGCATGACATACAACATGTGGCGGACCAACAAATCAGACCAATATGGAAGATCCCAAAAAATGCTTCATTTTATCCAATTATGTTCTTTCGCAAAGCCATGAATTTTCTGTTGGTTTACTGTTGGCCCAAATGTGATGGGAGGTAATGAAAATACAACTGATTTTAACTCTGTACCTAAGATCATTTTTGGAGGTTCATCACTTTTAATTATACCTTTTCGGAAATAAGATTTGTTCCTCCGAAAAGGATGATTGGTTGGAAGAAATCTGTGGTGACAGTCAAAATAGCAAGGTTTTTTTCCATTGAAAAGCATAAAGGATTTGTTGCCTTTCATACAGTAAGGACATGATTTCGGACCATGTGTACTCTAACTAGATAACATGTCATATGCCGGAAAGTCACTAATCATCCACATCAATGCAGCTTTTAATATGAATTTTTTTTTCGCAGCAACATCATATGTACTAACACCATCACTCCACAATGCATTTAACTCATCAATCAATGGTTTCAAATAAACATCAATATTCTTTTTTGGATATCCTGGAATTAATAAGGTCAAAAGGATATAGGTCTCCTTCATCAACATCCATGGAGGTAAATTGTGCGAAGTTATAAAGACAGGCCAATATGAATACTGACTACCATAAGAACCAAATGGACAGAAACCGTCAGTAGAAAGACCCAATCGCATGTTTCGGGATTCTAAAGTAAAAGACAGATGCAGACGGTCAAAATTTTTCCATGAATCACCATCAGATGGATGATTCAATCTTTTATCAATTGAAATCTTAGTTTTGTGTCATGACATCATTGACGTTGTGTTCTGAGACATAAATAAACGCAGCAACTTGGGTGTAAGGGGGAAATATCTCAACTGTTTTGCTAGAATTGATCCATAATTCCCTAGTTGAGCTTCTTTATACCTCGATTGTCCAAATGTGGGACAACTATCCAACGAATAATTTTCACCAGAATATAAGATGCAATCATTTGGACATGCATGAATCTTCTGATAACTAAGTCCCAGATTACGAACCAGCCTCTTGCTCTCATAGTAATTTACAGACAACATATTTCCTTCAGGTAACAGTGTTTTAACCAAAGAAAATATCTGATTAAAACAGTTGTTTGACATTGCATTATCTGATTTAATAGCCATAAATTTTGCAACCGTTTTTAATTTTCTAATCTTGCAACTAGGATATAATGCATCCTAAGCAGACCTCAACAGCTCATAAAATTCGGATGGTGCCAACTCAAGATTTAAATCAATATCATCTTGAGTTTTAGTATATTGAACAGATGGACCTATAACATCATGTACTAAATTTTGAAAGTGTGATGGATCCAAAATCAAGTTATTAGTATCTTCTCTGGAACTGCGTTCACCGTGTTGATACCAAAAAACATAATCTGGTTGAAAACCAAACCGCAAGAGATGTCCACCAACCTTGTCAACTGTGTCGAACATTCTCAAAGCACATTTTTTACAAGGACACCTTATTGTGCCTTCTAAAACATTTTCCGGTTTTGATGATGCAAATGATAAGAAAGATTCAACACCCTCAATATATATAGGATTTAAACTAGAACCGTTTGGATTTCTACGCTGATTTATCCAAGAGTGATCATATAATAATGACTGTTGTCGACTTCCTTATTCCATATTTTTCTACAAAATATAAAATCATTATTGTTTTTGAATAATTTGAAATTATAAAAACACTATCTGGAAAAAAAAGATAAATAATTACAACTACTTCTTAATAATTATCATTACTTACGGGTGACACAATTTTTAGTGGATTGATGGCAATTATTTTTTCCGACAACTCATTTATGCACAAGAATGAATATGCGTACCTCCCAGCAGATTCTTCATTGTGATTTTTGTGTGAGAAAGTTGCAAGTAAATGAGTCATCAGACAAAAGAGTCCCCTTTTCGTCGATGAATCATCTTCTTGCAACTGTCACCCCTTGAACACATTATGAAAAATTTGGTCCTATGAATGCATATTCAAACTCGTGCATGTGAGATTGGATATGAATACGTAGAAGCATACTTTTCATAATGTTTTGAGTCGGTGAAAGTTGAAAGGAGAAGAGTCATCGAGCAAAAAGTGTGTCGTCAATCCACTGGAAATTGTGTTAAGTTATTACAAGTTATTACAATTTATTACAATTGATTTTCTTCCTAATTGTTCATATTTCTTACTAATTGTTACTAATTGTAACAATTTATTACTAATTGTTACAATTTATTACTAATTATTACAATTTATTACTAACTGTTACAATTTATTACTAATTCTTACAATTTATTACTACTAATTGTTACAATTTATTACTACTAATTGTTACTAATTTTTACTACTAATTTTTACTAATTTTTACTACTAATTGTTACTAATTTTTACTAATTATTACAACTGATTATTACTACTAATTATTACTACTAATTGCTAATTATTACTACTAATTATTACTACTAATTGCTACTAATTGCAACTAATTGAAACTGATTATTACTAATTATTACTAATTATTACTAATTATTACTAATTATTACTAATTATTACTGATTATTATTGATTATTACTAATTATTACTATTTATTACTAGTTATTACTAATTATTACAAATTATTACTAATTATTACTAATTATTACAAATTATTACAAATTATTACAAATTATTACAAATTATTAATAATTATTACTAATTATTACTAATTATTACTAAATATTGCTAATTATTGCTAATTATTACTAATTATTACTAATTACTACTATTTAATCCTATTTATTCCTATTTATTTCTATTTATTTCTATTTATTCCTATTTATTTCTATTTATTCCTATTTATTCCTATTTATTCCTATTTATTCCTATTTATTCCTAATTATTTTTATTTATTGCTATTTATTGCTAATTATTGCTATTTATTGCTAATTATTGCTATTTATTACTAATTATTACTAATTATTCCTATTTATTCCTATTTATTGTCGTTTATTGCTATTTATTGCTATTTATTGCTAATTATTGTTATTTATTTCTATTTATTTCTATTTATTGCTATTTATTGCTATTTATTGATATTTATTGCTATTTATTGCTATTTATTGTTATTTATTGCTATTTATTGTTATTTATTGCTATTTATTGCTATTTATTTCTATTTATTGCTATTTATTGCTATTTATTGCTATTTATTGCTATTTATTGCTATTTATTGCTATTTATTACTAATTATTGCTAATTATTACTAATTATTACTAATTATTACTAATTATTACTAATTATTACTAATTATTCCTATTTATTCCTATTTATTCCTATTTATTCCTATTTATTCCTATTTATTCCTATTTATTCCTATTTATTTCTATTTATTCCTATTTATTCCTATTTATTCCTATTTATTTCTATTTATTCCTATTTATTCCTATTTATTCCTATTTATTCCTATTTATTCCTATTTATTCCTATTTATTCATATTTATTCCTAATTATTCTTATTTATTCCTATTTATTGCTAATTATTTCTATTGATTGCTATTTATTGCTAATTATTGTTAATTATTACTATTTATTACTATTTATTCCTATTTATTCCTATTTATTCCTATTTGTTCCTATTTATTCCTATTTATTCCTATTTATTCCTAATTATTCTTATTTATTCCTATTTATTGCTAACTATTGCTATTTATTGCTATTTATTGCTAATTATTGTTAATTATTAATATTTATTACTATTTATTACTAATTATTACTAATTATTACTAATTATTACTAATTATTACTAATTACTCCTATTTATTCCTATTTATTTCTATTCATTCCTATTTATTCCTATTTATTCCTATTTATTCCTATTTATTCCTATTTATTCCTATTTATTCCTATTTATTCCTAATTATTCCTAATTATTCCTAATTATTCCTATTTATTGCTAATTATTGCTAATTATTACTATTTATTACTATTTATTACTATTTATTACTATTTATTTCTATTTATTACTAATTATTACTATTTATTACTATTTATTCCTATTTATTGCTATTTATTTCTATTTATTGTTATTTATTGCTATTTATTGCTATTAATTGATATTTATTGCTATTTATTGCTATTTATTGCTATTTATTGCTATTTATTGCTAATTATTGCTAATTATTGCTATTTATTACTATTTATTGCTAATTATTACTGATTATTACTAATTACTTGTACTCGCTCGTGCTATTGCACGGCATATTCGATTACTGGTTTTTATTTTAATAAGAGATTAATATTTATAAAATTTGAGAAGAAACAGTAATGTTGAATAAATTATAATTAGAAAGTAATGTTGTTTGATAATGAAATAAAAGTGCATAGAATACGAAGAAACCATTCAAATAGTTGACAAAGAATAATGATAGAGTAAAATTATATTAACTTTTAAATTTTGAGGAAGAAGATTTGAATTCATTTTCAATTTTGATCATAATAACTATAATGTGGGCACTGAAATAAAAAGTGAATGTTATATCAAAGATAAGACAGTGGTTGTAATAATAAAAATAGGAAATGTAAAATTAAATAAAATAATAATAATATATTGAATGAGTGGGTTGTTCGGTAAAAAAGAAAACAGAGTGAAACTATTCATCATGTATATAGAACAATATGGAATGAAGAATGTAGAGATCAAAGACAAGGATGAAACGAAAGGTGCAATTTAATAAAATAAATAGATGAAGACAGATAGTTGACACCCACTTCATAATAGTTGACGACATGAAATTGAATAAAAAAATAGATGAACACAAATTGAAACTGGTTGATTCTTCACTAAACGTCAATATTCCCGAGTTGTTGTTTTTAAAAGCATGATTGAATAGAGACCTTTCATATATAAGTGGAGGGGCAGCAAGATTTTTGTTCCTTAGGTGGACTCATTCACACATGCTAAGTGGCTTCATCAAAGAGCCGTCAACCACTTTAGTAGACCAGACAACCTGAAATTGAATAAAAAAATTAGTTGAAGATAGAATGAATCTTGATGTAGCGTGAGATTTAATATCACGATTCTATAAAAAGTCAAAGATGTGTACATAATAATTGTTTATATAATATGTAAACACATATAGTAGTGCATACCTTATCATCAGTTGGAACTAACTCATAATGATGAAGCTACATACTGTGATTTTATCATCTCCAACCCACGGAAAAAATTGGTTCCTGATCAGGAAAACAAATTTGTAACCATCAATATAGGAAATAAAATACATGCTCTAATAGATTTTTTTTGGATTCAATGTAATTGAAGGTAATTTTGGATTAATTGGGATTTGATACAGGCCAAAAAAATTACATAAAAATATAACATCATATAAAGAGAACCCCAGAAAAATATTTCAAAAGAGATGCATTTGAAGGGAGGGCAGGAAAAGGGAAAGGAGAACATTGACAGTTGGTTAAAAAAATTCTAGTAGAGTAATCTGGATACCCAAAATGCAGTAAAAAATAAACTGATTGATAACTAACTATAATATAATTCAAAATATAACTGAAAATATACATGTTTTAGAAACTTAAATATCAAATCTGGAAGAACTTCAAACACCAAAGGGAACATCTTTAATTATATTTGGAACCCTTTTTAATCACGAATGGGAAACATACATGTTTCAACTTTACCTTAACTGTCAACTCTAGAACCTTTGTAACCACCATAGAGAAACATATATGTCCCTATACTTTTCAGACATCCCAAATAATAGAAATTGTCAATCACTCTGAACATAAATTCTCAATCAATGTGAACATAAATTGTCAATCAGCCTTCACCTCTTACAGTGAGTTTTCAATCAGTCTGAACAGAAATGAGTTAATGTTATTGTGCCCTTATCTAATTCGGTTGCATACCCGATCCTAGTAAGGTAGTACAACCTGTTAGAAAAGTCTGTTACAGTAATTAGGATACCCAAAAAATAGTCAAAATATACAGATTCACAAGTCACTATAATACAAAACAAATTATAACAGAAAACATACCAGTTTAGTGCCCTTAAGTCGTTATCCTCTACACAGATTAGTCACCTACAAGTACATGAAAATCTTTATGTCGGCATACAAAAGATGAATTAATGTGTCCCTACCATTAAATCAAATACCATTCATTACATGTATAAAATAGAAAAGATGATATGAATAGGAGAAGTATTTTCCAAACCTGTTTTCTTAAAGTGATTACAAACACAGTAATAGTGGAATCATATTTCAGTGACTGTAAAATATTAATAGTGAACAAATCATATCATTTCATCCATGAAAAATTAGTGAACATAACATAGTCAATGGAAGCATGTCTACTATGGATTCACTGGATGATAGAAACTGATGGTAGAAAGACTTGTAATGAAATCATTCAATGATTCCATACAGAAGGCATGACGGAAATTAGTTCAAACTACCTAAAACCTTTGTTGAAGACAACAGAAGCACACCCTGGACGCATCTTATGAATAGACATGTCCATGGAAGAGAAGATATAGCCAGGAATAAAAGTACACATGCTCTGGTCTGAAAACAATATCCATAATCATCATTGCACATATGAAGTACTGGATATAGAAATATGTAAAATGCAATAAATACACAACTAAATATAGAATAACCATGTTCTATTTTCAGTTATATTTTCCATAATATGTAATATAAATATTTATCATATTACAAAATGAATATTACAATATATATATGGTCTTTCGAGTTGAAGATACTATATTGAAGCCACCATAACTTATAGGCACTACCTGAAAAGACAGTTGCACTGAAATAAGAATAATATACTTTTTTCCAATTTAATATTATTATGCATATGATGAATATTAGATATTCAATATTAGAAATACAATATTTGTAATTATATGCCGAATATGCATTCCGCATATACAGAATATGTAAAATGCATTCAATATACTATTTCTAAATCTAATATGAGAAATATCTATATTATGTATTATGAAAAAGAAATTGATCACATGCTATATGATTGTACTCAAGAAAGCCTACCGGAGGACTTAAATTAGAAGCCAGCTGAGGTTGAACATGCAGCGGCAGAGCAGGCGGAGCCGGAGTAAGCGGAGGCGGAGGAGCAGGCGGCAGAGCAGGCTAAGGGTGACTGAGGCGGAGTAGCAAAAGTAGGTATCTTATAAGCTTTCAAAATCATTAAAGATGATTTTGTAGAAGCAAAATTACAACTGCTGTGGGACAACATTTGTGTAACAGAATGATCGATTCAGACTTTAACCCAGCTATGACTATTTTAGATAATCTTATAAGCTTTCAAAATCTTTACAGATCACCCCAATTTGACATCAACAACTCAAGTACTCGTCAAAACACAGTAGGTAACATAATCTAAATTCTGCACTTTATAGAAGCAGAACCACTATCACTTAGCGGCATTTTTTGAATAACCAGAAGTCCAATTCAGAATTTTTTTTAGTTAATTTTTTTTATAGAATTTTGGTAGGTTTCTAACGTCATAAGAAACACTTAATGTAGACACCTAAAACTCCAAATATATTAAAAAACAGTAGGTATGTAAAATAGTAATTCCTTAGAACATTATACAACAGATTAGAACATTTAATGATTTTCACCAATCATTTTAATACAGAACTTAATCCAATTATATAACATGTAATTCATGATATTGAAGTGATAATAATTATAATATATAGAATTTAACAACCATTTCAGCACATCATGTTTAAAAACATGAGCATAAATTTTTCTAAAAGCACAAAACATAAACCAAAAAAGCAATATAGAATATAAGTTTTAACATTAGGGCATGAAGTATTGAGAGATATTGTGAAACAAATATCAAAACTGTTAATGGTATCTTGCCACAATGGATATCAGGAAGTCTTCTATGGATATCAGGAAGTCTTATATGGGTAAAATCAGATGTATGTTTATGTACATAATAAAAAAACATTATTTCTTCTAATCCAATAAAATGATTCCTAGGTTTAAAAAATGAAATTTCCTTGGAAGATAAATTACAACATCTGAAAAAGATAATTTAACGATTTAGCAGTATTAGAAATCAATTATTCAGTGAACGGATCACCTTAACAACATCCATATATAGCTGTTAAGTATCTACATGAGATCTCTGGAGAATCTCCCTCAGCTCCCTAAGAAGATTATTTGATCAATTCAGGGATGCTTAGTCATTAGCAGGCCTGAAAGGCATAGAACCTCTAAATTCATTGTACCTATCAACAAATGGAAGAGGGATGTGATAATGGGATGAGATATGAAGGAAAAAACTAAAGAGAAAATAAAATGAATCCCAAACTATGATATGGAATATTTTTAGCAGAGGATGATATTTTGTAAATCTACTTCTATTCAATAAAGAGTTATTAACTGTTACGAAACAGAATAATTCATTTAAAATTCCCATATATAAAGTGCATGAATCTGAAACTAAAAACTGGTAAATGTTTTATGAAAAATTTAGATAAAAAAATACAGGCAAGTATGGTAAGAAACCAATACTGTCAATGGCATATAATGTAAGACATATTTGTTAGAGTTCTTCTGTTATAGAAATCATGGATTACATGCTATTAGTATAACAGATTGTATGCATACAACTTACAGTATGCAAACATCTACCTTCAATATTAATTATACTATATTTTTTCTAAACTACAATATATTTTCATTAATGTTTAGGAACATCAAAGCTAAATGAAAAATAATATAATCCATCCTTGGAGGGTGAGAAACAATCATTGTTAAGAAGCATGGGAATGATGAAATCTTCGATAAAGGTGAGTACTTAGAAAGTTGAGTACATGAACTTTATGTGGAAATAGAATGTGTAATGGTGTGGAGGCTGCAATGATAAGGAACAACAGAAAATGTTGTTATTTACGGTTTATAAAAATTGGAAATAGCATAAAAAACTAAAAATTTCAAACCTTTCATAGTGATGAACAATCGGTATTCAGAGACACCTAAGATGTCAATTTAGGTACTTCGACAACCAAGAAATGATGTTACTGAGGAGAATAAATAGTAGCTAATAGAGCACGACACAAAGGGCATGCACACAAAAAATACCCAAATTTTCCGCAGATTATATGACCCACACTTGAATGTAATAAAGATTGCATGTTTACAACCGGAATCATTCATAGAAAAATAAAAACATCATTGTCCATTTATGATATGATATATCATCCTTTCATAATATATTTGAAACTCTCTTATACTGATTCCGTGATATGAACATAAAGTGTTCATTTGATAGAAACAATACATGTTCAGTTATCTTAGTAGGTAAGTATACTGATTGTGTAGGTTAGTATACTGATTTTGTAATCAGTTCATGTTCACTTCTAAACTATACTATTTCTATCAATGATAGGGTTTTAATTTGATATAATTAGTAAATGTTCACTTCTCTCAGTAGGTTAGTATACTTATTTTGTAATCAGTTCATGTTCACATATAAATTGTACAGTTTCTGAAGTAAACCTATACACATTCACTTGTATAATTTACAGTGTTCATTTGATAGAAATACCACATGATCACTTCTCTCGGTAGGTTAGTATACTAATTTTTTAGGTTAGTATACTGATTCAATAATCAGTTCATGTTCACTTCTAAATAGTACTATTTCTGTAAATCTACTTCTATTCAATAAAGATTTATTCACTATTGCGAAATAGAATAATTCATTTAAAATTATCATATATAATGTGCATGAAACTGAAACTAAAAACTGGTAAATGGTTTATGAAAAAATTAGATAAATAAATATAGACAAGTATGGTAAGCAACCAATACTGTAAATGGAATATAATGTAAGAGATATTTGTTATAGTTGTTCTGTTATAGAAATCATGGATTACATGCTATTAGTGGAACAGACTGTATACATACATCTTACAGTATGAAAACAGCTACCTTCAATATTAATTATACTATATTTTTTGCTAAACTACAATATATTTTCATTAATGTTCATGAACATCAAAGCTAAATGAAAAATAAAATAATCCATCCTTAGAGGGTGAGAAAGAGTCATTTTTAAGAAGCTTGGGAATGATGAAATCTTCGATAAATGTGAGTACTTAGAAAGTTGAGTACATGAACTTTACGTGGAAATAGAATGTGTAATGGTGTGGAGGCTGCAATGATAAGGAACAACAGAAAATGTTGTTGGTTAAGGTTTATAGAAATTGGAAACAACATGTAAAACTAAAAATTAAAAACCTTTCATAGTGATGAACAATCGATATTCAGAGACATTTCATATATGAATTGAGGTACTTCGACGACCAAGAAATGATGTTACTGAGGAGAATATATAATAGCTAATAGAGCATGATATAAAGGGCATGTACACAGAAAATACCCAAAAGCAGTCCAGTTAGTAAATTTTGGTCTTTCACCCTTGTGCCCCTACCCAATTGGAATTAAGAACTTGAACCATGAAAAATATTATGACACAAAAGCAGTCCAATTAGTAAATTTAAATACAATTTTAAAATTTAATCCCAGAAGATATTTTCAATGTATACAAAACATTCAAAAATCTGCTACCACGTACTAAAATTAAAAAAATGGAATAAAACCTGAATCAGGATTCC
This sequence comes from Viscum album, assembly GCA_963277665.1. Taxonomy (NCBI): domain Eukaryota; kingdom Viridiplantae; phylum Streptophyta; class Magnoliopsida; order Santalales; family Viscaceae; genus Viscum; species Viscum album. The sequence continues at coordinate 144,557,260 of OY728150.1, forward strand.
ATTTAAGTGGTTTTATCTTTCATGTTTTTAGTCTACCTAAAATTTGAATACCACATCAAGATAGAGCATTAAATAATTAGATAAAGGTAATATGAAAATCACTAGTAGCATATGCAACATCTAAAGTGATAAGTAATTAATTGTTCGAACCAAATGAATAGATAATAGAAAGTAAAAAATACAACATGAAAAATGAATTCATTGGAAAATAAATTCATTCCCACTGTGAGAAGATAATTTAGGGAATAATATGTAGTTGAATTGCATGAATTGAAGAATAAAAGGAAAGAACCATTAACATTATCATTAATAGTAGCAGTTTTTGCAAGATCAAATATTTTTAGCACTAAAAAAACATATGAAACAAAGATAAATTAAGAGAAATAAAACTGTAGGAAATGAATATAAAACTGACCTTACTATTCTCATCACTTGTACGATGAATTAATTTCAATTTGGTGATGAAAAAAATATAAAATATGAAATGTATGGGAGGGAATAAGAGATGTAAGAAGCGTGCGGAGAAGAGAAGGTGACTTCAGTTTAAATTGAAAACCCAAAAATCCTTGGAAATACCGTTTGAAATTGCAAGCTCTAGGGGGTCGAAGGGAAGGACTAACAGCAGATTGAAGTAACTATGAATGGGTTTACTATGATTGAAAGGAAACGAAGGACATTTCTAGAGGAAGAAGCTTACGTAACGGTGGAAGGTAAAAACGGATTTTCGAGCCGAAGAAACTGTGAACAGAAATGCGAGTAAGAGAAATAACATAGTATAGATGTATGCTTAAACTCGAATAAAGAGGAAGATGAATTATGATCAAGATTGACTACAGCGAAATTGGGAGGAGGAGGATATAGGCGTCGGGAATTTGGGGGAACCCTATGTCGCAAACAGCAAAATCCCAACCGCGACCAGAAGAATGAAAAATGCAGAGAGTGTAGTTCAAACCAGGAGAAGGCAGAGGTCAGAGATAGAGGGATATGGACTGCGGGTTGATCGGGAGAAGGAGGGTGACAAAGGTGGGGGTTGAGGGAAATCTAGGTCACGACCCACGAAAACCTCAATGGGAGCGGGATAGGGAGGCATAGAGAAAATAAGGTAGCACGCGGTGGGGTGACGTGGGTAATTAGAGGAAGGACACGTCAGGGAGAATTGATGTGGAAGAACTTGAGAGGGACACGTGGAAGCTTGAAAGCCAGAATTAGTATATGTATTAGATTACTAATTATTAATAATTATTAATAATTATTTCTATTTATTCCTAATTATTTATATTTATTGCTAATTATTCCTATTTATTGCTAATTATTCCTATTTATTGCTAATTATTCCTATTTATTCATATTTATTGCTATTTATTGTTAATTATTACTATTTATTTCTATTTATTGCTATTTATTGATAATTATTGCTATTTATTGCTAATTATTACTAATTATTACTAATTATTACTAATTATTACTAATTATTACTAATTATTACTAATTATTCCTATTTATTGTTATTTATTCCTAATTATTGCTAATTATTGCTAATTATTGCTATTTATTGTTATTTATCTCTATTTATTGCTATTTATTGCTAATTATTGTCATTTATTGCCATTTATTGCTATTTATTACTAATTATTACTAATTATTACTAATTATTACTAATTGTTACTAATTGTTACTAATTATTACTAATTATTGCTATTTATTGTTATTTATTGGTATTTATTGCTAATTATTGCTATTTATTGCTAATTATTGCTATTTATTTCTATTTATTGCTAATTATTCCTAATTATTCCTATTTATTCCTATTTATTGCTATTTATTCCTATTTATTGCTAATTATTGCTATTTATTGCTATTTATTGCTATTTATTGCTATTTATTTGTATTTATTGTTATTTATTGCTATTTATTGCTATTTATTACTATTTATTGGTATTTATTGCTAATTATTACTAATTATTGCTAATTATTGCTAATTATTGCTAATTATTACTGATTATTACTAATTATTACTGATTATTACTAATTATTACTAATTATTACTAATTATTACTAATTATTACTATTTATTACTATTTATTACTAATTATTACTAATTATTACTAATTATTACTAATTATTACTAATTATTCCTAATTATTACTAATTATTCCTAATTATTCCTAATCATTTCTATTTATTCCTAATTATTACTAATTATTCCTATTTATTACTAATTATTACTATTTATTTCTAATTATTACTATTTATTCCTAATTATTAATATTTATTTTTAATTATTATTATTTATTCCTAATTATTGCTATTTATTTCTAATTATTCATATTTATTCTTAATTATTCCTAATTATTACTATTTATTACTATTTATTACTAATTATTACTAATTATTACTAATTATTACTAATTATTCCTAATTATTCCTATCTATTACTAATTATTCCTATTTATTACTAATTATTCATATTTAGTACTAATTATTCCTATTTATTAGTAATTAATCCATTTATTACTAATTACCCGTAACTATTACTAATTAAACATAACTATTACTAATTAAATATAACTATTACTAATTAGCGTTAATTGATATTAATCACTACAATTTACAACTACTAATTACTAATTACAAGTAATTATTTATAGACAATACTAATTTTTGCTAATAATTTTTAATTATTACTAATTATTAATTATTACTAATTGTTAAGAATTAGTATTAATAATTTCAATTTATTATTACGAATAAATACAGATAACAAAACAATTTAAATCTAATTTAATTACAACTAATCAACAATAATTAAATTTAACATAAAAAAATAAAATAAATACTAAATTAAATAAAATATAAATACCTTTAAACTTGATCTCCTATTGATGTAAGCGACTTCACAACTTCTCCGTAAAAAAAACTAACTCAGAGAAATTTTCACTCTAAAAATAGAGTTTACAGAGAGAGAGAGGAAGTGAGAATTGAGGAGAAGAGAAAGAAAAATGGAGGGGGGTACATATAGGTTAGATTAGTTTGGATGTGACTATTTGCGACGGGATTATCGTCGCAAAAGGTTCTTTTTGCGACGGGCCCCGTCGCAAATACCTTTTCCCGCATTAATTGTTGTCGGTGGTTAAAAGGGTATTTGCGATGGACACCGTCGCAAAAAGTGACCTGCCGACACACTTTTTGTGACGGGACAACATCCCGTCGCAAAAACCCTTTTACCACCGCCGGTATTTACGACAGGTCTCGTCGCAAATACCCTTCAACCGACACACTATTTCCGACTGGGGGATCCCCCCGTCGCAAATAACCTTCCCGCGCTTTCGCGCGCATCCTGCGCCGAACAACGTATTACTGTTTGCAATGGGACCCCAAAACCCGTCACAAATAAACTCTGGGATGGACTATTTGCGATGAGAATTAATCCCGTCGCAAAAGCCTGTTTTTCCCATAGTGTATGGTCAAAAATATCCTAAATGGGCCTCCCATGTAGGTGTAATCTCAAACACTTCAAAACTATATAATCTTTGATTCTTGTCCTAACAAGATACATAGGAAGCCTCTCTGAGCTTCAAACCCAACACCTTCAATCCACCCTAATCATCATTGGGATATATTCTCAGTAGGTTCATATCTAACCCAAAGGTCCATATTCTTTCTGGGTCTTTTAATCATCATCCTTGTTGGGCCATATTCCTAGTGAAACCATACCCTACTAGGAATACCATACTTATTCCAAGTCCCACCATCTCACTAGCCAATATTCATGGTGAGAACTATCGTCACAGGGAAATATTCCCTACCAGATCAACCATTAAGGGACACTCATGCGTAAGTACCACACTATCCTTGACTATTCACCTTTCTCCCAGGCATCCTTATTGTATAACATTAAACTACATGGTTTGGTCCTTATCACTTGACTTTAAGAGGTACGACGTATCCCGTTAAGTAGCACCTAACTACATGAGTATTGATTCCTCTCACGAGGATGTGTAGGAATCCCCTATCATGGGCCTGATCCAAATATATTAACAACAACCATATCCCTATATGATAATAAATTTCAGAGTGACCCACTATGTGTCTTAAAACCAGCATCGCAAAATGACAAATGAAAATAAAAAAATAGTGAACCTATAATGTGTATATATGGTTCCATTGATAGAGAACCTCATATACATACAGATGGTTCCATCAATGGAGAACCCCAAATACATATAGATATTTTCATACTAACACATTCCAATAATGTATTGCTAATATAAGGGTGACCAGTTCTATATTTATGAATTGAAAAGGACTCATGAATATGTCTTAAATCTATAAGAGAGTCCCAAAGTGGGAAATAATTTCCCACAAAAGGAGGTGATGAGCCCAACCTCCCATTCTCTCAACCAATGTGAGTTCCTAAGCATCGTTGGAAAAATAATCCTAATGATCATCTGCATTTGGAAAGAAGGTCCATAATCTATCATGTATATGAGAAACATTGGGTGTTTCTAATTCCATGAATAAATCCTATTGGAAACTGCCTAAAAGGGGTGCAAAACAAAAATGATGTCCTAACATGGAAGATTGTGCAAAGATGCTTAATCCCTCACAGTCAAGCACATGAAACCTTTCATTAATCAAAATAACTATGTTGCTTGCATGTCTGGCCCTTTCATACCCTTACAAATGAAAGTGGACAAACATATATCCTTTAAAGCAATCAATTACACATGAATTTTTTATTGTGCTACTGCTTTGATAGGATTAATTGTTTTTGTTTACTATGCATATACTTAGGAACATCCAATAGAAACATCTTCAATAAAAATGTCATCTTACCAATTGAAACAAACTTATCTGTTGGTTTTCGTACAAGTCGGATCCTCATATAGACAAAGGATAGTGATGAAAAACGGGCATGCGGCCCGCGGGCTTTGCGGGTATGGGGCGAATACGGGGTGAGGTGGGCCTAAAAATTTTGACCGCAAAGAGTGCGGGCCAATGCAGGTTGAGCCCGCGTGGGTGCGTGCTGACCCGCGGGCCTAATTTAAATTCTTTTTGTACAATATATGCTTCTTTGACATTTTGGTTTTTTTAAAACATAATTAAACCATGACATGTGATTTCTCACTGTAATGGTCATACAAATTCACCATTCCTTTACATATAAATTTTAAATATGTCAATATTTATTGTTTTAATATGATATTATAATATTTATATAGTAATTATTAACTATATTCACATGGTGTGTCATCGTACCTCTCGAAAAATGGAACTCATCTCTCCTGCACTTGGTTTCAATTCTAAGAGTTATTATAATTATAATATTTTTTTGGATCGATTTAATTTTGTTATTAAGAAAACATGAAAGGACCTCATGAGACCCTAATAGACTCCTCTGAAACCAGTCATTGGTTGAAGTGTCGTCGTTCATTCATAGGTCTAGCCATTCGCATCGCCACACAATCAACATCATCATTTTTCGCCCCTCATTAATCACTAACCTACTTTGCATTGCAGCAGTTCACCACCACATCGGCGTCGGCACATGACACCATTAACCCATAGAAAAATGTTCCATCACATCTCTTAAAACTCTAGCTATTGTAAATTCATATTTCTCCCAAAAACTAAAATTAAGAATGAGGAAAAAATACAATATTAAAATTATTATAAATAGTATTTTTTTTTAAATGCGGGAAACCCGCGGGCTTATGCGAGGCGGGGCGAGCTTGGATTTTTTTGTTCGCATTATTTGTGGGCTTTTGCGGACAAACCCGCGTGGGCTCAAACCTGTGCAGGCTTGTCCTGCCCCACCCCTCCCCACCCATTTCGCATTACTAACAAAGGATACTATCGCCAACCCAGCAATTCCAACATTAGGTATCAAATGCACTAGTTCGAGAGTGCCACCTCAATGGTATTGTCCCGACCTAGGAGTCTGAATACAAAGATCACTAAGATATAAAGCCCCGCCAATTGTCCGCCTAGCAATGGCTAGTGGTAAAGAAGTAGATGACACCCATAGATATCTCAAAACATTTTAGGAGCCTTTCCCCACAACATAGTAACAAATTCCTCCCTTACCTTAGGGAGGTAGATAAAGAGGTCATCATGGGCATCATTTCAGCATTATAGGAGTCGTTGTGAATGGATCATGCTAGCAACTGTCACTTCTAATGCCATGAGGTATGAAACCCTCATCCTGTTGAGGATGCCTACCTGTGGTCCTTGAAATAGGGCACATAGACCCAAGCTTCCGGGACAGCCCACCAAGGATGGTATATGAAAAACAATAGGGAGTGGGCCCATATTATCATTCCCTATGGATAAGAAGACTGACAATATCTTATGGAGAAAACTTGCGAGCAGACACATATACCTTCTTGTATTCATAAATCCTACCAACACAGTTTGGAAACACTCAAAGAAAATTCCCAATAAACCTCAGCAGCAAATAGAGGGAGGACTCATATCTCCTCCCATACACAAGAAGCATGTCAATATATTCTAGAAGGAAATAGTGGATAGAAGCAGACATATATCCTTGCTCCAACCATGGAATAGGCATATATTCTTATGGTTGTAGAGTTCACCCAACACATTTTGTTAAGTAATTGAAGTTTGGTATTTATTTCATTATTATTTTAATATTACTTTATAATTTTCATAAATCTTTCAGAAAAATAGGGGCCAACTATGTTGGCCCTCTACCAAAGTCCCACACACCACATAGGTAGTCCACTAGGGGCACCCAACCATGGAGGTCCACATAGGAGGGTTAGCATACTAGTGGCGGTAGCATGGGGGATCGGGACCATGTGGTGGCCCATGAGGATGAAATCTACAAGGTTAATAGGTAGGTCAAAGCCCGAGTATGCTGGCACACGAACGACTTTGTATGTCACTGAGAGGAGAGACTCATTGGGATGTGGCGGTCCATGGTGATGGGTGGGGGTCCTCTGGTACCCATGTGACTTCATTGTCGTGGGAGTGTCGCGACATCATATTTAAATGCTCACAGTGCCTTTGTTTATTTTGATGTGGGATCAAAATGATCCTGATTACTATTTAAATTTTAAAAGAAATGATATCACTCTACATCCCTTCCACATATCATGCGCTTAGATATTTCCCGAACCACTGCTCTGCCACTGCTACTAGCCAACATCGGCCCACCGCTACTACTTTATCATAGAACCACCATGGACGATCCATTAAGAAGCTCATCCCAAGATCATTCTCCATTGCCTCCATTCCAAATCACCATGAATGACCTTCGTTTCCTCAGGTAACCACCATAAAGGTTTCATCCAACCACTTCAAAGGCTAGATGAAGGAAGAGCCTTTAAGAAGCTCTGACACTGCCACTAACCTTACCACCTATCCACTACCACTTTTATGATGATCCCCACATCCCATGAATACCATGCATGTTCATGAGGAGGATAATGTTTCCCATGCTTCCTGGCCAGTCCACGATGCAAGAATCAAACACCTGAATGATTCGGATGTTTCCATAATAAACAAACGTGGGTTTTGTGGGAGTTTTTAATTCAATACATATTAAAAATTTGAATGATGATAATGAATATATGAGGAATACTTTTTAAGATTGATTATCGTGTACCCATTTTCCTATAAAAGTAGGCACTTCCCACCAAAGAAGAGAGTTCGACATTGTGGAGGGAGAAGGCCTGCTGCCCAAGGGCGAATGCTTCTTTCTATTCTGTTTTTAGTTTTTTTTTATTTTATTTAATTTAGTTTTTATTTTTATGTAATTGTAATTTATTTTATCAATAATTAATTCATGAATGTTAATAATTTAGTTTTTCCACCCAATTTCTTCTTCTTCTATTCTCTTCTTCTCCTTATTCTTTCATTCTTTTTATTTTTTAATTTATTAATTTCTTCCCTCTATTTTTGTTTTATTTTTATGTTATTTTATTTTAATTTTTTATTTTATTTTATTTTCTCTCTCTATTTATATCTCTCTCTATTTTTTTCTTTTTATTTTATTTTTATTCTTCTTCTTTCTCATCTTACCACCGTGACCTCTTACCCTAAAAAATGAGGGTCTAACCTGAGGCTTGTCCCATGGAAGGTATATGGTGTTTTATTTCATTTTGCACATAAATTCTTATGTTTCATTTACATTTTTGGTGAGAAAGAGTGAAACTGCATTGAACTCAAACTCATTTATATTCTTTGTTTAAATATTTTCTCTCCCTTACATTAAACATAAGCTCTTCATGTGCTGAAATCGAGTCATTTAGTGGATGAAATGACACATAATGGAGTCAGGTCCTGAGAAATATCACACTCTCAATTGAGGTGTGTCATCAAACTTGATTACAGGAGGAGTTGGAATTAATATTGCTGAAGAAATTCAAGATTTCACACCACTAAATGAAAGAATTACAATTTAAGAGTGAGATTTCATGATTAAACTATCAAACTAAATTTAAACAACAATAAAGAGAATGATGGAACCTATAAACCAAACCATAAAGGTCAAATTATTTCTTTTCAAATCACATTCCATAATTGCATGTTAGTATAAATTTTATAATTTCATTTATCTTCTCAATTCCATTGTTTTCATAAAATAATAAAAACAACCAAAAACAATTATACTTAGGTGAATTAGATTAATTAGGTAAATAACTGAGAAATATCCTCAAGTGATACAACCCTAGTCATCCTCTATTCTTTATTAAGAAAATAAATTTGGTTTTTTATGCCCTACAATAGGCATGTGTTAAAAACTAGCATCATTACCGGGGAGTAAATCATTAGTTTATTTTATTTTTATACTTTCATATTTTATATATATTTTCATTATTTTAAAAATAAAAAAAACATAAAAAAATTCATGATGTATCAAAATGTACCATATCTTTGTGCATGGAACAAATACTCACAAGTGTAAGAGAAACAAGAATAAAAGATTGGTTATGACAAAGCTCGGGTGCAATAACCAATTGTTGAGTCACCATTGTCTACAGAGTACGTTGATTCTCTTATTTTTGAATAGGTGAGATTATTCTGGTAATCAAATAATGGGGAGTAGGAATTCAAATAATTAATAAATTTTCAGAGGGAAGACATAAAGGAAAAAAATTGAAGTTATGGCCTGATAACTAACTGAGTTCTCCCATTACTTTCCTGAATTTTAACAAGTGGCTAAGGCACGAGAAGAGTCCCCCTTTGTTTTCCCAAATTTACCGATAGATTCCAAGAAGGAATACTTACTTTCTGAGGTACATTAGGTAGATCAACAAGATCTAGATGAATTTTGGAATTAATTTGAGGAACTACTTGATCTCCCCGTGACTTGTAACGAAAAAGTGTCAGTACCATTGAAGGAAGAAACCACCCAAGTGGTAGAATTCAAAGAAATAATGGAGGAGTCTGACTACCTGCCTTTATTTGCTACTAATCAACTCTAAGAGGTTCTTTCAAATAAATAATAGGTTCAATATGAACCAACTCAAGTAGATGATACATTCTTAAACTCAAACTCATTTAATTTCATTGAAACTGAATTGATTATAACCCCCAGTTATTTTGATTCTAGAGAATCAACTGACTCTTATTATTCCCTAGAGTATGGTGAGGAAAATTAAAATTCACCTATTTAGGAACACATGGATCTCCCTGACTTTGATGAAAGTTAATTTGAGGAGTCCCATGAATAATTCTAAGTAGCTGAGCCTAAGTAAATTAAGATAGAGGTTGCTCATACTGAAAGTGATAAATTACTTATTAATAATTCAAATTTAAATTTTATTCAAGTAAAAATACCTTCTTACTTTACATTTAAATATTCAATTCATGTAACCCATGTTGATCAAGCATTGGAAGAGCAGGAGGAGGTTGCATAAGTAAAAACCAATAAGGAGGATGATTCATACTTCATCCTACCCCCTCCATGCAAGCTATACCTAATTGTGAAGGGGGTGGATTTGGTATACACTATCCATGGATCATTCCTCACCAAGAAGGAAAAGATAAAAGTTAGGAAAATCCATATATGGTGGTTCAAATCCAAGAAGCTTCATCCACCTTCAGATTATGAATAAAAACTGGTATTTCTCTCTGGAGGCAATAAAAATTCAGGGCCCACTTGGGGTATCATACCAAGACTTATCCATTTACATGATTTATAGGACTTTAAATTTAATTTTTAGGATTAGTATGGCATGAAACCAAATCCATATTATCTTTTTTATCTTAAATGACATGATCCCTATGCTTAATTGTGTTATTTTCTTTTATAGGATTCATGATGGAAGAAGGAAGTCCCAAATAGTCAAAGAGGAAAGAGGACTAAGATTCATGTAATAGGGAGTTCATTATTGCATTCTTTATGTTCAAACTCTCTACATTTTTTTCTAATAACATTTTTTTGAGTTTTAAATTGAATAAGTAAAATGGATAATTGAATGATTAAATTGAAGCATGGATATTAAAATAAGGACTTGTGAGTTGAGGGAATTGGTTTATTCAGGTAAATGAAATTTCCCAATTATTTTTCATGATTTGAATTTTTTAAATTCATGTGAATTGATTTGTTATTATTATTAATGCCTTAAGTGACTTTAAAATATCATATTTTCATTTCTGATAGGATTTATAGACCAATTACTTGAGTAATCTTGGGACATGTCACTGACCGGAACTTTCATTTGAACTTGTCAAATCCATGACTGTACAAAACCACATTTAAAATGATTAAGGCATATTTTGAAAACCCATTATCCTTAAAAGAACACCTTTACTTAAATCCTTGTTTAGATCATAGAAACCATGAATGGACTTGATGGCAATGAGCTATATTTCAAGCCATTTTTATCCATTATTACCCTCCTCTTAGTATTTTCATGATATTTTAAAGTTTAAGTGTGGGGGTGTAGGAACTCATAGTGGAAGGAATAAAATACATTGTAAGTAAGAAGAGTGGGGGTGATAATTTTTGGAATACAAAAAATGTTTTTTGATTCATAAATTGTATTCTTTATTGTTTTTCCCCTCTTGAAAAAAAGAGAAAATGAAAAAAAAAATGAAAAGAATGGGTTGTAACTTAGAAGAATCAAAAATCACCATTACTATACTAATGATTTTTATCATATGTGATTAAGTAGTAGATGTGAGGTTTATTCTAAGAATAAATTTCACAAAATAAAAAAATGAAAAAGTACTTTTAAAAAAGGAAAAAGGTATAAAATTATAGAAAAAAAATCAATAGGGTGCACAAATCATTCATTATGTTTTACTTCGATCATGACCTTACATTGAGTTTGGGGAAAGTGGGGGTTGTTACAATTTTATGGGGATAATTTCATTAAACTTTTACTTTGATATAATGCATTATGCTTTAAGAGATAATCCTCCTCCTTGAGACTTAATTTTTAAACATAAATTCCTACTAAACTTAAGTCTTAGATTCATTTGAACCATTATTGAATGTTATCATGATTTTATGTGCCTTTTGTCTTTACAAAGTGGAGAAAAGAGTTCCTTTAAAATCCTATAGATGAGGAGCATGTATTCATGATATGAGAATAACTCTACTTAAATTAATATCATGAGTGGTGATTGAAAAGATTTGAAATTGAGGTAAGTTGTGATTCGTCATGTTTAATAATAATGGATTAAGGAATTTGAATGGATGAAAGTAAAATTTCCATCATTTTCAAATGGGAAAAGTAAAATTATTGAGTTGATTATTTGTTTGAAAAGTGAGAAATTGAATTGATATTTTATGTGGAAATCTTGACATTGATAATTATTTGATTTTATTACTTTAAAATTTGAATATTGATAATATTGGTTCCCTATGAATTACTTGTTGAGATTTTATTCTTGAGGAAAATCATTTTTTAAGTGTGGGGTATTTGACACATACAAATTTCATGCATATTTTTTATCATTTTTTAAGGATTTTGAGTGGGTTTTAATGAATATTTCTCATGATTTAAAAGTTTTTAATTAAATGATGGGAAATTTTAATGTGGAATTAAAATGAATTATTTTGTTAAGTAATTGAATTTTATTATTTCTTTAATTATTCTTTTAAGATTACTTTGTAATTTTTTTAACTCTTTCATGTTTACTTTACAAAAAAATAGGGGCTAACTGGGCCATCCCTCTACCAAAGGCTCGAATGCCACATAGGCATCCTACTAAGGGCACCTAGCCATAAAGGGACCATAGGAGGGCCATTATACCAACGACAGTCGCAAAGGGGATCAGGCCCATGCGGTGTCCAAGGGGATGAAATCTGTGGGGTTAGGTAGGTAAAATCCCAAGCACACCGACGCATGGGGTAACTCCGTATGATAGTGGGAAGATAGCTTCATCGGGATGGGGTAGTACACGGTGGTGGGTGGGCATCCTCCATCCCCCACATGACTTTATTACTACAAGAGTGTCACATCATAATATTTAAATTCTTGCATACCATTTTTCATTTTGATGTGGGAAACAAATTATCATGGTTACTGTTCAAATTTTAAAAGAAATGGCGTTGCTCAGTATTGCTCCCGCATCCTGTGTGCTCGTACATTTCACGAGCCACCACTCTACCATTATTACTACCCAACACCAGCATTCCACTACTGCTCTACCAGAGAACCACTATTAATGATCCATATAGGAGATCAGCTTGAGCTCATTCTCCACTAACTCCACTTCAAACCACCACAAATGGCCTCTATTTCCTTAGATGACCTCCATAAAGGTTTCATTCAGCTACTTCAAAGGACGAATGAAGGAGGATTCTTCGATCAAATCTGATTTCGTTGCTGCCCTAGCCACCTAGCCACTACTACTACCACAATGATCCCCACAACCCATATATGCCATGCATGTTCATTAGGAGGAGAATGTCTCCCCCACTTTTCAGCCAGTCCATGGTGCAAGATTCAAACACCCAAATGATTCAGGTGCTTCCATAATAAACAAATGAAAGTCTCACAAGAATTTTTAATTCAATATATATTCAAACTTTGAATGATGATAATTAAGATCCATAGAATATTTTTTAAGACTGAGGATCATGTAACCCTTCGTCTATAAAAGGAGGTGCTTCCCACCAAAGAAGAGTGTTCGACACTACAGAGGGAGAAGGCCTACTACCCAAGGTCGAATACTACTTTCTTTCTATTTTTAGGTTTCTTTTTATTTTTATTTACATTAGTTTTTATTTTTATGAAATTGTAAGTTATTTTATAAATAATTAATTCATGTATGTTAACAATTGTGTTTATCCACCCAATTTCTTATTCTTATATTCTTATCCTTCTTATTCTTCTTTCATTATTTTTATTTTTTAATTTCTTAATTTCTTTCCTCTGTTTGTATTTTATTTTTTATTTTCTTCTTTTATTTTAATTTTCTATTTTATTTTAATTTTCTATTTTATTTTATTTTCTCTCTCTTTCTCTCTCTCTCTCTTCTATTCTTTTTATTTTACCCTTTTTATTTTATTTCCTCTTCTTTTTCTTTCTTATCTTACCATTGTGACCTATTACCCTAAAAAATGAGGGGTTAACCTGAGGCTTGTCCTAGTGGAGGTATGTGGTGTTTCCATCCATTCTGTACATAAATTCTTAAGTTTTATTTACATTTTTGGTGATCAAGAGTGAAGTGCATGAGTGTGGTGGTTTTCCACTACAAAACTGAACTCAAAATCATTTCTATTATTTGTTTAAATCTTTTCTCTTACTTCCACTAAACATAATCTCTTCATGTGATGAAGTTGATCCATTTAGTGGATGAAACAACACACATTGGAGTTAGGTCCTGGGAGATATCACACTCTTGATTGAGGTGTGTCATCAACCTTGATTATAGGAGGATGTAGAATTGAGATTGCTAATGGCATTCAAGATTTCACACCACTAAATGAAAGAATATAAGTTTAAGAGTGAGATTTCATGATTAAACTATAAAACTAAATTTAAACACCAATAAGGAGAATTATGGAACCCATAAACCAAACCACACAGTCTAATTTCTTTCTTTTCTAATCACATTATGTCGTCACATGTTATTTTAAATTTTAGAATTTCATTTATCTTATCAATTCCATTGTTTTCATAAAATATTAAAAACAACAAAAAACAATTAGATTTATGTTAATTAGATTAAATAGGTGAACAACTAAGAAATATCCTTAAGTGATATGACCTTGGTCGGCCTCTATGCTACATTAGGAAAATAAATTTTTTTTTTCACGCCCTAGGATAAGCGTGCATTCACTATTCCTACCCACATTATATAAACCTTCCAATATATAATGATTTAAGAGGAAATGGTTAGTGGTTAGACACAAAACTCTGCCTGCATAATTGTCATGACTAATCATCCCAATGAAAAGTCCACTCAGTAGTCGACACATATCACTTCTCCCATCTAGGAGGGTTGTCATAAAAATCCCATGATAAATGGAAAACAGGGTTGGGTATATATCCCTATTCCAACTATAGATCATTGGTCCATTTTGGTGGCTTCTCCATGGTAGGCATATATCCCTATAAAAATACCAAAGGATTGTCGATATATTTTGGCAGTAACATGAATAATGCTCATACAAGATCCCAAATATGAAAGTCTATGTCTGCAAAATGAAACTCTAGCTACCCAGAGGATAGATCCTAAAAAGAAGTCTCGTCAAAGGTGATTTAGAAATAAAGAGTAGGAAAAAGACCATACTCTACTTAATGTTAGTGTTCTTGAGGCCCTCAAACATATATCAATGGTAGCCTAAGATCTTTTTGATCTATTACCAGATTATAAAAGTAGCAGCCACAATTGTGAAGGTTCTCCTCACAACATTGCTACCAGTAACTCTGGAGATCCTCCATATAATATTTACCATAAAGGATTCTATGGTGTTTATAAAGTGATTGATCATGAGAATATATCTCTTTATGAGTTCCATGAAAACCCTCCTCATTGTCAGAAGATCAAACAAAAATAAGGTCCTTCCCTTTCCATCATCTACACTGAAGTTCCTCCCTAGGGTATACATCGTAGGATTTCTTTATAAAGTCAGATGTTAAGCCATAATGGAAGACATCCTCATGATGAAATTCTTTATGAAGTTACTCCCTGCAGTAATATTTCATTTTGACAAGAAGGTTCTCCCCTTGCCAAATCAAGATGGGAAAGCCCTCATATCATGAGGCTCTTGGGAAGATAATTTTATCCAATCCTAATTCCTTATCATTGACATGAGATATTCTTTCTCAACTAGAAGATATCCTAATGTAAAGGTCTTTCTCTGAACCACCCTTGGATTTACTTTCTTCTAGTATAGTAAAAGAGAACCCTACCAATCCTACTATGTACAAAAAATTGGCCAGGAAATTCCCACTTTGGGTATATTAAGTGGAGGAATCTTCCTTAGAGGGAAAAGATAGTATAATGGTTATGAGGAAGAAACTAGCTAAATATAATATACTGGTCATGTTTTGTCCCTTAACCACTTCTTAGTTTAACATTCCATAGACATTTTCAGAAGAATGCATGCATGAAATTCACCTGAACCTTTGGGAAACTTTTCATCACCTAAAAGATAAATTCTTACATTTTCAAGGTTATAAAAATCATGTTAAGGTAATAGAAGAACTTTTTCATTGAATTGAACTAGCTTCCCTTCCATTCACACAATTCCTGAAATTGGGAAAACAACTAAATAATATTCAATGTGCATGCATTAATTCATTGCACAAACTATTCCAGTTGATCGTCGATGCCTCACTCGGTTTTCATATTAAGGTATGGGGTGAACATGAAGCATTAAATTTAACCTTGACCCCTAATAATAAAAATACACCATAAGTGACATCATGTAATGTCATTGCTCTAAGTTGGCTCTCAAAAGTGAGCTTTGCTCATAGAAGATGTTGTTATCAGTAGGAATTAGCCGAAATGACATCCCAAAAGAATTTATATTGATCCATCTAAAGTCTCTTGTATTAAGTTTCTAAAAAGATCTAGTGAGTGTATCACCTAAGTAAAGTTAACTATCAAATAGTTCTAATACTTCTAGAAGCCAGTAGCTCATGTGCAAACTATACATTTCACCAATCTCATGCTTGAAAAAAGGTGTGCAAGAAAAAGAGAGAAGTTTCAGTAGCTATAGTTGTGGTAATATGGGAGTAGACCTAGCTCGCAAGGTTGGGGGGTTTAACAGAACTCATCCCTTTAAGGCCACCCAATATGTCCCAAGATATGAAGATAGTGGAGCGGTAACAACCCCATTTTGTAGGGATAGGGGTATTTTTACATAAACCTACTCCTAAAAAAATTCAGTATTTTATCATTTATGAGGAGTGCCATAAAGTGAATCCTCCTAGTTCATCTCATCATGTGACCTAGATTCCTCACTGAGAATGTGTATGATGAAATTTTCTATAGATTCCCTTCAGGTATCCCTTCATAAAGTATATCTAAGAGTATCCTTGGGGGAAAGGATAAGGACCCTAGTGGTTTCAAACAAAATCTATCTATCAAGGGTACCACCGCTCCTGAGGATCACCTCTCTTTCAATGAAAATTCCTAGGTAAACCATCCATCCTATTTTCTAGTACTAAAAAAACACCAAAAATTCATTATTCATCAATTAATGTTATTATCACTACCCCTATAGATTCCACAAAACATGAATATGATACGGAGGAGGAGGAGGAGGATTTTGTTGCTCGAAACATGGTCCACACTGAAGTAATTGAAGAAGGTGTGCAAACCAAAAATCATAAGATTGAAAAAAATTGGGGGTTTCTACGAAGGCTCAACTATCGCTCCCTTAACAACATTCAACCAAGGAAAAGGGTAAAGGCATTGTTACATCCAATTATTTACCTGAAATAGTTGAACCACTTACACTTGAGGAAAAAAATTCAAAGTTTGAGGCAGAGATGAAGGGGTTAAATAAATTAAATATAGAACTAATCATAGGTAATAATCCCACCGGATTTGTTCTTAAAGAGAAACCTCATCTCACTCTCTCAGTTGGTATCCCTTAACAACAAGGATTTTTCATTCCAATGGTAGTAGAGATAGAACATCCACTCAACTTGGGATCCAGACAACCAATTTAATTATATCCAATGGCAGTGAGATATCAATAGCTTCCTCCACTAGGTATGCAACTAGAACTATGTCAGAAGAATCCTCATAGGCCATATCATGAAGGTTATCAACCACAAATATAGTTAGATCCACCACATCTTTCCTTACTGGTTGCTATTCCTATTGAAACTTCTGCCCAACTGGTCATTCCCCCCAATTTCATCGACACTATTGAATCATTATCAGTAGTACTCAAAGCTATAGAAGGATATCATGCACCAGTACAACCAAAGAGGAATTCTTACCCTGAGTGAGTAGACGAACTCTTCCTCTTCCAAATTTTAGGAATCTCACATTTCTAATATTCAATGGATCAGGGGATCTGAAGCAATATCTAATGCATTTTGTGTCTCAGTGTGGTCCCATGGTGGGAAATCTTAATCAAAAAGAAGTAGATAAAATCAGGTGTATCATGAAGACATTGGAAGACCATCCTTTGTTTGGTATAACGGTCTATCAGTCGGGTCAATCAAAGGATGGGATGACCTTCACCAGTAATTTATTTATCGATTCAGCTTTGTGTTATGAAATAAAATGATCTTTGACCTCTCAAACTAAGAGAGTCTCATATTTTATTATTAGGTGGAAGAGTTTGAATTACTCCTTGAACTTGAATCTTCCTTAAGAAGGCACATTAGGTCTTTGTATAGAGAGATTTCATGACAAGTTGCAGATATCACTCATTCCTATGAAATACATAGGTGGGTTTTGGGACCTCGATGTAGTTTCTCAAATATTATAAAACTTAATCTTGAAAACCATATCCAAATCTTGACCGGTTTTGGTAGCTTAGGGAAAGATAATAGATATAGTGAAAACCGTAACTCTCACCTTAAATTCAACTCCTAAATCGGCTCTGACTCCGAATACCACACCACACCATGTGAAACCTCCACCTAAATGAAAACAACATCACAAATACCCTCATTTGGATGAGATAAGGTAACCTAAATGTTCTTAATTTGAATACTATAAGAAAGTAGTTTATTAATTATGGGATGAAAAAGTTACCAACTACTTTATAACGGCCATGGAAAATAATTTATTGAGGCTACAAGAGATTAAGAGGTTTAATCATGTTGGTCTCGATGACCGCCTAAATTATCTCCCACTTCACTAACTATTGTCCCCACCATTTGGGATTGTTTTTATTTTAAATACATTCTAAAAAATATGGTTAACTTTGAGCAAATGAAATTGGGAAAACCACAATCACAAGTGGAATGTGTTTCCACTACTACTATAGAGGAAGAAGGTGAGTGGTAGGAAGTCATAGGCGTAAGTTCACATAATTTCAATGATTCGATGACCAGAAATATAATCAATCAATCTCATTTTATCCTTAGTGCATGGATGAACAAACCAATTGTTCCCTCAATTTCTCTACCATGGTGAAACCAACTTATTTGGCACCACAATCCTCTAAGAGACAATCTTCCAAGAAATTGTATAACCAAAGAAGAAAAAATAATGTATATGAGGATGATTCTATACATATTCTAAATTCAGAATTGAATCCCTCAGATTTCATGCCTTTAGTCTCAAGAGCACGGGAACTGTCCCACCAAATGGTACCCTAGGCACCACCCCAAAAAACGAAATCCTCACCGGATGAAAAATTACTCTTTGGTTCTGTTAACGTCATACATATAATGGACCCCTTTTATAATGATGAGTATGGTTATGAACCTGAGTTCCCTAAGAATGATATGGGGACTAGGGGTAGAGGCCACAGATTCCAAGGAGGTAGGAAAATATGTAGTCATCACCAGACCCAATATTCTGGCCACATCCCCCCTAGAGCTATTTATACTACCAAAACTCATGGAAGATCCCTTCAACAAGAATATAAAGATCAAGAAAATTCATCCACATTAAATAAGAGTATTTTAAGACTGATTATTTTGGAAGCTCATCTAGAAGGGGTTAAATAGTCACGTTATCCCAGACAAGTGGGCAGACCAAGTGGTCTTAATCCAATAATAGTAAAAATGATCTCAACGTTTGTTTAACCACATAACCAATCTACTTAGAGAACTTAATCCCTTAAAGTGACAGCTAGGTATCAACCCCCCCACCCCCATGGGAAAGCATAGACCTTTGGTTCAAAAATACAACATCATAAAATAGTTGGCTACATTTCCAGCCAAACTCTCTATCTTGAATTCTCTTAATTTATCAACGAATATCTAGGAAGAACTTATAGAGGCCCTATTGATCCCTTGATATTTTGAAGTTGAAGACACTATTATTGAGGTATATTGTGTGGAGGTCAATCTGATGGAGTATCCTGTTGTTATCTCTTTTACAGAATAAGACATGGATGCTATTGTACAGGGACATATCAGACCCTTGTATGTGTTTGTAAAATTAGTTGGAATTTAAATCTTATGATATTTCATTGATAATGGTTGAGGATTTAATCTCATTTCAATTTTAACACTTCATCAATTGGTCTATGGTGAAGCTAAATTTTACTCATCTCCTTTTACACTTTAGGGAACTATTGTAAAATGACCATATACCCATGGTTTTCCAAAAACTATGAGTATAGGGATTGGTTTAGAACATATGCCCACGGTTTTGGTAAACTGTGGGTATAGGTCCCCATTATACCCATGATTTTTGAAAAACTGTGGTTATAGGATTCGCTTCAAGACCTATACCTATGGTTTTAAAAAAAAGGTGGGTATAGGTTTTGGTTAAAAACCTATACCCAGGGTTCTCAAAAATCATGGGTATAGGTTATCCCTATAGCCATGGTTTTTGAGAATTGTGGGTATAGCTTTCCCACGCAAGCGTGGAAAAAAATACATGGGAACAAAAAATATTTACATAGGAAAACCTTTACCCATGGGTTTTCACCTATAGCCACAGTTTATAAAAATATATATAAGTAAATATATATTTATATATTCATAACAATATGTGGTGTATTGGTTAGTAACATTGACTGGGAAGAGGTGGTCCAGGGTTTGAATCTGGTCACATGATTTTTTTAAACCCTATACCCACAGTTCTCAAACCAAGAGTATAGGGTTATTGATGCGGTGGAAAATTTCTCATACACTTATTCCCACATTTCATAACCATGGGTATATAATTTTTCAAATTGTGGGTATATCACATAGCTATAATAATGCCTCCCACTACCACAGTTACTAAAACCGTGGGTATAGGGTTGTTTTCCAATAGTGGGGACATGACAAGAGTGAACAAAAACCCATTTCCTAGGTCATGCTCAAGACATAATTTGGGGACATAGTGTCTAATTTTGAATTCATGGTTGTCTAAAAAGATAAAACCATGAAAATATTATTATAAAATCCTTGATTTCACCAACATGAAAAAATCCCTTCATTATATAACCAATGCATAGAATACTACATCAATGAGAAAATTGGAACATTGCACGGTGATAAATATCCATTTGAGTCTTATTAATCTCAATACACTGATGTAGGGTTTTATCAAAGAGAAGTGAAACAACCCATGACTGATGATGTTTCTCAGGTTATAGCTCCAAATGTTCTAGAAATGGCCTCGAATAATCCATTTAAAGAGATTGTAGATGAATAAGTGATTTCCATTAACTAGATTTAAAATATGAGTTCAAATCTGGGTATATACTCAATGACTTTCATCGTATCAGTCATAATTATTGGACCTATTGGTAATGAAGAGGCCTCTAATATTCACCACAGAAGCAACACATCGGGTAAAAATACTCCCACTTTTCCCCCGGAGCTTCAGTTTTCCGAAAATTCTGGATGTTGGAATATTGACTTCTCCTCTAACTATGAAGACTCCCCTTCATCACCCATCTCTCCTAATGAAAGTATGAAAAATAAAAATTAAGAGGAAGAGGGAGATTAATAGGAAGATTAATATGACCTCAATGATTCTCCTCCAGCATTTTGGGAGGGTGTATCTTCCATCATTGATGAACTTCAGCATATAAACCTAGGTACGGAGGAAGATTTGTAACATGCACTAATTATCGTGGCCATGTACCCTAAATAAAAGGAGGTATATGCCTATTTCCTAAAATAGAACTAAGATTTTTTTACCTAGATTTACATAGAAATTCCATACCTCAATCGTGATGTGTCCACCCACCACTTGGGGTTTCTAGAAAATCACTACGGCTACAATCAGGTGGCCAGAACAACACATCTGACTCACACTGGAAAAATCAAAGCTGAAGTTGATAAACTCATCAGGACCAACTTCATTTAGGAATTCTATTACCCAAATTGGATTTCCAATATTATTCTAGTCAAGAATACAAATGGGAATATTAGAGTCTACATCAACTTCAAAGACCTCAATCGAAATTGTCCAAAAGATGATTTTTTTGATTTTGATCATAGAACTTATTATTGACACAATTGATGGTTATAAATCCCTCTCCTTCATGTATATTCAGGATACAACCAAATTCAGATGTCCCATGAAGATGAATAGGCCACTACTTTCAGGGCACACCAAGGGGTATACTAATACCAAGTAATTCCATTTGGTCTAAAAAATGTTTATGCTATATATCAATATTTCATACATCACTTCTTCAAACCTTTATTAGTAAAGTCCATCAAGTTTTATATTGACAATTTGATGGTGAAATCAAGGAAATTTTCTGATCATATTACTAATTTGGATATATTTTTTAACAATCTATAGTAGCATAGCCTGAAAAAGGTACCCATTGAAGTGTTATTTTAGTGCTACCTTGGGAAAGTTTCTTAGCTTCATGGTATTCCATCGAGGCATATAAGTTGATCCTAAAAAATAAAAAGTTTATCTTTGACATGTCACCACCTCAAAACCTCAAATATTTGAGAGGACTATAAGGATTCCTTGCCTACATTCAAAACCTTATAGTGAATCATGCGCAGAAGTGTATACCCTACCTCAAGTTGATGAAAATGGGGGTCATTTATCAGTGGAATGATGACTGTCAAGAAGTGTTTGATAGTCTCAAGAAATATCTTTTGATTCTACCAATGTTGATGTATCCTGAAAAAGTTAATCCACTCATCTTATATGTGATAGATTTATAGAAATCACTGGGTGCTTTCCTCACACAAAATAATGACATCGAAAATGAAAATAGCCTATATTATCTTAGTCAACCCATGCTTGATACTGAGACTTTTTATTTATATATCAAGAAGAACTATCTAGTGTTAATCTTTTTTGTTCAAAAATTGAGGTGTTTCCTACAATACCATGAGGTCCATTTGGTCTCTCAAAATTACCCTCTCAAATACATCATCAATCATCCAATGTTTACTAGATGTTTGGAATGGTGGGAAGTCATATTTCAATAGTTTTAAATTCAGTTCACACTGAAAAAGGAGCATACTTTAGCAGATTTTCTCATAGAGCATCCCACTTTAGAATAAATGTTGTTGAATACTGAAATGTTGGACAAAGAAATATTATTTGTCCAAGACTCCCCCTAGAAATGGGAGATGTATTTTGATGTCACATTTAGAATTATAAAAAGAAAGAGGATAGAATACTCTAGTATCAACAAAGTTGGTTTGGGAATCATTCTTATCTCTCCCACAAAGGCAATCCAGCCTTATTCCTTTTGGTTGTCAGAACATTGCACCAACAATGAGGTGGAATACCAGGCCCTTATTGCAGACTTAAAAATGGAACTACAAATACTAGTAGACCACTTGAAGGTAAAATGTGATTCATAATTGGTAATCAAACAAGTTAAAATTGATTATGTCATCAGAAAAGAAGAGTTAATCCCCCTACTTGACTGTTTTTTAGGGTTGATGGAAGAATTTACCTCATAACCAATGTTAACTCACATCTTGTACTTATAGAACACCAAAGATGATGTATTATAAAATGTGTCTACAACCTTGGTAGACCCAGATAGGGATGAAATAGCCATCAGCATTGTGCACCGTAGAATGGTGTCCCCATTCATTCGGAATAGCATGGAATGGATCAATGAAGTCAATTCCATCCCTGAACTAGATAATACCATGAAAAGTTGGATGGCGCCTATAATAGAATACCTTAAAAATGGGACTATTCCATTTGATAGATCCAGGAAAGAGAAAATATGATGGTGAGCAGTCAACTTCATCATTTATTACATCCCAAATCATATAAAGATCCTTTATAAATGGGGATTCAATGGATTCCTCCTTAGATGTATTAATGAAGAAGAAATTTTTATTATCATGAAAGAAGTCCATGATAATGCTTATAGTTCCCATCAATTGGGAACCAAAATTTCTCACCAAATTAAGAGTCTTGGGAGTTTCTAGCATTCAATGACATAGAATTTCACAAAAATCTACAAAAAGTTTCATCCCTATCAAGTGCATGCCAACTTCATCCATCAACCACAAAGTTATTGCACACTGCTAAATACTCCTGGCCATTTTCCGTATGGGGAATGAATTTCATGGGTTCATACCCTCCCACTACATCCAAGTAGTTTAAGTATATCCTCACTACTAATGAATTCTTTTCCAAATGGTCCAAGGTGATACCTCTCAAAGAATTTGGGATGAAGAATATCATCAATTTTGTGAAGTCTAAAATCATTACCATATTTGGTGTCCCTCGCACAATATTGATGGACAATGACACCAACTTATTTTCTTCCTAATTGAAAAGGTTGTATAAGAAGTATAACATTGAATCTAAACATTCATCCTATTATCATGCAGTGATTAATGGGTAGATAGAGGATTTTAATAAAACTGTATCAAATATACTCTAGAAAATAGTTGATAAAGAAAAGAAGTCTTGGCCTGGAAAAATTATGAATTCCTTGTGGGATTACCATACTATAGCCTATATTTCCACATAGGCAACTGCATTTTCATTAGTATACAGTAAAAAAGTAGTATTTCCCATTGAATTCCAATTTCCATCAATCCACATTGCTATTTACGATCAATTATCCACAGATGAGCAATCTCAAAAATGATTAGATGAACTATGAAGGATTTATGATAAGAGAATTCATACCCGGTATCATTTAGAGTTCCAAAAAAACTAGATAGCATGATCCTTCATTAAGAAATTTTGTCTTCATTCATTCCACCAAGGATAATTGGTTTTGGATCTTAGGGCTTTGATAGTACCTGGGAAGAAATCTTTGAAACTTGAACCAAAATGGGAAGGGCCTTTTTTCATCCTTAAGGTTTACTTCAATAGATCATATTCATTTATTACCATGTAAGGTGAGTGTATCACGCCCCACCCCCCACCCATTGTAAGTTTTATCAAGAAATATTTCATGTGATCAATGAAAAATAGTCATCATTTCATGAATTTAAACTGCATAAATGGTACTAGATGAAAGACCCTAAAAGTCATATTGTATGTCCTTATCATAAGACTTTAAACTAAATGGTTTAGGTACTATTTCTCTTGACATAAAACTATGTGTTGCTCTAACCCTCAATTTAGAGGACCTATGATTTTGATGTTGGTCTCTCACTGCACCAATCTTCTTTTACTCGCTCCCATGCAACAGAGTAAATCCTCACCATTCCTTATTTAAAAAATCAATCATGGATCATGTGATCATATGAATTTTGGAATGGGCCTCCCTATATGTTCGAGATGCATCAATTCGCATTAGTTTCACCATTTTTTCCGATGAAAACTAGATGTGGTATGATGCTTGATTGTGAGGGATTGAGTATGGTTGCACAATATTTCATGCCAGGACATCATTTTTGTTTTTCACCTCATTTGAGAAATTTCCAATGGGGTTTATTAATGGAATACGAAACACCCAATGGTTCTCATATCTATGGTGGATTACAGGCCTACTTTCCAAGGGTAGGCGATCATTGAAATTATTTTACCAACGATGCTTAGGAACTCACATTGGTCAAGAAGATGGGTGGTTGGGATCATTAAATCCTTTTAGGAGGAATTATTTCTTACTCTAGGACTATCATATAGATTGAAGTCATATTCATGAATCCTTTTCAATTCCTAGATACATAATTGGTCTCCCTTATATTAGCAATAAATTATTGGCATGTTTTAGCATGAAACCATCTATATATATTTGAGGTTCTCCATTGATGGAATCATATATATATATCTAAGGTTCTACATCAATGGAACTATCTGTACATCTCATAGTTTCTCTATTATTATTTTGTTTTAATTTTTCATTTTGTGATGTTGGTTTTAAGACACACAGTGGATCACTCTAGAATTTATCGTCATCCAAGGAGACGGGTGTTGTTTGGATGTTGGGATCGGGCCCATGAGAGGGACTTCCTACAGATCTTCATGAGAGGAATTAGAACCCACATATTCTATTTCCACTTAACGGGACACATCATACCTTTTAAGGTCATGTGATAAGGACCAGATCATGAATTTTAATAGTGTATGGTGAGGATTCCTAGGAAAATGGTGCCTAGTCAAGGATGGTGTGGGACTTATTCATGAGAAGATCTTTATGGTTGATTTGGCAGGGAATATAGCCCAGTGATAATAGTTCTCACTGGGAATATTGGATAGTGAGATAGTGGGATGTGGAGGAAGTATGGTCTTCTAAGTAGGGTATGATCTCACTGTGAATATGGCCTAGTAAGTATGATGATGAAAGAGACTGGATGGAATATGTCCCTCTGGGTTGGATGTCACCCTACTGGGAATATGTCCCGATGATGATTAGGGTGGATCAAAGGTGTTAGGTTTGAACCTCGTAGAGGCTTCCTACGTATCCTGTCAAGATAGGAATCAGATCCCACGTAGTTTGGAAGTGTAGGGGATACACCTATTGGGGAGGCCCATTTAGGATATTTTTTACCATGTTAGTGATATGATCACCACTAATCTCTAAGCCCATGTGAGTCATGATTAGTGTGAGAAACAAAAGAAGTTGGAATATCATCACAATGCATGATCATGTCTAGGAAGGGACTTACACTGGAGTTGGAATCCCATTTGAGATTTCCTTCCCCATCCGTTGGTGGACAAGGGGTAGGGATATGGAAGGTGGGTGAAGTATGGTGTCCTATAATAAATTCTAGGGGATTACTCTAGGAGGGATTCCAAGTTCCCAATTTCAAGGAGGAGGAGAGGAGGATACAATACTAACCCTCGTCAAAGGTAAAGGCAATTTTTTCCCTCACTGTTTGAAATGGGATGGTCCCTGAAACTGCCTCTAAGGCTAGGGTCCTTATTACTGAAGGGATTCATAATTGTAAATGTCTTGAGAACCCTAACTATTAGGTAGGTTAAGTGTGGGATAACCTTTAATGAGGTAATGCAAAGTTGAATGGGGGATGCATTGGTGTGTCTTATACCCTAATCATATAAGTTTGGAGACCTTAGTGGTGGTTTTGAATTGGTATCATTCATATGGGAGTCCCATGGAAAAGAGTTCCCTAACATTAGTGGTATGAGAGAGGGACCAAAGGGAATTTATCCCTGGTAATACCTGGGTGATATGGATAGTGCTTCTCCCAGGTGATATCGGGGTGAGCTGGGAGGTACCTCACCCAAGTGTTACTAGGGAGAACTAGGGATACCTAGACCAAGTGATACTTAGGTGATCTGGGGGGTTACCTCACCAGTGTGCTACTTAGGTGAGATGTGGGTACCAAACCTAGGTGTTACTTGGGTGATCTAGTGTTTACTTCTTAAACTTGGGCAACCACAATTGGTAGAGACCTTCTCCTGGTCTTCAAGGGTCACCTTGGGTGCAATCGAAATATTTATGCTCAAGTTTTGAGCCAAGGGACCTTTTCCCTAGTGTTTTTAGACTAGTGAAAAATGGTTCCTTGTTCAATACTTGGTGTTTTATACCTTTTTGGAATTATAATACCTTAAATCCTGTTAATTCCCTCTTATTTTGTAAGCTTGGAAAGCTACCTGAGGGTTTAGAGGACCTGTATGCATGACTTGTGTGGATAACCTCCTTCACCCAAGGTCCTAAGTTATCCTATAAATAGGACCATTGGGATTCCCATTAGGTATGGCCGGAAGACAAAGAGACAACTCAAAGCTCTACTCTCCCAAGTCTCTTGCCCAACATTATAAAAAATAGAAAATTAGTGGTGATTATTTAGAGGGGTTATGCATAACCCCCTCTAAATTCATTTTCAATATAAATTAGAGGAAGTTATACATAACCCCTATTAATCGTCAAATTTATAGGGGGTTTACAAGCCCCTATAATTTTTTTATCATTATTTTTTTAATATTTGGTTTGATTTTTGAGGCGGCTATGTCAAAACCACCGATAATTTAATAATTAGTTGCACTATATATTTAGTTAGAGGCATTATATATATTATTTGGTTGGATTTTAGAGGCACTATATATATATATATATATATATTATGGAATTTTGTTTTTAAGAAAATAGTGGGGGTTCACAACCCCTCTGATATCTAAAATTAGAGAGGGTTTTGAATCCCCTCTAATTTAAGAGATCGGAGGGGTTGTGAACCCCCACTATTTTCTTAAAAAATATTATAATTTAATATATATATATATAATTAAAACATTATATATAAAATTATTTTAATATATTATAACATATTATATAAATATATTTATATAAATAATTTATATGTATACATAAATATAATTTTATAATGTGTATATACATTAATATATATTTTTTTGTATAAAATTGTATTTCACATAATACTAATTATAATATAAAATCATAAATATATTATATAAATATATACATAAATATAATTTATTTAAAAAATCATATAAAAATCAGTGTAGTTTTTATAATAATAATAATAGATTATAAAGATATATACTTACACAAACATTCATATATTTAGATGGGGTTTTGAACCACCTCTAATTTTTGAAATTAGAGGCAATTTTAACCCCCCTCTAATATATTTTATTCTTTTTAAAATATATCAAATTATAGAATGTGTGTGTATTTGTCTTATAAATACATTATATAAATTTATTTAAATATATTGTAAATATATTATATAAATACATTAAATAAATTCAAATATATATAAAAACATAAATGTAAGAATATACAAATATATATATAAATATATATATATTATTATATTACATATTATATATATATGCTATTATTAAATATATAAATACATTATATGTGTGTGTAAATATTTACAAATAAATAAATTTATATTAATATACAGATAAGTATTCATATTGATATATTAAATATATGTGTGCATACATGATATAACTATATAAATATAAATATATATATATATATGGATGTATAAATATTCGTAAAATTTTATCTATATATAAATATTATATTATATTAGATGTTTATATATAATATAAATATTATATATATATAATAAATATATTTTTTACATATAATTGTATTTATAAAATATATAATATATTGTATTCATATGAATATGTAATATATATATTTATATTTAATTGTGTACATATAAATATAATATATATATATATATATATTTGCATAATATGTTTGGGTAATATATAAATATATATACATGTAATATATACATGTATGAAAATAAGTATAAATATTTACAAATAAATACACACACACACATGCGTGTGTGTGTGTGAGTGTGTGTTTGATATAAATGTATTTATAAATACATACATACATAATTTTATTTAAATACATGCAAATATATAATTTATAGAGGTGTGTTGAAAATATATATATACATATATATTTATGTAAGAACCCGATTCTTCTTTGAGGTACAGATTCCATGTTTTCCGTCAATTCTCATTTTAAATGCTTAAATATGGCATAATATGAATGCTCATTCAAGTCATAGAGGGATCATGGGTATCTGAGGCTAGTCCGGAGCCTGAAACCCAATTTTTAGTGAAAAGAGGAGGTCGCACGGTTAGCACAAATCGTACAGGTTGGGCGGCATGGCCGTGTAGCCAGTTCTATATTTTTAGCGGATCTTAACAAAGTCTTTTCGCACGGTTTTTGCATGGTTAGTAAACCAGGTGGGGTAACCGTGCAAGTACCCTTTTTTCCTATAATAGATCGTGCGACCTGGAGTGCAGTTTGAAAAACCATGCACCTAAATTGTGTGGCCCAGTTTTTGGGGTAAAATGACAATTTTCCCCTTGAAATGTTTTATAACATGAAAACTAATTCTCCTTTCTTCGTTTCACAACAAAGGGAAACCATGGGATCTCTCCACCTTGATCTATTTGAGGATTTGAGGTACCATCTCCATCTGAACTCTGATTTTAGTGTCGTTTGTCACATAGGATCCACAACAGTAATATCTTAATTTATTTTTAGTTATTCTTGATTCTTTTGGCTATCAGCTGCACTATTTGAATTTAGGCTAATATTCCCTAATTTCCCGTTCTTCATCCATTCTTCAGATTTCTTCCAATTTGGGTTGAATCAGGAGTCAATACTGGATGAGCTATCTAGAATGGACCTAAGGTAGGTAGTCTCATGCCTTTCTCTTAAATTCAAGCTATTTATATATGTCGACGTGTCGCGCACCCAATTTTCGGGTGTCGCCTAAAATGAAATTGAACCGTATTATTTCCAGTCATGTTTTGGGTAATTGAATAGGCTTGATAATGCTTGTTATTGGTTGTATACCTTGAATAAGAACCACCCCATGGGTGAGTTGTCTTAAAATAGACCTTTATGGCTTTTAGCCTTGGATTCCTATAAGTCATTCCTTTTTCCCCTTGATCACGGGATATCATTTGTTAATTTTTATATAAATCAAATTGATTAATTGGTTTATGATTTGAATTGTAAATGAAATGAATTAAGGGTATGGGATGGATGGATTTCCCCTTGACCCATGTATGCCATTGCTTGACTAAGCATGCTTGCTTTGTTTATGCCTTGCCCATGTGAGTAAAGTAGAGTTTATTCCATGAGTTGATGCAATTGGCTTGAATTTCTTTAATTTTTGATTTTCCCATGTGAGTTATATGATAACTAAGCCATGTGATATCTTGATAGTATTGTTGGGCTTGTTATATTAAAAATGGCCATGTGAGTATTTAAATGGCCATTGAATTGATAAGCCCATGTGAGTTAAAGGGAGTTTATTCCTTGTGATGGCTTCTTTATGCATGTGATTCCTTGTATATGAAAATTCCCATGTTGGATATGTTGATACCATGATATGTGATGGATTGATTAGTCATGGGAATCTCGTTATCATGTTATGCCTGTGTGAGTAAATAAAAGACCAAGCCTTTGAGGTTAGTCCTTTCTTGAGGCACCCTTTTGAGGTGATTTATAACGATTGTCTTGTGTTTTGACCTTGGAATGTTTAATTAATTATTTAAATGAGATGGAAATTGATTAAATGAGTAATAGGAAAGGGTGATATAAGGATCAGATTCAAATGCCATGGACAGACTCTTGTGCCTATTGACTTATACGCCTTTGTTGATATGTGAATTCACATTAGAATGTCGTGGATGGACTCAGTAGATTTAACATATTATATGTTGTGAGTGATACATGGATACATATGAGGGATTCCATGGATGGACTCTGGAGGCTTGACTTATATTCCAAGTGATACATGGATTCTTATGAGAATGTTATGGATAGACTCAAAGGGAATTTGACTATTATTCCATGGGTGATACTCGGGCTTCTATAGGGGAGAAGAGAGGAGGGAATCAATTGGATGGGACTTTATACCTCACCTAAAGCGATATCAGATTCCTGAGAGGTTCGATAGGGATGGGCTTGTAGGGTGTTGGTTTATATTGCACCTAGAGTGACACTTAAATTCCAACTTAGGAATATCAAGGACGGGCTTAGGTTCTGAATTGAATAAAGAATAAAATGAATAATATGACACATTTTCCATGCCAAAGCACAAGATTAGAGTCGGTATTGACTTGTATCATTTAGATGGTCTTATGAGGCATCTATTGTGCTTTCAGTTACATGGGGGATGTCGGGCTTGAGTTGAATATTGAGATTTATAATTCAATTTAATTGAATTTTTAAATGAATATGAATTGAATGAAATGATTGTGAATGAAAACCAATTCATGTAGGATGTTTACTTTTGAGTACTTCCTTGCTTACTGCTTTCATTATTGCACATTGTCAGCTATATATATTCACTGATTGATTGGCATAGACCTTGGGTGATTTCCTACTGGGATTTAGTCTCACACCCTATTTGGGCCACTTTTTGGGACCCAAACAAATTATATTATTGTAGGTGTCGATAAGGGAAATTTCCCTCCTTCAAGTATGTGATATGCTGCTTAGGAGTAGGAGAGAATGGGACCAAGACGGGGCTTGCGATGCTACTGGGATTCTTTTTTCCTTTTCGTACTTTTGGGACATGTATTGTATATGAATGTTGTGTAAATGTTTTATTTGTTTTATTAAAACATGTGACATGAATCATCATATTGTATATGGTATGACTTCTAGATTTATTTATACTTATTGACAATAGGAGGGGATAGGAAGGAATGGTAATTTGGTAATGAGTTGTGCTTGGGTGTAGCTAACTCGTGTACATGGAAAAGACAAATTACCTAGAATTGAATTGTTATTTTCTGGATTCTGACTATTATAGTTGATTATATTCCACTGTTGGGTGACATACTTTCCTTGCGATGTTACTATTGATATGATTTCAGGTTCTATTCTATTTAAACCTGATGAGATGAGGGTATTCCATCTCATGCATCATATAGGTACCTACTATATTTCACATGCCATGCATTATGCCATGTCATTTAGGATGCATTGTCTATTGCCTGTTTTTTTGATAGGTGATGTGATATATATGTTTGTTGTTGTGTTGGTTATATTGATATATATTATGGTGTTAATAGATGGACTCCAAACTTTTTCCCTTGAGGTGTATGGGCCCCCTTGGATTGGAATTTCGTGGATCATGGTTCAACCTTAAAGTGAATGTGTTATGATGTGCCATAGGTGGATGCCATGCTTTGAAACTTGGGGAGTATGGGATACAATGGATAAGAATTCGGAATTCCTTTGATTTACCCTTATAAAAGGAATGTGATAAATATGAAATAAGTATCAATTCAATGAATGTGAATGTGAACTCAGATTGAAATGATATAAATGAAAAATCAAGTTAAACTGAAATGGATTATGGTAGGGAACTTCACCAAACTAGACCTTAGTAGTGGTATTTTGGTAGTATATCTCACTTGTTTAACGCCCAGACCAAACCCATGGGGTAAGCAGAGGGTGTGATATTATATAGGAAGGTTTTGACCCATCCTGTTTTGATACCTATGATTTTGAGCTGCAAACCTTGATTATGATCATGAACCGAGGCATGTGTTTGACATTTTAGATCCATGCCACCATGTCGACCTCTAGTTGTATGCCAGGAGAGTGGTGATGATCATAATCTGGAGGTGGTAGGCCATAAGATACCAATGGATCCTCTAGTCGTGCCATCTGTGACACCAGGAGCTGTACCAGACATAGGTGTTGAGGCATAGTTTTATGATGGGTTCTTGCGATTCATACATGCCATTCAGGGAGCACCACAACCTGCCCCAACTATGGGAGAGTTGACGCATGAGTTCCAAAAATAGAATCCACCCATGTTTTCAGGGTATGGTGGACCACAGGCTGTAGAGTCATGGCTAGAGATCATGTTTTCTATCTTCAAGCACCTAGAGACGACTCCTAAGAGGAGGGTAAAACTCACTACATACATGTTTCATGATTCTTCCAAGATATTGTGGGATGGTATCAATCATACATATTTTCATCAATATATGACCTGGAGGGAGTTTTATATAGCCTTCTATGACTATTTATATCCCGATATGCTGAGGGCCGATAGAGCTTGGGAGTTCTTGCATCTGGAGTAGGGCATGTTATCATTTATGGACTATTCAGCCTATTTTACTGAGCTCCAACACTTCACACTTATTATGATGGGTTAAAATATTTAAAAAGCTATGCTATTTGAGGATGGTATTAGGTACGACATCTGGTCACAGATAAATTTCTTACGACCGACTATTATATCTGGGATAGTGAACCAGGCACTAATCATAGAACGTAACCTGAGGGAATCTGGAGGTGTGGGCTATGGAGGTTTGGCACATAAGTCTAGTACTACATAGACCAGTAGTAGGAAGCATCGTCTGGAGCTTCTATGTAGTGTTATCAGCAGTCAGAACACATATTTAGGTAGCTAGGTGATGTGCTACCAGTGCGGTAGGCTAGGACATACGAGGTCTCAGTGTACGAAGGACCCAGTCGAGTGTCGATCTTGTGGCAAGATGGATCATCTATAGTGTTTCTACATAATGTTTCCACTAGAAACCAGTGAGAGAGGGTCTACACTAACACCACATTTAGGAGCAGGGTCAACAACTTCTCACTAGGCAAGGAGCTAGGGTACAGCTGGTCGATCAGGCTGAGGTGGTGGTTTTGGTCATGGTAGTCAGACCACAGAATTACAGTGACAGCAGGGTGGATCAGCTTAGGGTATCCAAGTAGTGTCACAGGGTCATGGTATAGGTTAGGTATACGTAGTGCAATAGACCCATCAAGAGAAAGATCTTAGACCTTCTACTATCATAGGTACTATTCTAGTAGCCTTTATTTTAGCTTATACACTTTTTGATACTGGGGTTTCACATAGTTTCATATCAGTATCTATGTTATAAATCCTTGGGCTTGTTATATAGCCTTATTATGGATTTATGATGCTAGACACTCCGTTAGGGATCAGTATGGAAGGTATGCATAAGTGCAGGGAGTGACCCCTTGAGGTTGGTGGGTGTCACTTTGTATAGGACCATTACATCCTTGAGATGACATGATTTTATATCATTATCAGGGTGGACTAGTTGGTTAATTTTCATACTTTCATTGATTTCTATCACCGTAGGGTGAGATTTCCATCACTAGATGGCTGAGAGTTCATTCACAAGGGTGAATGGGATGTCTAGGCAATCTGAATTGGACCTGGTCATCGTGGGCTGGGTAGGATGACAACCTAGATTGTGATTTTATATCTGGATGATCAGGGGACATGTTAGATTGATTTACCTCTAGTTGTTGATCATTTCAGGGATGTTTTCCTGGATGAATTTTCAGGATTATCTCTAGTGAGACAGGTAGAGTTCTCTATTGAGATATTGCTAGGATCTACATCGATATCCATTCCTCCTTATAGGATGGCTATGATAGAGTTATAAGAGATCAAGAGGTAGCTAGAGTATTTAGAGGAAAAAGGTTTCATTTGAACCAATACTTACCCATGGGGTTCTCTGATCCTTTTTTCAAAAAAAGGCGGACAATACCCTCAGTCTATGTGTGGATTATCGAAAATTGAACTAACTGATGGTTAAGAATTGATATCCTCTATTGTGGATAGGTGATCTCTTTGACCAGATCTGAGGAGATCAGGTCTTCTCAAACATTGATTTGAGATCCGATTATCACCAGGTGCATGTTATACCATCGTACATACCCCGCACAACCTTTCTAAGTAGGTATGGTTTGTATGAGTATTTAGTCATACCATTCTGTCTCACGAACAAGCCAACAATCTTCATGGAACTGATGAACCGGGTGTTCCATCCATACCTTAATTCATTTGTGGTGTTTTTCGTGGATGATATCTCATTGTATTCTCATAATCGACATGACCATGTCACCCATATTGGTATTGTTTTAAATAAATTGAGAGAGAATCAGTTATATGTTAATCTCACAAAATGCCACTTTTGGATGGATCAGATTCACTTCCTGGGTCACATCATCTCAGAGATAGGAGTATCAGTGGACCCAGAGAATGTGAGAGGTGTAGTTTCTTGGGAGTATCCCAAGAATGTATTTGAGGTGCAGATTTTCTTAGGGACAGCTGGTTACTATAGGTGTTTCATACAATACTTCTCACACTTAGCAGCGCTGTTTAAGGGCTTGACTAAGAAGGGTGTGAAGTATGTATGGTTAGATTTCTACGAGACACCCTTTTAGGATATGAAAGGGAGATTGAATTCAGCATTGATACAAATTTTTTTAGATCCATTAAGGAGTTACACTATGTAATGTGATTCATCAGATATTGGGCTGGGAGTAATTCTTATGTAGGGGGATTGAGTCGTTGCATACAAGTCTCAGCAGTTGAGGCCAAACGAGAGGAATTATCCAACACATGATATCAAGTTAGTTTTAGTTATTCATGTATTGCGTTGTTGGAGACATTACTTATAGGGAGATCGTTTTGTGGTGTACACATGCCACAAAATCCTCAAGTATATATTTACATAGCGTGATCTGAATATGAGACGGCAATACCTTCAGTCTTTAGAATTTGAGCTAGCCTACATGTCTGGTAAAGTCAATGCAGTGGTTGATGCACTAAGTAGGAGGACTCAGATAAAGGAAGTGTAGCAGGCCAATAGTGAGTGGAAGCTTATGGATTTGTTCACTGAGATGCACTTGAAGGTTTATGACAGTCATGGGAAGATGTACTTTTCTTCTTTAATGGTTACCTCTACTCTACTCAATAGAGTGATGATGAGGAAATTATCGAACTCTAAAGTCCCAGTCCTATTGGAGTGTGTGGTGGGTGAGGATCCTCCTTCTAGATGGACCGTAGGTGATGGTAAGATCCTAAGAGTATATGGTCGTGTATGGGTTTCATCAGACATGCACAAGGAGCTGATGCAGGGTTTTCATGATTCGGTTTGGGTAGTGAATCTTGGTGTCACCAAGATGTATCGGGGTTTACATTATCAGTATTGGTGGTTAAGAATGAAAAGAGATGTAGTTGGTTTCATCATGATGTGTTCCACCGTCAGCAGGTGAAGGTAGAACACCAGCAACCAACCAAAATTTTACATTAGTTTTCTATTCCCAATTGAAAATGGAATGACGTCATGATGGATTTAGTAACAGGTTTACTAAGGTCACTTCAAGGTAATGATGTGGTATGGGTTGTTGTTGAGAGACTCATGAAGGTCGTTCACTTCCTACCTGTTAAGGATACATTTTCAGTTGATGAGATTGGGAGGTTGTATATCTGTGAGATAGTACGACTTCATGGGGTCCCTCATTATATTGTTTTATATAAGTATTCCCAGTTTAATTCTTGATTCTAAAAAGGTCTATAGAGGGCACTGGGCATATAGGTGCTTTTTATCATGACATACCACCCCCATACAGATGGCCAATCAGAGTGCATGATTCAGGTAATTGAGGACGTGCTTCAGGCATGCATCCTGGATATCAGGGGTTCTTGGGAGAGGCATATACCCTTGGTTGAGTTCCCCTACAATAATATATTTTAGGATACTATTCAGATGGCTCTATTTCAAGATTTTTACGGTAGTCCATGTTGATCACCCCTATGTTGGCTGGAGGTAGGACCTCATCTTATTCAGGAGACCACAGAGCAGGTGTAGTTGATTCAGAAGTGGATGAATACTATGCGGTCTCATCAAAAATCATACGTCGATCACCGTAGATGAACTCTAGAGTTCAAGGTCAGGGATCAGATTTTACTATGTGTTTCACCGAGGTTGGGACACAAGAGGACCGGGAGATGGGTTAAGCTTTCACCAAGGTATGTTGGGTCATTTGAGATTCTAGAGAGAGTCAGGCCAGTAGCATATCGATTGTAGTTACCTCAGAGGTACTAGGATATGTGTGACTTCTTCCATGTTTCTCAGTTGTGACATTACTACTCAGACATGTCTCGTGTCTTTCAGCCTAATGAGGTTGAATTATAGGTAGATTCTTCCTTTGAGGAGCATCCTATTCGAATTTTGTATTGTAGCATGAAGGTTCTTCGAGTTTGGTTTGTTCCGTTGGTACGGGTTCTATGGAAGCACAGTCGAGTACATGATGAGACTTGGGAGAGGGAGGTTGATGTACAATCACAGTGGTTGGAGTTATTCTCAGATCATGAATCACCACCCTTATAAGGGCAATTCAGGGGTGAATTGATTTAAGGGGGGAAGTTTGTAAGAATATGGTTCTTCTTTGAGGTATGGATTCCTTTTTTCCATCAATTATCAGTTTAAATACTTGAATATGGCCTAATATGAATTCTTGTTGAGGTTATAGAGGGATCAGGGGTGTGTGGGGCTGGTCTGATGCCCAAAACCCAAGTTTTGGGTGAAAATAAAAGGTCATGTGATTAGTGAAAATCGTATGGGTTGGGCCACACGACCATGCGGCTAGGTTTGAATTTTTAGAAAATATTAATAGAGGGTTTTCTCATGATTTTTGTGTAGTTAGTAAACTATGTGGGGTAACCGTGTGAGTTCCCCTTTTTCCTACAGTAGACCATGCAGCCCAGTTTTTGGGGTAAAATGACAATTTTTCCCCTAAAATGTTTTATAACTTAAAACCCAATTCTCCTTTCTTCATTGCATAATAAATGGAAATTGTGGGAGCTCTAGACCTTGATCCATTCTAGAATTTGAGGTACCATCTCCATCCAAACTCTGATTAGAGTGTCATTTGTCTCATCGGATCTGCAGTGATAAGACCTTAATTCATTTTTAGATGTTTTTTATTCTTCTGGCTATCAGCTACGCTGTTCGGATTTAGGCTCATATGCCCTGATTTCTTGTTCTTCATCAGTTATTTAGATTTCTTCCAATAAGGGTTGAATCAGGAGTCTATATTGGACAAGCTATCTAGCATGAACCTAAGGTAGGTGGTCTCGTGCCTTTCTCTTAAATTCAAGTTGTTTATACATGTCATCGTGTCGTGCGCCCAATTTTTGGGTGTCACCTAAAATGAAATTGAACCCTATTATTTATATCCATGTTTTGTATAATTGAATAGGCTTGTTAATGCTTTTTATAGGTTATATACCTTTAATAATAACCACCCCATGATTGAGTTGTCTTGAAATGGACCTTTATGGATTTTGGCCTTGGATGCTTATGAGGCATGCCTTTTTTCCCTTGATCATGGGATGTCATTTGTTAATTGGTATATAAATCAAATTGATTTATTGATTTATGATTTGAATTGTAAATGAAATGAATTAAGGGTATGGGATGGATGACTTGCCTATTGACCCATGTATGTCATTTCTTTTCTAAGCATGCTTGCTTTTTTTTATGTCTTTCCCATGTGAGTAAAGTATAGGCTATTCCATGAGTTGATGCAATTGGATTGAATTAATTTAATTGTTGATTTTTCCATGTGAGTTTTATGACAACTAAGCCATGTGATATCTTGATAGGCTTGTTATTCTTGTTATATTAAAAATGGCCATATGAATATTTGAATGGCCTTTTAATTGTTAATCCCATGTGAGTTAAAGGGATTTTATGACTTGTGATGGATTCTTTATGCATGTGATGCCTTGTATATGAAAATTCCCATGTGAGATATATTGAGACCATGCTATTTTATAGATTTATTAAGCATGGGAAGCTCATTATCATGTTATGCCCACGTGAGTAAATGAAAGGCCAAGCCTTTGAGGTTGGTCCTTGCTTGAGGCACCTTTTTTAGGTGACTTATAATGAATGACTTGTGTTTTAACCTTGGCATGTTTAATGAATTGTTTAAATAAGATAGAAATTTATTAAATGAGTAATAGTCAAAGGTGATACATAGATTTGGATTGAAATTCCATGGACGGACTCTTATGCCTATTGACTTATATGCCTTGGTTGATACGTGAATTCACATTAGAATTCCAAAAACGGACTCAATGGCATGAACCTATTATATGTCTTGAGTGATACATGGATCCATATGAGGGATTCCATGGAAAGACTCTGGAGGCTTGACTTATATGTTGAGTGATACATGGATTCTTATGAGAATTTCATGGATGGACTCAAATGTCATTTGACTATTATGCCATGGGTGATACTCGGGCTTCCATAGGGGAGTTTCGAGGATGAACTCAATTGGCTAGGACTTTATACCTCACCTATAGTGATATTGGGTTCTTGAGAGGTTATCTAGGGATGGTCTTGTAGGGTGTTGGTTCATATTGCACCTGGAGCGACACTTGAATTCCAACTTAGGAATGTTAAGGATGGGATCAGGTTATGAATTTAATAAATAATTAAATGACTAATATGACACATCTGCCAAGATAAAGCACAAGCTTGGAGTCGGTCTTGACTTGTATAACTTAGATGGCCTTTCGAGGCATCTATTGTGCTTCTAGTTACATGGGGTATGTCGGGCTTGAGTTGGATCTCGAGACTTATAATTCAATATAATTGAATTGTTAAATGAATATGAATTGAATGAAAATAAGTTCATGTAAGATGTTTACTTTTGAGTACTTCCTTGTTTACTGCTTTCATTATTGAAAATTGCCAGATATATATATTCATTGACTGATTGGCACATACCTTGGGTGGTTGTCTACTGGGATTTAGTCTCACACCCTGTTTGGGCCACTTTTTCAAACCTGAATAGATTATATGATTATAGGTGTCTATAAGGGAAATTTTCCTCCTTTGGGTACTTAATATGCTACTTAGGAGCATGAGAGCATGGGAACAAGTCGAGACCTGCGATGCTACTTGGATTCTTTTTCCCTTTTTGTACTTTTGGGACATGTATTATATATGACTATTGTGTACCTATTTTGGTTGTTTTATTAGAACATATGACATGCATCATCATCTTTTATATGATATGACTTCTGGCTTTATTTATACTATCAGTCTTCTATTATTTATTTCTATTGTATAGTTTACAGCTTCTGATATTGAACTGTTATTGGATTTCTGTTATGTTACAATTTATTAATGAGGGCATAGTCTCCCCACTAATTTACCTATGCTCCTACTGCTAGTCGACAGCCTTTGGAATTTGGGGAGACATGCTTGAGGCCATGTGGTCAACCGGGTACAGATCACCTTTGAGTGGCATCTTGAATCGGGATGTTACAATTTATATTTATATTAATATATGTGTGTGTGTGTGTGTGTATTTAAATATATGTATTAATACAAATATAGACATATAATTTATATAAATGTATATATATGTTATATATTTAATGTATTTAAATATATTATGCCAATAATATTTATTTTAATAAACATATAAATATATATATATATATATAATAATACACATAATATAACTAAAAATCAACTTGCCTTAGTGGTTCAAGCAGAGGCAGTTTGTATAGGGAGCCTTAGATAAAAACCTATCGGCTGCATATTTTATAAAAAGGAAGCACTTTGTTGAGAAGGAAGAAACTAGACATGAGAGTGATGCAAGGGAGGCACTGGACGCTAGGGTAGGAAAGGGAGGGGGACTAAGGTTTTTAGGCCCACATTGACAAGGGAGAGCATGGAAAACATGGGACCGCCATAAAGGAGGAACTGGTGGACACTGGGGAGGAAAGGGAGGGGAATGGGTTAGGGTACCAGGGAGGAATGGGAGGGGGAGGAACAATAATGGGGATAGATGTGGGAGGGTGGTTGTGCATAGTTTTAAAAAGAAAAGATAAATATTAGGGGTGGCTAAAATCACCCCTAAAATTGTGCTTAAGAGTCAATTAGAGGCGGTTTCTAACTACCTCTAATTTCATAGATGTATTAGGTGTGGTTAAAATCACCTCTAATTGATGAATTTTAGTAAATTTAAACCAAAATTAGCAGGGTTTAAACCCTCTCTAATTAAACTGCCACTAAATTAGACAATACTTTACCAGTGGTTCCTCAAAACTGCCTCTAATAATAGTATGCAGACACATTAGTAGTGGTTCCTCATAACTGCCACTAATATGTTTAGAGGGAGTTATATCCCCCCTCTAATCATTTCATTTTTTTTGGTACAAGTCCTCAAAACCCTTGGGTAGCTTTCCAAGCTTACAAAATAAGATGTAATTAGCAATATTTACAGGATTAGGGTTCCATAAAGGTCTAAAACACCAAGGACTTATGCGAGGAATCATTTACCCTGAGTCCAAACACACTAGGGTGAATGGCCCTTCCTTAGCTTAAAACTTGAGAACCAATCTTCTAAGAAAACCTGAGGAGACCCTTGGAGATCAGGAAAAGGTCACACCCAAGTGTGGTTTCCTAGGTTTAATAAGTTAAACCCAAATCTCCCAAGTAGTACCTAGGTGAGGTACCCCCCAACTCTCCCAAGTAGCACCTAGGTGAGGTACCCCCAGTTCACCCAGGTATCTCCTCGGAGAGGTGCCCCCCAGTTCACCTAAGTAGCACCTAGGCAGGGTACCTCCCAACTAGAAAAGGTATCACTTGGGAGAAGTACCATCCAACTCACCCAGGTATCACCTGTACAAAGAAACCTACGGTCCCTCTATCATACCAACAATGATGGGGCACTCCTTTCCACGGGACTCTCATTTGAAGGAGATAAAATCAAAACCTCCACAGTGGCCTCTAGACTAACATGATTAGGGCATATGACACACCAGTGTGTCACCCATTTAATTTTGAATTCCCTCAGTTAAGGATGTCCTAAACTTAACCTACCTAATAGGTAGGGTCATTGGGATGATTATAATTATGCATCCCCTTGATAACAAGGACCCAAAACTTAGAGGTAGTGTTAGGGACCTTCCTATTTCAGATAGTGATGGGAACCACTTACCTTTCCCTTTTATGAGGGCTAGTGTTTTATCCTCCTCTCCTCCTCCCTAAAACTGGGAACGGGCATCCCTCCTAAATTAAGCCTCTAGAATTCTTTGAAAGACACCATACTTCACCTATCTTTCATATCCTTATCCCTTATCCACTAGTGGATGAGGAATGAAATCACAAACATGCTTCTAAATCCAGTGTAAGTCCCTTCCCGGATATAATCATGCTACATGATGATCTTCCACTATCTCTTGTTTCTCACACCAAGCACGACTCACGTGGGCTTAGAGATTAGTGGTTATCACATCACTAGAATGGTTAAAAATATCCTAAATGGGTCTACCCTATAGGTGTAATCCTCAATATTTTTTAACTACATGGGCTTTGATTCTGAGCCTAATGGGATATGTAGGAAGCCTCTCTGAGTTTCAAACCCAACTCCTTCAATCTACACTAATCATCAATGGTTCATATTACTAGTAGTTACATATCCAACTTGGAGGTACATATTCCTTCCAGGACCTTTCATCATCATCCTTGATATTCCATATTCCTAGTGACACCATACCCTACTTGGAAGACCATACATCTTCTAGATCTAACGATCTCACCGGTCAATATTCCTAGTGAGAACTATCATATCTGTGTCATATTCCCTACCATATCAATCATCAAGGTTCATTGATGTGTAGGTCCCACACCAGCCTTGACTAGGCACATTTCCCCTAGGCATCCTCACCATACGATGTTAAACTATATAGTTTATTTTTGGTCACGTGATCTTAAAAGGTATGATGTGTCCCATTAATTTTCACTAAACTACATGGTTTATAATTCCTATCATGAGGATATGTTGTAATCCCCTCTCATGGGCTCGATCCCAACATTTGTACAACACCCATCTCCCTGGATTATGATAAATTCTAGAGTAACCCACTATGTTGCTTAAAACAAGCATCATAAAATGAAAAATGAAAATAAAACAAAAATTTCAAACCTCTAATATGTATAGATTTTTCCATTTATGAGGAACCTAAGATACATACAGATGGTTCCATCAATGGATAATATCAAATACATACAGATGGTTTCATGCCAACATGTGCAAATAATTGATCGCTAATGTAAGAGTAACCAATTCTGTATTTGGTAACTCAAAAAGATTGATGAATATGTCTTAAATATATAATAGAGTCTCATAGTAAGCAATAATTCCCCCCAAAAGGATGTGATGATCTCAGTATCTCATCCTCTCAACCAATGTGAGTTCGTAATTGTTGTTGGTAAAATAATCCCAATGACCATCTTCCTTTGGAAAGAAGGTTTGTAATCCACCATGGATATGGGAACCATTGGGTGTTTTAGTTTCCATGAATAAACCCCATTGGAAACTACCCAAAAGGGGTTCGAAACAAAAATGATGTCCTAACATGAAAGATTGTGAAACCCTACCCAATCTCTTACAATCAAGCATTGGGCCACATCTGGTTTTCATTGGAAACATCTAGGTACTCTTTTTTATAGTATTATTTGTATGTTGATTTATTAAAGATAGATTTACAATGTTTTGGGATGTCTTTTGATGGAAATAGTCATTAAATGATCATATGAATCTCATAAATCTTACACTAAATCTTTCCATTGAATGTTTCAAGTTGAATGATTAAATCTTTCAATGAAAATTATAATTAGATGTGACGTCCCAGACATGATTCAATCAAAAGTAACTGAAACAAATTGGCCACATGACCTCAAGTGTTCATCCCCATACACCAGAGGCTATCGGATGGCAACGAGGGTCTATAGTGGAATAGTGGGGAGACTATACCCTCATGATTAGAGTATAGCACAATGGTATAATAATATCAATCAATAGTGGTAGAATAAAAATAGATAACTGAACAACATAAGAGTAAACATCCATCATATAAATAACTAAGTAATATCATCCATAAATGTCATATATAAAATTATGATCATGACATGATATACAAAAAGAAATACTGGTAGACATGGAAGCAGGTAAACATACATACAGGTATAGCAAGAGAACCAAAAAGACCAAAAGACTATCTCTAGATAGCATTATGATCCATAGATTTTTCATGTGCTTACCCTTTCCCATGCTATAGTAAATCAAGCATCGACAACTAGGAACTTTCCCCTGTACCTACCTATATCCATGAAGTCTGTTCGATTACTAAAAGTCGACACAAGTAGGTTGTGATGTAAAATTAGCAGGCCATAAAAAATGGTGTCTAATTTCATCCAATATATGAATATATAATAAACTGTGTGCATATGATAGTAAAACTATAAATAAAGTGTAGTATATAAATAAATCATATAGGTCTGGGTTCCCATAGAACACCTCTTCTCTACTACCAGCTCCAGCCTAAGATGGAATGTCTCTAAGTAATCAGTCAAGCATGATTTAATTTATAAAGAAGTCTCAGAACCTTACTTGTAGCCCAAGTGTCCCCCATGTATCATATCCAACGGGATATGTATAATAAGGCCACGAATAAAATTTAAGGCTCCAACCAAATCTAATCTTATGCTTTGTCTTGGAAGGTGCATCATATAATCATTTCATTTAATAATTTCAATGAACCTGAGCTCGTCCATGGAGTTCCTAATTTGGAACCTAGGTATTAATTCAGGCTTATCATGAACCAAACACCTTACAAGCTCATCTTGTGCATTCCTCATAGGAATCCTGGTATCACTCTAGGTGTGGTATAATGTCACCTCTCTCTGAGTCCATCCTTGACAGTCCACATAAGGAGTTCAAGTGTCACTCATGGAATATATAATAATCCACCCTCTGAGTCCATCTTTGGTAGTCCATAAGGGATTCCAAGTATCACTCATGGCATAATAATAGTCTATCCTCTGAGCCCATCCTTGTCAGTCTACAAGGGAGTCTAAGTATCACTTGAGAGTATACAATCAAGCTACCAAATGGTTCCATCCATGATGTTTATATGAGAACCCATGTGTCACACGAGACATGTAATAATCATTTCATTATAAAAAGTTAATTAATCAACCTGAAGATTCTATCTATGGTGATCCTAAGTTGGGACTTACCTCTCACTCTCGACGTAGCAATATGAATAGTTATAGGTTTGAAATAT
The DNA here is from genome assembly GCA_963277665.1 of Viscum album. Classification (NCBI taxonomy): domain Eukaryota; kingdom Viridiplantae; phylum Streptophyta; class Magnoliopsida; order Santalales; family Viscaceae; genus Viscum; species Viscum album. The sequence goes on from OY728150.1 coordinate 144,602,112, forward strand.
AACCATGCCATTAAGTTCACATTTTAGTTCAATTAACCATCAATTTTATATAAACAACTAACTCACCTAAAAGGTGGTTTGAGTTAAGTGTAGGATAAGAAGGCCTAGCATCTCATGAATCCTCCCATTTATCTCAATTGGGAGTTGGGATATAAAGGATGTCTCAAGATTAAGTGAGAAAGATCAATGGCCATGGGTCTAGGGAGATGGTCTTACATTCCCCCTTAATTCAATTTAATTTATACTCAAAAATTCTATTTAACATCCCAAGAAAGTGGTAAAGAAAATACCTTAAAAGGTTAATTAACATATAGGCCACCCATGGTGCTTTAATCTCATTTTAACAACACACCCAATGGGTGGTTCGAATTCGAGGTCCTTAAACTTTAATAATATAACAACAGTATTGTAAATAGTATAGGTCAATTCTAACCATTTAATTAAAGAACAATTCAATTTAGTAAGAATAACTTGGAAAATTCGGTGTGTGGAAAAAATACATATATATATAAACACCAAGACTTTGAGGGAAAATCATGATACCACCAACCACAACTTGGTAGTCAACTCCTTGTCCGTTTTTGGCCTCTAGTCTGGGATAGAATGGAAGAAATCAATCAAAGAGATAAACACCCTAAAAATAGGGCATATGATATCACACAAAAATAACTCCATCAATGAGAAGAGAAATAATGAAAGGTTAAAGAGGAATAAAGAACTTGTCAGTGGATATCCAATGAAACCAGTGGCGAGAGATTCAGAGTTTGGATTATAGAGATATCTCAAAGCCTAGGTTAAGATTCCATGGGATAGCTCCAATGAGAGAAAGGGTTGTCCACTACTGGAGAAATAAGAAAAGGGGATAGGGTTTAAACACATAAATCCATTAATGGAAAAGGGTCATTTACCCATCATTTAAGGGGTCACACGGTTTGGTTGCATGGTTGTCCAAATCGTGTGCCAATCCTATGCCCAGCTCTATCTCAAGATACCCCTCACAAGAGATGGACGCATGGTTTGACTAATCATGCACCAACCATATGGAACCCCTTTGTATCATATCTGAGACAAGTCTCATGGCCATGCAGTTTGGGTCGTACAGTTAGGGAAAACTGTGTGGCCCTCTTCTATGCATTGAAACACCCCACACTGTCTGATCTAACTGTGTGGACTGGGTTCCATAGATTCTACTAACCGTACGGCCCAACTACCTCCTCTAAAATCTTAGGCTTAGAGCTCCATACAAGCCTGTGAAATTCTTATTTCCTCCATGACCCCACTAGGCACTCTCATAATGATAAAATTAAGCAATTGGACTAAAAATAAAAGGTTTCATACCTCATAGAAAAGTCATGTTCTTATTAAAGCAATTCGCCCCCGAATTTCCCTTCCAATGGTGGTTAAGTTTCATATGAGAATAAATCCATCCACTAGGCATGTACATTGTCCTACCTGTAACATCCCAAGGTTTTCTAAAAATAAATTGAAAATGTTTGAAATTTTGTTTAAGGTATATATTTATAAGTATCCTTTAAACATAATTTTATTTCTTCTATGTTTTGAATTTCAAGAAACTATCATCTACAATTGTGTTCAGTATGTTATTTCGAGTCTGATAGAACAAACTTGTTTTTTTGGTGAATAGTAACATGCCCTTATGAATAGTAATATGAATAGTAATATGAATAGTAATATGACCTCATGAATAGTAAATAATATTATTATTTTATTTTCCCATGGCAATAGGATAATGGGATCATAATTAATTTTCCAATGTCACATAAAACTAATTGCACTTCAATTTTGTTATTTTTCGAATTAACTGTGACCTTATTTTAAAATTAAATTAATAATATTTAGAAAATTATTTTTGAAAAATGGAGTTCATTTTTGAATTCTACACGTCGAAAAATGGTTGGGGTAAATTTTTGGTATTTTTCTGAAACTCTTGAATTTTCGGTGAATAGTGAAATACGGTAAAATACCGTATAATCAATTTATCAGTAAAAATGCACTATTTATGACATCATAAGTGATGCAAGGCCACTTGCTTCGAAATCACATGATATTTTCACTAATTAAGGCCACTTGATTTGAGATTATTCATAGTCTTGATAAAAATATTATAATAATAATTAAAATAATCTAAAATACCTCCCCTCCTCCACTATAAATACCACCCTCACTCCCCTCTTCCTCCCACACCTCTCAAGCCTTGAGCATTGTCTAATTTCTGCCAAATTCCCTCCTCAATCTTCTTCCCCACGTCCTAGAGCTGCTGGTCTCACCGAAAGACCAAAATCAAAGCCCTTAAGAAGGATCTCAAGGAGAAGAGATCAAGAGGTAAACATCCTCTTTCATTTTCATTCTTTCCATCCATTTTATGTTATTCTCTTCCTTCCCCTTTGTCTTTTGTTGGGATATTTCATTAAATATTTTCCCTTACAGTCCAAATTTTGTATGATTGATGAGATATTCCATTCCTCTCATCAATCTTGTTTTTATGAAATTTTTAGAGGCGCCGTTAGGCTGCCGAATTTTTTGTAAGAAATTTCTCATGTTTTCTTTATTTCATGATTCCTTCCACTTCTTTCTTCACCCCCTCTTATCCAAGAGGCATGAAATCTCCAGAATCATGTATATTCTGGATGTTTTCATGTTTATGGAAAATTACAAATCATTATTCCTCTCCTCTTTCACTTATTTAAAGAATTAAAAAACATTGTCCATTTGTGTCGAATTACCGATATCGTGGACGATGTATTTTCAATTTCCATTAATTATTTCAAGTCTGGTCATGAAACCATTTATATGGTTGAACCAGGTTATAATATATGTTTTATGAATCATATAAGGTTCTGGAATTCTTTTGTACTCATGATTCAAACTTATAAGACTAAATGAAATTGTAATTATCAAAGAACCACTTAACTTATCTAAACGAACATAATTAATGTTTTAACTTATAAATCATCATCATATAAGGCACCGAAGTGATGAATGGTATAATTTATGGTACTGGAGTTATGTAACTAATACTCCATTCCAATTCTGGAGTTTCACTTCCAATCAACAAGAACGATTCATCATGAACCGATCGTGAAAATCACAAAAGACCTCACCCAAAATAATGCAAGGAACAAAATACTAACAAATAAGGGGTGAAATGAGGTTATGAAATGACCATATAAGATGTTATAAACATGAACACGTTTCTTTAAAATCCTATTAACACTCCTTTAACCATTATACAGGAGGTTCAAACAATTTTGAAGTAGGACAAGCCCAAGGTAAGGGAATTCTTAACCCGATTTCCATTCTTTGGGTTAACCTTCTACTTTATAATTTATTTGCTATTTAAATTGATTGTGTGATGGGTTCTGTTTATATTATGTTTCATTATGTGTATTTACAGAGTATATACATATTCCATCCACTCTATTAAGTCTCACTTCAAGTGTATGATGTTTATAAGGGACTTTTCTTCTAAAACCCCCTTTTAAAATTCTGTTTTATAAGATTCAAAGGCAATGTTTTTATGCTATTATTTATGTTGAATGATTATGTTTTGGCTATTGGGCATTGTTTATGATGAAGGGTGGGACCTATATTTCCCTCCAATGCATTGGGTATGAGTAAGTTGGAGGTCGGCCGTATGGTTACTCCAAGTGTAACTGTGATGGTTACACAAAGTAAGGTAGCCGTGAGGGTTACAAATTTTAAGGTAGCCAAGATGGTTACAAGATTGTGTAAGTAATGCCCCAATATACCTTTATGATTATAATTATGTTTGTATGGATCTTGTTTAAATCTCATGTTACACAAAGTAAGATTTTATGGGTGTAAATCATGTATTTTAAAAATGTTTTCATATGTCTTGTGTATTCATGGACTAATGAGATTTTTCCTTCTTTTTCATACCTTACTGAGCTTTTGTGCTCATCCCAAGTTTTTAAATGATTTTTCACAGGTTAATGGATGAATAATACAAGGAAGGAAGACATGTTAAATGTTGAAGAATTGTCAAGGAGTCTTGTTTTATGTTTTAATGTTTTATATTCTGAGGAAAATGGAAACTGATTTTATGGTATCCACTATGTAACAATGTGTAATGTTATGAATATTTTGTCTTAATTCTCTAAAGCTCTAAACTTGAAAAGATCCTCAATGTAAAATGAAGTGTTTTCTTGAATAAATTCAAGATTATGCATGAAATAAGTGCGGGTCCTTACAGTTGGTATCAGAGGATGGTTTAGATGACTTTAGGGGTTAAGGTGATGCTAAAACCATAAATAATTCTCACCCTATGTTTAATTTGTTATAGCATTTAAAGATTACCATGTTGCTTCATCTAAGAAATGTTTGTTTAGAATGGTTGTCCGCAGAAGGAACATGGATGCTGAAGAGGATAGGCACCGACAGAATGACATCCTTCCTGATCAACAACCCGGAATGGTAGGGATTGGAACCGAGCAGTTTGTGACAGTAATGGCTCAGCTAACACAGGCAATAAATGGTGGTGGCATCCATGCAAGAGGACAAATAGATGTACCCCAACGGAACATGACAGTGGTGGAACATTTTATGAGACAACATCCTCCTGCATTCAGTGGATCTTCTGACCCAGTGGCAGTAGAAGGATGGATTAAGGCCCTTGAAAAGATATTTGATGTTATGGGATGTTCAGACAATCAAAAGGTAAGTCTTGCCATTTATCGTTTTGAAGGGGAAGCTGATCAGTGGTGGTCAATGGTAAGGAATATCAGGGGTAGAGAGGATTTTGATGCCTTAGTATGGGATGAATTTAAAAGTCTTTTTCTTGAAAAATATTTTCCTAAGGTGGTGCGACTTAGAATGGAGAAACAATTCCTTGAACTGAAACAAAAGGAGGAAGATTCAGTGGCTATGTATGAGGCGAACTTCACCCGACTGGCGAGGTATGCTCCGAATCTTATTCTGGATCTCGATAGCAAAATCAACCGCTTTTACTCAGGATTGAAGCCAAGGTATCGAAGGGCGTTGGCCTCCCGTGAATTCAAAAGTTATGAGAAACTTGTCCGATGTGCTGAGAGGGTAGAGATGGAGTTTGCTGACGATCACATGCAATTTGGAAACAAAGAGAAGAAGAGGTAAAATTGGAAAGCAATGGGTAAGAATCAACCAATGAAATCTGATGGTAAGAAAATACAGTTTCCAGTTTGTGAAAAGTGTGGCAAGAAGCACCCTGGGGAATGTCTTATCAAAACTGGGAAGTGTTTTAAATGTGGTAAGTTTGGACATATGGCCCGAGATTGCAATGAAAATGATCCAAAGACTAATCCTGATAAGCAAACTATAAAGTGTTTTAAATGTGGTGAGATGGGTCGCTATGCAAATGCCTGTCCAAAGAGGGATCCAAATGATGCAAAGAATCCAGACTACAAGCAGAAAGGTGTAGTGAGATCCTTTGCGACTACGTCAGCAGATGTTGGGCCATCCAATGAAGTTGTATCAGGTACTTTGTTTGTTCACTCAGATTTTGCTAAAGTTTTGTTTGATACGGGGTCTACACATTCCTTCATCTCTGAGAAAGTTTCTAGTAAATTGGAAATATCACCTCAACAAATGATACCCGAACTTGTTGTTAAAACACCAGGGGGAAATGTTATAGCAAAGAGGAATTATAAGAATATTTCTATTGTGGTATGTGGAAAGACTTTACCTGCAAACCTTGTTGTTTTACCCTTAGTCGAGTTTGAAGTTATTCTGGGGATGGACTGGCTTTCTGGTTATCATGCTAAGATTGACTGTAGAGCTAAAGAAGTTGTTTTTCAGAAAGAGTTTCAGTTTGTATACAAGAATGAACCCATACAATTGATAACATATCAAGAAGCTGAGAAACTACTGAAATATGGAAATGAAAGTTATCTGGCTCATATTGTTGAAAACAAGGGAACTATTCAAATCAATGATGTGCCAGTGGTAAATGAATACCTTGATGTTTTTCCTGAGGAGTTACCCAGTGTCATACCTAAACGAGAAGTTGAATTCACAATTGACTTAGTTCCTGATGCTAAGCCAATTTCAAAACCCCCATATCGTATGGCTCCAATAGAACTTCTTGAATTGAAAAATCAGTTGCAGGATTTTCTTGTCAAAGGTTTCATTCGTCCCAGTACTTCACCATGGGGAGCCCCTGTTTTGTTTGTTAAAAAGAAAGATGGTTCCATGAGACTTTGCATTGATTATAGAGCTTTGAATAACATCACTGTTAAAAACAAGTATCCTTTGCCTCATATTGATGACTTGTTTGATCAGCTCCAGGGAGCTAAGTACTTTTCCAAGATTGACTTGAGATCCGGATACCATCAGCTGAAGGTGAAGGAGGATGACATCCCGAAAACAGCCTTTCGTACTAGATATGGGCATTATGAATTTGTTGTTATGCCATTTGGGTTAACTAATGCACCTGCTGTATTCATGAATCTTATGAATAGAGTATTTCATGAGTTCTTGGATAAGTTTGTGGTGGTATTTATTGATGACATTCTGGTTTTTTCTAAAAATAAAGAGGAGCATGAAAAACATCTAAGGGTTGTTTTACAAACTTTAAAAGAAAAGAAACTATATGGAAAATTCAGCAAGTGTGATTTTTGGTTGCAACAGATTTCTTTTCTTGGGCACATTGTAAATAAGGATGGAATAACAGTTGATCCTGCCAAAACAAAAGTAGTTGATGAATGGCCAAGACCCACAAATGTTACAGAGATTCGTAGTTTTCTGGGCTTAGAAAGTTATTACCGACGCTTTGTTGAGAACTTTGCACGGTTATCTAGCCCAATAACTAAGTTAACACGGAAAGGGGTTAATTTTGTTTGGACAGAGGAATGTGATGTTTGTTTTCAGGAACTAAAGAAGAGATTGGTGAATGCTCCAGTTTTGGCCTTACCTTCCCGGAATGGTGAGTTTGTCATCTACAGTGATGCTTCTTTGAAGGGACTTGGTTGTGTTTTGATGCAGAATGATCAGGTAATTGCCTATGCCTCGAGACAACTTAAACCTCATGAGCTGAATTATCCCACACATGATTTGGAATTGGCAGCTGTGGTTTTTGCTTTGAAAATATGGAGGCATCATCTATACGGAACCAAATGCCAAATATATACTGACCATAAAAGTCTTAAGTATATATTCACTCAGAAGGAATTAAACATGAGGCAGAGAAGATGGCTAGAACTGATAAAGGATTATGACTGCACGATTAATTACCATCCTGGAAAAGCAAACAAAGTAGCGGATGCCTTAAGTCGGAAAAATCATGCATCATTAACCATGCTACGTTTGGAACGTGATCCCCTGATTAATGCTTTGATACATTTTGGCTTGGAAGTTGTTGGTGCAGGGAATATATCTGTTTTGTTTCAGGTTTCAGTGCAGTCTTCGTTGTCAGACAGAATTATGAAAGCGCAGAGGGAAGACCGTGAGCTACAGAAAAAGGTAGAATTGGTTAAAATGGGTAAGTTTCCAGAATTTAATCTTGATAAAGATTTTGTTTTAAGGTTTGGAAAAAGGTTGTGTGTGCCTTGTGATTCCCAGCTGAAGAAAGAATTGTTGTGTGAAGCTCATAGTTCTCCATTTTCTGTTCATCCTGGAAGTACTAAGATGTACAGAGACCTTCGAGAGTATTACTGGTGGAATGGGATGAAAAGAGATATTGCTGATTTTACAATGAAATGTTTGACATGTCAGCAGGTTAAAGCAGAGCGACAGTTACCGAAGGGGATGCTTCAGCCTTTGCCGGTGCCAGAATGGAAATGGGAGAATATATCCATGGATTTTGTGGTGGGACTACCAAAGACTTCTCGAGGTAACAATGCGATATGGGTTATTGTTGATCGGTTAACAAAGTCTTCTCATTTTCTTTCTATTCGAGATACAATGACATTAGATCAGCTTTCTCGATTGTACCTCAAAGAGATTGTCAGGTTACATGGAGTTCCTCTTTCCATTGTGTCTGACCGAGATCCCAGGTTCACTTCTAAATTTTGGAAGGGACTTCAGAAGTCTTTGGGCACAGAGTTGAATTTCAGTACAGCTTTTCATCCTCAATCAGATGGGCAGTCAGAGCGAACGATTCAAACTTTGGAGGATATGCTTCGAGCTTGTTCAATGGACTATCAGGGAAGTTGGGATCAGCATCTTTCATTAGTTGAGTTTTCTTATAATAACAGTTTCCATTCCAGTATTCAGATGGCACCTTTTGAGGCCTTGTATGGAAAGCGGTGTCGGACTCCTGCGTTTTGGGATGAAGTCGGTGAAAGAAAGTTGATGGGGCCAGAATTAGTAGAAGAAGTGGCTGAGAAAGTGAGGATGATCCAGCAACACATGAGGATAGCTCAAAGCAGGCAGAAAAGTTATGCAGATAACAGAAGGAAAGACTTCTCTTTCAAGGTAGGTGACCATGTTTTCCTCAAAATATCTCCTTGGAAAAGTGTGATGCGTTTCGGTAAGAAAGGGAAACTAAGCCCACGGTTCATCGGTCCTTTTGAAATCTTGGATAAAGTTGGAACAGTTGCGTACCGCGTAGCTTTGCCTCCGAGCTTGTTTCAGGTACACAATGTTTTTCATGTTTCGATGTTGAGAAAGTATGTTCTAGATTCATCACATGTCTTGAGGCCGGAAGAAGTTCAGCTAGCAGAGAACCTTTCTTATGAAGAAAAACCGGTTCAGATTCTTGATCGAAGAGAACAGGTATTGCGGAATAAGGTAATCCACCAGGTAAAGGTTTTGTGGAGAAACCACATGGTTGAAGAAGCAACATGGGAGTCTGAAAATGCTATGAGGGGAAAATACCCTCAGTTGTTTAATAAGTAAATAAAATTGCGAGGACGCAATTTCAAGAAGGTGGGGATAATGTAACATCCCAAGGTTTTCTAAAAATAAATTGAAAATGTTTGAAATTTTGTTTAAGGTATATATTTATAAGTATCCTTTAAACATAATTTTATTTCTTCTATGTTTTGAATTTCAAGAAACTATCATCTACAATTGTGTTCAGTATGTTATTTCGAGTCTGATAGAACAAACTTGTTTTTTTGGTGAATAGTAACATGCCCTTATGAATAGTAATATGAATAGTAATATGAATAGTAATATGACCTCATGAATAGTAAATAATATTATTATTTTATTTTCCCATGGCAATAGGATAATGGGATCATAATTAATTTTCCAATGTCACATAAAACTAATTGCACTTCAATTTTGTTATTTTTCGAATTAACTGTGACCTTATTTTAAAATTAAATTAATAATATTTAGAAAATTATTTTTGAAAAATGGAGTTCATTTTTGAATTCTACACGTCGAAAAATGGTTGGGGTAAATTTTTGGTATTTTTCTGAAACTCTTGAATTTTCGGTGAATAGTGAAATACGGTAAAATACCGTATAATCAATTTATCAGTAAAAATGCACTATTTATGACATCATAAGTGATGCAAGGCCACTTGCTTCGAAATCACATGATATTTTCACTAATTAAGGCCACTTGATTTGAGATTATTCATAGTCTTGATAAAAATATTATAATAATAATTAAAATAATCTAAAATACCTCCCCTCCTCCACTATAAATACCACCCTCACTCCCCTCTTCCTCCCACACCTCTCAAGCCTTGAGCATTGTCTAATTTCTGCCAAATTCCCTCCTCAATCTTCTTCCCCACGTCCTAGAGCTGCTGGTCTCACCGAAAGACCAAAATCAAAGCCCTTAAGAAGGATCTCAAGGAGAAGAGATCAAGAGGTAAACATCCTCTTTCATTTTCATTCTTTCCATCCATTTTATGTTATTCTCTTCCTTCCCCTTTGTCTTTTGTTGGGATATTTCATTAAATATTTTCCCTTACAGTCCAAATTTTGTATGATTGATGAGATATTCCATTCCTCTCATCAATCTTGTTTTTATGAAATTTTTAGAGGCGCCGTTAGGCTGCCGAATTTTTTGTAAGAAATTTCTCATGTTTTCTTTATTTCATGATTCCTTCCACTTCTTTCTTCACCCCCTCTTATCCAAGAGGCATGAAATCTCCAGAATCATGTATATTCTGGATGTTTTCATGTTTATGGAAAATTACAAATCATTATTCCTCTCCTCTTTCACTTATTTAAAGAATTAAAAAACATTGTCCATTTGTGTCGAATTACCGATATCGTGGACGATGTATTTTCAATTTCCATTAATTATTTCAAGTCTGGTCATGAAACCATTTATATGGTTGAACCAGGTTATAATATATGTTTTATGAATCATATAAGGTTCTGGAATTCTTTTGTACTCATGATTCAAACTTATAAGACTAAATGAAATTGTAATTATCAAAGAACCACTTAACTTATCTAAACGAACATAATTAATGTTTTAACTTATAAATCATCATCATATAAGGCACCGAAGTGATGAATGGTATAATTTATGGTACTGGAGTTATGTAACTAATACTCCATTCCAATTCTGGAGTTTCACTTCCAATCAACAAGAACGATTCATCATGAATCGATCGTGAAAATCACAAAAGACCTCACCCAAAATAATGCAAGGAACAAAATACTAACAAATAAGGGGTGAAATGAGGTTATGAAATGACCATATAAGATGTTATAAACATGAACACGTTTCTTTAAAATCCTATTAACACTCCTTTAACCATTATACAGGAGGTTCAAACAATTTTGAAGTAGGACAAGCCCAAGGTAAGGGAATTCTTAACCCGATTTCCATTCTTTGGGTTAACCTTCTACTTTATAATTTATTTGCTATTTAAATTGATTGTGTGATGGGTTCTGTTTATATTATGTTTCATTATGTGTATTTACAGAGTATATACATATTCCATCCACTCTATTAAGTCTCACTTCAAGTGTATGATGTTTATAAGGGACTTTTCTTCTAAAACCCCCTTTTAAAATTCTGTTTTATAAGATTCAAAGGCAATGTTTTTATGCTATTATTTATGTTGAATGATTATGTTTTGGCTATTGGGCATTGTTTATGATGAAGGGTGGGACCTATATTTCCCTCCAATGCATTGGGTATGAGTAAGTTGGAGGTCGGCCGTATGGTTACTCCAAGTGTAACTGTGATGGTTACACAAAGTAAGGTAGCCGTGAGGGTTACAAATTTTAAGGTAGCCAAGATGGTTACAAGATTATGTAAGTAATGCCCCAATATACCTTTATGATTATAATTATGTTTGTATGGATCTTGTTTAAATCTCATGTTACACAAAGTAAGATTTTATGGGTGTAAATCATGTATTTTAAAAATGTTTTCATATGTCTTGTGTATTCATGGACTAATGAGATTTTTCCTTCTTTTTCATACCTTACTGAGCTTTTGTGCTCATCCCAAGTTTTTAAATGATTTTTCACAGGTTAATGGATGAATAATACAAGGAAGGAAGACATGTTAAATGTTGAAGAATTGTCAAGGAGTCTTGTTTTATGTTTTAATGTTTTATATTCTGAGGAAAATGGAAACTGATTTTATGGTATCCACTATGTAACAATGTGTAATGTTATGAATATTTTGTCTTAATTCTCTAAAGCTCTAAACTTGAAAAGATCCTCAATGTAAAATGAAGTGTTTTCTTGAATAAATTCAAGATTATGCATGAAATAAGTGCGGGTCCTTACACTACCACTTTCAAGTATCATCATGTACATGGTCGTGCTACTATAACACCCGTACTAAAGGGACTGACTGGCCTCAAAGAACCTTTATGCCATTATCAACAATAAGGATAAGATTCTCCTCAAATGACACATCTATCTCCAACTCAAACTCATTAGGTTAAAGAATATGTGATGGATCAAAATGATATCGGTGAAGCTGATATACATGGAAGATTTCATGCATGTTCTGGTACCTTGGAGGTAACTACAACTGATAGGTTATCATCCCAAATCCCTCCAAATCTCAAAGGGCCTAATGTAACAAGTTGATAGATTCTCTTGTTTTAGAATCTATTTGTGCCCTAGTCTAAGTGAAACTCATAAGAAAACCCAAATCTACACCTCGAACTCTAGTGGTTGATGGCAATGATCAGTGTATGATTTCTGTCTAAACTGAGTTGTAGACATCTTATTTGTGATAATATAAACCTGCTTTAAAGTCTCCTAAATGAGATGAAGACCTAGTATAACTACCTCTCATACCTCTAACCAGCACATGGGTGAACGGTACAACCTACTGTATAAGACCTCACCTAGAATTTGTTATTATAATAGAACTTTGTGATAGGTAAGTGTTTCTCCTAAGAACCTCCAAAATCAAGGACTCATGTTTGGAGCATGTCCTCTAAAACCTATATCATACGCTCGGACTAACCATTGGTCTGTGGGTGATAGGTTGTACTCAGCAGTACCTATGAACTCAGTTCCCTCTATAGGAACCCAGATGCGTCCATGGATGCGCAAGATCTCATCCTCATCAACGACCTAACCAGGAGGCAGTTCATCACCTAAAATTCTCTCTCATAGGATCAAACCCTTATAATCTAATAGTTGTCTCATCTTCACTCCTTCTAGAAGTGAATATTTCACTAATAATGATGCAATTACATACTCTCTATGATAGTCCTGAACCTCTATGTGCATCTCATAAAATAGGTCCATAAGCTTCTACTCATTATTGGACTCTTAAACCACCTGTGTCTGAGTCCTCCTACTCAGAGCATCGACAATTGCATTCCCCTTTCTAAGTGTAGAAGCAAGCTCAAAGTTGAAATATTGTAGGTATTTAACCCATATTTGGTGTCTGAGATTCTAGTCACACTGTGTAAATATATACTTGTGGATTTTTTGGTTCGTATACACCACAAAATTCTCTCCCAGTAAGTAGTTCCTCAAAAAACACAATGAATTTACAATAGTGGCTAACTCGAGATCATGCATCGGGTAGTTCCTCTCATGTGGCCTAAACTGACAAGACTCGTACACTACAGCTCACTCCTCCTATATCAAAACTTCTCCTAGACCGATGCTTGAAGCATCACAATAAACTGTATATCTTCTTCCTGGATCAGGAAGAATTAGGATTGGTGTTGAAGTCAGTTCCCCTTCAGCTCTTGAAAGGTTGTCTTACAAGATTCTGACCATATAAACTTTACACCCTTCTTAGTCAAGCTCATAATAGGTGTTTCTAGACATGATAAGTCATGTATAAAGTGCCTATAATAACCATATTTCCCCAAGAAACTCCATATATCAAAGAAGTTTTTGGGATGATCCCAGGAAATTACAATTATCACCTTCTTTAGGTTAACTGATACTCCTGTCTATGGTATAATATGACCCAGGAAGTGAACTTTATCCATCCAAAAGTGGAACTTTGTGAGCTTAGCATATAACTGATGTTCTCTTAGTGTATCCAATATGATCTCAAGATGTTTGTTTTGGTCATGTCGAGTGTGAGAATACACCAAGATATTATCCATGAATACCAAAACAAATGAATCTAGGTATCGATAAAAAACTTGATTCACCAGTGCCATGAAAACTATTGATTCATTCATGAGACCGAAAAAAATGACCAAATACTCGCATAAGACATATCTACTATGGAATGTTGTACGTGATATATCTGATGGTCTAACATGCACTTGATGATAACCCAACCACATATCAATCTTAGAGAAAACCATTTATCCTCAGAGTTGGTCAAAGAAATCATCTATATGAGATAATAGATATTGTTTCTTAATCATAATAAGATTCATCTGATAGTAATCCATGCAAATCTTGAGGGTATCATTTGCCTTCTTGGAAAAAAGGACTGGTGAACCTCGTGGTGAAGAACTGGGTTGTACAAACCCCTTAGCTTCCAAATCCTCTAATCACCTCTTAAGCCCCTAAAACTCAATAGTATCCATCCTGTAAGGAGGAATGGATACTGGTGCAGCTCCAAGAATTGTCTTGATGGAAAACTCTACCTCTCTCTTGAGAGGTAGTTATGAAAATTCTTCTGGGGAAAATCCCTAAAATGATCTACAACTGGAAGGAAATTTGCTTGATGTGTTCCCTAATCATCCAGATATAAGCTATAAATTTAGGCTAGCATCCCACCTATCTCATAATTCTTGGGTCTAGCTCGGATCACTTGGAAATCCCATTTACCCTTGTGAATAAAGACCCCTCCCTCTGGTGATGTAAAAGTCACCCTTCGGTGATAACAATCAACATAAGTATGGAAGGTAACTAACTAGTTCATCTTGAGTATGATATCAAACCCTATCATCTCGAGGATAAAGAGTTCCCATACAAATCGACTCCCACCTATCTTAAGGGGGAACTCCTTGAATTGACGTACGCTCTCTGATTGTATCCCCAATAGAGTATCAAGTGTCATCACACCAAAGGAAAACTGAATTTTGAGCCCAAGTCTCTCCACAACAGGAAAAATATGAAGGAATGGTAATCGCCTATATCGAAAAGAGTAGATATTAACATAGAGGCTACCAAAATAGTACCTCTCATTATAGAAGGTATGGTACTCTACTCCTCAACTTCTCTTAGGTTACACTCCATGATAAGTGCCTAATTCACTATTTTAGATACAATAGTAGGCTGAAATACATTCACCTACGATCAGATTTCATACCTAAGACCATCCTCAAATTATCTATATTTAGATAACTTATCACCTAACAAAATAGGTGTGAAATGTTGGAGCTCCATGAAATGGGAAAAATATTTCATAACTGATAAGATTCCCTACTCCAAGTGCATAAACTATCTGGATCTATCAAACCTCAACACCTAAGGATAGAAATAATCATAGAAGGCCATATGAAAATCCCTATAATTCATATCCCGATGACGATCCATCTGAGTAATAACATCATGCCATCTCTTGGTATAATCTCACAGCATATATGTAGTGAGCTTCACTCTCTTCTCGAGAGGTGTCTCAAGATGCTCGAAAAGGCCTCTAGCCATGGATCTGTAGCTTGTGGTCCACCATCCCCCAAAAATGTGGGTGGATGATAGTTGAGGTAGGTCACAGGGCTCCCTGAACGAACTGCATAAAGTGTAGGAACCCATCTTGAAATTGGGAATCAACGACCATATCAGGTATAATTGGTGGTGCCATAAGAGGCACTATTGGAGGTTCTACTGGTGGCCCAGGTCCCACCACCTCTGGAGCATGGTCGTCGCCACCCTCATAGTTCATGACTTGAGGCTGTCGTCATGGAATATCTCTACAAATGCTAAACACACACCTCAATACATGATTTAACAAATGCTAAAAGCATATATATAAGAATAGGATAGGTACAAGACTTCCTATATACAAGTCACACCCCTATGCCTACTCCTAAATCCATGTTTGGGTGATGTACATATCATAAGGAAAGTGAGAGACACTACCTATTACCCATTACTAAGGTCGGGTCAGGGTCAAGTTCTCAGTTGTAAGCCCATGGTCCTGGTATAGAGAGTGTCAATTGCAATTTATAGAGGAAAAAAACCTTTAAATTTCATTTAGCATCCCTGTTTAATGGTGACCATTTCATTTTAAAATTTAATTTCATTTAAATTCATTCTCATTTATATAGAAATTCTCTTATGTGGTTGAATTATATGGATCACCCTTTCCAATTTATAAGGGCTCATACACCTTATGAATCGAAGTGTGGAATCCATGTAATCCCAACCAATTATTTATCAAGTCCCTACATAAAATGTTAGCACAGTCTCGTGGACATAGCAATAAAGTCACCAAAACATGTTATAGGCAATGCACGCAGTAAGTAAATGTGGCATGACATAATGCATGAAATATATAAATCTGAAGTTCCTATGATGATGCATGATGAAATACTTCCTTTCCATATCCGGACAAGGGTAAAAATCTATAATCATAAAGAACATCAAACATCAAGTGCATCACCCAATGCTGAAATCAAGGCAACTGTAATAAGCACAATCCAGAACGCCATGTATCATCCTAGATAATTTGTCTTTTCACTGTACGTGGGTTAGTTACTCTCAAGCATAGAATCATGACCAAATACTGACATTTCCTATTTCTCCTTTATATCATCCCAAAATAATAATACAAAGAAAATAAACCTTTTATACCACTTTTGTGATGTCCTATACCCGGTTCACTCAACAGTAACCAAACCCGGTTGGCCACATGACCTTAAGTGCACCTATCCATACGCTAGAGGCTGCTGACTAGTAGCGAGGGTCTATGGTGGAATAGTGGGGAAACTATACCCTCATTGTCAGAGTGTAGCACATCGGCATAATAATATCAATCAATAGGTATACAAAAAGAAATACTGATAGACATGACAGTAGTACACATACATACATGTATACCAAAATAACCAAAAGACCAAAAGACTATCTCTAGATAGCATCACAAGTCACAACTCGATCCTATGCCCCCTCGCTCCCATGCTACAGTAAATCAATCACCAACAACCAGACGCTTGCCCCTATCCCTACCTGTATCCATGAAGTCTGTTCAGGTACCAAAAGGCAGCCCAAGCAGGGTGTGAGATAAACTCATTAGGCCACCACCAATGGTGTCTAATACCTTCCAGTATATGAATATATAATAAATAGTGTGTAGATAATGGTAAATATGGAAAGAAAGTGTCGTATATAAATAACCCACATAGGTTTGGGTTCCCATGGAACACCCGTCCTCTGCTACTTACTTCGTCCTGAGTCATATTGTATCTGAGTAATTAATCAAACATGATTTCATTTATAAAGAAGTATTGGGACCTCACTCGTAGCCCAAATGTCCCTGATGTATCATTTCTAACAAGATGTATATAATAAGGCCATAAGTAAAATGTAAGGCTTTGACCAAATCCAAGATTGTGTTTTGGCTTGACAGATGCATCGTATAATCATTTCATTTAGTAATTCCAATGAACCTAAGCATGTCCATGACATTCCTAATTTGGAACCCAGGTATCGCTCTAGGCTTATCATGAACCATACATCCTTCAAGACCATCCTAGGCATTCCTCATAAGAATCCTAATATTGCTCTGGGTGTGGTATAACATCACCGCCCTCTAAGTTTGCCCTTGGCAGTCCACGCAGGGAGTCCAATTGTCACTTGTGGTGTATATAATAATCTTCCCTATAAGTTCGTCTTTGGCATTCCTTAAGGGAGTCCAGGTATCACTCATGGCATAATAACAGTCTGCCCTCTGAGTACATCCTTGGTAGTCCACAAGGGAGTCCAAGTATCACTCGGGCGTATACAAGCAAACTGCCAAATGAGTTTGTCCATGGCATTCATATGAGAACCCATGCGTCAACCAAGATGCATAATAATCATTTCATTATAAACATTTAATTAATAAACCTAAAGAGTCCATCTACGGAGATCCTAAGTTGGAACCCACCTCTCACTCTCGACGTAGTAATATGAATGGTCATGGGGCCAAAGTCTAACCATACCATTAAGTTCACATTTTAGTTCAATTGGCCATCACTTTTATATAAACAATTAACTCGCCTTAAAGGTGGTTTAAGTTAAGCATAGGCTTAGAAGTCCTAGCATCACATGAATCCTTCCATTTATCTCAATTGGGCATTAGGATATAAAGAACGTCTCAAGACTAAGCGAGTAAGATCAACGGTCATGTGCCTAGGGATATGGTCTTCCATTCCCCCTTAATTCAATTCAATTTGCATTCAACCATTCCACTTAACATCCCAAGAAAGGTGTAAAGAACACACCTCAGAAGGTTAATTAACATATAGACCACCCATGGTGGTTTAATCTCATTTTAACAACACACCTAGGGGTGGTTCGAATTCAAGGTCCTTAACCTTTAATAATATAACAACGGTCTCGTGAATGGTATAGGTCGAACCTAACCATTTAATTCAAGAACAACTCCATTTATTAAGCGTCACTCTAAAAATCTGAAGCTCGACACAATGACATATATATAAACACCAAGACATTGAGGGAAAAGCACGAGACCACCTACCTTAGCTTGGTAGTCGACTCATCGTCCATTGTTGGCCTCTAATCCGGGTTAAAACATAAGAAATCAAGCAAAGAGACAAACACCCTAAAAATAAGGCATATGATCCCACACCAAAATAACTCCATTGACGAGAAGAGAAATGACGAAAGGTGCAAGAGGAATAAAGAACTCAACAGTGGCTATCCAACGAGACCAACAGTGATCAATTCAGAGTCTAAATCAGAAAGATATCGTAAATCCTAGGTCAGGCTTCCATGGGAGAGCTCCAACAAGAGAAAGGGGTGGTCAATGCTAGAAAGATAAAAAAACAGAGAGGGGTTAAACACATAAAGCCCTTAAGGGGAAAAGGGTCATTTACCCATCATTTAAGGGGCTGCACTGTCTCAATATACCCCTTGCATGAGATGATCGTACGATTTGACTAACCATGCACAACCCGTGTGAAACCCCTCTGTCTCGTGTCTGAGACAAGTTGCACGACCATGCAGCCTAAGTTGCACGAGTAGGGAAAATCGTGTGGCCATCTGTTGTGCACTGAAACACCCCGCATGATTTGATCTGACCGTGCGGATTGGGCGGCACAATTTATACTAATCGAGCGACCCAACTGCCTCCTCTAAAATCTCGAGCACCGGGCTCCATACAATCCCCAGACACCCCCATCTCCTCTGTGACCCCACTAGGCACTCTCATGAGGATAAAAGTTAAGGAACTGAACCAAAAATAAAAGGTTTCATATCTCAAAGAAAAGTCGAGTTCTTGCATTAGAGGTCCTCACTTTCTCCATTGAAATTTTCAACTTGAATGTTTCTATGAATGTTTCCACTTGAATTGGTGAAATTCTAGGTGAAATTTTTCATTAGTTTTTCACATAATTTTTTTCGGTGAAAATTTTCACTAAAATTTTAAATAACAATTTCCGGTTGAACCGGTGAAAGTTTTCATTAGAATTTTCCACTAAAATTTTCCAATAAAAGTTTTCACTTGAATTTTCTATTAACAGTTCCAAGTTGAATAAGTCGGTTTTTTAGTAAAAAAAATTATTGGATTTTTTTCACTATAAATTTGTAGTTGAATCAATGAATCTTTCAAGTTGGATCTTTTTGCTGAAATTTCCCATTCCAAATTTTAGAATGTAATTTCCTATAAAAAAATTTAGTTTGTACTTTCACCGGAAATCAACCACTTAAATTTTGTTATTAATTTTTGTAATGAATGTTTTTAGTAGAACTTGTCATTGGGTTTCTTAGATAGGATTTTCTAGTGGGTAGTTTATCCTTTGCACTCAAAATTTCATCTTGATATGTGAATGGGGTTTTCAAGAAATTTGCAAGTGTAATTTTTAAATGTAAAAATCCATTGGAACCATCTAAGATAATTTTCAAAACTTTATAAAAAAGTATTTTTTTTCACCTCTTAAAATCTTTCATGTGGCATTGTAGTGTAGTTTTTCATCGTAATTTTTCACATAAAATTTGCAATAGTACTTGTAGTGAAATCTTTCAATGCAGTTATTGTATGGGAAAATCTAGTAGATTTTTTTATGCTATTAAAAAATCAATTTATGATCTAGACAAATAACAATATCAAATTACCAATTAAGAAACCTCGCTTCTAAAGATATTATTTTGTATGAAATGAATTAAATATTTATTAGTCTTAAAGTGGTATAAAAGTTATTATAATGTTGGGTATATAATCAATACCTCAGTTATTATAAATTTACCTAAGAATAATTATTTTTTTGAAATATAAATATAAATTACCATTTTTTAAATTATTAATAAATTACTAAATTATAAACATATAAAACATTTCAATCCTTAACAAAATAATTTTGTAGTCGTTAGTAATCGATATATTAGTTTTTATAAATCAACTTAAAACTATTTATATTAGTTTTTTATTAAATGACATAAAAATAAATAAAATTTTGATATACAAAAAAATATTATTTTTTGAAATTATTCATAAATTATTAAACTGTGAAGGTAAAAAATATTTTTTTGTAAGAATAATAAATTTTAAAACATTGTTTTTTTTAAATTAAAAGGGTTAAATGGTAAGCTTTGTTGTTTTTTAAATAGCTCATAAAATTAGTAAATGATTAGAAGTTGTTTTTTTTCACTTAAAAATATTTTTGTTTAAAATCTTCATTATTAAGAAAGGGGTATAAATGTTAATATATAAAAAGTAACCCCCAGTGGGGCTCTTAAATTTTGTTTTACGTATGGCAGAATCTAATTGACACTGGACCTTCCCGTAAAAGTGGGCAACTGAAGACGATTTCGATTCACATCACCAACCCAATGTCTATAGGGTTTTCTGACGTGGTTCGCATCGCTAGTCCAGGGTCTCTGGTTTTTTGTTGTAGTTCCCATCGCTAGTCCATGGTTGACTTCTCGTTAGCATTGTCAACTATGTTTGGTGACATATTAATAAAAGAAAAGAAATGGTTTATTGATTCATAATAGAAAATAGAAGTAAATAAATGATTTTGATTTCTTATCATTCTATTTGAATACAAGTTTTGATAAAATAAAATGAATGATCGTTATGTATCTCCATCTTATTTGGTGGAAAATTTTAAAAGCAAAGAAAAAAATCGTTTTGATGTAAATGATACAAATAACATCTATTAAAAAATAAAATTTTGTTACATTTTCCCCATATTCTAAAATAACAATATTGTTTTAAATTATCTTCAATGTTTTTATAACGCAACAATAATATATACATTTAACTTCAATAAACATGTTAATTTTGAAAAAAAATATTTTGTTATAACGAACTATGTATTAATTAAAAAAATTTACATAATCACTATACATGATTATTTTAAATTAATTATATTTTACTTTGATGCATAATTTTCATTACAGATTCATTTTTTAAAACTTTTAACTTCAATAATTATCAAAAATATTAATATACAAGCATACAGATTTTGAAAAAAATATTATTTACATATAAATAAAAATAAAAATAATTTTGAATATTAAATACTATTTATGAATAAATATAATTTTATAAAAATATAAATTTACGAATAAACATAATCTCATAATTTACGAATGATTATTAAAATAAAGACAATTTTATCATTTACGAATAAATATAATTTACAAATATATAATTTTATAAATATAATTTATGAATAAATATAATTTTAAAATAAATATAATTTATGAATAAATATAATTTTATAATTTTATCATTTACGAGTAATTAAAACAAATATAATTTTATATTATTTTAAATTTCAACAACTATCAAAAGTATTCATATAAAAATCTTAAAATACTTATATGCAAACTATTTATATATAAACTATGAAAATTATTTATAGATTATGTTGAAATTAGAAAAATAATTGATTGTTATTTTTATCAATAACAACAAGTATGATAGTTTACATAAACATTAATAAAAAAACATTGGAATAAAATAAAATATATTCAGGGATAATATATGAATTTTAAAAAATATACACATTGTTCGATTGGTTTTTTCCGAATCATCCCGATTATGCGCTCCACATCGTGTCATTTACCCACCTGAAATGGTGGGTAAATTTATATGTTGAGATTGTGACAATTTTTTTTCCAGGTGGTGGGATCACCTTTATTGTGCGGCTATTTTTTTTAAATAGTCATAAATCTATATGTTGTGATTATGACGTCTGCTCCATTCAACGTGACAATCGAGCCTCCCTTTCAAGTGGGAAATGGAGATGATGCTTAGGGCTAGTTTGACACGAATAATTTGGGAAGAAAAGAAATGATATGGAGAGAAATAGATTTCTAATGGTGGTGATCAAATTTTAAGAGAGAAAAAATGATAAATGGAGAAATAGAGAGAAATAGATTTATCTATTCTTATTGTTTTTAAATCATCTCAAAATTAGGATGATTTTGAAGAAAATAATGACGAGGGATAATTAATATTTTAAATTTTCAATTGTATCTCTGTTTTTTACATATATTACAAAATAATTTCTTTTATTTCTTTAAAAATGTTACACCAAACAAAATCGTGAGAAGTTCAAATCATTTTTTTTACTAATTTATTAATCCAAACACAACGAAATAAATCACCATCACTTCATTTCATTTATTTTATAAATCATCAAATCATTGTTTTTTTTTACTAAAATCTCACCGAACACATCATTATTCCCGATTCGAGGGTGATTTGAACCCGTTTCTCTTCGTTTCTTCGCCCATATTTCTATCCGTCGAATTTGAAGTCGGCAAACTGGAGATCACTTTCAATCGTTCGGTTTAGTTCAATTTCCCCCAAATTCACGCCTGCCAAACGAGCTGTCAGGGGTTAGCAATGGGTCGTATGCACAGTAAAGGGTCTCTCTCTCACTTTCTTCCACTCTCCCACGGATTAGCTCTGCTGAAGAGTTCTTATCCCAACCTCGTTGACCTTTTGGGTTAATTCTTTGTTGTTACAGCAAGGGTATATCTGCATCGGCTTTGCCGTACAAGAGGACTCCTCCAAGCTGGTTGAAGATAACTGCTCAGGATGTGAGAAGTTTTGTTTTGTCTTTTTGACCTGTCGACGTGTTGGGGAATCTATTCGCGGAAGATTTCCTCTCTCGTTTGATTTCCATCCCTTTGATGCAAGCCCTCGTTCCAAAGACGCTTTATGTTTGTTCGCCCTGTTTGATTATTGCCAAGGGGTTCCGATATGCTAACAATTCTCATGCCTGAGCCCTAAATCTGTTTTCTTCTGCAATTATTTTTCACAATATACTTTCCTGAAAAATTTCATCGTTTTGTAAGCTCATTGTTAATGATTCGCTGGCTTTTTCTGGTTGCAGTCACTTTAACCAGGTGGGATTTGAAAGTAATTTTTTTAAAATTGCGGAACACGTTCTTAAATTTGTAGTAATATCTGAAGCTGGGTTATCTTGGATTGTTGTCTACAGTCTTGTTTGATGCCTGTTGTAAGCTGTAGGTGTGCTCACTGTTAGTAGTGGTTAGAAAATTTAGAAAAGAGTGTTGTAGGAGAGGATTTAAAAAAAAAAAATCCAAAATCCAGCAGTAGACAGAACGTAAACAAGACCTAAGAACAATAACATATTTAAGCAAGATATTTGACTCTCCTGAAACTGCAATACACATGCCATTTCTATTGGAAATATGAATCATGACCACTAATTCTGGACCTGAAGTGAAGCTGACTCCCTGCTCCTGAGAAAAGAAACCACAGACTACTTCTGAGCATTGAAATGTGCAGACAATTACATGCTCTTCCATACCGGAGAATGTCCATCACACCACCTACTCCCAGGGCACATTACAGCTGTCTATCTTGGCTTCTGGGTTCAATTACAAAACAATGATTATCATTTCATAAAGCCAGCAGCGAGTCTCGACATTTTTAAGAACTATCACGGGAGCCCGACAATCTTTGACCGCTTTTTTGATTCCGAGCTCCTCTTTTGGTTTTCTTGTATGAAATTCCAAATCAGACTTTCTTTTTTCTGATATAATTTGCCATCACCATCACCTTCTTCACTGTCACTATTGTCATCATTGCTATCTTCTGATTCACTTCCACTGGCTGCTTGACAATCTGCCAACTCTTTCTTGACTGTGTACTTTTTAAAAACAAGGAATGTGGATTCTAAATGAGAGGAAGAAGGTTTATTGATCCCTGTGAAGAAGATCATTGCTCATATCACCCCTCCTGTTGCTGTGTTGCAGATCCTGGGTGCCCGTGGAAGGTGTAGATCCAGGTGAAGGGGTAGAAGATGAAATGTTCAACTAGTTTTTATCTGAAATAGCTTGTGACCTGGAGTAATATAACTGAACAGCTCCTTGATCTAGAATCGCCCATCCGAAGATCAGCAGTCATCTGGAAAATTGAAAAACACGCTATTGGAATGGACAATAGGAAACCTAAAAACCATGTATGAAAACTAGAAAACTACTGACAGATTGAAAATTGAAAAACTGGAAATCATTCTTTCTCCCCAAAACTGGAATCAATGCCCCAAACCTAGAATGAGTGACTCCTTGAAGAAGCAGATTATCTGCTTTATTGGTTTTCGTGGTTTATTTATTTGATGCTCATTGAAACTGAGTACTGGTTTTGTATTGCATTTTAACTATTGATTTCACTTTCATCCCAGTCAAAGCTGTCGGAAGTTAGTTACCAGTTATTGAAACATGGGAGATATGCATATTTTCGTTGTGTATTTTCAGGTTGAGCAGAATATTTGCAAGCTTGCAAAGAAGGGTCTGACACCTTCTCAAATTGGCATCATCATGCGTGATTCCCATGGGGTTGCACAGGTAAAAAGTGTCACTGCAAGCAAGGTTTTAAGGATCCTGAAGGCCCATGGTAATTCTTCACTCAGTATGATGTTGAGGTTCATGAATTGTCATCTTTTTTTTGGATGGATGATTAATAAAGCAGTCTGCTTTTTCCTTGCAAATGGAGACAGGTCTGGCTCCTGAAATTCCTGAGGATTTGTACTACCTCATTAAGAAAGCTGTTGCTATTAGAAAGCATCTGGAGAGGAATAGGAAAGACAAGGACTCAAAGTTTAGATTAATCTTGGTTGAAAGCCGAATTCATCGGCTTGCACGTTATTACAAGAGGACTAAGCAGCTTCCACCTGTCTGGAAATAGTAAGTTTTTGAAGCTTCTAATTTAAATTCTGTTCTTAATTGTTAGAAATTAAAACGCATTTTGTGGCTGTTAATGACTGACCAGAAATGTGATTAATGTATTACAATACATGATTCTGAATTTAGAAAAGCGTTTGGTGGCTTGAACTGTTGTTCTTGACTCATTTTGTGTTCTGGTGCAGCGAATCGGCCACAGCGAGCACTCTTGTTGCGTAGCTGACTGAGGATTTTCAGCTTCAGCATGTGGGAGGAAGAAACTTAGTTTTGTCATGGTTTGGGTTTTGTTTCATTCCCTTAGTCTTTTTTGGACAGTGGAGATTTGCTTGGGCTTTGAAATGGGGATTCTGCTCTTTCTAATTTATATGCGGTTTTCATTTTGGTTCTTCTATTATGCTTGAATTCTTTGCTTTGTTTAACTACATGTTCACCGTTCAGTTTCTTTGGATTTTTTGTCAATTGAGAGCAGGGTCCTCCAAGTTGAACAAAGGGTGTTCATTCTGCATCATTGAAGGAGGAACCCAGCCCATGATCTCTCAACTGCTTATACGAATCATCCACTTATACTGCTTTCATGTGGAAAATTTATTTTATCTGCAGCTTTTTCTTTGTCCATCATAGGAACCTCGGTCCAAACTTCCCAATCAAACTATCCAACTCTAGGAGAAGGATGCCTTATCCTCTAGGGCTGTCAACATTATTGCATCTCGGTTGGAATGAATACACACCTTCACGTAACCATGAAGGAGATTGATCATAGAGTTCATGGAAGGTCGAGTGACTCAGATCCCTATGTCTTCATGCATTAAAATCAGGCATAGTTACATCATCAGCATTGGATGTTCTTCGACCTAGCAGTTGCAAGGCAACATCAAGCATGCCAGGATAGAAAATTGCGAAGTCGTGATTTTAGTGTTATGCTGAGTTTGTGTAGGTCATGTGAGAAGTAGGAAATTGTATGCACGGTGAGACTTTCTGAAGGTGTGGGAAGCATGAAACATTGTATTCAGCCATTGATTATAGTGGTGAAACCATGATTGAGGTGAATAACCGATGATAACAAGGAGTAGGACTTTAAACCAAACCTTATAAAAATACTGCATTCTCTCTTTATGGTTTTGTCTTCATGGACTCTTCTGGGGACGTTATTGGTTACCATTATGGCTCTTGTGGCACTGCAACAGCCTTGGAAGCAGAGATGAATGGTCTGATAAATGCAGCAAACACTGCACAACAAAGGAGCTTGAACAACATTTGGTTTGAATGTGACTCCAGTCACTGTCTAGGGTGTCAGAACTGGACAGGTACATCTTTCTTGGAAGTTGACAGCGAAATGGGTCCATTGTCTCAATCAGCTTTCATCAATGAGTTACACTATCACGCATACTTTTCGCGAAACCAACACACTTGCGGATGCGCTTGCAAACAAGGGAGTGCATGAGGAGGTTGGTACTGGTCGAGTTTGTCCTTGCTGCAGATTCAACTGGCCATGAAACCTGTTCACGTGCATCTCCTCCTGTACTGTACCAGCACCCTTGCTCTCGCCAATCTCCTTTGTCGCACCAACCAACATCATTGCAGAAGCAGGCTCTGGTTGCTTTGCCTCCTTGGCAAACTCCATTGCGTGTACAACTGCTTTGCAAAACTGTTCTGCACCTGTTCTGCAACTGCATTGCGTGTGCAGCTCAACAGGTGTCGGCTCTTGTTCTGGCACATTCCACAACTTCTCACGCGACTCCTCAGCACTTGACAACCGTCCAGATTGCCCCTGAAGTTCAGAGATATTAGTCTCAGCTTGAGTTGTTGCAACCTCCTCT
Source organism: Viscum album (assembly GCA_963277665.1). NCBI lineage: Eukaryota > Viridiplantae > Streptophyta > Magnoliopsida > Santalales > Viscaceae > Viscum > Viscum album. Next base: position 144,628,585 of record OY728150.1, read on the forward strand.
TCCTTTGATGGTGCACTGCCAAATCTCCCAATCAACTTCTCTTTGAATTGCATCCAGGTAAGCCTATTCTTATTTGGTTCCAACAAGAAAGTCCAAACCCAAGCCGCACCTTGCATACATAATTCCGCCATCGGTGCTTCCATCTCTTCCGGAATTTGGCGGAGCGAAAAATAAGCCTCAACTTCTCCGATTCAGGTCTCAGGATTGTTTCCCGAGAAAACCGGCATCTCTTGCCTCAATCTCTCCTCCTGACTTCTCTTCTTAGCCTGGTGAGTGACATCCAAATATCCATTTTTTTTTCTCTGTAACGTTGTATGATTCCTCTGCTGCGCGAGAAAAATAATTTTGCTGCGTCTAGCACGACTGCCTCACCGACTTGTTCGTACCTGCCAACCAAGAACCTGCTCGAGCTCGACTCTTCACTCCGACGTGACTAAGCTGCGTCTGCTTGGTTTGCTTCTTCTCGAGTTCCTCGGTCAAGATCAAGAACCTCTTTCCTCTAGTTTCTCTCTCTAGAAATCTCTCAATGAAAGCACCAATTGATAGGTGTTCAAGTTAGAGAGAGAGGAAAACCAAGAGATTCTGTTGATTTCTACTAAAATAACGAGCAAAATTTACAGTAGAAATAGGAAAGAAGAATAGGAGAAAGGTAGAAGAAATAGAAGCGGAGAAGAATCCCGTGGAGTCGCTGCACCACCGGGCCGAGGCCTAACGCCCTGCTGCTTCCGCTGGAAGCCAATACTTAAAACCAGTCCCAACAGCAGCCCAATCTCCCCTTAGCAGCCAACCCAACAGCCCCTCTCTCACTAGTCCGCGCTTCCTAACCTCCATCCTATCAAGATCCCACTGTCATAACCAGCAGCAAAGGTTTAAATTCGAAGGTGGTTAAAAGTTTCAATGGAATATTAGAATTTGGTAAAAATAGGAAGCATATGATTCACCCCCTCCCCCTCTTTGCACCAATCCTTAGGGGCATTTCAACTGGTATCAGATCATAGGTCCCATTTGGTTAGATCTAAATTTTATTGGACCATGTATTTTTATTAGAAGTTGATGAAGTGTAAATTTGAAGAGTTGTTTAAAGAAGATCCTCTAATAGAAGAAACAGATCATATTCCTGTTCTTACACATGTTGCACATTATATCAAGACTATGGAAAGTAAGGAAAATAAAGTGGCCAAGAAAAAGAGTAAAATTACAATGAAGTTGGAGGAATCCTTATTAACTGAAGCTACTCAGTATGGTAGTTATCTTGCTGAATCTGTTACTTATCATTCCTCTAATAGAAGAAACAGATCATATTCCAGTGCTTACACATGTTGCACATTAAGTCAAGACTATGGAAAGTAAGGAAAATAAAGTGGTCAAGACAAAGAGTAAAATTACAATGAAGTTAGAGGAATCCTTATGAACTGAAGGTACTCAGTATGGTAGTTATCTTGCTGAATCTGTTACTTACCATTCCTCTAATAGAAGAAACAGATCATATTCCCGTTCTTACACATGTTGCACATTATGTCAAGACTATGGAAAGTAAGGAAAATAAAGTGGCCAAGAAAAAGAGTAAAATTACAATGAAGTTGGAGGAATCCTCATTAACTGAAGGTACTCAGTATGGTAGTTATCTTGCTGAATCTGTTACTTATCATTCCTCTAATGATGAAAGTTCAAGCTTTGAAGAAGGGGAGCTTAGTGATAAATCAGTGCAAAGTTTTTATCCTGAAATTAAAGGTTATTTAAAGAATTCTCATGATGACGTTGTTGCATATTTATTTGCTCATATCAAGGTACTAGTGAATGAGAAATCGCGTCTTCAAAAAGCTGATGCTATGGAATAAACATTGGCTAAAAAGGTTGACATAAGCAACACCCTCACAAAACTAGCGAGAAAAAAGATGAAATAGTCTCACTTTTCAATGAAAGATATTTTCAAGCTATTGAAGACTTGAAAAGATCAGTTTGTGAGATGGATGTGTCCAGAACCACTGTTACTAATGTAGTATGTAGGATCCGGACGCAGCGGAAGCGTGGGGGTTGGGAGAGCCCAACTTTGATTTTGCCGTAATCGATGACCAATCCGGGATCAATACGACGATGAACGCCAGTATCTACAGATTGAAATCAAAGATTTAGACAAAGAGAAGAATAGCGCCGGATCCGAGAAAGAGGATCTTGCACATCATGTTTATAATTAATTTAATAATTTCTGAAGAAATTAAATACCTAGGTCTTTGGTACTTTCTTCGTTGACGATCGTTGATTGTCCGGAATGACCCTTCCGGATTGTTTTCGTTGCGCTTGCAAAGATCCAAAGTAGAATCCCTCTAGCGGTGATCTACACGTGCTTCAATGGTCTCCGATCAACGCCACTCGTTCTTCGGGTGCTAGCGCGGCGGAACGAATGTCTTGCATCGATCGTTCTTGATCGCTCGTTTTTCGGTCTTGAAGAACTTCTCTCGTTCTTGAGAGGGAGAGATGAGAGGAGTCGAGAGAGAAAATGTTTGGCTCAACAATTCTTAATTCACCGGGGTTTGGCACAATAAACGTACCTGCCTATTAATCGACATGAGGTTTCAGTTACAATATTTAATTGCGAAACAACAATTAAATGCAATTATAACTATTAGAGAAAACTCATGCCACATAATAACAATAACAACACCATTATTTGTGGTGCGCCAACTTGGGCAAATTGGAACCATGAATGAAATCCCGTGCCACATAATGATAACATTATTATTATTATTTCTTGCGCCAATTGGATAAACATTATTTACCGACTTGTAAATAATTAATTTATAAACGGACACGGTCTTGGTCCGTTCGAACCCCTCTTCAATTTATTGAACACCCGAATAAAATATTTTATTCTTTAAAATAAATATTTTTATTTACAAACTAGTAAATAAATATTTATTAAATGTTCAATAAAATAAATAAATAAATTTATTCACAATCCGGTGAATAAATATTTGTTTAATTCATGCGGTTATTTTAACTTGAATAAAATTATTTCTCGTTGGCATTAGACAAACTTGCCTAAAGTCCAAAATTACTGTTTAGCAACGAGTCATGGCATCTAAGAGAAATAACTTAAAAGTTGTAATGACGACATTCACATACGAACGGTCACTGTGTAATATAATTCCTTTGTCACAATATTTCATCAAACAAGTTTCATGATCGTGTCATCAACATATATGCTTGATACGTCATTCTCATAGTTTTCAATCTCAGATCGCGGCGCAACGCGGCGCAACGCGGCGGGGTTTCATAGCGGGATCGCGGCGAAGCGGATCGCGTCGCGGCCGCTTTTTTATCCAATCGCGGGGCAGTTAAATTATAGAATTTTACAAACATATATGTTGAAAAATTAAACACAAAACATAAAAAGTAAAAACCCATTCAAATTCATAATTAAAAACATTCATAAATTCAGCATAATACATCAAACACATGTCTCATCCAATTATTCATAAACAACAACCATGAGAACATCCAAAGTTCAATTCAATCATCCTCTTCATTTTCAAGATCTTCCATTTCTTCTTCACCTTCACTTTCACTTTCACTATCATCACTTTTATAAATCTCCTCTTCATTTGTTTCCCCATCATCATCATCATATGATTCATGTTCATCGTATTCTTCTTCTTCAATAACCATCCTTGCTTTTCCTTTATAGCTTGAACTTGAAGCATGAGTAATTCCTCCTCATTTTGTTTTCTTTCTTGTATAATGAGAAGGTTCACTGACCCCGGTAGCTTCCTCAACTAATCTCCAAGTCATGGTGTTGTCATCCTCAAACACCAATTCATCTTCAGTGCCATCTTTATCACCATTCATTAGCCCTAAAAACCACTCACTACTGTCATCATCAACATTCTTTAGGACAATGAGATCAGTGACATCTCTGGAATCAAATCGGTCCTTCAAAGTTTGGTTGTATTTGATGAACACCAAGTCTTGCAACTTTGATGCTCTAGGCGACTTCTCTTTTTAGAATGAACCTGTTTTATAAAAATTAAAAAAACATTGGTATCACCAATGAAGTTTAAGCTTAAATGAATGAAAGCGAGTTGAGTATTGATACTAAGTTACTTACATGTTCAAAGGCACTCCAATTCCTCTCGCATCCCGACGAGCTACATGTCAAGCTCAAAACTTTGATGGCAATTGTCATCAAAGATGACGTTCCTCCTCCATAATTCTTCCACCATTCAGCTGCAATTATTATTTATTAGCATTGTTTTGTAATGATCTAAAATTAAGAATCATGTAATTAAATAATCAAGACAAAAATAAACTCTTACCAGGAGCTATTGTACTCCGCTGTCGCATTCAACCTTTCCCACCAAAGAGGCCTTGTGCGCTTCTATATGTTGCCAATTCTAAACAAGCCTTGTCTTCCTCCTCAGGGCTAGGAGACAATCTCTCTATACAATCATATAAGCCTTTCATCACCTCTGCATCTCTTTCAATACTTGGATTTCCATAAAAAAATTGAGGATTCAAATAATAACCCGCAACATGCAATGGATGATGCAACTGAGAATTCCATCTTTCATCAATTATCTCAAATATATCCTTATATTTGGTTTCATCATTCTTGAAAAGTTTCTGAATGGTCTCTTTTGCCCTGTCCATAGCCTCCTCATAAATGAAACCCATTGCGGGTTTCTTCTCATTATTAACCAATCTAAGAACTTCTACAAGAGGTCCCATAGCCTTGAGGCTATAAACAATATCATTCCAAAATGATGACATCAACACGGTGTCGGCAGCACGCTTTCCCTTTGTTTCTTTTGCATTTTTGGATCTCAACCACTCTTCAGAAGTGAACATCTTTCTGAGATTATTTTTTTTGCAAATACAATCTTTGTAAAGTTAAAAAGGTTGTAGCAAATCGAATAACTCCATATCTCACCAACTCAGTTTTGTTGGTGAACCTCCTCATAATGTTCAATGTCAATGAGTGGTTGTAGATGAAAGCCACAAACTTAATGCCTCTTTCTATAACCCTCTTCACCCTACTAAGTTTGCCAATGTTTTCCAAGATCAAATCAAGACAATGTGCGGCGCATGGAGTCCAAAATAAGTGTTACCTCTTAGCCATCAACAACTTGCCTAAAATCATACAAAATCAATAACAAACAATTAAAATCTTAAGTTGTTAACTGAATTGATAGTATTAAAATGAAATGAAATTACTTTTAAAAATTAAAACAAAAGTTTTTTTATTACCGGCTAACTTGAAATTGCTTCCGTTGTCGGTAACTACTTGCACAACTTTTGATTCTCCAATCTCTTTAACAAAATCATCCAATAACTTATAAACAGTTTCTCCCGTTTTCACATAGCTTGATGCATCAACACTTTTTACAAACATTGAGCCAGTTGGACAATTTACCAAGAAATTGATCAAGGTTCTTCATTTCTTGTCTGTCCAACCATCAGACATGATTGAACAACCATAGTTTTCTCGTTCAATTTCATGCCCCTTCAACAATTCCTTTGTGTACTTAACTCTTTTTTTAGAAGAGGAACCCTGCACTCATGATAGCTTGGAACTTTCAAGTGTGGTCCATATTGTCCAATCGCTTCCACCATCATCTTAAAGCTTCTCGATCGAACAACATTAAAAGCAATTCCATTTGTGCAAAGGAATCGCTCTATGTATTGCACCGTTCGATCTCTTAACTGCTTGCTACAAGCATCTTTAATGCTTGTTTGTCTTGCATCCTTAACTACTTTTGCCGAATTTTCCATGAACATTGCACCAAGTGGCCCTTTCACATTTCTCACTTTGTTGCCACTTAAAGGACATGATGAAGCATTTGATGCATAACTTCTTTTTTTCCCACTCTCAACGGCATGAATTTCTTCAAGCTCTTCCTCCATATCCTCATCAATATCATGAATATCATTCATATATGATGATTTGTCAGCTTTTTTCTTTGTTTGAGCTGCAATAAGCTTGTCTTTCACTTCTTGAGGATCTTCCTACACTTCTGAACATTTCCCGGTAATCCCATTTGATGTTCTTTTGCTCGGGTAATACCACCACTGGTCACCATCATGCAAAAGTCACATGTGACTTTCTTTTTATTGTTGATGTCTCTTAAAGAATTCCACTGCCAATCAATATCTATATTTTTTCCTTGAGGCTTCACCAATGGTGAAAAAGACTGTACGGTCGTAGCATCGGTTGGTGCAATAGATGGCTGAGAAGAAAATGAAGCCATAGCTGGGCAGAAATAAAAGAAAGAAATGTTGGACTTGTTTGACACAAATAACAAACAAAAAACAGATGTTTGAATGATCCAAAAAAAATAAAAATACCAATGAAAGGCTCCTGGGAGGAAATAGGACTGCGCCTAGAGAGAAAAATGGGAGCTGCGCTTGGAGAGAAAAAAGGGAGCAGCGATGCGCTTGGACAGAAAAAAGGGAGCCGCGCCTAGACAGAAACGGGAGCCGCGCCTGGACAAAAATAGGAGCCGCGCAGAAGGAAACCAAAGCTGCGACTGGAGAAAAAATGGGGAGCCGCGCAAGAGGAAGAAGGGTGTGTGCGGGCAACAGTGAATGGAGGAATGAGTCGCGCGCGCAGAAGAGTGTACAGCAAGGGGGAGCCGAGTTGCTGCACTAGGAGGAGGAAAAAAGAAGAGGCGAGTGGGTTGGATTGCTTACGGGAGGAAAAAAAACCCGACAGTTTTGGCGCCAGAACACGGCGCGACCGCATTGCCCGGGATCGCGGCGGAACCGCGACGACCGCGATAGCGGGTGTCGCGCTGCGATTGCGTTCCGCCCGCGATCAGGCCGCCTGAAGCGGCTTGGGTGCCGCTCCGCACCCCGACGACGCGATCCCGGCCGCGACGGCGCGATTCGACTACTATGGTCATTCTTTGATTACCTGAAATAAACTCGTCGTTACACCATGACCACGGAATTTAGGGCGACAGTTCTATTTCAATCAAAGGACCGAGATATCAACTTCCATAAATGGAAGGACCAATCCTTCCTCGACTTATCCATTAATAATATGTCATTCGTGACGCACCCAACGTGCCCTACTTCCCGCCAACATATGACATGACGGGTTTTGTCAGTAAATCTAAGTGCCTGAGTCATGACACGTATTAATGATAATCTTAAAGTCTAATGACCATTACACACCCTCGTAGATAGAAATATCCGATGACACCAAAACATGCAGAATTACTACTGGCGGGTCTGTTCTCATAATCTCTCGTCTTGGAGATTACCAAGTGCGAAATTCATGAGAAGAAGTCTCATATGCTTATGAGTACTCGCACCTGACGGTCTGTATACTATGTGTCCCATCATAGTATGCCATCCAACAACAGAACTATATTTAAGAATATTGTCATAGCACTTCAAAGTTCTTATCATAGTGGGAACTGCTATGACCTTATTAATGCGACAAATTCTCTAGGACATTATTACATTATAGTCATGCAGAACAATAAAAAATATGTAATAAGATGTTTAATATTTAAATACATTAAATATTCATGTAAACAATGTACAAATAATTGGTTCTAGGACACCAACTCTAACAAACTCTCATTTGGACTAGAGCCAACTGCTTACGACTTTCATTCCGCTAGACCTCACATGATGATCCTGTTTCTACTGAGTGAAGACTTTAGTCAAGGGGTCCGCCACGTTGTCTTTTGTGGAAATAATGCTCATTACAGCTTCACCTCTCTGAGAAAAATCTCTCAAGAGATGATACTTCTGTAGTATGTGTTTCGTCTGTTGATGTGACCTTGACTCTTTTGCGAGGGCCACCGCTGCAGTATTATCACAATAAAGTGTGATGGGATCTTTACTGCTAGGTACCACATCCAACTTTTGGACGAAGCTCCGCATCCAAACTGCTTCTTTAGCTGCCTCAGAAGCTGCGATATACGCGGACTCTGCTGTAGAATTTGCGACCACACTTTGCTTTGAGCTCTTCCAGCTCACATCACCTCCATTCAAAATGAAAATGTATCCCGTTTGCGACTTCATGTCATCTTGATCAGTCTGAAAACTAGCATCTGCATATCCTCTAATGACTAGTTCCTCATCTCCTCCATAAACCATGATTATATCCTTAGTACGCCTTAGATACTTAAGGATAGTCTTGGCTGCCATTCAATGACAGTCACCTGGATCAACTTGATATCTTTCTACCGCACTCAATGCGTAGGCGACATCTAGCATAGTACATGGCATATCATACATGACTGACCCAATCACTGATGCGTATGGAATCCTTGCCGTTCTCTTTCTTTCCTCATACGTCCGAGGACGCATTTTCTTGGTAAGATGAATGCCATGTGACGCTGCCAACAATCCCCTCTTGGATTGTTCCATACTGAATCTCTTCAGTATCTTGTCAATGTATGTACTTTGACTTAGCCACAACAATCTTTTGGATCTATCATGATGGATCTTGATCTCAAGAATATATGCTGCCTCGCCCAAGTCTTTCATGGAGAAACATTTATTCAACCATGCCTTAACAGACTGTAAGACTGATATTTTATTTCCAACAAGTAACACGCCATCAACATATACTATTAGGAAAACGATTGCACTCCCACTAAACCGTTTGTAGACACAAGGTTCACATTCATTCTTTATAAAACCAAATTCCGTTATGGCTTTATCAAAACGAATCCTCCATGACCTGGATGCTTGCTTTAATCTATAAATGGATTTTTGCAACTTGTATATCTTATTGGCATCCTTTGGAGTCACAAACCCTTTAGGTTGTGTCATATAGATGTTGAGAAATCGTCGGGAGTCGCAATGACAGAAACGAGAAACGGCAGGAAGAAAAAATAGACACGGGACATACAAATTTACGTTGTTCGAGAATAACCCTACGTCCACGGAGTGGTAGAAAAATTCACTATATCAGGAGCACAAATACAGAGTTTTTCAGTAGTAACCTTAGCCCGAAAATGAGTTGTAAAATGGAGAAGACGATCACTGTTCCGAAAAGTAAGTCTGCGTCGCTACAGTGAAAGACTGCCACTTTTGTCAAAAGTGCTACATTGCAATTGACTCCGAAGTCCGCACTGTTACATCGCCTGTTGGTGTCGGTCGGTCAGCTCCGCTACAGTGGTCAGAGATGCTACAGTGCCGAAATAATTGGGCCGAGGGCCTTCGACCCCTGGACCCCCGGAGCAGGGGCGCGTTGCCCCCTGCAACCCCCAACAAGCTCATCGCGAAGCTCAACTTGCGACAATTGCGGGCCACAAGCATTCGACCCAACCGGATCGAGCTACACCAATCCAACAATAGACATCTTCCTGAAGGTTCCCGTTAAGAAAGACTGTTTTGACATCCATTTGCCAAATCTCATAGTCATGGTAAGCGGCGATAACCAATAGAATTCTGATGGATTTCAGCATTGCACCTGGTAAAAAGGTTTTGTCGTAGTCAATGCCTTGACGCTGTTTAAACCCCTTTGCAACCAGTCGTGCCTTATAGGTACTGACTTGTCCTTCCATGTCCAGTTTCTTCTTGAATACCCATTTGCAACCAACATGCTTTACATCTACCGGAGGATCTACCAAAATCTAGACTTGGTTTTGGTGCATGGAATCCATTTCAGAATTCATGGCTTCTTGCCACTTGACAATGTCTGTGCCACTCACTGCTTCCTTGTAGGTTAGAGGATCATTATTATCAACTAATAATGAGTTACCATCCTCGGTAACTAGAAAACCGTACCGTTTCGACTCTTTAACCTCTCTTGTACTCCTACGCAGTACTTGTGTCTCTGAAACAGATCTTTCTTCCATGAGGCTTTGTGGAATCTGCTCTTGTACTAACTCTTGTGTACCTTGAGCCTTGACTTCAGCGAAGTCTTTCTCGCTCTCACTATCTCTTTTGTAGATGTGCTCCCTCTCAAGGAATATGACGTGTCTTGCCACTATAACCTTTTTGTCTGAAGGGTCGTATAGGCAATATCGTACACTTTGTGCCTCGGGGTGCGAGTTTGTTACCTGAAGAGGCCTTAACAAACGTTTCGCTTCCCCACACATGTAAATTCGATAACATGACTTTTCTTCCACTCTAAAGCTCGTATGAAATACCATTTATCGATTTAGTTGGTACTTGGTTTAGTATGTGTGCCGCTGTTTGTAACGCATATCCCCAAAGGGATAATAGAAGACTTGCATGACTCATCATTGATCCCACTATGTCCAACAAGGTGCGGTTCCTTCTTTCGCTTACACCATTCCACTGGGGTGTGTAAGGAGGAGTGTGAGTTGGGATAGGATCTGAAACTCCCGTAAGTAATCAACGAAGTATTGATTAAGATATTCTCCACCTCGGTATGAGCGGAGTTTCTTAATCTTCTTACCAAGCTGGTTTTCAACTTCATTCTTGTATTCCTTGAACTTATCAAAAGAATCCAACTTATACCTCATTAAGTAGATATATCTATATCTACTAAAATCATCGGTAAAAGTTATGAAGTATGAGTACCCACCCCTTACTTCAACTGGAAATGGTCCACACACATCGGTATGAACCCATTCAAGAAGCTCTTTGGCTCTTTCACCATTTCCCACTAAATGGGGCTTTGGTCATTTTGCCTTGTAAACATGCGTGACATACACCAAGTGGTTTTAGTTCGAAAGAATCTAAATATCCATCTTGATGGAACTTTGTCAAGCGTTTCTCATTTACATGTCCTAGCCGGTGATGCCAAAATTGGGTGTGGTGTGAGTCATGTGAAGTAGTTTCATTATCGATTGCCATTACTTGGTTTGTGTAATCCAACACGTAAAGACCGTTATATAAATGTGCCTTATCGAAACAAACGCTATCTTTATAAAAGAAGCAACATTCATTTCCGAACTTGAAAATAAATCTATCTGTATCTAGTCTGGATACAGAAATAATGTTTTTGGTTACAAAAGGCACATAATAACAACCTTTTAATACTAAGGTCATCCCAGTTGGCAACGTGAGGTTGTAGTCCCCGACAGCTACAACAGCAAGTCTAGCTCCGTTGGTTGCTTGTAAATCTACCGTCCCTCGGTCAATTTTCTTGAATCTACTTGGTTCCTGAAGCTTTCCCTTCTTTAGCTGGGTGCAATTTTTCTTCCAGTGACCCTTCTTGCCACATGCAAAACAAACAACTTCCCGTCCCCTTCCGCCCCCCTTGATCTTTCTTTTCTTGGAAGGGCGTGAAGAAGCTTTGGGCTTAAAGCTCTTCACCTTCCCTTTCCTCTTATTCACCATAAGGACAAAAGGTTTTTCGCGCTTCATGTCTTTGTCCACTTGGCGAAGGAGGATAAGATCTGGTAGAGACTTCTCAATGTTAACATTGAAATTCACAACAAAACTGGAGAAGCTCTGAGGGAGTGATGTGAGAATGAGATCAGTTCCCAGTTCTTTGGGGAGTTTAAACCCTAGAACCTCTAGATGCTCAATCTAGCTAATGAGGTTGATTACGCGAGACTCATCTGGGGCACCCTCTCCAAGCTTACTCTGAAAGAGTGCCTTGGAGATCTCAAACAGTTTATGTCTTGCTCTCTCTTGGTAAAGACCACGAAGGTGCTCAAGCATGCTATAGGCATCCATGTTTTCGCGAGACTTCATGAGTTCACTAGACATTGATGATAACATTAAACATTGAACGTCGACCGCGTCGTTCATATGTTTTTCGTAGATCAGGAATGTTGGATTGGTGTAGCCCGATCCGGTTGGGCCGAATGCTTGTGGCCCGCAACTGTCGCAGTGCGGACTTCGGGGGTCAACTGAACTGTAGCAGAGCTGACCGACCGACACCAACGGGCACTGTAGCAGTGCGGACTTCGGGGTCAATTGGACTGTAGCACTTTTGACTTCCAGCTGGCAGCCACTGTAGCGCTTTTGACAAAGCTGGCCGCCGTTCACTGTAGCGACGTGGACTCATTTTTCGAACAGTGATCGTCTTCTCCATTGTTTTATAGCCCATTTTCGGGCTAGGGTTACCACCGAAAATCCTCTGTAATTTTGTGCTCCCGAATAGTGAAATTTATGCCTCTCCTGTGGACGTAGGGATTATTCCCGAACCACGTAAATCGCTGTGTTCTTGTTGCTTTTCTTTCTTTCGTTTTCCCGTTTTTGTCATTTGCGACTCCCGGAGATTCCGCATCAAGGAACTCTTCATCACTCGCCTCTTGGGCAGATGGATCAAGTAATGAGGACTCCAACACTTAAGATTTCCGTTCATGGTGTAGAATGACCCGAAGGCGTCTAAACCATTCTTGGAAGTTACTGTCGGTTAGGATGTTGTCTTTATCCATTATTGATCGCAGGGATAGTGTGGTTGTCAAGTTTGTCATTTTTATTTTATAATTAAAAGAGGAGATAATTAGTACTTTCTTGATTATATTTTATGAGAAATAATAAATTAATTTTATCAAGTCTCCCACTATTTTATCAAGTCCCAATAACCCTTACCATTGAACTCGGAATGTGTAGTTGCTTGGCCATTCTAGTGGCAATGATCCATATTCCTTTTCGCATAACCCCCAACAAGGGTTGATCAGCTATCACATGCTTGTTAATATTAAGTGGAACTTAAGTAATTAACTATATCTTGATAATATTTACGCGTAAGCCTGGTTTATTTTAGTTCCATCCCGCATGCTTGTTTAATTCCATTAATTATGTGATCGCGGCAACACATCCATAATGATAAACCATGTAACTGACAGAAATAAAATAAAGTGCATGATCATGAGCTTTTCTAATGGTTAGTTTATCTAGTGGTTGATAAACTAACCCTGACCTAGGGGAGAAACACCTTGAACCTTTTGGGTTCATTTGAGAGTTTCATCCATTACATATGCTTTTTAACTCACACGCAGGTGAGGGGAAAAAGAGGGGTTTACATAAAAGAAACCATGAGCACGCAGACCCTACATATTAATGAGGAGAGATGACACACATGCCAACAATTTTAATTTAAAATAAATTAAAAGGAAACCAATCTCATACAAAGGTCTGGTGTAGCTCATGATCATCCACATGCAACGAATTACGCATTTAATAAAACTAGCATTTAGTTCTGTAGAATGAGGAAACCCCCTTACTTTCAAGGTAAGGAGGGGCCCTACTTTTATAGAATGATACGACGAAAGATACAAAGGAGTATTCCGATGTGGGACTCGAAAATACCCATAATAATAAAAAGAGGGTTTAACACTCCCCCTCAAGCTGGACAGACCCAGCTTGGACAACGAGTCCCACAAAAAAGAATAAGATGACACCACACAAGACCAAGACATACTCCCCCTCAAGATGAGTGTCAGATGTGGTGGATCCCCAGCTTGGAACTGAGCGAGGCAAGGCGAGCACTAGGGAGGCCTTTGGTGAAGATGTCAGCAAGCTGGTCTGCCGTCGGAATGTGGCTAAAGCTGACATGTTTGTGCTCCAGGTGGTGGCGAAGAAAGTGACAGTCCACCTCAATATGCTTCGTGCGTTCATGAAAGACGGGGTTCGAAGCAATTTTAGTGGCTGCCTGATTGTCACACCATATGTGAGCAGAAGTCTGCTGAGGAAAGCCAAGCTCCTGGAGGAGTTGCCGAAGCCAAAGGATCTCGGTATTGACGGTGGCCATGGCACGATACTCAGACTCGGCACTGGAGCGAGAGACGACCGTCTGTTTCTTGCTGCGCCAAGAAATGAGGTTGCCGACCAAGAAAATGGCAAACCCAGAGGTAGATTTCCGAGTGGCAAGACAGTCAGCGTAATCAGCATCGCAAAAGGCCTCAATATGCTGATGAGGATGCTGGGAGTAGTGAAGACCACGGGCATGATCCCGTTTGATGTACTTGGCGATGCAGATGACATCATCCCACTGAGATGTGGTCAGATGCTCCATAAATTGACTCACTTTGGCTACTACACAGGAAATGTCGGGTCGAATCATGGTGAGATAATTGAGTTTGTCCACCAATCGACGGTACCGCTCAGGATGTGGGTATAGTGCCGAGGAGGCATAAAGAGACCGTTCTCCAGGCTCGAGAGGAGTATCGACCGCAGTGGCCTGAGTCAGCCCAGCATCCTGCAATATATCCAATGCATACTTCCGTTGGCAGAGGGAGATGGTGTCCGAGGAGTAGGAAACCTCGATGCCGAGGAAGTATGTGAGAGGATCAAGATCCTTAGTGTGGAAGTGCTGGTGAAGATGGGCCTTGAGATGGGTGATACCCACAGAGTCGCTGCCGGTGATGACGATATCATCCACATAGACGACCAATAAGATGCAGCCATGTGGAGTCGTCCTGTAGAAGACAGTGTGGTCCTTCATACTGCGGGAAAGCCCAAAGTCGCTGACGACCGTGCTAAAGCGGCCGAACCAAGCACGGAGAGACTGCTTGAGGCCGTAAAGAGAGCGGCGTAGACGGCAGACACGAGATTCAGCGCCAGCGGCACAAAATCCAGGGGGCTGCTGTAGATAGATTTCTTCCTCAAGCCATGGAGGAAGACATTCTTGACATCCAATTGATGAAGAGGCCACTGATGATGGGCGGCGAGAGAGATGAATAGCCGGACATATGCCATCTTGGCAACCGGTGAGAAGGTATCAAAGTAGTCAACACCGTATGTCTGAGCAAAGCCTTTGGCCACAAGGCGGGCTTTGAGGCGATGGAGAGTGCCATCGGGATTCAGCCTGACCGTGTAAATCCATTTGCTGCCCACTGCCTGTTTGCCCGCTGGAAGGGGGACAAGATCCCAAGTATGGTTTTCCTCCAGAGCCTGCAACTCATCCCGCATTGCTGCGAGCCACCCGGGGTGAGATTTGGCTTCACCAACCGTGCGAGGTATAGAAACCGTCTCCAGAGCGGACAGACCCCTGTATGAAGAAGAAAATAGAGGAGTACTCTGGCAGGAGCGAGTACCTTTCCGTAGGGCAATGGGCAAGTCCTCGGGTGGCGGAGCAGGAGCAGCGGACGAAGCGGGAACATCAGTGTCACTGGCCGGAACGGGGGATATAGTCGAAGGACGGCGAGAGTAGACCTGACCAAAATGGGTGTCAACAGGGGTTGACGCCGGTGGAGGATGGATGAGGAGAGGGGGACAATCATCGATGGCATGGTCAGGAGGAGGAGAGGTAGGAGGAGGCAAATCCGGAAGAGGATGGATGATGAGGGGAAGACAGTCATCAATGACAGAGTCAGGAGGAGGAGAGGGAAAGGAGAATGGAGAACTCTCAACAAAGGAGACATCCGCGAAGATGACATACCGGCGAATGTCCGGGGAGAAGCAGCGGTATCCGCGCTGAGTGCGGGAATAACCAAGGAATATGCAGCGGAGAGATTTGGGAGAGAGTTTGGTGCGGCCAGGGCGAGTGTCACGAACATAACACAAGCAGCCAAACACTCGAAGAGGGAGGGAATGAAGAGGGAGAGTGGGGAAAAGAGCCCGAAAGGGAGTCTCCCCCTTAAGGATAGATGAATGAAGACGATTGATGAGGTAGGTAGCAGTGAGAATGGCATCTCCCCAAAAGAGAGGAGGCACCTGTCGGTGGAAGATGAGGGCACGAACAGTCTCCAGAATATGTCGGTGTTTCCGCTCGGCCACGCCGTTCTGCTGGGGTGTATCAGGACAAGAGGTCTGATGAAGGATGCCATTCGTTCGGAGAAACTGCCGAAAGGAAGTGGAGAGATACTCGCGCCCATTATCCGAGCGGAGACATTTGACAGAGATAGAAAAACGGTTTTTAATTTCATTAAAAAAGGTTTGGAAGGTGGAAAACACTTCGGAGCGTTCTCGAAGAAGGTAAAGCCACGTCATTCGCGAATAGTCATCAATGAAGGATATATAGTATTTATATCCCAAGTGACTCAGAATGGTACACGGGCCCCAAACATCGGAATGAACCAGATCAAAGGGGTGGGAGGCCCGTGTATCCGTGCGAGGAATGTAGGAAGAGCGATGATGTTTCGCAAAAGAACATGACTCACAATGAAAAGTAGGAGTCCGACTGAAGTCTGGAAACATCTGATGAATGGTGGATGCAGGCGGGTGTCTTAATCGGGAATGAAGATCAAGTGCCCGAGAAGAGGTAGACGTGCAAGCAATGGGTGCTGGTCCCTCGAACATGTAGACCCCGTCTCGAAGCCGGCCTCGACCAAGTTCTCGGTTCGTAGTCTGCTTCTGAAACACAACACCAGAAGAGGTAAATATGGCCGCACAGTTATAATCCTTCGTCAGTTTACTGATGGAAAGCAGATTAAAGGGATTGCGGGGCACATGTGCCACAAAGGGTAGGTGTATCGATGAAGTCAGAGAGCATGCGCCGAAGCCTGCTATGGGGATAGTGGACCCATCAGCGACGGTGATGGCTGAAGAACCGGCATATGTGCAGTAAGACGTCAGCATTCCAGCATCACCGCTGAGGTGGTCGGAGGCACCTGAGTCCAGCAGCCATGCAGGGGAGCAATGGCTGATAAGGGCAGTGGGGCGAACAGTACGGGCCAGAGAAGCTGAGGAGGGACTGGGTCGGACAGAGGCCGGAAGAACGTGAGGCCGCTTGAGGTTGGCCATAGAAAGGGCCAGAGACGGGGAAAGAGAGGCAACGGTCGAGGACACGGCCGGGACCACGGGCGGTCCCTGCCGCGGGTGTTGAGATGGCCGTCCATGCATGACCCAACATCGGGCGATCAGGTGGCCAAACTTTCCACAATGTTGACAGAAGGGACGTGGATGACTTGAAGCACGACCACGTCCCGAGGATTGTGCCATGGAAGCGACGGGTAGCTGATGCAGCGGGCTGGTGGGATGATCTTGCGCAGGACGTGCGCGTGAAGGAAGGGCCGCCGGAACGAGGGCGCGCTGCCGGGACGAGGGCGCGCTGCCGGAAGAGGCTGCCGAGGCGAAACTGGGGGCGCCGGGACTAGGGTGCCGGGACGAGGGCGCGCTGCCGAGAAGTGGTGAACCGCACCTGGACAGAGGGCTGCGGGAGGGAAATAACGCCGGGAGAGAGGGCCAGTGGGTGAGGGGAGTTGCGGGGCGAGAGCAACTGGAGCGCACGGGAGGCGCGGGAGTAGCGGGAGGCGCTGGGCGAGGGTGGCCGGGAGGCGCGGGAGCAGCGGGAGGCGGGGCGCGGGGAGCCACGAGAGGGCGACGCGGGGAGCCGGGACGCCGGGGAACTGGGAGCCGCGCCAGGCAGGAGGGCCGCCGGGGAGCAGGGCCCGGGAGTCGCGCCAGGCAGAAGGGCCGCCGGGGAGCCGCGCCAGGCAGGAGGGCGATGCGGGAGCCGGGAGAGACGCCAGGCAGGAGGGCCGCCGGGGAGAGATGCCAGGCAGGAGGCGTGCGCACGGCGGAGGGGCGATCCGCGCAGGAGGCGCGCGCACGGCGGGGCTGGCCGGGAGGGGCGCCGCTGGGTCGAGGGTGAGGGCGCCGGGGCGAGGCCGAGGGCGATCCGTCGGGGCGAGGCCGAGGGCGATCCGTCGCTGGGCGAGGGGAGCCGCGCCGGTGGGGAGAGCCGCCGGGAGGGAGAGCCGCCTGGAAAGGGAGGACCGCCGGGAGGGAGCGTCGCCTGGAGAGGGAGGACCGCCGGGAGGGAGGACCGGGAGAGAGGGCCACCGGGAGATTAGGGCAGAGGGGGAAGAGAGAGGCGGGGCCGGACAGAACCGGGAATCCGCCGGGAGGGAGGGTCGGGTTTAAGATCCCTCTGATACCAAGTAGAATGAGGAAACCCCCTTACTTTAAGGTAAGGAGGGGGCCTACTTTTATAGAATGATACGACGAAAGATACAAAGGAGTATTCCGATGTGGGACTCGGAAATACCCATAATAATAAAAAGAGGGTTTAACAAGTTCTTTAATCGTTCTTATTTAAGATAAATTGCGCTTGAATCGATTAATTATTATCTTTAATTAATCAATCCTTTTATCTTAATCTTTTTCTGAATTTTCCTGAGATTCTCATTCATAAACTTGGAGGTAACATGGTGAACACCTGTTCGAATCTACATGATATGTAATTCTGAACATTACACAAACATTAAAGTTTTAATTTCGTGTAATTTGGTAAAGTACACGTGTAGTTCCGACTACACGGCGTGTATTGCCTTCACCATCTTATCTGAAGTACACGCTTAGGGACTCGGCGTGTGAGGCGTATTTCAGAAATCTTGGAGTACACGACATGTCCAGTGGGCCACACGCCGTGTTGTCTCCGGGTTACACGGTTATCGGTCGGCTTAGCCGTGTATGAAATACACAGTTTGACCCTTGACCCGAAGGGACTACATGCCGTGTCCAGTGGGCCACACGACGTGTAATCCGGCTGACCGTGTGCCGGTCTGTCTTGGTCAACACGCAATGTCCGAATTAACTACACCGCGTGTCATTGATGCACACGGCTTGAGTAATTGCCGAATTAATCCCGATACACTGAACACAACTACACGGCGTGTAATCCGAATTACACGGGGTGCATGGCAGATTACACGACGTGTAAATCCAAATACACGGCATGTACTGTCGTGTTACTTGGACAGAATCGTCGGCGCCTCCTGATGAGATCTTCGATTTAATTTTAATTAAAAAATTATTCGTTTCAGTTGGATCCGCGAGAAACAAAAAGAGAGAATTATCTCGAAATTCAGATTACAAGAACGATTAAACATGAATTGACAAACTAAATTATTAAAGTGTAAATCATCAACGAATTATTTAAATAATTATAAACGATGATGTGACCGCTTTGACACCACTTGTAGGATCCAGACGCAGCGGAAGCGTGACGGTTGGGAGGGCCTAACTTTGATTTTTCTGTAATCGATGACCAATGTGGGATCAGTACGATGATGAGCACCAGTATTTATGGATTGAAATCAAAGATTTAGACAAAGAAGAATAATGCCAGATTCGAGAAAGAGGATCTTGTGACCGCTCTGATACCACTTGTAGGATTCGGACACAGCAGAAGCGTGGCGGTTGGGAGGACCCTGTTGGATTGGTGTTGCCCGATCCGGTTGGGACGAATGCTTGTGGCCCGCAACTGTCGCGGGTCTGACCGACCGACACCGACAGGTACTGTAGCGGTGCAGACTTCGGGGTCAACAATACTGTAGCGCTTTTGACTTCCAGCCGGCAGACACTGTAGCACTTTTTGACAAAGTGAGCCGCCGATCATTGTTGCAACGCGGACTACTATTCAGAACAGTGGACCGTCTTCTTCATATGTAGCCCATTTTCGGGCTAGGGTTTTGGACTGAAATCCTCTGTAATTTTTTGTGCTCCCGAATCATAGTGAAATTCTGCCTCTCCCGTGGACGTAGGGATTTTTCTCGAACCACGTAAATCGCCGTGTTCATTGTTGTTTTTTTTCTTTCTTTCGTTTTCTCATTTTCTGCCGTTGTGTCTCCCGACGATTCCGCAACAGACCCAACTTTGATTTTGCCGTAATCGATGACCAATTCAGGATCAATACGACGATAAACACCAGTATCCACGGATTGAAATCAAAGATTTAGACAAAGAGAAGAATAACGCCAGATTCGAGAAAGATGATCTTGTGACCGCTTTGATACCACTTTTAGGATCCGGACGCAGCGGAAGCGTGGCGGTTGGAAGGACCCAACTTTGATTTTGCCGTAATCGACGACCAATCTGGGATCACTACGACGATGAACACCAGTATCCACGGATTGAAATCAAAGATTTGGACAAAGAGTATCTTGCACATCATGTTTATAATTAATTTAATAATTTCTGAAGAAATCAAATACCTGAGTCTTTGGTACTTTTTTCGTTGAAGATTTTTGATCGTTCGGAATGATCCTTCCATATTGCCTTCGTTGCGCTTGCGAGGATCCAAAGTAGAATCCCACCCAACTTTGATTTTGCCGTAATCGACGACCAATCTGGGATCACTACGACGATGAACACCAGTATCCACGGATTGAAATCAAAGATTTGGACAAAGAGTATCTTGCACATCATGTTTATAATTAATTTAATAATTTCTGAAGAAATCAAATACCTGAGTCTTTGGTACTTTTTTCGTTGAAGATTTTTGATCGTTCGGAATGATCCTTCCATATTGCCTTCGTTGCGCTTGCGAGGATCCAAAGTAGAATCCCTATAGCGATGATCCACACATGCTCCAATGGTCTCCGATCAACGCCACTCGTTCTCCAGGTGCTAGCGTGGCAGAACGAATGTCGTGCGTCGATCGTTCTTGATCGCTCGTTTTTCGGTCTTGAAGAACTTCCCTCGTTCTTGAGAGGGAGAGATGAGAGGAGTTGGAGAGAAAATTTTTGGCTCAACAATTCTCAATTCACCGGAGATTGACACAATAGACGTACCTGCCTATTAATCGACATGAGGTTTCAGTTACAATATTTAATTGCGAAACAACAATTAAATGCAATTATAACTATTAGAGAAAATCTATGCTACATAATAACAATAACACCACCATTATTTGTGGTGCGCCAACTTGGGCAAAACGGAACCATAAATGAAATTCCGTGCCACATTATGATAACAGTATTATTATTATTTCTTGCACCAACTGGATAAACATTATTTACCGACTTGTAAATAATTAATTTATCAACGGACACAGTCTTGGTCCGTTCGAACTCTTCCATTTATTGAACACCCGAATAAAATATTTTATTCTCTTAAATAAATATTTTTATTTACAAACTAGTAAATTAATATTTATTAAATGTTTAATAAAATAAATAAATAAATTTTATTCACAATCCGGTGAATAAATATTTGTTTAATTTATGCGATCATTTTAACTTGAATAAAATTATTCCTCGGTCTTGAGAATAATATTTATTCCATTAATTAAATTCAAATAGAATTTAATCGAGACCACCAGAAACAGTGTGTGACCCTCTATGATTCTTTCTCGTTGGCATTAGGTGAGCTTGCTTAAAGTTCAAGATTACTGTCTAACAACGGGTCAATGCACCCAAGAGAAAGAACTTAAAGTCGCAATAACGACATCCACATACGAACGCTCACTGTGTAATATAATCCCTTGGTCACAATATCTTATCAAACATGTTTCATGATGGTGTCATCAACCTACATGCTTGATACGTCATTCTTTGACTACCTGAAATAAACTTATCGTTACACCATAACCATGAAATTTAGGGCGTCAGTTCTATTTCAATCAAAAAACCGAGATATCAACTTCTAGAAATAGAAGAGACAAATCCTTTCTAGATTTATCCATTAATAACATGTCATTCGTGACGCAGCCAACGTACCCTACTTCCCGTCAACATGTGGCGTGAATGTTTTTGTCAACAAATCTAAATGCGCGAGTCATGAAACGTATTAATGATAATCTTAAAGTCTAATAACCATTACACACGCTCGCAGATAGGAATATCCAATGACACCAAAACATGCGGAATTTCTACTGGCGGGTCTGTTCTCATAATCTCCCGTCTTAGAGATTACTTAGTGCGAACTTCATGAGAAGAAGTTTCATCTGCTTACGAGTACTCGCACATGACGGTCTGTATACTATATGTCCCATCATAGTATGTCATCCAACCGCAGAACTATATTTAAGAATATTGTCATAGTACTTCAAGGTTCTCATCATAGCGGGGAACTGTTATGACTTTATTAATTCGACAAATACTCTAGGATATTATTACATTATAGTCATGCAGAATAATGAACAATATGTAATATGATGTTTAATATTTAAATATATTAAATATTCATGTAATCAATGTACAAACAGTTAGTTTTAGTACATCAACTCCAATAGTCCATGCATTCGAGAAGATGCAGAGTCACAATGAATGTGAAAGAAAAAAAGAGTGAATGCGATTTACAATTCACTTCTAGAGATTACCAAGATACATGAAGGATAAAATCAGAAGTTGAAGAGAGATTGGTAAGAGAGATTCAAATCAGTTGAGGCAAATAAATATTCCCTCAACATGAAGTTTCTAGTGCAGGTATAACTGAAAAATCTAGAAGTGATAAAACCTGGAACCTCCTAAGGTATTAAAAGAAAGAGTGCTACCACTCAAGTCTCAAAGATGGATTTCCCCTTTAAAGGGACACATGCTGGTAGCAGAATACATGGTGAAGCATTCACCTCAAGCTAATGGAAGAAGGGTGTCCCACTGTCTATGAAGAGGATCCCCCAAATGTGGATTTGTAAAAATGCTAAGAAACCCACCACAACATAAAGGGCGGATATGAGAATGAGAGGGTATGACACCTACCATCGGGACAAGCCTGTGCATGCACGAGAAAGCCTAGCCGAACAGCCATGCGAAGGTGGAGAGCTAATTTCACGATGAAGATGTTGGGGATGAGCAGTTCCAGTAGTTAGTCTGGGTTGTATGTAATGTTTGAAGCCTACGGGCAATGAATTCCTCTAAGGCCTACGGGTCATGTAATACTTACGCCTACGGACCTTGTAAGGGTTCCACCTCACCCCTTGAAAGGTGGATTACCAAAATCAATAAAAAATGAAGGTTTTCGGGCCATTGGAGGTGTAGTATGTTCCATCCAGCCACAACTCTTATAATGATACGGAGAAGAGGTCACAACAGCAGATGAAGAGGAAAACAGAAATAAAAGAAGTCAGCCTTGGGGAGTAAAGAAGTGAAGAAATGTGCTGAGAATGCTACTCCTAAAAATTCAGTGCTGAAGGATGAAAAAAATGTCACTCTAGCGAATAAAAGATCCTTCTATTGTGGCCAAAACCGATGTTCTAGAGAAGGTTTACACACCAAACCAAAGAAGAAGTTTGAAAATGAGAAGAAAGAGTGTTTGATCATATGTCCCGATGAGCTTGAAATGGCTAAATAAAAGGAGAAAACTGAAAACAAAAAAGGTGCTCTAGTTTCTCAAGTAACGAAATCCAGTCTAGCTAAGATGGAAGCTAAAAAAAGAAGACACCCATGCTTCCCAAAGAAGAATAGATTTGTAAAATCAAGAAGCAAGCAAAAATAAGGAAGAAAAATTGATTTTTTTATTATAATGATGAACAAAGACAGAGAAAAAGGGGGGAAGGGAATGTGACAGTCGAAGACCATGGAGGTCTAAAGCGGTGAAAGCCAAAGGGCGTCCCCACAAATAATCATCTTACATTCCCCAGGTAAAGACCCAATACTAGAGAAAGAAATTAGACATTCTGCTTGATCTCCTTTTGAATATAGACAATCAGCTGCATTATTTTCCTCACACCACGTGTGCATAATCTCCACTCCTTGATGGATCAAACCTCTTAAAGATTTCATGATATAAGAGATGCTACAAGGTATAGGAGAGGATCCCAACAAGATAATCACTACTAAGTCTGAGTCTAATTAAATCACCGATAGGAGTAAGTTGTTTAAGTTGCTAAGTGTTAAACCAGTCGACAAAGCTAAGAGAGTTACCCATAAGAGGGTTTCCCTCACCATAATAGGCAGAGAGAGCTAAGATAGCGGATCCTCGGTGGTCTTAGATAATTCCCCTTCTGCTGATCATTACTTGAACACACGAACCATCTCTGTTGAGTTTAAGACCCTGAATTGGAGCCTTTCATCTCACCCATTGAATGAGGATATCCCTGTAGCTATAGTCTTGGTCAGATATGAGGTGTGATTCATAATAAAATGGGGAGTGATTGTCTAAAAAATGGGGAAGTGAAATAACATACAATTGAATGTTCTGATGTGTTTGTTAATGTCAATAGTTAGATATTTTTAATATTCATATCCCACATCGGTGTGGGTAATCTGTTGTACTCTTTTTCTCATCTATAAATTAAGCACCCTACCTCATTGTGAAGAATGAGTTTCCATTCTAACATGGTATCAAAGGGGTGTAATATTTCCAACGCCCCTCCCTTCCAGCGCTCCCTGCGCGACAAAACCCCTTCCACCCCGGGCCTATGTGCGACGGCTGATGACCCTCTCCACCCTTCCGTTCGAGAGCCCCCACGCGACGGTTCCCTTCCACGCCTGAGCTCCTGTGCAACGACCGACGACCCCCTTCCGCACCTCAGCCCCTTCCGCCCATCTGCGCCCTGCGCTACGACCCCTTCCGCCCCTTTCACGTCGCCTCCTGCGTGATAACCCCTTGTGCGACGACCTCCTGTGCGTCGCCCTCCCTGTGCGACGACACAACCCCCAACTCGTCACCCCTCCCTGTGCATCGAACCCTTCAGCATCGCCCCTTCCTATGTAGCAACCATCCAGCCGATCGCCTCTCCCTATGCGACACCCCATACCGCACAACCACACCCCTCCACCATTCATGATACTCTTTTTTCAACGACCTAATTGATATCTAGATGTTCTGGGTGTGTATTTTCAACACCTACTGTCCGGGCTTCCTCTGCCATGATTGATCCCAGTAAGTAACGACTCAGAACCGTTTGTCTACCTTTTGTGCACCTTCAGTACCTTCTCAACGTGCACATCTTCAGCGCTCAACGATCCTCTGTTTTTGGTCTTCTATCACCCGATGACATCATCAAACGCCAATGTTGCTCATGATGATCCTCTTGAAGCGTGTCTATCCCAACGGTCCACCTCATGGGATCTTGACTCTAGCGCCTCAAAGCATATCACTGGGGATGAAGGTGTTATTCAATCCTATCGTTCGACTTCAACTGGAGGTAATATTACCGTGTGGCTGGTGGACAGACAATGCAAATTGCTGGTTATAGGAGTTGTATGATTATATATGGCTTTATGCTATCTGCTGTTGCCTTAGTTCCCTGATGTCCTTCTAATTTACTATCTATTAGTAAACTTACAACTGATTTACAGTGCCGGACCATCTTCTCACCTACTTCGGTTATGTTTTAGGAGCATTCAACGACTCAGGTGCTTGGTAGTGGACGACTTCAGGGTGGTGTGTATGTGCTTGACTCTACCCCAGCGTTCACGTGTCCTGCCGCTTCTGCTCATGTCCTCCAACTTCATTATCACTTTAGTCATCCACCTGCCACCATTCTTCATAAACTTTTTTCTGGATTGAGTCCTCTTATTCCTTTTAACTGTGAGTCCTGCCATTACGCAAAACATCATCGGGTCACCTATGTTCCCCGTGCAATCCCCCATTCATCCACTCCTTTTCATTTGGTCCATTCTGATATTTAGGGACCCATTCCTTGTCAATCTGAATTGGGTTATCGATATTTTGTTACTTTCATCGATGAATTTTCATGAACGACTTAGGTCTATTTGTTGAAAAATCATTCTGAATTTTTTCACGTTTTTCGCTCCTATTATCAAGAAATCACCGCTTATTTTTTTTTGCTAAACTTCACTATTTGCGTTCTGATAATGGTCTTGAATATTTATCTGAAACTTTCCAGTCTTTTCTTGATGATCATGGCATTATCCATCAAACTTCTTGTCCCGATACACCTCAACAAAACAGTGTTGCAGAATGAAAGAACTGTCATCTATTAGAAGTCGTTTGTGCATTTTTATTTCAAAAAAAAGTTGACTGTTTTTTGGGAGATGCCATTCTCATACCACCCATCTTATCAACATACTTCCATCGTCTGTCTTGAGGGGGAGACACCATTCCATACTTTATCTCCAACTTCACCTCATTTTCTCCCTCTTTGCATTTTTGGGTGTGTGTTATGTTCGGGATATTCGGCCCTCAATTATCAAGTTTGATGCGTGCGCTCTCAAATGCATCTTTCTTGGCTACTTTCGAACTCAGCGTGGATATTGATGTTTCTCTCCAGATTTGCGCCGTTATGTTGTCTCGGGTGACGTTTCCTTTGTCGAATCCTCGGTTTTTTCTATTCCCGATTTCCCACCACCATTCGTCGTTCTTGATTTTAAAGTTATTTTATCATATTCTCTTGATACCTCACTAACCCCTTCTATTCCTAGTGATGTTGTCGGATCACGATTTGGTTAGGTATATACTCGCCGACCTTGTGCACCTACCACCCCGGCGCCTGATGCTGCTATCACACTGAAGTTGCCTATTGCGCTTCGCAAAGGTTACTGCTCTTGTTAGTTTTATCAGGGTTTATCTGTGCCTACCTCTCGTGCTATTGCAACACTGGCTGCTCACTTGACACTGTGGCTGAGGCAAAATCCCATTCCGGCCGGTTAAAGACAACGCATGATGAACTTCATGCCTTAGAAACCAATCATACTTGAGATCTTGTCCATCTCCCTTCAGATAAACAGGTTGTTGGTTGCAAGTTGATCTATATTGTGCGCGTCAGTGCCAATAGTTCTTTTAATCG
Organism: Viscum album; assembly: GCA_963277665.1. Classification (NCBI taxonomy): domain Eukaryota; kingdom Viridiplantae; phylum Streptophyta; class Magnoliopsida; order Santalales; family Viscaceae; genus Viscum; species Viscum album. The sequence continues at coordinate 144,654,836 of OY728150.1, forward strand.
TCTCAAAGTTCGACTTGTTTCCAAGGGTTATGTGCAGACATATGACATTGATTACCTTGACACCCTTTTTCCCATGATCAAGATGACATCGGTCGGCTTATTTATCTCTCTTGCCGCCATCTATCACTTGGCTCTCCATCAACTGGATGTTAAGAATGATTTTTTTCATGGTTTTGTTGATGGAGTTTATATAGAGCAACCATCGAGATTTGTTGCTCGGGGGGAGTCTTCCAAGGTTTGCCGCCTTTGTCGATCGTTGTATGACCTCAAACAATCACCTCGTGCTTGGTTCGGGCGCTTTTGCTCCGTTGTGCTTAACTTTGGTATGTGTCAAAGCATAAAAGATCCTTCCGTTTTCTATCATCAATCAACATCAGACAACATTCTCTTGATAGTCTATGTGAATGACATTGTTATTACTGGTAGTGATGACGCCGTCATTGGTTGACTCAAATCCTCCATCAAAATTTTCAAAGGATTTGGGTCCACTACGATATTTCCTGGGGATTGAGGCGATGTACTTCAGGAATTTTTCTATCTCATAGAAAGTATGTTCTTGATTTTTTACAGGAAACTAGAATGACTCGGGTCTACTCAGTTGACTCACCCTTTAAACCTAGAGAGAAGTCCCTATACTGACAGTGAGATGTTTTCTTCATCCGACAGATATGAACGACTTGTTGGGAAACTTAACTACTTGACAATGACTCGACCTGATACTGTTTGTGTGGTTAGTAAAGTGAGTTAGTTTATGGAATCTCAAACAAAAACGCAGTGGGAGGTTATTATTCACATTGTCAGATATGTTAAAAAGGAATCAGGTTTAGATCTTCTATATTCTGATTATAGGCATACAAATATTGAAACATTTTGTAATGCAGATCATGCCGGATGTCTATCTTATAGGAGATCTACATCTGGTTTTGCAGTATTTGTTGGAGGAAATTTTATTTCATGGCGAAGTAAGAAGCCAACAGTTATCTCCCGTTCTAGTGCAGAGTCGAGCATCGTGCAATGACATATGTGACTGCAGATATTATTTGGGCCCAACAAATTCTGCAGGAGATTGGGTATTCTATCAAGAAACTGACACATATCTGGTGTGACAATCAAGCTGCTATCAAAATTGCCACAAATCTGGTATTTTATGAACGGACCAAACATATTGAAGTTGATTGCCATTTTGTTCAATAAGAAGATCACCTTTGACCATGTTTACATCTTCGATCAACTTGCAGATGTTATCACATGAGTGTCTGAAATACGTGTCTAATTTTTGTGTAACAAGCTGGACATGATAAATATATATGTCTCAGCTCGAAGGGGGTGTTAAGAGTTAGATATTTTTAATATTTGCATCCCACATCGGTGTGGGTAATCTGTTGTACTCCTTTTCTCATCTATAAATTAAGCACCCTATCCTGTTGCAAGAAATGAGTTTCCATTCTTTGAATGTTTATAAAATATCTCGGAAATCTGTTCGTAAAGCCCAAAAAAAAAAAAAAAAAAAATTCAATTCAAAGTTTGTACCACATTGAGGATTTTATGTGGATGGCTTGATGCTTCTGTAAAATCACTTGTTTTCCAGACCAAGATCACCCACGTAGAATTAGTGATGTCTTACCGAAGCATAATTGCAAAGAAACATGTGGTGCCACCACCCTTTGGATGATGAAGAATAAATGGGGGTGAGGAAGGTTCTTTATTTGAGGAGAATAATAAGGGGGGAAATTTGCCCTTGGAATACTCCCCTTGGATCTAATGAAAAGGTGAACTTCTATTGGGAGAGAAACATTTTTCCTATTTGTATTTATTTTCATTATGGTGGAGAGAAAAATTGAACTTTTATGGAATATTTACATGCATTTATGTGTATCATGAAGTAAAATGTATTGACAACAGGTCTAATGTGGGTGATTGAAGCGACCTTTGGTGTGTGATTGTATTTATTATCAATGGTATTTGTTGTTAATAGATTATACCGATATGCATGTGTCATTGGGAAAGGAGTGATGGTTGATGGATTGGAGTATCCACCCACCAAAGTATAAGGGTAAGATTCCCATGCATTATGGGTAAAGGAGAGGAGCATGCTACCATTGAACATTTAAAGTAAGTTTTATATATTGTAAAAGGTACTTGGAAGTGCCAGCTACTTTGTGTGAAGTCTCTTAAACGGGTCAATTTTATGATCATGGAAAACAGTGAAAAGTACTGATCGAAGTGTTCAGTTTTGTCTACAACACCTTTGAAAATTGAGAGGGAAGCTGTCTACCTGGAAGCTTCAAAATATGAGATTACATGCAAGAAAAAGATGGCTGATAAATCTAAGAAGCCGTCCTAGGTTGCTACTACGATTAACTGCTAGAATCAGTGTTAATCGACACTTGGATGAAGGTTTCGAAGGTTGGAATTATACTACAGTGATTTTATGAATTCGAGCATGGAAATATCAGAAAAGTGGCAAAGGAACCTGTGCATAAACATCATTTGTCTTCTGCGCGCGTAAACATCATGAGTCTGTGTAAGCATCATCTGCTGAAGAATCACTAGTATTAATCCCTCTATGTAAATATGAATCTACTCGGAGTATGCTTGCGGGCCAGTCTGTGTAAACATTAACCCTTGATAAAAATTCCATATTTCTACAGACTGAAAAGTATATAGAATTCTGAATTTAATATCTGAAGAGTGAAACGATTAGGATGATGCGAAAGCTAATTTTCATGGATCAAAATGTCACAACATAAATGTGATACAAGCAATGGATTTTAGAGGAGCTGATCTTCAATTTGGAAAGGACGATAGTCTCGAAAATGGAGTTTCCTGAATTTATTTATTCTGATGAAAATATATTTCAGTTGATGCTTAAGCTGTATTCTCAAATGATCTAAACATCTTACTGTTGTAAATCCACGATCAATGACTAGTTTGATTTTGATGAATACGATGAGAATATATGCCATTTTTCTATTGAAGTTCGGATTTTCAAATAGCATATTTGAAAACCGTTATCTATTATCAAAATGGAATAAAACCTGAAGATTCATTAGCTGATTTGAAATGATCTACATAACACAAAGTGAAATGTGATTCAAGATGAAGAGAGATGAAGAATATTGAGCTGAGCTGTTATTCCAGATTTACAAATTTAAGGGTTATATTTGTATAGGTTTATTCAGATGCTCTCCGGTATATTTCTCATACATCAACGTTATTTGTGTGAGTTGTTTTAGTTGGATGATGAAGATTAGTTAAATCTATTTCAGTGGATTCATTTTGAGAAGAAGACGAAGTGTTGTGTGATTTTTCATATGACTTTGGAAGAATATTGAGGTATGGATTTCAGTGATGTATTTAGAGAAGAGGAAGAACTCGATCAATCTGTGAGAAAAATCTAGAATATCTATTAGCAGAGTGTTTTGAGAAATCAAATGAAAAATCATGGGCACTCTTGTAAACATATAGAAGACCAAGGTTGAGGAGACTAAGAATTTAACAATCATGGAGCACTCCAATGTACAAAAAAGTAAGATAAAAATGTGAATGAGATCATAGGCAATGATATTAGGGGATTTTCTATATTTTCAATGTAAGAATCCGGTTCTTCTTTGAGGTATGAATCTTTTATTTTCCATCAATTCTTAATTTAAATATTTAAATATGATCTAATATGAATGCCCTTTGAGGTCATGAAGGTAACAGGGGTGTCCGGGGCTGGTTCGGAGCCCGAAACCCAAGTTTGGGTTGAAATGACATGACGTGCAGTTAGAGTAAACCGTGCTAATTGGGTCACATGACCGTGCTAATTGGGACGCATGACCGTGCAGTCAGGTCTGCAATTTTGACAATGAGTTTTGACACGGTTTGCACACGGTTAGTAAAATTGTGCGAGTAAACCGTGTGGGTGCCCCTTCCCTACAACTGACTGTGAATGGTTGACATACGGTTTGTCAAACTTTGCGCCTAAACCTTGTGACCCCAATATTTTGGGTAAAATGACCATTTTATCCTTAAAATCCTATTAAACCTAAAACTAATTTCACTCTTCTCCCGCACAACACCCACGACCTTTTGAGCTTCCTCTTGATGGCTATTCTTGGAATTGAGATACATCCTCCGTTCGATCTCCGACTCAAGCTAATATGCCATGTTATTAGGTTTTTTGTTCGTTCTTAGACTTTCTTCCGATATGAGTCGAATCAGGAGCTGATACTGGACGAACTATCAACTACATACCTACGATAGGTGGTCTCGTGCCTTTCATTAAAAGTCGGGTGTGTTTATATATGTCATTGTGCCGCACACCCAATTTTCAGGCGTCGCCTTAAATGAAATTAAATCCTTGAGTTGCTAGGCATGACCTATGTAATTAAAGATGCTTGTTAATGATTGTCTAGGTTGAGAACTTTGAATTAAATAAAACCACCCCTTTGGGTGTGTTGGTTATATAGATGGACTACCACAAGTGGCCCTTGGAAATGGATACCTTTGGATGTGCCCCCTTTCCCCTTGCCTTGGGATGTGATTTGTAAATGAAATTGCAAATCAAATTGATGAATTGGTTTATGAATCAAATTGTGAATTGAATTGCAATATGAATTGTGAATTGCATATTGAATTGATTGATGAGAAGGGATAGATGACGATGACCCTTGGCCCATGCTATGTAAATGCTTGAGTCAACATGAATTGCTCTTTTTATAGATATGCCCATGCGAGTTAAGTGGAGTCTATGCTATGTAATAGTTTGTTAAGCATGAGATGCTAATCATAATGATTTTTCCCATGTGAGTATTTGAGAGGCAAGCCTTCCAAGCTTGGCCCGTGCCTTTAGCCACCCTTGGGGTGAGGTTTGAATTACAATGTTCTTGGTTTTGACTGTGACATGATTAAATGAATTGATTAAATGGTATTGACTTGATGGAATGATTATATGCCTTGGGTGACACATGGATTCGAATGATGAATGTCATGGACAGACTCATTTGACATTTATCATGCTTATGACTGAGTGATACTTGGACTCCTGTTATGGACTGCCAAAGATAGACTCATGAGAGGCTTGACTTATATGCCGAGTGATACATGGATTCATATGAAAATGCTATGGACAGACTCAAAGGGCATTTGAACATATATACCATGGGTGATACTTGAGCTCCCTTAGTGGACCGCCAAGGACGGACTCGAGTGACTGTGACTTTATACCACACCAAAAGCGATACCTGAGTTCTTGAGGATCTCTATGGACAGGCTCGTAGGATGTTAGTTATTTTATACCTGGAGTGACATTTGGATTACAACTTAGGGATGCCAAGGACGAGCTTGGGTTCTATATGGATTAATGAATGAAATGGATTATGACACATCTGTCAAGCCAAGACACAAGCTTGGATTCAGTCTTGACTTACACTTTATGGATGGTCTGTTTAGGCACCCTTGGACACATGTGCTTACGGGGAACACTGATCTTAATGCCAAGTTTTGAGACTTATTGATTAAATGAATTCTTTAATTAAATGAGCATGTTATAGATTGATACAGACCTGACTGTTAAATCCGAGACTTATTACTTAACTGAAATTGATTATCAAATGTGAATCTGGACTTATAGGATGCTTACTTTTGAGTACTTCCTCTACATATTATACTGCTACCTGCACATTGTTTGTTATATATATTACTGATTAGCACTTGACCTTGGGTGGTTGCCTACTGAGATTATATCTTACACCCCGTTTGGGTCACCTTTGGGTACTCAAACAGATTATATGATTGCAGGTATTGATAAGGGCAAACACTCTACTACAGGTTCTTAATTGCTGCTTGGGAACAGGGGAGCATGAGACCGAGCCGAGGTTTGCGATGCTAGTGGATAGTTTTTGGCATTTTTTGTACTTTTGCTCCATGTGTTGTACACCTACTATGTATACATGTTTTGGCTGCTTTATTAGAAACATATGACATGTATCATTATTTTGTATATGAGATTCCATCTGGCTTGTTTATCTATTCCTGCTGGTTATCTATTGTCTGCTTGTTATATCTCCTCTCGCTACTTGTATGTTATTGACTTTCCGCTGTGTTACATTCTGGTGATGTGGGCAGTCTCCTTACTGACACACTTAGACTCCTGCTGCTAGTCGGTAGCTTCTGATGTTTGAGGAGATGCGCTTCAGACCATGTGACCAACCGGTCTCGGGGCATTGTCGAGCGACATCCGGGTCTGGGACTTTCCAAAGTGGTATCATAGGGGTTCTTTTTCTAGTTTTCTTTATTGTTTGGCGACATTAGAAAGAGATAGGAAGAAATATGAGTTCAATAATGAATTGTGTCTGGACGTAGCTAACTTGCATACAAGAAATAACCAAATTGCCTCGAATTAAATTGATGTTTTCTGGATTTTGACTATTACAGTTGATTTGATTCCACTGTTGGGTGATGCACTTGATTTATGTTGTTATTATTGATATGATTACGTGTTCTATTATGTTGCAACCCGATGAGATGACGGTATGCCATCTCATAATCATATTAGACACTTGTTATAAATCACATGCCATGCATTTTTCCATGCCATTTAGGGTGCATTACTCATTGCATGCTGTTGTGATAGGTGTCGTGATAGTTATGCATGCTGTTGTGATATGTATACTAATATGTGTTATGGTATGAATTATATGGACACCATATTTTGGTTAATGAGGTGTATGGGCCCTCATGGATCAGAATTTGGTGAACCATTGGTCCAACCTTTTAAATTGAAATGTGATATAAATGAGAAATGAGCATGAATTCAAATGAAAAATGAAAATGAATATGTGAATTCAAGTGAAAATGAAATGGAAACTGAGTTGCTTATAGCAGAGAACTTGACCTAGACCCGACCTTAGTAATGGGCAGTAGGCAGTATCTCTTGCTTACATATGATCTGTACGTCGCCCAGACCTATCTCTAGGAGAAGACAAAGGGGTGTGTTCTTATAGAGGAATGCTTTTACTTATCCTGATTAAATATTTACGCCTTTGAGCTGCGAACCTTGATAATGATCTTGAACTGAGGTGTGTGTTTGACATTGTAGAGACATGCCACCACGACGACCTCCAATCATACGTCAGGAGGGTGGCGACGACCATACTCCAGAGGTGGTGGGCCATGAGCTACGAGTGGATCCTCTAGTAGTGCCTGTTGTGACACCAGTAGTTGTACCGAACACAGGTGCTAAGGCACAGTTCCGTGATGGGTTCTTTCGTTTCATGCAGATCATTCAGGGAGCACCGCGACCTGCCCCAACTATGGTAGAGTTGACGCGTGAGTACTAACAGCAACATCCACCCACGTTTTCAGGGGATAGTGGACCATAGGTTGCAGGGTCATGGTTAGAGACCGTGCTATCTATCTTCGAGCATCTAAATACGCCTCTCGAGAGGAGGATAAAACTCGCTATGTATATGCTACGTGATTCTACCAAGAGATGGCGGGATGTTATTACTTAGACGGATCGTCATTGGGAGATGGCCTGGAGGGATTTTCATATGGCATTCTATGATTATTTCTATCCCGAGATGTTGAGGGCCGATAGAGCCTGAGAGTTCTTGCACCTAGAGCAGGACGTTCTATTAGTTATGGATTACTCGACCTGTTTTACTGTGCTCTAGTGCTTCGCACCTGTTTTGATGGGCGATGAGCTATTGAAAGCTAGGCGATTCAAGGATGATCTCAGGTATGGTATCCGATCGTAGGTGAATGTATTTGGGATGACTCGCGTGTTTGGGATAGTAAATCAGACGCTTATCATAGAGCATAACCTAAGAGAGGCTGGGGGTGTGAGCTAGGGTGGTTCGGCTTCTCAATCTGGGACTATATTGATCGATAGTAGGAAGCATCATCTGGAGTTTCCACGCAGTGATATTAGTAGTTAGAGCACATACTCAGGTAGCCAGGTGAGGTGCTAACAGTGCTGTAGGCCGGGACATATGAGGCCATAATGTACGGAGGACCCTATTGAGTGCCGATCATGCAACAAGATGGGTCCTCTATAGCGCTTCTACAGAACGTTTCCTCCGACAACCAGTGAGAGACAGTCCGTACTGACTCCACATTCTGGAGTAGGGTCATCAACTTCTCATCAGGCAGGGAGCTGGACTACAGCTGGCTGGTCAGGCCAAGGTGGTGGTTGTGGCTGTGGTAGTCAGACCCCAGTTTCACAGCGACAATAGGGTAGATCTGCTCAGGGTAGCAAGATAGTATCATAGGGCTGCAGTTCAGGTCAGATGTACGCAGTGCAACAAACCCTTGAGGAGTAGGATCCCATACCTTCTACTATCAGAGATACTATTATAGTAGTCTCTACTTTAGCTTCTGCACTTTTTTGATACATGGACTTCACATAACTTTATATCTGTGCCCATTGTGGAGAGCCTTGAGCTTAGTGTTCAGACTTTTAATGGTTTTATGACACTTAACACTATGTTGGGGACTAGAACAGAGGGTGTACGTCAGTACAGGGAGTTCCCCCTTGAGATAGGCGGGTATCACTTCTTATGGGACCTCTTTGACCTTGAGATGACAGGTTTTGACATCATTCTCAGGATGGATTAGTTGACCTCATTTCATGCCTTCATTGACTGCTATCGTCGCATGGTGACCTTCACATCACCAGAGGGCAGAGCATTTATTCACAAGGGTGAATGAGATGTATATGAGATTCGAGCTGGACTTGAGCATCGTGGGCTGGGGGGGATGACAACCCAGATGGTCAGAGAACTTTCCAGACAGATTTTCCTCTAGTGGTTGATCGTTTCATGGACATTTTTTTGGATGAATTTTTAGGATTACCTCTAATGAGAGAGGTAGAGTTCTCTATCGAGCTAGTTCTCGGAACTGCACCTGTATCCATTCCTCCTTACATGATGACTACTACTGAGAAACAATATCTCAAGAGGCTGCTAGAGGATTTAGAGGAAAATAGTTTTATCCGACCTAGTACTTCTCAGTGGGGTTTGTAACACCCCGAGCTTCCATGATACGCTTCTCATTCAATAATGCAATAGCTTGCATTGTACACAACTTCGAGTTCTAAAACACCGCGACTAATCAAAGTAGCCGTTATGAATAGTAATAACCACTTTTTAAAATTATAGAAATTTTATATTTCAAAATGGACTTCATTTTTGTATTCGTAATATCGAAATTATCCTAAGTTGAATTTTTTGTAACTTTCTGAGAACTTCCAATTTTTTTATGAATAGTGAAAAATACTTAAAACAACTTTTTTAATCAAAATAATTTATAGTGATAAATTATACTATTTAGTGGGTTTAATGTATAATTAGAATACATTTTTACCGTTTTATCCAATGGTGGTCATTAGAATTAATTTAACATTGAAATTGGATATAAACAATTGCCAATCTTTTGATATAAATTGTTTCTTAAAAACACGCAATTTGTTGTAACAGCGGGAATTAATTATAAAATTAATTAATGCAACTTATATGTTTGGAATTTTGTAAAATAGACATCATTTTTGAATTTGGAATATCAATTATAGCTTAGGGTGAAATTTTGGCCTTGTTCTGAAAAACTTCAATTTTTGATGAATAGTGAAACCACTAAGTGGTAGTTAAATAACTGATTTTTCGTTTAAATGAAATATTACCACTTCTGTGATTTGATTTTCAAAAATCCAACATACATGGTTGTCATTAAGAAGTAAAATGTGGTTCAATGAGACTAAAATAATTTTTGGTGAATAGTAACTTTTAAGTTCTTAATCGCGATTAGAGGTAATTAGTGTAGTTTAAGGTAAAAATAATGTTTTAATAATATGAGATGAGCTTGACACTTGTCCTACTCCTATTGGATGAGTCATGGCCGACCAAGACAACCCATGAGTCAACTTGGGGACACCATGGAGCCACTTTGGTTGGAAAATGACATTAATATATATTTATTTAATGTTAAAATTAAATTGACACAAACATGAGTTGTTTTACTAAAACAGTTTTTAAGTGGGGTTACACAAGTCCAAATTTTGATTATAAATATTCATTAGAAAGATAAATAGATTTCCTACATCATAGTATTTTTTTTATAATTTTTAGACATTAAATAAATTAAATTTATTATGACATCATTATGATGCAGCGATGACCTCATTATTTAACGATTTAAATAAAATGAGAAGATAATGCAAAATCCAAGGCTTACACTTGTCCAAAGCCTATTGGATGAGGAGATTTCGAACCCTTATCACCTTATCCACGAATTATATAAGTGTGAGACCTTTAGAATCCGAAAAGCATTGTATAATAATGTAACATTTCAATCTTTCCAAAAGAGCCCCTCCTCTCCACTTATAAAAGGCCCCCACCTCTCCCACCTTATTCACACCTTCAAGCCATTTGGCTCGGCCAACCTCTGCCCAAATACTCTCCCAACTTCCCCCTCTTACTCCTAGAAGCCTCACTTTGGGCAGAACTCTTCTCAAGGAAGCCTTTGGGCTCAAATCAAAAAGAGTTACCCGATTTTGAGGTAATGTCTTCTCTAATGTTGTTTTGTTTTATTTTTCTTCTCAAACCCCCTAAACTCTTTTTATTCATTTCTTTTGTAACAACACCAGTATCCTAAATATACTAGGATGTTGTTATAATAAGGATTCGAGCTACACTTACACATACATACATCTAATGGTTAATGAACATACGGTTTCTGTGGATGGCGAATTTCTGCCTCACGAAACGATGATTGTTCAACACTCATATAACACCTTCAAAGGTGGCCATTAAGATGTCACTATTTTTATATATGATATATAATATGTTTATGTTTTAATTATTCTTCTGTATTTCTCATTTATGGAATATTTTATGATTTCCATTATGGGTAAAACGCGATAATCTCATTTTAGGAAGTGCGGACTACCACCCCCTCAAAGTGATGTGAATCGTTAATGCCATATGTGGGATGTATAAAGGATGGAGTAAATGATATTATATATGATATTATACTGGAACTATATTATACCTTTATATAATTATGATTTCATTACATTAAATATGAAATAGAAATGAAAGTAGCGTTCATGCGTACGTACGGCTTACCGTCTCCATGAACGGTGCATTTCATTTCTTACCTCTAAATGTTACGTAATATTATGAATGAATGTATATACGAGATATATATGATATATATGATATCTAAATCATGAATATAATTCTGGATATAATGGATATTTCACCACATGAACAAATTGTAATTATAAGAAGGTTATTGTTGACACAAGTACCAAAGATCGACAAAACGACCGTTATTAACTTAAATAATTACATAATGTTCATAACATGGTAATAAGTGATATAAAAGGAATAATGAACATGAAAAAGGTTCTTAAGTAAATATAAATTAACTCTAGTTTATTATTCAGGAGGTTAAAGAACGGTCGAGTCAGGACAGGACGCAAGGTAAGGGAACTTCTTAACCCAATTTCTATTCTTTGGGTTAATCTCCTACTTTCAAATTATGTCATGATATTATTATGTCCTATATTGTATTTTTAAATTATTTATGTGTACTTATAGTGAATACACATAATAGACCTACTTTATAAAGAATGATCTTTTTAAGGACTTCGTCTCAATCCCCTTTCATTGAGGCATATTTGGTTTTATACACAACTTTCATTTATACGGTGTATAAACCCCTTTGACTTTTATGTTTATTCAAAAGGAATCTTTTTTATACGAAGCGTTTTACTAAACGACAAAAGAGAATGTTTTTATTTCCGTACTTATGCGGAGACAACGAATTCTCCGCCGCCGTGACCATTATTTGAGTTTCGGCTTCCTCTACAAGCCATCACTTTTTTAATGAAAAATAAATACAAAGTTTTAACTTTATTTTATTTTGGTTTTGAAAATGGTTTTGAAAACGTTTTTATTATATCAATGAGTTGTATTGATATCTTGTGATTGAAATGTGGAAATGTTATGTTTCATTTATGCATGTTTTATGTGATACGATTATGTTATGGTTTATGATATGTTTAAACCTATTCATATGAGGAATGCATTGGACTTAATAAGTGACGGGTGGAGCCCGCTATAGCTCCTCGATGCATCGGCAGGTCTCATGAGACAAACTAGTGTCTTGGCACGAGGCCTTGACAAAATCTTATTTGTGGTCTTGGCACGAGGCCCTGACTACGTGGTTATGATAGTCTGGCATTATGCATTCCATCATTATGAAAGTGGTTATTGATATTGCATGTGATTATTCGACCAGTAGAATATCCATGTAAATGACATTATCTCATTTTACTTTTGCCATATTATGTTGAAGTTCATGTTTAAAAGGCTTTTGTTTTAGTTATACATTGTCTTAAATGTTAATGTTTATTTATGAAAGCTTCAGAAAAACACTGGATTATATTTGAGCTATTTTAAACGTAAGTATCTTCTAAAAATTTGCATCGGCAGGTCTCATGAGACAAACTAGTGTCTTGGCACGAGGCCTTGACAAAATCTTATTTGTGGTCTTGGCACGAGGCCTTGACTACGTGGTTATGATAGTCTGGCATTATGCATTCCATCATTATGAAAGTGGTTATTGATATTGCATGTGATTATTCGACCAGTAGAATATCCATGTAAATGGCATTATCTCATTTTACTTTTGCCATATTATGTTGAAGTTCATGTTTAAAAGGCTTTTGTTTTAGTTATACATTGCCTTAAATGTTAATGTTTATTTATGAAAGCTTCCGCATTATTGTTATCCTTACTGAGCATCTGAGCTCACCCCTTTCAATGTTTTAATATTTTCCAGGATGTGAAGAAGTATTTTATGAATGACCTGTAGGGATAGTCAGAAGTGGATATGAGTGTGGACTATGGAGACTTTGTTATTGTAGTTTTTCACTTTATGATGTAATGTAACGTTTACGAATGTATCTAGTGTTTCTAAGGCTACTAAACTAATCGGTCTTTCGGGACTTGATCTTTTGTGATCATGCCAATGTTACGAAGTAATGCACCGACTCTGGGTAGCTGGGGTCGGGGCGTTACAGTTGGTATCAGAGGTAGTTTAGTACTAACCTTGGAAGCTAGATTTAGATAAACTCTGATTAGAGCACATAGCCCAAAGATAGACTTTGAGGATTAGTATAGAAGAACTTCCTAGAATTTTGTTATTGTAGAGATTTTGTGAGTTTTCCGAGCAATACATCCCTGTCTGGATACGAGCAAGTAGAGGCGGCTCTGGCACAGATGTACCTAGGGGTAAAACCCGAAAACACCGCTTTGAGCTAGAATCGAACGGGAACTAGTGCACGACAACGGACCTTGCTGCACTCTTGGTTACGACACTCCCGGGGGATATGCTTTGGATAATTCTCATTTTCTTTATAAACCACTATGAAGGGTTATGAGTATATACTTTCTCAAAGGAAACATTTCTTTTTATGATTATGGATTATATCCATAAATAGTTCAATTTATGTTAAGTGTTTTATAAGTATGAGATTATGTATTTTGATTCATAAACTGATCTAGTTTATGCAATTGTTTAGAAATGGTGCCTAGTGGAAGAAATGTAAACCGTATTAATGCGCACACTCCATGTAGGGATTGCCCTCTTGCTCAAGATAATTATAGTGGGGATGGTGATGCAACTGGTGCCGATCAGCTAATCACCATACTGGGACAACTTACTCAGGTTATGAATAATAACCTTACTCGTATGGAGCACCCTGATCCGCAACGTGGAGGATCAATGCTAGACCGTTTCATGAGGCAACAACCACTTACCTTCAATGGGGGTACAAATCCGTTAGTAACTGAGCAATGAATAAACTCCTTAGAGAAAATATTCCATGCCTTGGGGAGTAGCGAAAGGGAGAAGGTTGTCATGGCAGTTTACCGCCTCACTGGAGATGCTGATCAGTGGTGGTCGCTGATTCAAAACACAAAGGAAGATGATGACGTATCGAATATGGAATGGAGGGAGTTCAAAGAGCTTTTCATAGAAAAATACTTTCCTCGTGACCATCGAGCAGATATGTAAAGGAAATTTTTGAGTTTGAGGTAGGAGGAGGATGAGGATGTCGCAAAGTATGAGGCTAACTTTACAAGGTTAGCGAGGCATGCTGCCGATTATATACGTAACCCAAGGAGTAAGATTGTTCGTTTCTTTGATGGGTTAAAACCATTTCTCCGTCGATCTTTAGTATCACAATCCTTCTCATCATACGAAGATATTGTCTCGTGTGCTATCAAGACAGAAAATGAATTCTCTAAGTCTTATGACAACAAAGTAAAGCAAGAGAAGAAGAGAACGGTGGAACAAGAGACAGATAAAGGGAAAAAGGGAAAGAAGGATTTTCCATTATGTGATAATTGTGGGAAGAATCACCCTGGTACGTGCCTAAAAGGAATGTGAGTTTGTTATAAATGTGGAGAAAAGGGTCACCAGGCTCGTGATTGCAAGGGAAAGAAAGAGACTGTCAAAGTTGAATGCTACAATTGTAGGGAAATGGGGCATTATGCAAATGAATGTCCTAAGCGTCAGGGAAACTTACCTCAGAAAAGGCCAAGGAATCAGGGACAATCTTATGCTGTTACTACAGTTGAAGCAGAATAACTAATGTATTGGTGCTTTTGGACTCATGGATTATATTTTGGTTATTAGAATAATGTGATATATATATAAGGATTGTACTGCAGTACATGTTGATTTCAGTAAGGTTTTAATATGATGAAGGTAATCATATTTTTAGTATGTGACAAAAGAGAAACTTTAATTTGTCTGGGGAATCTGATGTTACAATTGATTTTGGAATTTAGAGACCTTTTAGAGAAAGTCTGGACAGAAGTATTTTGGATAACTATAAAGGTTGGAATGGATTATATTTTACATTGGATACTATTGTTAAGGTTATTTTTGGATATTTATAAAAAGGAAAACACGCAGACCGAGTGACAACCCATCGCGTCGGATAAAGCTGTGGGAATCGAACCCACAACCATAGTGCGATTGGGATTAATCGCCTACCACTGGACTACATGAAGTCCCTGGTTTTTACAAAATAGTTTTTCTAATCTAAATGGTATGTGTTAAAATTTGGAACCTTATACAATTAGGATAAGTATAATATTTTTGAGTTCTATTATCTTTTTGAGTGAAAGATGAGTTAAAGGTTGAAACTCTAATTGTCAAGTATAAATATATATATACCTATCTCTTATTCAATGAATAAATTAATTCTTAAACATTAGTAAAGGGATATTAAATCAAAAAAATGTGTTATCCTAATACCTTATGTCTTGTTGAACTGATGATATTTTAAATCAACATAGATTGAATGCTTTGAGGCCCTTAATTTGACAGTTGATTGTGATTGATGACCTCAATCACTCCCTACAAATATTTACATTTTTCCTCCAATTATATGTCTCTAATTGCCACTAATGTTCTCCTAATCGAGATCATAATTGGGTGGTGACCTTTTCATTTCCCTTTCCCTCTTCTTAAGGCTAAATTTTATTAATCTTATTTCCGATGTGGGTTTTCCTCAAAGGTATTTTCTCTTTTTAACCTTTTACTTTCAAAGAAAAATTTCAAATTGCGAGGACGCAATTTATTGAAGGAGGGGAGAATGTAACACCCCGAGCTTCCATGATACGCTTCTCATTCAATAATGCAATAGCTTGCATTGTACGCAACTTCGAGTTCTAAAACACCGCGACTAATCAAAGTAGCCGTTATGAATAGTAATAACCACTTTTTAAAATTATAGAAATTTTATATTTCAAAATGGACTTCATTTTTGTATTCGTAATATCGAAATTATCCTAAGTTGAATTTTTTTGTAACTTTCTGAGAATTTCCAATTTTTTTATGAATAGTGAAAAATACTTAAAACAACTTTTTTAATCAAAATAATTTATAGTGATAAATTATACTATTTAGTGGGTTTAATGTATAATTAGAATATATTTTTACCGTTTTATCCAATGGTGGTCATTAGAATTAATTTAACATTGAAATTGGACATAAACAATTGCCAATCTTTTGATATAAATTGTTTCTTAAAAACACGCTATTTGTTGTAACAGCGGGAATTAATTATAAAATTAATTAATGCAACTTATATGTTTGGAATTTTGTAAAATAGACATCATTTTTGAATTTGGAATATCAATTATAGCTTAGGGTGAAATTTTGGCCTTGTTCTGAAAAACTTCAATTTTTGATGAATAGTGAAACCACTAAGTGGTAGTTAAATAACTGATTTTTCGTTTAAATGAAATATTACCACTTCTGTGATTTGATTTTCAAAAATCCAACATACATGGTTGTCATTAAGAAGTAAAATGTGGTTCAATGAGACTAAAATAATTTTTGGTGAATAGTAACTTTTAAGTTCTTAATCGCGATTAGAGGTAATTAGTGTAGTTTAAGGTAAAAATAATGTTTTAATAATATGAGATGAGCTTGACACTTGTCCTACTCCTATTGGATGAGTCATGGACGACCAAGAAAACCCATGGGTCAACTTGGGGACACCATGGAGCCACTTTGGTTGGAAAATGACATTAATATATATTTATTTAATGTTAAAATTAAATTGACACAAACATGAGTTGTTTTACTAAAACAGTTTTTAAGTGGGGTTACACAAGTCCAAATTTTGATTATAAATATTCATTAGAAAGATAAATAGATTTCCTACATCATAGTATTTTTTTTATAATTTTTAGACATTAAATAAATTAAATTTATTATGACATCATTATGATGCAGCGATGACCTCATTATTTAACGATTTAAATAAAATGAGAAGATAATGCAAAATCCAAGGCTTACACTTGTCCAAAGCCTATTGGATGAGGAGATTTCGAACCCTTATCACCTTATCCACGAATTATATAAGTGTGGGACCTTTAGAATCCGAAAAGCATTGTATAATAATGTAACATTTCAATCTTTCCAAAAGAGCCCCTCCTCTCCACTTATAAAAGGCCCCCACCTCTCCCACCTTATTCACACCTTCAAGCCATTTGGCTCGGCCAAACTCTGCCTAAATACTCTCCCAACTTCCCCCTCTTACTTCTAGAAGCCTCAATTTGGGCAGAACTCTTCTCAAGGAAGCCTTTGGGCTCAAATCAAAAAGAGTTACCCGATTTTGAGGTAATGTCTTCTCTAATGTTGTTTTGTTTTATTTTTCTTCTCAAACCCCATAAACTCTTTTTATTCATTTCTTTTGTAACAACACCAGTATCCTCAATATACTAGGATGTTGTTATAATAAGGATTCGAGCTACACTTACACACACATACATCTAATGGTTAATGAACATACGGTTTCTGTGGATGGCGAATTTCTGCCTCACGAAACGATGATTGTTCAACACTCATATAACACCTTCAAAGGTGGCCATTAAGATGTCACTATTTTTATATATGATATATAATATGTTTATGTTTGAATTATTCTTCTGTATTTCTCATTTATGGAATACTTTATGATTTCCATTATGGGTAAAACGCGATAATCTCATTTTAGGAAGTGCGGACTACCGCCCCCTCAAAGTGATGTGAATCGTTAATGCCATATGTGGGATGTATAAAGGATGAAGTAAATGATATTATATATGATATTATACTGGAACTATATTATACCTTTATATAATTATGATTTCATTACATTAAATACGAAATAGAAATGAAAGTAGCGTTCATGCGTACGTACGGCTTACCGTCTCCATGAACGGTGCATTTCATTTCTTACCTCTAAATGTTACGTAATATTATGAATGAATGTATATACGGGATATATATGATATATATGATATCTAAATCATGAATATAATTCTGGATATAATGGATATTTCACCACATGAACAACTTGTAATTATAAGAAGGTTATTGTTGACACAAGTACCAAAGATCGACAAAAGGACCGTTATTAACTTAAATAATTACATAATGTTCATAACATGGTAATAAGTGATATAAAAGGAATAATGAACATGAAAAAGGTTCTTAAGTAAATATAAATTAACTCTAGTTTATTATTCAGGAGGTTAAAGAACGGTCGAGTCAGGACAGGACGCAAGGTAAGGGAACTTCTTAACCCAATTTCTATTCTTTGGGTTAATCTCCTACTTTCAAATTATGTCATGATATTATTATGTCCTATATCGTATTTTTAAATTATTTATGTGTACTTATAGTGAATACACATAATAGACCTACTTTATAAAGAATTATCTTCTTAAGGACTTCGTCTCAATCCCCTTTCATTGAGGCATATTTGGTTTTATACACAACTTTCATTTATACGGTGTATAAACCCCTTTGAAATTTACATTTATTCAAAAGGATTTCTTTTATAGTTATGATATTTTTAAATGATTTCAAAAAAGAGACATTTCTATCAAATATATGAAAATCCAGTGCAAATGTATACGTATTTAACGCAAGCTTAAAAATGTTTTCAGAAAACCCGACTCTCGAGTATGTTAGACAGGAAGGGATTGGGCGTGGACCCATCATGGCCTGTAATTAGTCGAGCAGTCTCAGAATTAGTTATTTTGTTTTCAGAAGCTTGCATAATTTTTTCAGAAAAACACTGGATTATATTTGAGCTATTTTAAACGTAAGTATCTTCTAAAAATTTGCATCGGCAGGTCTCATGAGACAAACTAGTGTCTTGGCACGAGGCCTTGACAAAATCTTATTTGTGGTCTTGGCACGAGGCCTTGACTACGTGGTTATGATAGTCTGGCATTATGCATTCCATCATTATGAAAGTGGTTATTGATATTGCATGTGATTATTCGACCAGTAGA
This sequence comes from Viscum album, assembly GCA_963277665.1. Classification (NCBI taxonomy): domain Eukaryota; kingdom Viridiplantae; phylum Streptophyta; class Magnoliopsida; order Santalales; family Viscaceae; genus Viscum; species Viscum album. Next base: position 144,673,693 of record OY728150.1, read on the forward strand.
ATATCCATGTAAATGACATTATTTCATTTTACTTTTGCCATATTATGTTGAAGTTCACGTTTAAAAGGCTTTTGTTTTAGTTATACATTGCCTCAAATGTTAATGTTTATTTATGAAAGCTTCCGCATTATTGTTATCCTTACTGAGCATCTGAGCTCACCCCTTTCAATGTTTTAATATTTTCCAGGATGTGAAGAAGTATTTTATGAATGACCTGTAGGGATAGTCAGAAGTAGATATGAGTGTGGACTATGGAGACTTTGTTATTGTATTTTTTCACTTTATGATGTAATGTAACGTTTACGAATGTATCTAGTGTTTCCAAGGCTACTAAACTAATCGGTCTTTCGGGACATGATCTTTTGTGATCATGCCAATGTTACGAAGTAATGCACCGACTCTGGGTAGCTGGGGTCGGGGCGTTACAGGGTTCACCAGTCCTTTTTGTGAAAAAGACTGACAAAAATCTTAGGCTATGTGTAGATTATCAGAAATTCCACTAGCTGGCGGTTAAGAATTGGTATCCTCTACCGCAGATAGATGATCTCCTCGACCAGCTCTGAGGAGCTCGGATCTTCTCAAAGATTTATTTGAGATCCGGTTATCATCAGGCGCGTTTTAGACCATCAGACATGCCTCATATAGCCTTTTGTAGTAGGTATGGTCTATATGAGTATCTGGTTATGCTGTTCGGTCTCACAAACACTCCAATGGTCTTCATGACATTGATGAACTGAGTGTTCCATCCTTATATTGATTCATTTGTGGTGGTTTTTGTGGATGATATCTTGGTGTATTCTCATAATCAACACGAACATGCCAAACATCTTGAGATCGTATTGAATACACTAAGTGATCATCAGTTATATGATAAGATCACAAAATGCCACTTCTGGATGGATCTGATTCACTTCCTAGGTCACATTATCTCAGTGACAAGAGTATCAGTAGAATTAGAGAAGGCGCGAGCTGTAGTTTCTTGGGAGTATCCCAAGAACATCTTTGAGGTACAAAGTTTCTTGGGGCTAGCTGGTTACTACAAGCATTTCATACAAGACTTCTCACGTTTAGCGGTGCCGCTTAAGGACCTGACTAAGAAGAGTGTGAAGTTTGTATGGTCACATTCCTGCGAGAGAGATTGACTTCAGTGCCGATACTGATTTTTCCAGAGCCAGACATGAGTTACATTGTGTACTACGATGCATCAGGTATCGGGTTAAGAGTAGTGCTTATGCAGGGAGATAGAGTCATGGCGTACGAGTCTCAACAATTGAGGCTACATAAGAGGAGTTACCTAACACATGATCTCAAGATAGATGCGGTTGTTCACGCATTGCGCTGTTGGAGACATTACTTACTTGGAGAGCATTTTGTGGTATACCCAAACCACAAAAGCCTCAAGTACATATTTACACAGTGTGATATGAATCTAAGGTAGTGAAGGTGGGTTGAATACCTATAGTATTTTTACTTCAAGCTTGCTTACACATCTGGTAAAGGAAACGTAGTAGCTGATGCACTGAGTAGGAGGACTCAGATATAGACAATTCAGCAGGCTAGTAGCAAGTGTCGGCTCATGACTTTGTTTTCTGAGATACACTTGGAGGTGCACGACAGTCAGGGGCAGACTTATCTATCATTCTTATCTATTATCTCTACCCTTCTGGACAGAGTGAGGATGAATCATCTATCGGACTCAGAAGACCTAGTCCTACGGGAGATTCTAGCAGGTGAGGACACTCCTCTTAGTTGGACCATAGGAGAGGATGAGATATTGTGAGTACATGGTCGCGTATGGGTCTCTTAAGACATGTATGAGGAGCTGATGTGAGACTTTCATACTTCAGCTTGGACAATGTATCATGACGTCACCAAGATATATCAGGATTTACATCGATAGTACTGGTGGCTGGGTATGAGAAGAGATGTTGCTGGTTTTGTCATGAGGTGTTCCACCCGTTAGCTGGTGAAGGTGGAACACTAGTGACCAACCATATTTTTACAGCAGTTACCCATCCTTGAGTGGAAATGGGTTGAAGTTGTGATGGATTTCGTGATAGGTTTACAGAGGTCGCCTCGACGTAATAATGGTGTATGATTTGTTGACAGGCTCACAAAAGCTGCACATTTACCACCGATCAAGGAAACCTCCAGTGTTGATGAGCTTGAGAGGTTATATATCTATGAGATAATATGACTTCGCAGGGTCCCACACACTATCATTTTAGATAGGGATGTTTGGTTTACTCCACAGTTCTGGTAAGGGCTACAGAGGGTGTTAGGTACACAGGTGCTTCTGAGCATGACATACCACCCCCAGATAGATGGCTAGTTAGAGTACACGATTCAGGTACTTGAAGACATGCTGTGGGCATGCATTCTAGATTTTGGAGGCTCTTGGGAGAGCCATATACCCCTAGTTGAATTTGCCTACAACAATAGATTTCAGGCTACTATACAGATGACGCCTTATGAGGCTTTGTATGGTTGGCCATGCTGATCACCCCTATGTTGGTTAGAGGTAGGAGAGTGCTGAGACCTTGTCTTGTTTAGGTGACTACAAAATAAGTTCAGTTAATACAGAAGCAGACGACTACTGTATAGTCTTGTCAGAAATCTTACGCCGATTTTTGTAGGAGACCTCTAGAATTTGAGGTCAGGGATTGAGTTTTTTTACGTGTTTCATCGAGGCTGGGACATAAGAGAATCATGAGACATGGTAAGCTTTCACCACGGTATGTCGGGACGTTCGAGATTCTGGAGAGACTCGGGCCAGTAGCCTATTGGTTGCAGTTACCTCAGAGGTACCGATACATGCACGACGTCTTCCATGTTTTTAGTTGCAACGTTACTATTTAGACTCATCTCACGCCTTTCAACACGAGGAGGTTGAGCTTCAGAAAAATGTGTCCTTTGAGGAACATCCTATTCGTACTGTGGATCGTAGCTCAAAGGTTCTCTGAGGCTAGTCCGTTCCTTTAGTGTGGGTTCTATAGCAGCATGATCGAGTACAAAATGAGACCTGGGAACGGGAGGCCGATATACAATCGTAGTGGCCAGAGTTATTCTCAAATCATGCTTCACCACTCTTGGAAGGGCAATTAAAGGGAGAATTACTTTAAGGGGGAAGTTTGTAAGAACCCAGTTCTTCTTTGAGGTATGGATCCTTTATTTTCTGTCAATTCTTAGTTTAAATGTTCAAATATGGCCTAATATGAATTCCCTTTGAGGTCATGGAGGCAACAAGGGTGCCTGGGGCTGGTTCAGATCCTAAAACCCAAGTTTGGGGTGAAATGAACTGGCGCACGGTTAGAGTAAACCGTGCAAATTGGGCTGCATGGTCATGTGACTAGGTCTTCAATTTTGAAAGTGGGTTTTGGCTCGGTTAGTAAAACCATGCGAGGTTTGTTGTTTAAGTCATGATGTCATGTTGGGTTCTCCCTTAGCCCTTAAAAGGGGGTTTATAAAACACTATTTTGTTGAATACTTTATTGATAATAAATGACATAATTTACTCACATTATTCTAAATATTTTCATTTATGAAATATTTGGGATTAGATCATTCATTTGAAAATTTGATTAAAATTCCAGTTTTACCCTTTTAAAATGAACTATAGTATTTCGCACATAAATATTTTAATATGAATTATGTGAACTTAAATTTTTGTAAAAGTGTTCCTCACTTAATTTTATACAACTTTTATTCAGGACACTAGAGCTAAAGAGTGCATTTGGTTGGTGCAAATGGGTCATGAAGTCAAAGTTGGGCTGGACTCTCCAGAATGGACATGGGTTCTATATTTGGGCCATAACTTCTTCATCCATGCTTGGATTAGGCCCAAATTTTGAGAGGAGCTCGAAGATTCATTTTTACAAAAATCATCCTTCTGGAAGGAGAGCTGGTTCACGCGTTTTGGAGGTCAAATGGCCTGTGCAAGTTGTATTAAAATATTTGGCTGAGATTCCCCAATCACACTTGAAACCTCTTTAAACCTAGCATCCCCTCCACTCTATAAATTAGTGTTTTTCTCATTTATAGGGGTTGGGGGGACGTGAATTAGGATATTGGAGGAATATTATAATTGGTTTCACCCAAATTCTCCAACCATTTTAAGAGGGGTAGCTCTTGAAGCAATGATCCCCTCATCGAAGCCTCATTCTCTTCTTCATGTTGTAATATTTTCATTTGTGTATTAAAATTCATTGTTCTTCTTTTATTTCTTCTATTTTATTATGTTTTATTCAAATTTCTTCTTCTATTAATCTTCCTATTTGGGATATAATTTTGAGTAGAAGCGTGATTGGGTTATACCCATTATAAACCGTTGTAAATGCAATTCGCTTCTACGATGATTACACCACCCATGGAAGAGTAGTCTTTTTAGTAATCAATCTATCTCTTAACTTATTCATTCATTTATTTTGAATCAATGAGCTACTATAATTCACTTAATATGATATATTCATTGAGTTTTCAATTTAAATGAAACTAATCAAGCAATTGAACAATAACCACAAATCACGCGAGGTCGAGAATTGTGTGAATTGTGAGAGCGCAAACTTAATTGGTAATTCAAAACCACATGGGATCAATTTATAGTATTCAAATATAATCCCTAAACTCAATTAATTCTAATTTACAGAGAGGATATGTGCCTTAATTTACCACTGATCATAAGCTAACCTTAGAACATCAATCAAAGCAGGGTGCTGCGATTACATGTTCCGAAGTTAGCCTAGGGTTAAATTCACTTCATCTTTGTGGTAAAGTTAATTCTCATAGGGTTTAGGATTTAAAAAATTAAGGGATCATAATTAAGTGAATATTAATTTAAATGATAATGATTAATAAATATTTGAAGAGGTAGAGTTAGATCGATTACACCCTCTAAAAACAGTTTTCTAAAAAAAACATCTTCTCGTTGTGCTTTGTTAATCAACTTACATTTCAAAATTAAAAACAAAAAATATGCAATCTTCTTCCAGAAAAATTCTTATAGTTTTATAAATGATAAACAAACCCCATCCTTTCAAGTAGTTTTCTTAATTCCTTTTATTTTATTTTCAAAATACTTTTAATAAGTTGTTAAATTTACTTTCTCCTTTGAGAGATGACCTTGGTCAGACACTATGCTGCACCTAAGTAATCCAAAAACCACTAATCATTTGAGGGTGCCCACGACATCGCTCTTTCAAATTGGCGCCATTGCCGGGGAGACAAGTAATTTATTCAACCAATTATAGGTATTTATTTTATTTTTCATTTAATTCTTTTCTTCTCCTCTTTCTTTCTTCTTTCCCCTTTCTCAAGTTTTTTTCTTCTTACTCTCTTCTTTTATTTTTATCGGACCAACTCAAACTTCTTTTCTTTTTACTATAGTCCACTTTTCTTTATTTCCATTTCACCTTTCATTGATTTATGACACGAACTAATCCCGAAGATCTCTTAGATCTTGACCCTGAGATTGAACGTAGCCTTAGGGAACGAATCAGACATTCTCAGTCTACGAGAAGTTTTAATATTCAACCAGTTGGAGAATTCCTCCACTTTCAGAACATTGAAATTGGAAGCAATTCAAATTCAACCATAAAACAAGAACCAATGACTGACAATAATGGAAATGAATTTAATAGAACCATTCGAGAATTGGCTGCACCTGATATTAACTATCAACCAAATTGTATTGCATACCCAAATCTTGAATCGGACTTTAAATTGAAATCTGGATTAATTCATCTTCTTCCAAAATTTCATGGCCTCTCAGGTGAGGATCCCAATAAACACCTTAAAGAATTTAATGTGGTTTGCTCAACCTTGAAACCAAGAAATGTATCTAAAGACCAAATCAAATTAAGAGCATTCCCATTCTCACTTGATGGAGCTGCGAAAGATTGGATGTATTATTTACAACCCGAAGATATAACTTGTTGGAACGATTTAAATCATCTTTTCTTGCAGAGATTTTTTCCAGCATCAAGGACCACTTCCATTTGTAAAGAGATATTTGGGATCAAGCAAGCATAAGGGGAGTCAATGTATGAGTACTGTGAGCGATTCAAGAAGTTGTGTGCAAGCTACCCACATCACCAAATCAGTGAGAAACTACTCATCCAATACTTCTATGAAGGACTCACACCTATGGAAAGAATCATGATGGATACCACGGATGGAGGAGCGTTGGTGGACAAGACACCAGTATCTGCACGTGCGTTGATCAAAAAAATGACCCAAAACTCCCAACAATTTGGTGATCGAGGTACACCACATGTCAGAGGAGTACATCAGGTAAGTCCATATTCTCTTGAAAGTCCTTTGATTGATACCAAGTTGGAAGAATTGACAAATATGGTGAGACAAATTTCTTTGGCACAAAAGGCATCCCAACCCCCTCCTTTAAGGCCTTGCGACATTTGCACTGAGACAAGCCAGCCAACTGACTGTTGCCCACAACTACAAGAGACAGAGGATTACGCAGTAGTATTCCCAGGGAGACTATATCAGTAGCAACAACAGACATACCCCCCAAAGAAGTTTGATTCATTTTCTCCAACAAACAACCAAGGGTTGAAGGATCAATCAGACATGAGGTATGACTCTGGACAACAACAAAGACCCCCTTTTCAACAAAACTTCCAACAACTTCCACCTTACCATCAGGGTTTCCAACAACCCCAAAGGAGATTTGAAGCCCAAGCATCAACAAGCCAACAACAAGGGAATACTCCACCCAAGGTAGATTCTAACACTGGTGACCTTTTGAAGAAAATTGTTCTTAATCAGTAGAATGAGATGAAGAGTCAAGGTTCGGAGCTGAGGGAGTTGAAGACTCAAATGATCCAGATTGTCACTGACCTCCATGAACTAGTAAGTAAGAATTCTGGAAATCTACCATCCCAACCTACTCTAAATCCCAAGGGGAATGTCAATGCCATCACATTGAGAAGTGAGAAGCAAACAACTGATACATCTGCACCTATCGTTCCACCGGGATTCACCTCAAATCTGGAGAAGCTGCATTACATACCAACTGATGAGAAATCCAAGGAGAAAGATAAAGGTAAGAAAAAGATTGATGATGTTCCTCCTAAACCCCTTCCATTTCTAAATAAGGTTATACAAACCAAGAAGATGGCTGAAGAGGCAATGAAAAAAAGAAGTTTTGGATACATTCAAGCATGTGGAGATCAACATCCCTTTACTTGAAGCCATCAATCAAATCCCAAGGTATTCAAAATTCTTAAAATAATTTTGTACCAATCAAAGAGGGCTCAAGAACTTTTTCAGCACTAATTACACCAACTCTAGCAATGCCGACAAAGTGCAAGGATCCAGGGACATTCACCATCCCATGCACCATAGGGGAGTTGCACTTTTTTGACGCACTTTGTGATTTGGGAGCTTCCATAAATGTTATTCCTCACTCTGCATTCTATTCTTTTCAGGTTGGTGAGCTGAAACCGATGAGAGTAGTGGTGCAGTTGGCGAATAGAGCTACGACATATCCAGCGGGAGTTCTTGAGGATGTACTTGTTCGAGTAAGAGACATGATCTTTCCAGTATATTTCTACGTGCTTAACATGGAGGATGATCAGGTAAGTTCTCATGCCCCCATTATCTTAGGTAGACCCTTCCTCAAAACTGCAAAAAACAATCATAAATGTTAACGAGGGTACACTTTCCATAGAATTTGGGGATGAAGTTGTGATATTTAATGTTATGGATTCCATGAAGTACCCCTTAGAGGATCATTATACATTTTTATCTCCCATTTTGAACCACCAAGTAAAAACCCCATGGAATTTGATTGTCCCATGCTTAGGGAAATTATGAGCATTGGTTCTAGTTTGATGTCTAAGAGTACTTACACACCTATTTCTAATGCAAAATACTCTCTTAGATTTGATTTTGAAATGGAATCATATTCTGATTTTGATCATATGAACTCTAATTATGACATGGCTGTTGAGTATGCTGATGGATTTGATGCTTTATTCTCTGATTTTGATGATGTATATTCTGATACTGATGCTCTTTGTGCACATATTTCAGTTCCTTCTATGTCTCCATCCATACACCACCCCCCTACACTGGAACTCAAGCCATTTCCACCAAATCTCAAATACTCATACTTGTTGAGTGGCGAGAAATTACCTGTTATCATTGCTAACAATCTCTCTTTTGAACATGAATACAAACTTTTGAATATTTTGAGGGAGAACATCAGGGAAATTGGGTGGACCTTGGCTGACATATCAGGTATTAGCCCCTCTATTTGCATGCATAAGATTCTTTTGGAGGATGGGGCTAAACCAGTTAGGCAGCCACAAAGGAGACTCAATACAACACTTTTGGAGGTTGCTAAAAAAGAGGTTGAAAAGTTTCTTGAGGCAGGTATAATCTATCCCATTCTAGATTCCCAGTGGGTGAGTCCTATTCAGGTTGTACCTAAGAAAAGTGGTGTTACAGTTGTAAAAAATGATAAAGAGGAGTTATTTTTGATGAGGGTACAACACAATTGGCGTGTGTGTATTGATTATAGGAAACTAAACCAGTCCACTTGCAAAGACCATTTCCCCTCCCATTTATTGATCAGATGCTTGAGAGACTAGCTGGGAAGACACACTATTGTTTCTTGGATGGATTTTCTGGATATTTTCAGGTTCCTATAGCTCCGAATGATTAGGATAAGACTACATTCACATGTCCCTTTGGCACGTTTGCCTACTGAAGGATGCCATTTGGACTTTGCAACGCCCCATGTACCTTCCAAAGATGCATGACGAGTATTTTTTCTGATTTTATTGAGACCTGCATGGAGGTATTCATGGATGATTTTACAGTGTATGGGTCTTCATTTGATGAATGTCTAAGTAGTTTGGGAAAGGTGTTGAATCGCTGTATTGAGAATAATTTTGATCTTGAACTTTGAAAAGTGTCATTTCATGGTAGAGCATGACATTGTCTTAGGGAATGTAGTGTCAAAATATAGGATAGAGGTTGATAGATCTAAGATAGACATTATTTCATCCTTAACCTATCCTTCATATGTGCGTGATGTTAGATCTTTCCTAGGGCATGCAAGATTTTATCGGCGCTTCATCAATGATTTTAGTAAGATTGTTCTTCCTATGTCATGATTACTTCAAAAGGATTCTGATTTTGTGTTTGATGATTCTTGCAGGACTTCCTTTGATCAGCTAAAGAAGTGTCTGACCACTCCACCGATCATACAACCCCCACGGTGGGATATTTCTTTTGAGCTTACGTGTGATGCCTCCAACTTTGCGGTTGGAGATGTCTTATCTCAGAGGGTGGAGGGATGTTCACATGTGATTGCCTATGCACCGAGGACACTGGATTCATCCTAATCAAACTACACAACCATAGAAAAGGAGTTTCTTGCTGTTATATTCGCTTTAGATAAATTCTGTTCATATTTATTGGGCTCTAAAGTAGTTGTTTTTTCTGACCATGCAACTCTGAGGTACCTCTTGAAGAAGCTAGATGCAAAGCCCAGGCTGATCCGATGGATGCTCCTTCTTCAGGAATTTGATATTGAGATAAAGGACAAAAAGGGTTCAAAAAACTTAGTGGAGGACCACATGAGTAGGATTACTCACACACTAGAGGATGACACCTTGGACTAGGTACCACTTTGGGACACTTTCCCCGATGAGCATCTTTATTCCATCTCAGGTACACATCCTTGGTATGCAGATTTAGTTAACTACCTTGTTGCCTCTGAAATCCCTGAAAATTTAATGAAACATCAAGTCCAAAAATTAAAAATTGAGTCTCAGTATTATGTTTGGGATGATTCATACCTCTGGTGCATGTGTAGTGATCAAGTTATTAGGAGGTGTGTTCCTGATCATGAGTTGGAGTCTGTTTTACATTTTTGTCATACACTTGCTTGTGGTGGACACTTTGGACCCCAACAGATAGCTAGGAAAGTTTTGGACTCTAGATTATATTGTCCTAGCTTATTCCATGATGCCCATGTGTTTTGTAAGTCATGCTCTCATTTCCAACACACTGAGAAAATTTCTAGGAGACATGAGATGCCCCAACAACCCATACTATTCTGTGAGATTTTTGATGTATGGGGAATTGATTTTATGGGTCCTTTTCTTAGTTCATTTTTATTTTTATATATTTTGGTTACTGTTGATTATGTGAGTAAATAGGTGGAGGCTAAGGCCACCAGGACTGATGATTCTCATGTTATTGTGGACTTTGTCAAAGCACATATTTTTTGCAGGTTTGGAGTATCGAAGACCATCATCAGTGACCAAGGGACACACTTTTGCAATCATAATTTTTCTTCCCTTCTTCGAAAGTATGGGGTGAAACACAAAACATCAACACTATACCACCCTTAAACAAATGGTCAGGCTGAGGTTTCAAATAGGGAATTAAAACAAATTTCGGAGAAAACTATACAACCAAATAGGAAAGATTGGAGCAAGCGCTTAGATGATTTATTGTGGCCTTATAGGGAAGTATACAAGACACCCATTGGTATGTCCCCATTTTGGATTGTTTTTGGGAAAGCATGTCATCTCCCCGTGGAGGTTGAGCATCGGGCTTATTGGGCTATAAAGAAATGCAACATGGATTTGGCCCAAGATGGAATCCAAAGGAAGCTGCAAACTCAAGAGCTTAAGGAGATTCGATTGTCTTCATATGAGAACTCAAGGCTCTACAAGGAAAAATCAAAAGCAACTCATGATAGAATGATCCAACAAAAGGAGTTTCATGTTGGAGAGAAATTCATTCTCTACAGTTCACGATTGAACCTAATGCCTGGTAAGTTGCGTTCTAGGTGGTTAGGTCCTTATGTTGTGACTAATGTTTTTCCTTATGGTGTAGTGGAGATCACACAAGAGGACACATGAATGAGATTTACAGTCAATGGGCAACGTTTGAAGAGATACATTGAGGGACTTCCTACTGATGCAGTGGATTTTATCACACTTCATGACCCCATCATCACTTGAGCACATCAGGCTGTTCCTAACCCTTTAAATTTTTTATTCTTTCTCCTATTTAAAATTATACATTTCATGTTCATATATCATCTCATGGGTTCACATCGAGGACAATGAAATATTTTAAGTGTGGGGGAGGGAACCTTTTAGTTTAGTAATTTTAATTGTTTTCCTGTTTTTCAATGATTAAAAAAAAATTGTGTCTCTATTTTTCAATTTTCTATGTGTTTTTGAAACTTTTGAGCTGAAATGATTCTCATCACCATTTTGAAATCCATATCAATAAGTTAAACAATTTATCCCTTGAAACTATGCTTAAATGAATGCTTAAATGACTTTGTTTCAAGTTTAAATATTTAATAATTTCATGAAAAGTACACTGAATTTTGAATCCCATGCCACATCTCACTGTCTTTATATTTGAAATCACTTTCCTGTGAGGCTTCTGCACCATTCTTTTCATATTCTTCACATTCACTTCACTTCTTGAGAGAACCAAACCATGCTTGATTTAACCAAAATTTGATTTATTCTTATCAAAACTTGAGGGTTTGAGGTAATTATGTTTAAATGATTGAGGCATTTGTTTGGTATTAAAGCCCATATTTCAAAGAATCCTTTTTTAGAATGGCCTACCTTGAACATTTAATCCTTGTAGCCCTTAGAATTCATGAACAACCTGTTAGGTTAGCCACATTACAAGCCAATTTTCCCTATCCAACCAACTCTTGAAGTGAAATTGCATAATCAAGTTGAACTTAAGTGTGGGGGAAGCTATCTTGTGTTGTGCTACAACATTCTGTGATACTTTGGGTGGAAATTTAAATTCTGAAGAGATGTGTTTGTTGTTGAAAAAATTATTCTATTGAAAGCTGTGCCTTTTCTGGATGCTCATGATAAGTGAAGCTGTGCCTTTCTGGAGCTTCTAAAAAGAAAGAAAGTTGTGCATATCTGGAGCTTTCATGAAAAACTATTTTAGAGAAGATTAACATTTTTGTTACTGAAATGATGAATGGTGTAAACTTTCCATGACTTTTCATGATGATAGAGCTGAATTGATGATAAGGGTATTAACGAGGAGACCACATTTAAGTGAAAATTAGATTAATGCAATTTTACTTCAAAAAGAGTCAATCCCTCCTCATTCAGCCTCGGAGTTTTTCACATCTAAAATCCTACCAATCGAAAGCCACATAACAACCATGAAAAGTCCTCATGATAAACATATGTACTTGACTCATATCGGGTGGTGATGTAGGAATTTATCAAGCCTATGGTGAACCTTGTATGAGTTTGTATGAGAAAGACATTGCTAAAAATTGACATTTGTGTGATAAGAGAAAATTCAAGTGAGGTAAGTGTTTTGTGCATGAGAGGATAAATGAAGTGGAAATATATTGAATGATATAAATGAAGAACTTGAAATAATTTTTTTTACGAGTCATTATATCTTTTGTTTCTTGGGGTGTAATTGTTGTACCTCAAGGATATGTGTTTTAAAATTCGTTTTGATTTGATATTGATGTTTACTTGATATGAGGTTTTTCCCAGGAGTGCAAAAGGGTAAGTGTGAGAGAGTTGATAAAAAACTATTTTGTTGAATATTTTATTGGAAATAAATGACATAATTTCCTCACATTGTGCTAAATATGTTCATTTATGAAATATTTGGGATTAGATCATTCATTTGAAAATTTGATTAAAATTACAGTTTTACCCTTTTAAAATGAACAGTAGTATTTCGCACATAAATATTTTAATATGAATTATTTGAACTTAAATTTTTGTAAAAGTGTTCCTCACTTAATTTTCTACAACTTTTATTCAGGACACTAGAGCTAAAGAGTACATTTGGTTGGTACAAATGGGCCATGAAGTCAAAGTTGGGCTGGACTCGCCAGAATGGACATGGGTTCTGTATTTGGGCCATAACTTATTCATCCATGCTTTGATTAGGCCCAAATTTTTAGATAAGCTCGAGGATGCATTTTCTCACAAATAATCCTTCTGTAAGGAGAGCTGGTTCATGTGTTTTAGAGGATAAATGGGCGGTGCAAGTTGTATTAAAATATTTGGCCGAGATTCCCCATTCACACTTGAAACCTCTTTAAACCTAGCCTCCCCTCCACTCTATAAATTAGTTTTTTTCTCATTTGGAAGGGTTGGGGGGACATGCATTAGGATATTGGAGGCATAGGAGAATTGGTTTCACCCAAATTCTCTAACCATTGTAAGAGGGGTAGCTCTTGAAGCAATGATCCCCTCATCGAAGCCTCCTTCTCTTCTTCATGTTGTAATATCTTCATTTGTGTATTAAAATTTATTGTTCTTCTTTTATTTATTCTATTTTCTCATGATTTATTAAAATTTATTCTTCTCTTAATCTTCTTCTTTGGGCTGGAATTCTTGAATAGAAGCGTGATTGGGTTATACCCATTATAAACTGTTGCAAATGCAATTCGCTTCTACGATGATTACGCCACCCATGGAAGAGTAGTCTTTTTAGTAATCAATATATCTGTTACCTTATTCATTCATTTATTTTGAATCAATGAGATATTTTAATTCACTTAATATGATATATTAATTGAGTTTTCAATTTAAATGAAACTAAGCAAGCAATTGAACAATAACCACAAATCACGCGAGGTCGAGAATTGTGTGAATTGTGAGAGCGTGAACTTAATTGGAAATTAAAAACCACACAGAATCAATTTGTAGTGTTCAAATATAATCCCTAAACTCAATTAATTCTAATTTACATAGAGGATATGTGCCTTAATTTACCATTGACCATAAGCTAACCTTAGAACATCAATCAAAGAAGGGTGCTGTGATTGCATGTTCCGAAGTTAGACTAGGGTTAAATTCACTTCATCTTTGTGGTAAAGTTAATTCTCATAGGGTTAGGGATTTAACAAATTAAGGGATCATAATTAAGTGGATATTAATTTAAATGATAATGATTAATAAATGTTTGAAGAGGTATAGTTAGATCGATTACACTTTCTAAAAATAGTTTTCTAAAAAAACATCTTCTCGTTGTGCTTTGTTAATCAACTTGCATTTCAAAATAAAAAACAAAAAAATATGCAATCTTCTTCCAGCAAACTTTTTCTAGTTTTATAAATGATAAACAACCCCCATCCTTTAAAGTAGTTTTCTTAATTCCTTTTATTTTATTTTCAAAATGCCTTTAATAAGTTGTTAAATTTACTTCCTCCTTTGAGAGACGACCTTGGTCAGCCACTTTGCTGCAACTAAGTAACCCAAAAACCACTAATCATTTGAGGGCGCCCACGATAGCGCTCTTTTAGGGGTTTATGATAATAATAAAAAAATTAATTTTAAGTCAGTAAAAGCATGCGAGCAAACTGTATGGGTGCCCCTTCCCTATAGCTGATCGTGCATGTTTGGCGCATGGTTTATCAAACCGTGCACTTAAACCATGCGACCCATATATTTTGGGTAAAATGACCATTTTACCCTTAAAATCCCATCAAACCTAAAAATAATTTCACTCTTCTCCCACACAAAAACCATGGAATTTTGAGATTCCTCTTGGTGGTTATTCTTAGAATTGAGATACATCATCTGTCTGATCTCCGATTCAAGCGCCGCTCATCTTGTCAGATCCGTATATGTGAGTTCTCAATTCCATTTTAATCTTTTTCCATTCTAGATATCAGTTGGGTTATTTAGGTGCAAGATAATATGCCCTATTATTAGGTTCTTCACCCGTTCTTTGATTTTATCCCAATCTGATTCGAATCAGGAGCTGATAGTGGACGAGATATCAACTATGAACCTATGTTAGGTGGTATCGTGCCTTTCGTTAAAATTCAGGTGTGTTTATATATGTCGTTGTGCCGCGTTCCCAATTTCTAGGCATCACCTTAAATGAAATTAAATTCTTGAGTTTCTAGGCATGACCTATGTAATTAAAGAGGCTTGTTAATGATTGTATATTGGTTGAGAACCTTGAATTAAATAGAACCACACCTTTGGGTGTGTTGGTTATATAGATGGACCACCATGGGTGGCTCTTGGAAATGAATACCTTTGGGTGTGCCCTTTTCCCCCTTGCCTTGGGATGTGATTTGTAAATGAAATTGTAAATCAAATTGATGGATTGGTTTATGAATCGAACTATGAATTGAATTGCAATATGAATTGTGAATTGAATATTTAATTGATTAATGGGAAGGGATAAATGACCATGGCCCTTGGCCATGCTATGTAAATGATTTAGTAAGCATGAATTTCTCTTTTTATTGATATTACCATGCGAGTTAAGTAGAGTCTATGACATGCAGTAGTTTGTTAAGCATGATATGCTAATAATAATGACTTTTCCCATGTGAGTATTTGAGAGGCAATCTTTCCAAGCATGGCCTGTGCCTTAAGACACTCTTGGGGTGAGGTTTGAATTACAATGTTCTTAGTTTTGATCATGACATGATTAAATTAATTGATTAAATGGCATTAACTTGATGGAATTCTTATATGACTTGGGTGACACATGGATTCAAATGACGGGTGCCATGAATGAACTCATTTGGCATTTATCATGATTATGCTCGAGTGATACTTGGAATCCTGTTATGGACTGCCAAGAAAAGACTCATGAGAGGCTTGACTTATATGCGGAGTGATACTTGGATTCATATGAGAATTCCATGGATGGACTCAAAGGACATTTGAACGCATATTCCATGGGTGATACTTGGGCTCCCTTAGTGGATTGCCAAGGACATACTCGAGTGGCTGAGACTTTATACCATACCTTGAGTGATACTTGGGTTCTTGAGGATCACCATGGATGGACTCATAAGGTGTTGGTTATTTTATACCTAGAGTGACACTTGGATTCCAAATTAGGGATGCCAAGGATGGGCTCAAGTTCTATATGGATTAATGAATGAAATGAATTATGACACATCCTCCAAGCCAAAGCACAAGATTGAATTCAGTCTTGACTTACACTTTATGGATGACCTGTTTAGGTATCCTTGGATACATGTGCTTATGGGGAACAATGAGCTTAATGACAGGTTCCTAGACTTATTGATTAAATGAATTTTTTAATTAAATGAGTATGTTATAAATTGACACAATCCTCACTGTTAAATCAGAGACTTATTGATTAAATGAATTTGATTAAATGAATTTATTATAAAATGTGAACCTGGACTTATAGGATGTTTACTTTTGAGTACTTTACATATTATACTGCAACTACACATCGTTTGTCATATATATTCACTGACTGATTTTCACCTGATCTTGGGTGGTTGCCTACTGGAATTATATTTCATACCCTATTTGGGAAACCTCTGGGTACCCTAATAGATTATATGATTGCAGGTATTGATAAGGGAAAACACCCTACTATAGGTTCTTGATTGTTGCTTGGGAACATGGGAGCATGAGACCGAGCTGAGACTTGCGATGTTAGTGGATAGTTTTTTTATCCTTTTTGTACTTTTCTCCATGTGTTGTACACTTTCTATGTATACATGTTTTGGCTTCTTTATTAGAAAAATATAATATGTATCATCATTTTGTATATGAGATTCCATTTGGCTTGTTTATCTATTCCTGTTGGTTATCTATTGTTTTTTTTGTTATATCTTCTTTCGTTACTTGTATGTTATTGACTTTCCGCTATGTTACACCCTAGTGATGAGGGAATAGTTTCCCTACTGACACACCTAGGCCCTCATTACTAGTCAACAGCCTTTGGGGTTTGAGGAGATACGCTTGAGGCCATGTGACCAACCGGGCTCGAGGCACCGTCGAGTGACATCCGGGTCTGGGACGTTACACTTAATATAGAGAATAATATTTTTTTGTTGATCTACATATAAAAAGAAAATTAATGAGAAGAGTAGTTAAAATTTTCAATCTTAAAACACATGCTAAGAAGAATAACTCGAATCTCTTGATTATGAAGATAAGGAGGACCAAATATTGTACTAAAGAGAAGATCATCTGGGTATCAAAGATGAAGAAAGAAGAGGATTCTGTGATAGACATTGTCTATGAAGCATGAGAAAAAGAAGTGTAACACCCTGATATTTTAGAATATATATTTTTAAATAAATTTTAATTATTCAATATCTTGCTTTATATACAACATCAAGCTTTAACAAAATGTGATATACTATAATTACTTAAAATATAATCATTACAACCTAGTTGTTGGGATGATGAGAATGAATAAGAATAAAAAAATTAGGAAATATATCTAGAAAGGATTTCCTTAATAAAAAATAAAGAATTAAATCAATAAATTGAACATTTATCTAATTTTTGTTACTATCTAAAGAATAAGAATAAATTTATTTTATGCTTTAAGGTTATTTTTCTTCAAAAATGGGTTTTATTGCATTGTGTGGACATATTATATAAATAATTTATTCCAATTTTATAAATTATATTTGAAAAAATGAATATCATTTATGAAATCAGTATGTAAATATTAGCTTAAGGTGAATATTTGGGATTTTTTTTAAAAATATTTATTTTTTAGTGAATAGTGAAAAATATCATTTTTTTTGTAAAATTGTCATTTATTTTCTTTAGATCAAGTAATTAAGTCTCATTATATTTTTGATTTTGTTTTAAAGTGAAATAAGATCCATTCTACTAAACATAATCTAAATAATTCTATAGTAATCAACATTATATTTGAATTTGGTATAAGTTTATTTTTATGCTTAAAAACACATTTTCAGAAAACTATTTTTAAGTGCATAATGTTTTTATGTTTAATTAATTAAAATAATACATAATGGTGAATGATTTAAATAAAATTTATATATTATATATCTATCTATATGAATTAAAATTCATATAATGATAATTACTACTCATAGAGTTGATGTAAGATCATCTTATACTTGAAAAATGAAATTTCCTAAAAAATTATTTTTCAATGCATTTTGAAGGTTTATTTTTAAATTAATTTATACAACTTATAGAAATTGAATTTGATAAAATAGTTTTCATATTTTAAATCATTAGGTTCAAATTTGGTAAAGAGTTTACTTGTTTATTTTTAGGCAATATGAATGATAACCGTGGTAGGTATTTTTTACTTCAGTTAGGGTAAATCAGGTAATTAGTAAAAAATAATGTGACATTAATTTAAAAATTTATATAACACCTTTTATTTCTATTGGATGACCTTAGTTCGACCATAATCATCCAATATTCTAATACATGACAATTTGAGGCCATTTTTCTTTGTGGTGTTCCAAGAATTTTATGGGCAATTATAATGTATAAGTGATGGTTAAAGGGTCTATACTAAATACATTACTATCTTCATAACTTTAAAGTCAAATTAAATGAATAGTTCAAAAAGTCACATTAATGATAATTTATGTTATATAACATTTTATTAAAATATTTAAAAATGATAAAAATCCTAAAATTGGATAAGGGGGTGGGATATGGTCGACAATGTCACCCCTTTACCATATGTGTTCTAATTTTTACCTTAGAAATAAATTTATAACCCTTTATGAATGAAAACATTGTTACCACGGTTAATATTAAAATTGGTTACCGAAGGGGTTAAATAAAAAGACAAGGTTTAAAATGTAAATTGAACTTGTCTAAATCTTATTAGATGAAGGTATTTCAACCCTTATCACTTAAGTCTCAAAATTGAATTTTTAATGACACAATTTTCCAAGAAAACGACTTACTAATATTTTAATCCTTTCAAATATTCAATATGTTTCCCTATCCCAACTTATAAAAGGAAACTTATATTCTCTTTTCTTTACACCTTTTTCAGAGACATAGATTTACCAAGATCTACCCAATTCTTTGTTGTGAAAATTCAAGGAGTAAAAATGACAGAAATGGTTTGTAGATGAATAAAAACCAAAAAAGAAAAAGAAAAAAAGAAGTTGAACACAGACACAATGATCTACATGGTTTGGGAAATGATTCTTATGTCCATAGAGAGGCAGAAAAATTCCCTATAATCAGGGGTAGAATTACAAGGAGGTTTTTAGAGTTTCTCAAACATAGAAAACCTAGCTCAAAAGAGCTAATAAATAAGACGAAGTACTATGTCAACAACCACACAATAAGTTCATTGTGCTACAGTGACTAGTGGCTAGAAGTCCGCACTGATACAGTGCTATTGTAACATTCTATTACTTTCTTATAGGTACTTCTTGAATCTTATTTTGACCATGATTTATCTGATTCTTGATTTGGGGTTGTTTTGGTAGTTTTTGGAAAATTTTAGAAGCCCTTGGGTCTGTGCTTGATTGGTGCATGGTTAGGGAAAATCATGTGGTTTGGCCCGACAAATTTTGTAGTTTGGAACAACAAACCGTGCAGCCACCCAGTGCAAATTATGCACCCTTAGAAAGAGGGGTTTGCATGGTTGTCACATTGTTAAAGTAACCTCATGTTCAAACCATTCACCCCAAACATAAGTTTTGTATAGGGTACATAGTTAAGGCACACAATTACTCCTAATCGTGCGACCTCTCTAGCAAATCGTGCACATGAGTTTTTAATACTCTGAATTTTTAATTAAAAATTCTTGGTACCCCTATTTAACCCCCAATAAACCCATAATATCATATTGGATCAACCTAATCCTTTTATAGTGGTCTAGAGTCTTCTATATTGTGATTCTTTGTTTTTCTTCGTTCTTGATGAATAAACTCAAGGTATGTTGCGTTTTTATCCAGTTTTTCCTTTTCTTCTTAGATTCCCATTGGATCTCTTCTATTATTGTCTTGTGAAACCTGAAGGGACTATGTATGTTGGATATTAGGTGTTTTTTAGAGTATTGATATGTTTCTTATAGATCTAGGATCATGAGGACTTGATCCACTCTTCCCCGATCTCTATTTTCGAAGACATTTAGATCTACCTCCATTCATGAGGTAGGCGTTTCTATACAAAGTGAAAATTATATGAATTTATTATTATTATTATAAATTCATTTGGATTATTCATTGAATTTAAGTGATTTTTGATTAATATATATATTTTTTTGGAAAGAAATAATGTTTTAAAGGGGTTTTGATTTAAAAAATATTTGTGCACACCAAGTGTTTGATTAAATGTTTGAATGTAAGTTTTGGTTTGGAAATGAGTTTTCAAATACCGAAGAAGATTGGATTGGATTTGAAAATATTTTATAAATTGTGATCATGGTTTTTAAAATGGATTTTTACCAACTTAACACATTAGGAACCTTGGGCGTGCCAAGAATAAACATGTCACTCCTAGTTTGCGTAATGCCACTTGAGGTTTTCTTTTACTTTAGTGTGTATAATTCCACTAGAGGTTATACTGGTTGGATACATCATAGGCCCAGATTGGGGATTTCTTTTTATGACTAGTATTTATAATCATATTTTAGAGCCCAAATAACATGCTTTGTCATTTATGATTAGGTTTTCACATAATGGATTGGTCATGGATATTTACTCACTTGTTTTCACATTATGGATTGGTCATGAATATTTTATCACTTGTTTTCAGACGATGGATTGGTCATGATTATTTGCTTACATGTTTACCATATGGGGTATACATGGGTAGTATTAATTATGATTTCATTATTTATCACTTTCCATATTCCTTAATTTTATAATATGAAAGGATTTTATAAAATACCAAAGGATTCTTTACAAATGGTTTTGATTTATGAAACTGATTTGTAAAACTTTATTTGTTTTAAAGCTAGAACTACTACATTCTTGATATTAGAATTTTTATAGATTCTATGGTGGAATACTAGTAAGATTAGTTCTCACACTATACTTTTTCCTTTGGCCAGTTCTAGATGTTTTTTACAGGCTCCAGGTAAAGGGAATGGAATCATGTAGCATGCAAAATTCTTTTTTCATAATTGCCTTCATAGTGGGATGGTTTGGAGGTGATAATTGGTCACATGAGGACTTGTTGGTATTGTCTTGTTATACTTTTTTGTTTAGATGGTTTGTATTGGATTATATTGATCTTGGATGTCTCTTTTTCTTCTGCGTTGTACTCTAGTTGTAAGTCTTGTTTTTTTATATGAGACTTATTTTCCATTATCTTATTAAACTTCACCTGCATGACCTATAGACTCATGTGGATTGTCTAGTTGAATATGGTTGATCTATTATAGAATGGTATAAGAGGGATTTTTATCCTAAATTGTGTTAACACTACTTGAGTTTAGTTCTATGTCTTGGGTAGACAAGAGTTAAGATCATCTAAATTCAGGTAGTAAGTGTGAGGGGGTGCCTAGCTAGCTCACTTCTATGTTTGAACTCGAGTTACCAGGGGTGGTTGGAAATTTTTTACCAGGTTTGAGACTTGGTGTTTGAGGTCATTTGAATGAACTGAATGGGAAGTTTATTTAAATGGACATGTTCCTTCTTAAAGCATTGTTTTTCATTCATGGAATTTATAATTACTTTAAATTCTTGATGTTTTAAAGCATGGATATGAATTATTGAAGTTGTTCCTAAGATTTTGGGTTATCCTCTAAAGTTGATTGGTCATTGTATTGTGCTTAGTAGACAATGACTTCAAGAAGAGCTCTTCCAAATATGAGAGAGGAAGATTTGAGATAGAATATGTAGGTGAATCCTCCAATAGACCCTTCTTTGTTTGAAGCTGTAATCTATACAATTAAAACCCCAGGTCAAGTGGGTGCCAAGAACCCATGATGTGTGGTGGATCATGGATCCGAATTCACCAAGAAACATCTACCCATATTATGTAGTAATGCAAAACGGGTAGGCTGGGGAGGGGAGGGCCAAGCCAAGATGGGTTTCGGCCTGTGCGGGTTTGTCCACAAAAGACCGCATATAATGTGAACAAAAAAATCCAAGCCCGCTCCGCCCCGCACAATCCTGCGGGTTACCCACGGGCTTCCCGAATTAAAAAAAATACTACTTATAATCATTTAAATATTGTATTTTTTTCTCATTCTTAATTTTAGTTATTGGGAGAAATATGGATTTACAATAGCTAGAGTTTTAAGAGATGTGATGGAACATTTTTCTATGGGTTAATGGTTTCATGTTCCAATGTTGATGTGGTAGTAAACTATTGCAATGTAAAGTAGGTGAGTGATCAATGATGGGTGCAAAATGATGATGTTGATTGTGTGGTGATGCGAATGGCTAGACCTAGGAATGAATAACGACACTTCAAGCAATTAATGGTGTCAGAGGAGGCTATTAGAGTCTCATGAGGTCCTTTCATGTTTTCTTAATAACAAAATAAAATTAAGTAATAAAAAAATTAAATCAGCTCTAAAAAATATTATAATTATAATAACTCTTTTAGAATTGAAACCAAGTGCAAGAGAGATGAGTTCCATTTTTTGAGAGGTGTGATGAAACACCATGTGAATATGGTTAATAATTACTATATAAATATTATAATATCATATTAAAACAATAAATATTTACCTATTTAAAATTCACATGTAAATGAATGGTGAATTTTTAGGACCATTACAGTGAGAAATAATATGTCATGGTTTAATCATATTTTTAAAAAAGAAACTAAAATGCCAAAGAAGAAAATATTATAAAAAAAATTTAAATTAAGCCTACGGGTCAGCCCGCACCCACGCGGGCTCAACCCGCTTTGGCCCACACTCGCATGGGCTCAACCCACATTGGCCCATGCTCTCAGCAGTCAAAAATTTTAGGCCCACCCCACCCCATATCCAACCCATACCCACAAAGACCGTGGGCTCGTTTTGCATCACTAATCTTCTGTGGTGATGAAGGACCCCTGGAATCTAGGGAGTGTCTTGAGTGGATGAGAGGATCTTAAAATTATTGAAGACTCCTGAAGAATCTAAGGTAGAGTTTTCTATGTATTTTATTGAGGTAATGGTAATGAGATGGTGCTAGACTATTGTGAAAGTTAAGTTGCATGAGGACCTTACTTGTAATTCTTCCAAGAAAATATGTAGTCATCATTTTTACCCTAAGATGTTACGTATGGTGAATACCTGAGAGTTTCTGACCCTAGAGCAAGGGGAGCGTACTATTATGGAGTACTCCACATGTTTTGTTGAGTTGGTTCATTTAACATTAGAGCTAGTTACCAATGAGTAACTAAAGTCTAAGAGGTTTGAGTTGGGACTGAGGTCTGATATTTGGTTGATATTAATTCTAATATGGTCACCGAACTTCACAGAGGTAGTTAAAAAAGTATCTTTAGTGAAGGATGACATAGCTGGAAAGACTAGTTTGGGTGGAGCTTTAGTTGGTGCAGTTGTTGTCCATGGTGTGTCTTCTAGCTAGAAAAGGAAGCACAAGGGTGGTTAGTTTTTTTGAAGACCAGTTTCAAGGGCTTCATCAGGATGGTAATAGTTTATATGCTATCAGTGTAGAAGTCATGGTCATACCAAGCCTAACTGTATGATGGATCATAATACTTGTAATCGTTTTGGTTTATTGGTCTATTCAAGGAATTTTTTTGAAAGGATATCCCAGGACATTAATGATGGATCCACTCTCACCAAGGGTTTGTAGGTTCATATCAATGCTTACAAGGGTGGTGGGTCTAATCCTCATGCTAAGGGGATGATCATGTGGCTAAGAGTAGACTATTTTATGTGGAAAAGTGTGCACTAGAGGAATCTAAAGTAGGGTTAGATGCTATCATAGGTATAATGTTTATTTCATATTCTATGGTGCTAGCTTTGTTTCATACATGTGCTACTCATTCCTTTATATAGTCAAAGTTATTTAACACGTTGGGATTACATTAATAACTTATTCTATACTTGTTGGATCTTTCCACACCTTTGGTAAAGAGGTCCGAGCAAGGTTTTAAGTCCAACGCATCAGGCGATGATAGCCGTCTACGTGGTGATATGGGAATTTATAGTTCTTGATATTTACATCTTTGACCTAATACTTGGCATGGATGGTATAATCAATGTTAAATCCCAAATATACTTTTATCATTGTCAGGTTTAGTTTTATATTTTGATGGGGTCACTCATGTTTTTTAGGGTGAGTGGGACTCTATATTGGGAAGGGTAGTGTCTATTGTTCCTTATGCTGGGGTAATATCATGCCAATTATTAGAGATTTTTCTTGATACCATTGACCCTTATCTAGGTAGTCCGATTCCTATGGTGGTGTGTGAATACCTAGAAGTTTTTCCAGATGTTTTTTATAGTTTACCACCATAGATAGGGGTTGATTTTACCATTGACCTGCTCCCTGATACGATGCACATTTCTATTCCATATTATAGAATAGAACTTGATAAGTTGGTTGAACTTAAAATAAAGCTTGAGGACTTAGTGACTAAGGTATTTATTTGTATTAATGTGTCACAATGGGATTTTCCTATCCTCTTTTCTAATAAGTAATAAATGAGTCTCAGAATTTGTGTGGATTATTGAAAGTTAAATCAGATGATCATTAAAAACAAATATCCTTTGCCTAGGATTGATGATATTTTTGACCAGCTAAGAGGGGAATGTTGGTTTTCAAAGACTAACATTAAATAAAGGTTCCACCAGTTGAGAGTCCAAGAAGAGGATATACCTAA
Source organism: Viscum album (assembly GCA_963277665.1). Classification (NCBI taxonomy): domain Eukaryota; kingdom Viridiplantae; phylum Streptophyta; class Magnoliopsida; order Santalales; family Viscaceae; genus Viscum; species Viscum album. The sequence continues at coordinate 144,698,256 of OY728150.1, forward strand.
GATAGTGTTTAGGATTTTGCATGAGCATTTTGAGTTTCTAGTTATGCCATTTGGTCTCACTAACACTCCTATGATATTTATGGCTTTTATGAACTGAAATTTTCATTAGTTCTTGGACTATTTATTTTGTTTTTTTTCATGGATGATATTTTGGAATACTCTAATTCATAGGAGGATCATATTAACTATTTGGATATCATTCTTTAAACCTTGAAGAAACATCGTCTATATGGTAAGTTTTCCAAATGTGAGTTTTGGATCTAGAAAGCGAAATTTCTAGGGTATTTCATATTTGAGAGGGGTATCTCAGTGGATCCTAAAATTATATAGGTAGTTATATCCTTTGGGAAGCCTAAAAACATGTTTGAGATCCATAAATTCTTGAGTTTAGATGGTTACTATAGATAGGTTGTTTAGAATTTTTCCAAGCTCACATCTTTTATGATAGCTTTAATCCATAAGGGTGTAAAGTTTGAATGGAACAAAAAATTTCAGAGATCTTTTGAGGAGATAAAGGTGAGGTTGAATTCAACACTAGTTTTGATTCTTCTGTAACTAGGTTTGGGTTATGATGTTTTCTATGATGCTTTTAGTATGGGATTGAGATATGTCTTGATGTAGGGGAAACATGTGGTGGCCTATGGATATCTCTAGTTATGCCCTCATGAGAAGAACTAACTTACCCATGATATTAATTTGGAAGTAGTTATTCATGCACTAAAAATGTGGCATCACCATCCCTTTGGGGAGTGGTTCATAGTATATTTTGATCATAACAGACTAAAATATATTTTTACTCAGAGGGATTTGAACTTGTGACAGAGATTCTTGGTGGATTATCTTCATACTTTTGATTTTGATATTTCATACACTCATGGTAAAGGGAATGTGGTTTCAAAATCATTGATTAGAAAATTACTAACATAAGTCGTGAAGGAATTGGTTGAGGAGTGGTCCTTGATGAGTTTTTTTACCAAGATGAGCTTGGGAATGGAATAGGTTAGTTGAAAAGTGTTTTTTGATTTAATGAATACTGGATCTTCATTTTATGAATGATTTCAGATCAAGAAGGTGATATAAACCGAGTTCCAACAATTTAGTAAAAGCCTTTATAGTGGGGAGACCTCAGGTGAGTGGTCTCAGTCTCCCAGTGGAGCTTTGTTCTTCCATAATGGGTTGATTGTTCTAATTTCTCTAAAGTAGGAGTTTATGGATAGTGGAAATTAGTCATGTTAGTTCGTACACCTTGGGGATACCAAGATGTATCAATACTTGAGATATCGGTATTGGTATCCAGGGATGAGGTGGTCAATTGCAGATTTAGTATCAAGGTGTCTCACTTGTCAGAAAATTAAAGTGGAGAACTAAAGACCTGCTGGTTTGTTGTAACCTTTACCCATTTTGATATGGAAGTGGGATGATATTTCCATGGACTTCATCATTGGTTATCCATGGAATCCTAGTGGGAAGGATGTTATTTGGGTGATCATTGATCAACTTATGAAATCATCACATTTCTTACCAATTAAGGAGATGAAAAAAGTGGAATAGATCAGAGACTTGTACGTCTAAGAGATTTTGAAACTTCACGGGGCTCCCTTTGCGGTTGTTTCTAATAAGGACCTGAGGTTTACATATAGGTTATGGAAAATTTTTCAAGTGGTGATGGGTTCCCAGTTGAAATTGAGAATGAATTATCATCCGTAAATGTGTTGATATACAGAGTGAGCTATCTAGGTTCTTGAGGATATGATCCAGGCTTACATGCTTGATTTCAACGGATCTTGGAAAAAAAATTTATGTCTGGTCGAATTTTCCATAACAATAGTTATCATTCATCGATAAAGATGGAGCCCTTTTAAGAATTGTATGAGTATCCATGTAGATTTCTCCTGTGTTAGGTAGATTTGGGAGGATGGTCCTTTCTTGGGTGAGTCTCATTTAGGAGATGACAGAAAAGGTACAATTGATCCGAAAGAGGTTGGTCACAACACAAAGCTGTTAGAAGTATTATGTAGATTGGCATCATTAGCCACTAGAGTTTGAGGTTGGTGATTGAGTTTTTCTCAGATTTTCACCTCGCATGGGATATTGTCAGTTGAGTAAGTAGGGTAAGTTGACACCAAGGTTTGTTGACCCCTTTGAGATTGTGGAACAAATTATAAAGGTGGCATATTATTTGGACTTATCCTATCACATGGATTCGATTCATGATGTGTTTCATGTTTCCTAGTTGAGGAGGTATCATCTGGATCCTTCCCATGTGATTTAATGTAAGGATGTTTATCTTGAGCTAGATACTACCATTGTTGAGAAACCAGTTCAGATTATGGATTTCCAAGATAAGGTACTGCATAGTAAAATGATTCCCTTGGTCTGGGTACTATGGTAGTGAAAATAGGATAGCCAAAAGACATGGGAGAGGGAATAATTGATGAGGTAACAGTGGCATTATCTTTTTATGAGTCCAGAATCTTGAGCACTTTATAGGGAAAAAAAGTATTTATGGTGGGGAGATTTTAACATTATGTTAATTTCTTACATGTATTTCTTGACCCTTGTTTTGACCATACTTTGGTTGGGTCTTGCTTTGGGGTTGTTTCAGGAGTTTTCAGAAAATTTTAGAAGCCCTTGGGGATATGCATGGTTAGGGAAAATCATGTGGTTTGGCCTAGAAAACTATGCAACCTTTGTTGATCCACTGGAAGGGGCACATGATTTTTCCAAACCGTATGATCACCTAGTGAAAATAGGGCACCCTTGGATAGATGGATTTTCATGGTTGGTTCATGGTTAAAGTAACCATGTGGTCAAACCATACACCCCAAAAATAGTCTCTATATAGAATGCACAATTAAGGTTTACAATTACTCCTAACCATGCGACTTCTCCAGCAAACCATGTGTGCAGGTTTTTAATGCTCCCAATTTTTAGTTAATTTTTTTGGGACCCCAGTTTAACCCTTAATAATAACCTAATCTCATATTTGATCAACCTAATCCTTCTCTAGTGGTCTAGAGGATTCTCTCTTGGGATTCTAGGTAGATTTCCTTTGTTCTTGATGGATCAACTGAAGGTATGTTGCATTTTTAATCTGATTTTGTCTTTTCTTCTTAGATTCTCATTGGATATCTTCTCATCTCATCTTGAAAAACCTGAAGGGACTATGTATTCCAGATCTAATGGGTTTGATAGCGGATTGATATTTTTCTTATGGATCTAGGATTGTGAGTACCTGATATACTCTTCCTTGGTATTTATTTTTGAAGGTAGTTAGATCTTCCTCCGTTCTTAAGGTAGGCGTTTCTATAAAAAGAGATAATTATATGAATTACTTATTATTATTGCAAATTAATTTGGTTTATTCATTTAATTGAATTTATTTTTGATTAAAATGGATTTTTTTGGAAAGAAATCATGTTTTTAAAGGGGGTTTTCTTTAAAAACAGTTTGTGAACACCAAGTGTTTAATTAAATCCTTCAATGGTGATTTTGGTTTGAAAATGGGTTTTCAAATACTAAATAGGATTTTCTTGGATTTAAAAATGTTTTATAAAATATGATCATGGTTTTTTAAAATGGATTTTAAAAAACTTATCACATTGGGAACATTGGGTGCGTTAGGAATATACATGTCACTCATAGTGTGTGTAATGACACTCGAGGTTTTATTTCACTTTAGTGTGCATAATTCCACTAGAGGTTATACTGATTGGATCCACTGTAGGCCTAAAATAGGGATTTATTTTTTATATATAGTGTATATAACCATAGGATATAGACCAAATGGTGTAATTTTCCATTTATGATTGGATTTTTACATGATGTATTGGTCATGAATATTTTCTCACTTGTTTTCACATGATGGATTGGTCATGAATATTTGCTCACTTGTTTTCACATGATGGATTTATCATGGATATTTTATCACTTGTTTTCACTCGATGGATTGGTTATGGTTATTTTATTACATTTTTACCTTATATAATATTCATGGATAGTATTGATTATTCTTTCATGCTTTATCACTTATTATATTCCTTGTTTTGAGAATATGAAAGGATTTTATGAAATACTAAAGGATGGTTTACAAATGGTTTTGATTTATGAAAATGATTTGTAAAACTGTATTTATTTTAAATCTAGAACTAATTTATTATTGATATTATACCATGTATATATTCTATGGTGTAATCCTATTGGTCTTAGTGATCACACCCTACTTTTTTCCTTTAAGAGGTTGTAGACATTGTTTTGAAGGACTCAGGTAAAGGGAAGGGTATCATGTAGCATGTCGGCTTCTCTTTTAATTGTTGCCTTCATAGTGGGATGGTTTGGAGGTGAAAGTTGGTCACATAGGTATGTTTTGTTATTATCTTTTTATACTTTCTGGTTTAGCTGATTTTTCTTGGATTGTATGGTTCTTGGATGTATCTTTTTCTTCTTCTTTTCACTTTGGTTGTAAGTATTGTTTTGTTTTATATAAGACTTGTTTTAAATTATCTTGTTTCACCTCACCATTGTGATGTGATGAATTGGGTGTCATGTATAGTTGAATTAGGTTTTTCTATTATAGCCATGACCACCCAAGTCCAAGCTACTATAGTGTTAGTGTCAAGAATTCTGCTGAGCTACAGTGACTTGTCACATGCTGCTATAGTAAGTCCGCACTAATGTAGTGCCCTATCAGTGTTGTTGGTAATCTATTATATAGTTGGTCAGAGATTCTATAGTTCTAAAAAATTTGATCAAAGTTAATTTGACCCATAGACCCCTGGAGTAGGGGTACATTTCCCTTCTAATCCCCAAAAACCTCACCACAGAGGTCAAACCATAGAGTTACGGTCTGGTGTATAGTCTGGGCCACTAGAATTAAACCCAACTTCATCCAAAATGGATTGGGATACACCATTCCAACATTCTTATATAAAATTCACTATCCACAAATTAGAGGTTTTGATCTTGTTAAAATATCATTCTAATGGTCATTAATAAGGGATCTAAAGGAGGTCTACCAAAGAAGAGGTAATCATCTTATTTGATCTCTTTCAATTTATTTATTCTTCTACCTACTTTAAATATATATTATTCATAATAAAATAAAAAATTAAATACCATCAATATACTAAAATGATATTATGATTATGGAACCAATGTTATCCATACTCTTTTCTAACAAATGTGAAATGAAAGTATTACTTGTGCATACATGTGGACTGCCGCCTCCACACAATGATATGATTAATTTTCCATCACCATAACTCATGGTTGGTTGTTATGATAGATTTAATATTTATATGTGAAATTTATGAGATAATTATTCTTATGGAATTATAATATCTTATCTACCTTCCTACCTTTCAATCGAATAGAAAACGATAATGTCGCTTGTGAGTACGTATGGACCACCACCTCCACGAAGTGATGTGATTCATTTTTATTTTATCTTTACATATATATTAATAATGATATATTTAATAGATATATATTGTAATGAACCAGACCTAAATTCCACTTAGGAGGTGCCCCGAGCCTGGTGGGCCACATGGCTACAAGCGCATCTCCCTGAATTCTATAGGCTACTGACTACTAATGAGGGCCTAGGGTGTGTTCATGGGGAGACTATGCCCTCATTACCAAAGTGCCGCACACTGGGTACTTACAAAAAGAGGTAAATAGTGGAAGCAATAAGTAAACAAGATACACAATAGAAAGAGATAAGGATAAAAATAATTGAAATAACTAGAAGAACATACAATAGCTGATGATGATATATGTCATGTCACTAGAAAGATGGAAATCATGGATACAAAGTAAAAAACATACATGCAAGAACAAATTTAGAAAAAATAAATACATAAACTATCCCAAACACCCCTGAGTTACAACTCAGTCATCTGCTACTAGCTCCATCCTAACATAGTAAGAAATCAAGTGTCTGAAGCATTATGATTCCCTTTATCATCACCTGTATACATGTAATTTTCCTTGGGTACCGAACTACATTTGAAGAAGGTGTGAGATAAATTTCAATGGGCCACCACCAATGGTGTCTACAACATCCACCCCATGTAATGGAATTGTAATAGTGTGCATGAATGCATATATAAAGTAAAGCAGTACAATGTAACTAAATACCCAAGCACCCACTTCATCCCTTGGATGGTATCTGAACATGTAACCACTTCATTAATTAATAAATTACCAATTTATATTAATAGGTCATGTGAGGCATAACCAACAATGACATCACTTCGTGATAGTATAAATAGTGAAGGTTCCAAGATGTAACAAGAAAACCATAATTGATTATTAATATGAAGGGATTCCATGGTATTCACCAAGGAAACCTAGACCTCAAGAGCCACTAACTTAGTAGTAACTTATTCTAGCTAAGGGGTAAGAGTGTAATCCAAGGAGCATCATCCAAGGAATTCCAATAATAATGTTTCTAACCGAGTCTAAGGAATTCATCCAAGGTAAAATGGGAGATAAGCAGTGGCCGGGCCCAAGGATGTAACAAAGGGGTGTTAGGAGTTGTAAACATAACCAAAAATAACTAATCACATTTATGGAAAGAGCATAACCATACGGTTCTAATGAATAAAATTATGACATATAAATTCAATAAACAACACCCGATGAAATCGGCAGGCCCCACATGTCAATTCAAAAATCAATAAACTTGAGATATGAGTTATAGACCACCCACATAGTACTCATTAAAATATCATCCTCTAGTATTGGACTCTTATTTGGCTTGGATCAGAGTAGATCTGAGAAAAGAGTAAAAACACTTACATATTGATAACTAGGTCAAGAGAAAGAGAGACGAAGAATGACTCAAACAGACTTGAGTACTTACCTTTTCACATCCAATGTGATGAATGAAAGCTCTAATGGATACTAGATGAAAGAGATATCTCGATTTCTACATTTGGCCTTCAAAAGCTACAAAATGGGTGAAAATTGAGGTTCATCCCACTAGAAATCATATTGGAGAAGGCAAGTTAATTTAATTAGACCATTAAGGGTAAAATGGTAAAATTACCCAAAAATTATCCTATGCAAGATTTGTCCACAAGATTTTCAAAACCATGTGCAAACCATGCACGAGTACTTGGAGAAAAGGGGGGAACTCGCACGGTTAGGCCACACGGTTTGAGAAACCGTGTGCCAACCCTATGATATGGATCTGCCTGAAAATACAGGCCATCCACATAGTTTAGAATAATTGCACATCCTCCCCACACGGTTTACTCTAACTATGTGATATGACCATTTCCCCCCAAAAGTTGGGTTTCGGCCTCTAAACGACCTTAAAAAACCCCTGAGACCTTTTCTAACCCATTAAGCATCAATATTAGTTCCAAAATAAAGAATTAAACCTAAATTTAAAGGATCCATACCTGAGTCAAAAACTAGGTTCTTACAGTCTTCCCCCCTTAAATGAACTCATCCTCGAATTCACCTTCCAAGGGTGGTGAAACACTATCTGAGAATAACTCTGGAAAACAGGCATGTGCATCAGCCTCTCACTCCCAAGTTCCATCCTATACATGGCTGTGATTCCATAACACCCATACTAGAGGGAAAAACTAGCCTCAGAGAGCCTTCATACTTCTATCGATGATGCACATAGGATAATCCTCAAAAGAAGCATTAACATCAAGCTTAAATTCCTCGATATGAAAAGTATGAGATAGTGCGACATGATAACAGTGAAGTTATGAAACGTGGAAGACATCGTGCATGGCACAATACCTCTGAGGTAATAACAACTGATAGGCTACCATCCCGACTCACTCCAAAATTTCAAATTTCCCTACATAACAAGGTGAAATATTCCCTTTCTTCCATAACTGTCTATTTTCTAGCCTGGGAGATACTTGTAGGAAAACACGATCCCCGACCTTGAAATCTATAGGTCATCAATGAAAATCGATATAATATTTCTTTCTAGACTCAGTAGTAGTCATATGCTTCCTAATCAGCCAAACCTACTCTAAATTCTCCTACACAAGATGAGGACTTAGTAGGGATGCCTCACCTACCTCTAGCCAACACTAGGGTGAATGAAACAAACGACCATACAAGGCATAAAAAGGAGCCATCTGAATTTTCACATGAAATTTTTTATTATAGTCAAACTCGATGAGAGGGATATGCTTCTCCCAAAGCCACCAAAATCAAGGAAACATGCTCAGATCATTTCCTCTAGAACATGTATTGTCCATTCTGACTATATATCAGTCTGAGGGTGAAAGGATATACTTAGAAGGATCCTTGCACCCATAGATTTCTGTAAGACTGAAACTCACGACCGATTGTCGCCTATCGACCGATCAAGGTTCCGGTGCTCTGCTAATGTGTATAGCAGCACTCGGGTCGAATCCTCGGCGATGGTACTTCGTAATAGTCGATTTTTTTTAGTTGATTATATTTTTATTGGGGGTGGTTTGTTTGCAGAGCTTAATTGAAATGTTTAATGGAAGATGTTTAATTTAACAAGTTGATAAATATTGGGGTGATTTCATCATTAGGGAGTTAAGCATGTGATATCCTTTAACTTTGCTTTATATTGCATTAAATTAACACCCACATCAAAAGTTGATGTTGATTGGAATTGCCAAGTGTTAAGCCTTTAACCCAAGACTTAAATTTACTTAGGGTTATAATCTCAATCAGTGATTGATTTTGGAAGTGTATTTATGGTTTCAATAATCCATGGGAACCACACATTGAACATAATATGTCAATAATCCATGACATGTTAAGTCCAACATACACAATGTTAAATTAAAAAATACTCATCGAGCAAAACCTCTCAATCACTTAACATCCCTAAATTATAACTCACCCCAATAAGATATTTACTCAGCCATTTAAATTATTAGTAATCTGGTCTATTATGTTTAAGGTGATGAATTACAAAGAGAAGAAAAAGAAAGGGATAAGAAAAGAGTTGTGCGCCGAACACACACACGAACGATGATGAGAGTAAAAAAAACCGGAATTTTTATTGAATAATAAAGTAAAATAAGATGATGGATTTTAGATTGATTTAAACTAAAATAATAACATTAATATTTAACTACAGAAGGTGGATGAAAATAAGAAATTAAGAAGAAGAAAATTACATTAAAACAGAATTACAAAGACAAACACTTGCAAAATTACAACGAAGAAAAATGAAAAAGTAAATGAAAACAAAGAGAGGAGGAAGGGATTATCAAGTGAAAACTTGAGTTTGGAAGATCCTCCCAAGTTTTTGGAAGGGCCTTGGTACTGCCAATAAATCCTCCTTTACTCTGAAATGCCAACCCCTCTTAAGGAGAGAAGGGGAGAGTATTTATAGCCCAAGGAGTGGACTGTTTGCATTCCCAATATGTCCCTCCACTTGAATAGAAAATTTGGCTATTCAGAAAGCCTAATATCCAAATATCGCCTTCTTAAAAGTTGTATATAATAAAGTTTTACGACTACTGTCAAAATTTGGAGGCATTTGGACAAGTGGATCCAAATTTATGGCAGTTTTATTAAACAAAGGTAAAATGTCCATTTCTATCAATGATTTTTCGATGGCCAAAATGTGAATGGATTTTGAAACAGGAATATGCCTTTACGAATTACTTATTCAACAAAGTCTGCCGGATATATCTCCACTTTCACAATGAAAAATCTAAGCTCTATTTGATGCTTACATCATGAGATATGTCATGAATACTATACTGATTTTATTTCTCGGCCAGAATGGTGGGATGGACTTAAAAGCTTCATTTGGGATCCTTGTACTTGGATTTGGGTCTTGAAATTTTTATCCAAGATGAAATGTATTTTCCGAAGAATTACGGTGGAGATTTAATGTTTTTGGACTTCTGGAGTGAGCCCAGTAAATCAATCTTCAAGGCTGGTCCAGTTTGTTCACAGATTCTTTGGTCTTGTTTGTGAGGACTATATGACCCTTCAAATGACAGAATTGGCTCATGGTACCTTCTAATGAAATGTTGTATATTTAAAGAAGAATCCTAAAAAACAATAACCAAACAATTTATATCAGTATATTAATAGTTAATGTTAAAACATTAAACTGACTCAATTGGACTACTTCTAAAAATGCTCAAAAATTATACTTAATATTAAAACATTAATATTTCACACAAATTATGCACATTTCATATAAAATCAGTAAATATGGAATATAATAATTCATGAAAATATTAATAACATCAACTCCCCTGCACTTAGTTTTGTGCATGTCCTCATGTGCAACAAATATAAAAACATGACAAAATCATTTTTACTCACCAACAGATTTTAAAATTTTGTTTTCTCCAATCAGGGGAGGTTTAGACTATTTCAATCATCCATTTTGAATTTTACCACAAGTTGTTATAGACACAATGTTCTAAAACTAATTCATTTTTTCATGCTCAAATTTAGAAATGGAAAATGTGGACACTCAAAACTCACACCTCTCAAGATGATAAAATTCATTTGTGGAGGTTCACTCTTTCACCAACAAAAAGTGAAAATCTTAGAGTTTGAAAGAGATCTTAGCTTCCAATACCTATCCAAAGTACACAAAAATCAAGAGGTATTTTAAGGGGTATTTTTGTTTCTATGGTATGGTAGGAATATAATGTCCAAGAGAGAGAATAAGAGGGTTAAAATACCAACATAGAAAAAACAATGCACATTTTTTTGAAATAAAACATAGAAGGAAATGAAAACACATATTTAAAAGGGAATGATTGTGTGAAGAAGGAAATAATAGAGGAAGAAAATATGAAGGTAATGAGAAGATGGAATATTTACAAAACAAAAAACTTCTCCCAATAAGAATATAATGCAAGTGTTCTTTTTTTTCTTTGTTTTTTCGAAAGTTGACCTTGAAACAGATCTCACACTCATATCCCAACCCATGTTTGATCTCCTCACGACACTAATTGTAATAGTTATAACAAGATCAAAGGTTTAGGAAGAGTGATTTTTGACCTACCCAAGACACAACCCATTTTTTTCATTTTTTTTGATTTTTTTTTGATTTTTATTTTTTTTGATTTTTTTTGAACACTTTTAAATATCATTTGTACAATACATTCCCAAATACCACTTAATGAAAACCTCACCCCCCACACTAAAATGGATTCTTGCCCTCAAGCATATGATAACACACCAGAAATTAAGAAAATTATACCCAAAAATGAAATCCATTCCCCCCCACACTTAAATTTCAAAAACATATGCAATGAAAATCCATGTTGATTTTGGCTGGGATAAGGTATTGGGCTTGTAATGTGGCTATCAAAGAAAAGGTTTTCATAGGCTTGAATGGTCTTTCAAAAGGAGGATTAATGTAAGGGAAATGGGAGGCTATTTGGCTATTGTGATTCTCATGTGGTTCATAAAATGTCTCAATCATATTAATACACACTAAGGTAGGAAATTCAGCTCGAAGGCCCACAAACTCAAGACTCACAAATGGGGGTGAAAAAAAACATTTTGAAAAGATGGCCATAGGTGGCCTTGGCATGAAAGCAAATGTTTGTTCTCATGGTTGGGGAAAATCATTTTCCAAATCAAAAATTGAGCATTCAAAATGTGTTGGTTTTGACACAAAATTCTTTATCCAAAGTCACAATGAAAATACAAAATTTTTGAGATGAAAACATGTCTGTTAACTCCCCAAAATGGTTGTACAAAATTTCAAAACTCTATGGTGAGTAAGCATGAATTATAAGTTTTTTGTATTTTTTTTAAGTGATTGTTTTTTTGGTTTTTTTTAGGTTTTTATTTTTGTAAAGATACACCCACACAAAAGTGAAAGTGAAAAATAAAGTTTTTGATAAAGAAAGTGGTAAAAAAAATTAAAGAGAGGAAAAATAAGAAAGAGGTAGAGAGAGGAAGAGATAGAGAGAGTTAAAGGGAAAGAGGTTCCCCCTGGTTTAGATTTGGCGGATCGCCTTCTCCATCTAGTGGTAGGTCAGCTAGAGAAGTTGGGGATCCAGTGGAAGTCGATGTTGATCCAGGATTGTGCATCCTCTCATGGTGATGCTTTAACCGATGTCCATTAACCGTGAATGTCCTTTTGGAAGAGGGGTCTTGGACTTGTACTGCACCAAATGGGTAAACGTTAGTAATAACAAAAAGACCTTCCCAACGAGAATTAAGCTTACCTGGGTGAATCTGAAATCGAGAATTGAAGAGCATTAACTTTTCACCTTCATGAAATACCTTTCTCAGGATGTGTTTATCATGGAGTGCCTTGGATTTTTCTTTGTAGAGATTAGAATTCTCATAAGAATCAAGTCGAAGCTCCTCCAGTTCATCCAATTGCAACAGTCTTTCTTCATTAGATTTTTCACAATCAAAATTATAGGTTTTCACAGCCCAAAAAGACTTATATTGGATTTCAACTGGTAAGTGACACACTTTACCAAAAACTATCCTAAAAGGAGACATCCCAATGGGTGTTTTATAGGCAGTTCGATAAGCCCAAAGGGCTTCACCAAGTCTCTCAGGCCAGTATTTTCTGGTGGGCTTAACAATTCTCTCAAGTACCCTTTTCACTTCTCTATTAGAAAGTTCAGCCATGCCATTTGTTTGAGGGTGATATGCAGTTGAAGTTTTATGTACAATCCCATTCTTTTTTAGAAGAGCTTCCATGGTTCTATTACAAAAATGGGTTCCTAATTCACTGATCAAGTCACGTGGTGTGCCAAATCTTTGGAAGATGTGGGTCTTTAGGAACTCACTAACAGTATGAGCATCATCCTTCCTAGTGGGTTTGTCCTCAACCCACCTTGAAACATAATTGACCGTAAGAAGAATATATGAGAATCCATTGGAAGGGGGAAATGGTCCCATGAAATCGATGCCCCAAACATCGAAGATTTCACAAAAGATTAAAGTATTTTGGGGCATTTAATTTCTTTTGGAGATTGTGACGAACTTTTGGCAAGTGGGACATGATTGGAAGAACTCATGTGAGTCCTTGAAGAGTGAAGGCCAGAAGAATCCAGAGTCTAGGACCTTTCGGGAGGTCCTTTATATTCCAAAGTGGCCACCTTCGGGAAGTGAGTGAAAAAATTCTAATATGGAAGAATGCTCATTTTCTTCAACACATCTTCTAATTACCATGTCAGCCCCAGTTTTCCAAAGTTAATTTTCCTCCCAAAAATAGTATTTTGAATCACTTTTCAACTTCATTTTTTATTCTTTTGAAAACATTTCAGGAAAAACACCAGAAACCAAATAATTTACAATTGGGGAATACCATGGTAACTTTGGAGTGAGAGAAGAAAGGTTCTCAATGGGGAATTCAGGATCAATGATTTCTGAATGAGAAGAATTAGAAATTCTACTCAAGTGATCAGCCACATGGTTTTCTTTTCCAGGTCTATCTTTGATTTCAAGGTCAAACTATTGGAGCATTAGGATCCATCTTATTAGCCTCAGTTTGGAATCACATTTCTTGAGTACGAACTTTATAGTAGAATGGTCTGTGAAGATTATGATTTTGGCACCTAAGAGATAGGGCCGAAATTTATCTAAGGCAAAAACCACTGCTAGAAGTTCCTTTTTAGTCACAGTGTAGTGATATTGAGTTTCATCCAATGTTTTTGAGGCATAATAGATGACATGAGGAATATTTTCTCTTCTTTGACCAAGAATAGCCCCAACAGCTCTATCAGAAGCATCACACATTAACTCAAAGGGTAAGGACCAATCAGGGGGTTGGATTATTGGGGCAGATGTAAGAGCAGTTTTGAGTTCAATGAAGGCTCTCTTGAAAACCTCATCAAAATGGAAAGTGACATCATTTTGGGGAAACCGAGTGAGTGGGAGGGAAATCTTACTGAATCTATGGATGAATCTCTGATAGAAACCAGCATGAATGAGGAATGAACGGATGTCTTGAACAGAAGTGGGTGGAGGAAGTGATTGGATCACTTCAATTTTGGCAGGATCGACTTCAATACCATATTTTGAAACTATGTGCCCTAGAACAATACCATTTGCAACCATGAAATGACATTTTTCAAAATTTAACACAAGGTTATACTTGACACACTTTTGGAGGACTAGAGAGAGTGAATTCAAACAAGATTCAAATAACTCACCATAAATGGTGAAGTCATCCATGAAGACTTCCATGAAATGTTCAATGAATTATGAAAAGATACTCATCATACATCTCTAGAATGTTGCAGGAGCATTGCAAAGGCCAAAAGACATTCTTCTATATGCATATGTTCCAAAGGGGCATGTGAAATTAGTCTTTTATTGGTCCTGAGGTGCGATTGGGATTTGAAAATAGCTAGTGTATCCATCAAGAAAGAAATAGTGTGACTTTCCAGCTAAAATTTCTAGCATTTGATCAAGGAATGGAAGAGGGTAGTGATCTTTTCGTGTTTCAGCATTCAATTTCCTATAGTCGATGCACACACGCCATTTGTTCTTCACTCGAGTTGTGACTACCTCCCCATGTTCATTTGTGACAACAGTTATCCCACCCTTCTTTAGTACAACCTGAATTGGACTAACCCATTCACTATCATAAATTGGGTAGATAATACCAGCTTGAAGAAGCTTGGTTATCTCTTCCCTAACTACCTCAAGGATGAGTGGATTGAGTCTTCTTTGTGTTTGTCTAATTGGTTTGGATGACTCCTCAAGATATATGTGATGCATGCAAAGGGCATGGTTGATTCCTGGTATTTCATCTAGGGTCCAACCTAAGGCCTTTTTGTTTTCCTATAACACTTGAACAAGTTTGGACTCCTCAGTTTCAGTAAGTGTGGCAGAGATAATGATGGGATATGAGTGATCATGGAAGAGGAATGCATATTTCAGGTGTGCAGGAAGAGGTTTCAGATCAGTCTCATCTTTCACTTTTGGGATCGACAACTCAGGAATGGAAGAAGGGACTTCAGTTGCTTCAGGTTCATTTTCCTTAATACTGTCCAAGGTGGAGCAGTAGAGATCAGAATTGATGTGGAATTCAATAGAGTTTTCAAGTTCCTCTAGATTGATGGAGTCTATGAATGAGAGGTCCATATCAACATCACCATTTATGACTTGGTTAATCATAGTGCAGATTTCACAAGATCCTTTGTCATTAGAACATGAAGAGCACGATGGATTGGGGTTCGATTGACTCTTAGAAGTGTCCTCAGAAGTATGAATTGAGAATGCAGAGTGGTCCTCAGATGGGTATCGCATGGCTTGGAAAATGTCAAACTTGACCATTTGGTCACCGAATTCCATGGATAAGATGCCTGAATGGACATCAATCTTGGTTCTCACAGTCATGAAGAATGATATTCCTAGAATTAGGGGAGATCGAGAAGAGTTCGTCTCACCTTCCATGTCAAGGACATAGAAATCAGCAGGGAAGATAAGATCATTGACTCGGACAAGGAAATCCTTAATTATTCCCTCAGGACTGGCTGTGCTTCGATTGGATAACTGAATGACAACACCCATTGGGTTCAAGGGACCTAGACCAAGGTTAGAGAATATGGATTTGGGCATGAAATTAATTGAGTCTCCTAGGTCTATGAGTGCATCATCAAAGTTGGAACTTCCAATTTGGCATAGAACCGTAAAGTTACCTGGATCTTTGCACTTAATGGGTATGGACTGCTGGGTGGAAACATTTTCAGAGGTCCTAAGTTGCCTCTTGTGGGTACACAACTCCTTGAGAAACTTGGCATACTTAGGAATTTGTTTTATGGCATCTAAGAGGGGAATGTTGACTTCAACACGTCTAAACATGTCAAGCATTTCAGGATCAGGTTCAAAGGAATTCCTTGTCTTAGAAACAACTTGAGGAAAAGAAATTGGGTTCCTAAGTGGAATGGAAGGAGGTGATGGAATGGATTCAAATTCCTTTGCAATTTTCTTTTTCTTTTCATTTTCTAGATCAACATTCAAAGGAGGGTTTGATGATTTATCTTGAGGCATAGCAAGTTTCTTTCCGGATCTAAGTGCAATTGCACTTACATTACCTTTGGGGTTGGGTAATGGTTGAGCTGGGAGTTGGGAAGAATTTGATTGTTGTTGTTGGATCAAGTGGGATGCAAGTTGACCTATTTGAGTTTCAATGTTTTTAAGGCTAGAACGGGTGAAGGAGGAAAGATCTTCCACTGCACTTTCCCATGGTTGCTTGGAAGAAGAGGCTTGTCCCTGGTTGGGATTGCCTTGATTTTAGTTCTTGGGAAATTGATTGTATTGGTTTTGGAATTGGGAAGGCTCACTAGGATAATGGAATCTAGGAGGAGGATTGTTCCTTTGAGGTTGAGGAACAAAAGGATAAGGTTGATGGAAGTTACCACCACCTTGACCATATTGGAACTGGTTTGGGTTTTGAGGAGGGAATTGAGGGGGATGAGATATGGGATTACCATACCTAAGGCCTTGGTTATAGGAAGAAGAGAAGGGCTCAGAGTGAGGTTGGTTAAAGTTTCTAACAAACTGACCTGATAGTTGAGGATTGGTGTTCCGCTGAGCATATGCTGCATTGAGCTCCATTGGTCCAGATGAATCGGATTAATCCTCTTGAAGTTGTGGACATGTGTCAGTTGGATGAGATGGAGAGTTGCAGATTCCACAGTTTTTGATAGGTCCAGGAAACATTGATTGTGGAGAAGACGAGGTTGGGGATTTGGTGGCCATAGCTAGCTGTCGCACAAGACCTGTAAGTTCACTCATCCACTCGGTCATCTTTTTCGGCTCAATTGATTGATTATATTGGGCTTGTTTTACTTAAGCATGTGCTCGAGTATGGAATTGTTGTGTGTTTGCAGCCATGTTACTTATGAGATCTCTTGCTGCTGCAGGAGTTTTATCAACAAGAGCACCGCCACTTGAGGCATCTATGAGAGTTCTCTCTATAGCCAATAAACCCTCATAGAAGTATTAGATCAAGAGTTGGTCAGGGATTTGGTGATGTGGGCAGGTTGCAACAAGCTTTTTTAACCTCTCCCAGTACTCATGGAGTGATTCACTTGGGAACTGACGGATACCACTTATTTCCTTTCGGATAGAAGCAATATGAGAAGCAGGAAATAATTTCTCTAAGAAGAGTCGCTTCATGTCATTCCATGTAGTTATGGAACCAGGAGGAAGGTAGTAGAGCCATGAAATAGCAGTGTCATCTAGGGAGAAATGGAAGGTTCAGAGTTTGATTTGTTCTTCAGAAACCCCTTGAGGATTCATGGTAGAGCACACTACTTGGAACTCTTTAAGGTGAAGATGTGGATCCTCACCGGCTAACCCGTGAAAATGAGGGAGAAGATGAATCAAACCCAATTTGAGTTTGAAGTCAGCTTCTATGTTTGGATATTGAATACCAAGATGTTGGTAATTCATATCAGGGGCAGTGAGTTCTTTTAGGGTTTGTTCCCTAGGATTGGCCATTTCAATTTCAACTGGTTGGATGAGGACTGGTTCTTGAATTATTTGAGTATCTATTATGTTCCTCCTAATTTGGCGAAGTGTTCGCTCAATTTCAGGGTCAAAAAAATCTGAGGGATTGTTTGGGAGGCTACAGGGCATTCAGAGAGATTTTGGGAGAAATAGGAAGACGGGTTTTTCTTTGTATTTTTTTTTTCAGTTTATGATTTTTAAGAGGAAGACAGGTTTTTCTTTGTGTTTTTTTTCAATTTTTTTTAAAATTTTGTTTTTTTGGGTTTTTTTACAATAACCAGAAACTAATGACTACATAAATCACCATCCCCGGAAACAGCTCCATTTGAAACACACGGACGATTGTTTCCTATTGACCGGTCAAGGTTTCGGTGCTCTACTAATGTGTATAGCAGCACTCGGGTCGAATCCTCGGTGATGGTACTTCGTAATAGTCGATTGTTTTTAGTTGATTGTATTTTGATTGGGGATGGTTTGTTTGTAGAGATTAATTGAAATGTTTAATGGATGATGTTTAATTTAACAAGTTGATAAAGATTGGGGTGAGTTCATCATTAGGGAGTTAAGCATGTGATATCCTTGAACTTTGCTTTATATTGCATTAAATTAACACCCACATCAAAAGTTGATGTTGATTGGAATTCCCAAGTGTTAAGCCTTTAATACAAGCCTTAACTTTACTTAGGGTTCTAATCTCAATCAGTACTTGATTTTGGAAGTATATTTATGGTTCCAATAATCCATGGAAACCACACGCTGAACATAATATGTCAATAATCCATGACATGTTAAGTCCAACATACACAATGTTAAATTAAAGAATACTCATCGAGCAAAAACTCTCTATCACTTAACATCCCTAAATTATAACTCAGTCTAATAAGATATTTACTCATCCATCTAAATTATTAGTAATCTGGTCTATTATGTTTAAGGTGATGAATTATAAAGAGAAGAAAAAGAAAGGGATAAGAAAAGAGTTGTGCGCCGAACACACACACGAACGATGATGAGAGTAAAAAAAACCCGTAATTTTTATTGAATAATAAAGTAAAAGAATATGATGGATTTCAGATTGATTTAAACTAAAATATTAACATTAATATTTAACTACAGAAGGTGGATGAGAATAAGAAATTAAGAAGAAGAAAATTGCATTAAAACAGAATTACAAAGACAAACACTTGCAAAATTACAACGAAGAAAAATGCAAAAGTAAATGAAAACAAAGAGAGGAAGGGATTATCAAGTGAAAACTTGAGTTTGGAAAATCCTCACAAGCCTTTTTCATGGCCTTGGTACTGCCAATAAATCCTCCTTTTCTCTGAAATTCCAACCCCTCTCAAGGAGAGAAGGGGAGAGTATTTATAGCCCAAGGAGTGGACTGTTTTCATTCCCAATATGTCCCTCCACTTGCATCGCGAATTTGGATATTCAGACAGCCAAATATCCAAATATCTCCTTCTTCCAAGTTTTAGATAATAAAGTTGGATGACTACTGTCAAAATCTGGAGGCATTTGGACAAGTGGAGCCAAATTTATGGCGGTTTTATTAAACAAAGGTAAACTGTCCATTTCTATCAATTCCTTTTCGATGGCCAAAATGTGAATGGATTTTGGAACAGGAATATGCCTTCAAATCCGAATTACTTATTCAACAAAGTCGGCCGTATATATATCCTCTTTCACAATGAAAAATATCATCTCTATTTGATCCTTACATCATGAGATATGTCATGAATACTATACTGATTTTATTTCTCGTCCAGAATGGTGGGCTGGACTTAAAAGCTTCATTTGGGCCCCTTGTACTTGGATTTGGGCCTTGAAATTTTTATCCAAGATGACATGTAGTGTCCCCCGAATTATGGTGGAGATTTAATGTTTTTGAAATTCTGGATTGAACCCAGTAAATCAATATTCAAGGATGGTCCAGTTTGTTTACAGATTCTTTGGTCTTGTTTGTGAGGACCATATGACCCTTAAAATGGCAGAATTGGCTCATGGTACCTTCTAATGAAATGTTGTATATTGAAATGAGTATCCTAAAAAACAAGAAACACACAATTTAGATCAGTATAGTGATAGTTAATATTAAAACATTAAACTGAATCAATTGGACTACTTCTAAAAATGCTCAAAAATTATACTTAATATTAAAACATTAATATTTCACACAAATTATGCACATTTCATATAAAATCAGTAAAGAGGGAATATAATAAGTCATGAAAATATTAATAACATCAAATACCCTCCAGAACCATGACATGAAACAATTATCCCAATCTAAACCAATAGTGAAAGGGACCCCATGTAGTCATATGATCTCATGAACATATAGTCTTCCTATCTAATCAACTAAGAAAGTCTCCTAAATAGGAATGAAGTGGTCTGATTTTGTTAGATGGTCAATAAATACCGATACAACGTCACTACCCGTCAGCAACCTAGGTAAGATAACTACAAAATCCATAATAATATCTTCCCATTTCTATTCTAGGACTGGAAGCTTGTAGGTCTTTAGTGCTCTGCCTTCACCTACTGATAGATGGAACACCTAGTGATAAAGTATGCTATCTGATGTTTCATCCCGAGCCACCAATATTGGCATCACAGATCTCGATACATTTTGGAGATGACTATATGAACCAACCACTGAGAAGAATGGGACTCTTGCATCAACTCCTGTATCATATCTCTAGGAACCTATACATGACCATGAATATATAATATGTCATCTCTATTCATAGACCAATTCAGAGTGGGTCATCTCCTGATATACTCTCATGGAGAACCAAGCCCTCAGGATCTAAAAATTTCCTAACCTTCACCTTATCAAGGAGGGAATAGGTAACTATCAAGGATGATAAGTATGACTACTCATGAATATCATAAAACTCTAGATTCATCTCAGAAAAGAGGGCCATTAACTTCCATTCATCATCGGCTTCCCATATAGTCTATGCCCGAGTTTTATAACTCAACGCATTAACAACTATGTTTCCCTTTCTAGGTGTATAGGAAATCTCAAAATTGAAGGACTAAATATATTCAAACCATATTTGATGTTGGAGGTTCAATTCACACTATGAGAAGATATATGTGAGGTTCTTATGGTTCATGTACACCACAAAGCACCCACCCAAAAGATAACGTCTCCAGAAACTTAGGGCATGGACAACTACTTCTAGATCAAGGTCATGCACTGGATAATTTCTCTCATGAGGACTCAACTAATGAAATCCATACGTAATGACTCTATACTTTTATATCATCACTAATCCTAGGATGATTCCTGATGCATCATAGAAGATGATATAACCTCTTCCAGGCTCTAGTAGAATCAGAATAGGTGCCGAGACAAGCCTCCCTTTTAGCTCCTAAAAGGATATCTCGCATGCTTCTGACCATAGGAACTTAACAACTTTTTTTAAGGCCAATAAGAGGTGAAGTAAGTCACGAGAATTCCTATATTGAATGCTTGCAATATATAGATAAACCTAAGAAACTCTGTATATCAAATACATTTTTGGATTTCTTTTAGGAAACCATCACACTCACCTTCTTTGGGTCAATAGAGAATCCCAATTATGAGATAATATGACCCAAAAAGTGAACCTTTTCGATCCATAAGTGGAACTTAGAAAGCTTAGCATAAAGATGATACTATCTCAATGTACTTAAAATGATCTCAAGGTGATTTTCCTGGTTGCTATGAGTGTGAGAATACACTAATATTTCTTCCACAAAGACTATGAAAAAAGAATCCAAATAGGGGTGGAACACCCTATTCATAAAATCCATGAAAATGGAGGGTGCTTTTATAAGACTGAATGGCATAATGAGGCACTAATATATACCATACCTGTTATAGAAAGCTGTACGAGGTATGTCTGATGGCCTGACTTGCACCTAATGATAGCAAGATCTTAGGTCAATCTTAGAGAAGGCCCTATATCCTTTGATTTGTTCAAAGAGATCATCTATTCGAGGTAGTGGATACCAATTATTGATCGTTATATGGTTCAACCATTTTTAATCCACACATAGAATAAGGGTCCCATCCACCTTATTGGAGAAAATTACGAACGAAACTCAAGAGGAAGTGTTGGGCTATATGAAACTTTTGTCCTATAGATCCTCTTACTACCTCTTGAGATCTTGGAGCTCAGTAGGTGCCATCCTATACAGAGGAATGGACATTGGAAATTCTCCTAGAAAAAGATCAATTGTAAACTATACCTCCCTATTAGAAGGTAATCTTGAAAAATCATTGGGAAAAACATCCCTAAAATGATCTAATACTGGAGGGAATTCAGCCTATCCTAAACCTTTATTCTTTATGAAGAGATTGGAAATATAGGAGGTTACCCCACCTAGCCCATGATGCTCAGGTCTATCTATGCTAGCATGGACATCCCAATCACCATTATGTAGATAACTAATACCCTCTGGTTATGTAAACGATACCCTTTGACAATAGAAGTCTACAAAGGCATGATACATAACCAACCAATCCATCTCGAGAATGACATTGAATTCCATCATCTAAAAACAAGGAGGTCCTACAAGAAAGGGTAACTGCCTACCTCAATGGGAAAATCCCTAAATCTATAACTCCTTCTAATCGTACCCATAATGGTGTATATAGGGTCATTACACCACAGTAACACTGCAATTCCATCCCAAGGATTTCCATTATAGATAAAGAGATAAACGAGCATGAAACATTTGTATCAAATAAAGCAGATACTATAGTGTAGGCTACTAGAATAGTACCTTGTACTGTAAATGGTCCTGTAACCTGATCCTCAGGTATCACCTATAACGAATGCATCTGGTTCGATCCATGGCCTTGAGAAATAGCTGGGAAACCATGATAAAAAATGCTTTGCTGACACTGCTGGTGATCAGGGGTCTGGATACCAAGACCGCAACCTCCTCCTCAGCCAGTCCTATCGGTGCTACTCTAACTCCCCACCTGACGTGGAATAAAGGAAACTACTCCTAAAGGTAGAGATGATGTAGATCCTCTTCCACTTGAAATTGATGTAAAGGTCTAATAGAAATTATAAAGATTCCCCAAATGGCTATAAGCCTGACACTCTAGTGGTCCTCTATCACACTGAGGATTTAGATGCCCCATACATCTGCACTGGTGACACACTATAGAGCTACCTACATAGGTACCTTGGCTACCACTGCCCTGATAAGAAATGTCAAGGGAATGATTTCTTCCATTGGAAGAACTACTGGCCTAATGTGACATTGGTCCTTTATGCATGGTACTTTCATTATTTTTCAGGTTGTGCTCAGTGATAAGATCTTGATTTACTATCTCAAAAAAGGTAGGTAGGTGAAAAACATTCACCTGAGTATGAATGGAATACTGGAGCCCATCCTCTAAGCATCTAGCATGCGAAAGACCATCACCTTATAGAAGTGGTGAAAATAACTGAAACTCTATGAAACACGCTCAATCCTCCATAAATTACATAGAACCCTACTCAAGATTCATGAACTCTCTAGCTCCATCATCTCTCAATATATGAGGAAACAACTGATCATAGAAGCAAGACTGGAAATCAAACCATAACATTCCCTAATGATGACTAGCCCAGGTAATCAAATCCCACTAGTGCTTAGAGTAATTACATAGAATTTAAGTAGCAAGTTTGACCCTCCACTATGGAGGCATCTTTAGATACTCAAAGATAGATAGGGTAGCCTCTAGTCAAGACTCAACATCCTACGAACCACCATCTCCTGATAAGGTGGGAGGATTCTATAACTAAAACTCATGATTCATCCATCGTAGGTTCATATCATGAAGCACCATGCATGGAATTCAATAAAAGTAGAAAACTATCATAGACTTGGGCATCAGTACCTAGATTAGGTACAACAGGTGGTGCCTCAAGTGGCACTCCTGGTGGCTTAGGGCCCACCACATCTGGAGCATGGTCATCACCACCTTCCTGGAATATGACACGAGGAAATCATGGTGACATTGGTCTATAAATTCCAAGCACATGTGTAGAGACCCGTATCCTGACGTACATGGACATTACATTACTTTTGCGGAATACTTAGTACATAACAAAAACACACACACAAGGATCGTAATAGTTTAGTGTCTTTGGAAACTCGGATCGTAATCTTCTAAACGTGGTGAAAGATCTTCAATATCTCCCATAAAGATCTTCCCCTTTTTTTTACCTAAAACCTTTCTTTATATCCTGGGGAAAAGAAAACATAAAAGGGTGAGCTCAAATGCTCAGTAAGGGTAAACAAAGGAAATATCAATCACATAATTTTCATAAGAACATAACATTTTTGGAAATCATAACCTGCAAAAGAGAGCATAATTTCATAACATGGGATAAATCATAGTAGTGAAATGAAATCATAACTTAAAACATTACTCATTGTGGCATACACACATAATCATAGAGAATCATTTCTTGTTAGTCAAGACTCATTGCCAAGACTATCTTAGTGGACAAAGTCCCTTTCTGAATCGAGTAATCCTCGTTTCAGTCCTGTTTCACTGAACCGGTATAACCTACCATTCCAGCCATGTCTATCTCATGAGATATGAAATCTTTACCCAATGCATTGGAGGGAGATATAGGTCCCACCCATATTATAATGAATCCTTTCTTATGTGTGCCACATAATCATAAATCGTACATCATCGTATAACGCATGTAACAAAAATGGGATTCTTGAAACCTCATGACATCATAAATCAATTCATATAAGATAAAGGAATTCATAAAAATAATTCCATCACAACATGATTAAATCAATGTAATAATAGGGATAAAAACAGAACCCTTTATTATCTTAGATGGAAAATAATTTTGATAAAACACTTGAACTCCATTCTTGAGGAAAATATCCTTTCTTCTTCAAAAACATTTTTCCTTTCATAACATGTCATAAATCTTTAAAATAAAAGAAGTTGATTAAAAATAAACTTGAAAACTTGTAAAGGAAGCTTCTTTGAAGTAATGTTTTAAAAATCCATTCATGCCGTATAAGTTAAAAAAAACATTCTTCGTACTTTTGTCGGAAAAGTCAAAAAGTACCTCGTACGGAAAAACGACAAAAGATTCCTTTCATATTCTTTACTAAAAATTTACCTAAGGGTAAAATTGGATTTTAACTATTGAAAGTGGATGGAAACAATATTACATATTTAGGTAACATGGATGTGGATGATAAAATACACCCCAGTAAATACTTACGAATAAACAATCTCGGATAAAAATGAGATTGTGATATTTCCCTTACCTTAGGTCCGACTTGCTTTGTAAGTGTCCGAACCTCCTGTATAATGATTTAAATCATGTTATTGACTTATTACAGAATCATATTCATTGTTATGATATCATATATGGTTCACTTATGACATTATATTACCCGTTCTTTTGTAAATTCCATGTTAAAGAAGCGTTTTGGGTAAAATCGTTTCATTTATCGTAGGTGTTTTGACTTGTTTTTCTTGACATCATTATTACTTATATCATGATTTACTTACTTCCAGAATATAAAATATGATTTATATATCATATATATTCAGTATATATATATATATAATAGGTAGATAAATAAAATGAAAAACACCGTTCATGGAGACGGTAGTCCGTACGTACGCATGAACGCTGTTTTCCTTTCCTTATTGTCTTGAAATGGAAGTAAGTAGATGACATACATATGTATATATATACATAAATCCAGTAGCTTTATAATTTCATATATTTCATTATTATTTCTTATATATACTTTATAATCATTCTTAAATGGTTAACATGGAGAATGAATCTCATCGCGTCGTGGAGACGGTAGTCCGTACGTACGCACGAGCGATGATATCATTTCAATAAATGTTGAATTGAATTGGAGTGGATTATACAATATATCGGAATCAATATGATGTTGTAATAACTATGTATAGTTATTCTTTACACCATTATACCCATCCATGTAAGGTGGTGGTGGAAAATAGATTACACCACGGCGTGGAGACGGTATTCCGTACGTACGCACGCGCGGTGATTTCTTTTTCCGTAGGATGGATAGATGGTGAAATAGGGTTGTTTCATACTTATAATAACATATCAGTATATGAGTGATACTGATGTTATTACTTCATAATGAAACAACCTAAGAAGAAGAAGTGGAAGAAGAAATAAAGATGAAAGAATTGGTAACGGTAATTACCTCTTCTTTGAAGTGCCTCTTTGAGACCTCCTCTTAGGGCACTAGAATTGGTCTTTGAGGAAGACCAGAACCTCTAGGATGTTGCTAGGGAAGTGGAGAAGAGATTTGGGCAGGGGTTGGCCGAGCTTGAGTGCTCAAATTGGTGTGAGGAGGAGGGGGAGGAGGTGTCCTTTTATAGGGGAGGAGAGGGGCACCTTAGGAATTCTTAAAAATATTAATTTATAATAAATCTAACCCCACTTAAAAACCTCCAAAAATGACTCATATTCGAAGATTAGATGAGATAGGGTTGTAATCTCATAAACCAATCAAATTTAGACATGTTTGGATATTATTTTAAACCTTATCAATTAGATTTAACTCTAAGTTAAATAATTTAACTTTTACCGTGTCTTTTTGTTTTCTTTCACTATATGGTTAATACACTTACTATAACATGCCAAACGAACCCCAAATTGTTTAATATTAATATATATATCCTTATCTAAGTCATTTGGCCGAACCTTAGATTTTTAGGAATAAAATAACAATTAATAATATAATATTTGATTTAAAAACTATTTTGTGTCAATTTTGACACTATTTGATATATGATTTTTTGTGAAAGTCATAACATAATTAAATGTTCGAACCAAGTTGATTAAATCAACATTAATATATCATAGTAACCTAGAAAATTAGTGGAATTCATAAAAAGTCTTAAATTACATTTATTTTGGTATTTATATTATCAATTATGTGAATATTTCATTAATAAGATAATTACTGCATCATCTTTGTGTCATAAATAAATTAAATTATTTGATGTCTAAAAATTACAAATAAAATACCATCATGTAGGAAATCTTTTTAGCTTTCTAATGAATATTTACAGTCGAATTTATCTTATGTATAACCCCATATTAAAAATGATTTACTTATTAAACATTGATTTTAACTATTTTAACCCTTCTTTAAATAAATTAATAATAAATGTCCTAATCTAATCCAAGTGGGCCTAAATGGTCATATTTTATTCCTAAGTTTGTTTTTGGTCGAATTACACTTGTCCAATAGAATTAGGACATGTGTTAGGGTAATATTAATATCATATTTACCCTTAGTTACCCTATTTACTATTAACCGTGGTAAAAAAAGTAAAAAGTTACTATTCACCAAAAAATTATTTTCATCTCATTGAACCACATTTTAGTCCTTGATATTAACCGTGTCTCTCGGATTTTCGAAATTCCATTCACAGAAGCGGTAAAATTATGTTTTATACAAAATTCAGTTTTTAACCTACCACTTAGTAGTTTCACTATTCATCAAAAATTGATGTTTTTCAGAATAATGCCAAAATTTCATCCTAAGCTATATTTCATATTCCGAATTCAAAAATGAAGTCTATTTTACCAAATTCATAACATAGAAATTGCATTAATTAAATTTATAATTAAATCCCGCTGTTAACACAAATAGCGTGTTTTTAAGAAACAATATCTATCAAAAGATTGACATTTGATTACGTCTGGTTTAAATGTGAAATTACATCCAATGACCAACATTGTATTAAATTGTAAAAATATATTCTAAATATACTTTAAAACCACTAAAATTAATGATTTATCACTATTAATTATTTCGATTAAAAAAGTTGTTTTTAATTATAATTTAGTAATTTTCACTATTCATCAGAATATGAAAGTTATCCGAAAAGTACCAAAATTTCACCTTAGGCTAAATTCGATACTCCGAATCCAAAAATAAAGTTCATTTTGAAAAATAAGATTTACTGGATTTCAAAAAGTGGTTATTACTATTCATAACGGCTAGTTTTAATAATATTTTTATAGCATATCGTTGTTTAGTGAAACTCGGTATTGCGTACTACACACGCTATCGAGGAAGGTCGCGATTGCGTGTAATGCAAGTCAAGTCAAGGATGTGTGTTGTGCAAGCTCCTTTTGGTGTAGCGTACAACACACGACATTAATAAAATTAAAAAGAATATTTTTTTTATAAAATCTTGGGCTGTTACATTCTACCCCCCTTAAAATGAATTTCGCCCTCGAAATTCGTCGGGGTTATAAATGGTTTTCTATTCGAAAGTTTCCCACATCGTAAAAAGGAATACCAAAACTTGGCTTTAAAAACTAAAGTATGAAATGTAACGATTACCCAAATAAACTAATTGTTGGGTTTCCACATAGGTAAAAATATGGATATGGAAGAAAAATCTAACCATCATGTTCTGATGGAGAGTGGTAGAGAACATGGCTATGGAAAAGCCAAAAATCACAAATCCATAAATTTGTGATGATATAAGGTACCATCTGATTCCTCAGGTATAAGATCACTAGGACAACATTTTTGGTTTTCAAGATCATTTCCCTAAAGTTGAAAATTTGAATTAGAATAAATACTTACTTTATTTTGGTACAATCTCACTGTTGTTCGTGCCTTGAACAATTTCCACTTCATCTCTTAAATAAATAAAGTTGAATTTGTTATTCGTGAAGTGTTAGCAGATAATGTGATAGAATGACGGGTCATTCCATCTGTCTCAAACAAAAGGTTAGCAAAAATTATATACATAAGTCGATCTATAGTGATATTAATCATATATGGTTCCTAAAATGGGATTATACTTCATATATCATACTGCTTAATATAATAACACTAGTTTCTACTAAACAGGGACTTCCTATAGGCCAGTGGTAGGCGATAAAGGCCAGTCGCACTTCAGTTGTGGGTTCGATTCCCACAGCCTTGTCCGACGCGATGGGCTGTCGCCCGTCCTGCAAGTTGTCCTTTTTCTAAAACTATATTACTATAACATCCCATCAATAATATCGAGAAAACTTCGATCCTTAAACAATACTAACTTATGTTCAACATAATCCATTCCAATCTTTAGGCTTATACATAATACTGCAGTCCACTCTCATAATATAGTGACAACGATTACCAGAGATTTAATACTGTCGTTGATCCCCACATATCATAAGATATGTCTTGTTGGTCACATTCCAAACATTCAAAGTCCTTAATCGTGTATTCTCTTGAATACCTTAGTGAAAACATGAGTGCAGTTAAAAGTTAACACTTTCCACATACCAAAATCCTCAAAATTCTATATACTCAAACCATGATATCACTTAGTCCTTATATCAATCATGAGCTCATGAATACTATTAAACATTTCATTTTCTCCTTATCCCTTCATTATGCGCATATCATCTTCATTCCAAAAATATCTGAATAACCTTTCATGGATACTGGTAACATTAATCAGACAACAATGTTACAATCCTTACATGTCTCTTTATTCCATAGTACCATGAGATTACTTATACAACATTACACATGATAAACATGTAATCATTCCACTACATTCTTAAACCATTGACAGAGCTTCAACAATTCTTTCATCTCACATATCATTGGTAGTCTCTTCATCATCATCCACATAAATAATTCCCATATGACCATACTGATTCTCTTCATGAGTCTTTCCCTTAGGGCATTTGTTTGCATAATGCCCATACATTCCACATTTAAAACACTTAACCATTTTTGATGTCGTAGCAATACCATTATCCTCATCCATGGTGTTGACCGACCCTTTTCCTTTGCACTTACTTGCTTTGTGTCCTTCTTTTCCACACCCAAAGCATCTTCCAGTTCCTTTGAAACATTCTCCTTGATGCCTCTTCCCACATGATTTACATAGGGGAAATTGAACTTTCTTTCCTCTATGATCATCATGGAACTCCATCTTTCTTTTATTAGTCGAGTCAGGAAACTTACCAAATTTTACTTTATTGATCATGTTGTGAGATTGCTGATTCGGCATAATAATGATGTTTGGACATCCAAATCCCATTTCATTTGGTTGCTCATGAAGAATATCATTCCATTGTCCATCATATCCTCCATTATTGTGAATCATCTTGTTTCCAGCCATTTTCTAAAACCCAAACAGAATAGTGTTAGATGCAAAAATCGTAATAAAGGGGGAGTAACTTAAATATCTATCATCTTTGGTTTAATCTAATATCGTTACCATAGTTCTAGAACTATATCCTATACGTATACTTATCCTTAGGGGCATCCCTAGACATACCTTAGAAATATCTCTAGGGATCTTACTAACGTTTTCGCGTCCTAGTTTCCAAAGGTTGACTAAACCTTTCCTCTGATACCAACTGTAGAGACCCGTATCCTGACGTACATGGACATTACATTACTTTTTCCGAATACTTAGTACATAACAAAAACACACACACAAGGATCGTAATAGTTTAGTGTCTTTGGAAACTCGGATCGTAATCTTCTAAACGTGGTGAAAGATCTTCAATATCTCCCATAAAGATCTTCCCCTTTTTTTTACCTAAAACCTTTCTTTATATCCTGGGGAAAAGAAAACATAAAAGGGTGAGCTCAAATGCTCAGTAAGGGTAAACAAAGGAAATATCAATCACATAATTTTCATAAGAACATAACATTTTTGGAAATCATAACCTGCAAAAGAGAGCATAATTTCATAACATGGGATAAATCATAGTAGTGAAATGAAATCATAACTTAAAACATTACTCATTGTGGCATACACACATAATCATAGAGAATCATTTCTTGTTAGTCAAGACTCATTGCCAAGACTATCTTAGTGGACAAAGTCCCTTTCTGAATCGAGTAATCCTCGTTTCAGTCCTGTTTCACTGAACCGGTATAACCTACCATTCCAGCCATGTCTATCTCATGAGATATGAAATCTTTACCCAATGCATTGGAGGGAGATATAGGTCCCACCCATATTATAATGAATCCTTTCTTATGTGTGCCACATAATCATAAATCGTACATCATCGTATAACGCATGTAACAAAAATGGGATTCTTGAAACCTCATGACATCATAAATCAATTCATATAAGATAAAGGAATTCATAAAAATAATTCCATCACAACATGATTAAATCAATGTAATAATAGGGATAAAAACAGAACCCTTTATTATCTTAGATGGAAAATAATTTTGATAAAACACTTGAACTCCATTCTTGAGGAAAATATCCTTTCTTCTTCAAAAACATTTTTCCTTTCATAACATGTCATAAATCTTTAAAATAAAAGAAGTTGATTAAAAATAAACTTGAAAACTTGTAAAGGAAGCTTCTTTGAAGTAATGTTTTAAAAATCCATTCATGCCGTATAAGTTAAAAAAAACATTCTTCGTACTTTTGTCGGAAAAGTCAAAAAGTACCTCGTACGGAAAAACGACAAAAGATTCCTTTCATATTCTTTACTAAAAATTTACCTAAGGGTAAAATTGGATTTTAACTATTGAAAGTGGATGGAAACAATATTACATATTTAGGTAACATGGATGTGGATGATAAAATACACCCCAGTAAATACTTACGAATAAACAATCTCGGATAAAAATGAGATTGTGATATTTCCCTTACCTTAGGTCCGACTTGCTTTGTAAGTGTCCGAACCTCCTGTATAATGATTTAAATCATGTTATTGACTTATTACAGAATCATATTCATTGTTATGATATCATATATGGTTCACTTATGACATTATATTACCCGTTCTTTTGTAAATTCCATGTTAAAGAAGCGTTTTGGGTAAAATCGTTTCATTTATCGTAGGTGTTTTGACTTGTTTTTCTTGACATCATTATTACTTATATCATGATTTACTTACTTCCAGAATATAAAATATGATTTATATATCATATATATTCAGTATATATATATATATATATATAATAGGTAGATAAATAAAATGAAAAACACCGTTCATGGAGACGGTAGTCCGTACGTACGCATGAACGCTGTTTTCCTTTCCTTATTGTCTTGAAATGGAAGTAAGTAGATGACATACATATGTATATATATACATAAATCCAGTAGCTTTATAATGTCATATATTTCATTATTATTTCTTATATATACTTTATAATCATTCTTAAATGGTTAACATGGAGAATGAATCTCATCGCGTCGTGGAGACGGTAGTCCGTACGTACGCACGAGCGATGATATCATTTCAATAAATGTTGAATTGAATTGGAGTGGATTATACAATATATCGGAATCAATATGATGTTGTAATAACTATGTATAGTTATTCTTTACACCATTATACCCATCCATGTAAGGTGGTGGTGGAAAATAGATTACACCACGGCGTGGAGACGGTATTCCGTACGTACGCACGCGCGGTGATTTCTTTTTCCGTAGGATGGATAGATGGTGAAATAGGGTTGTTTCATACTTATAATAACATATCAGTATATGAGTGATACTGATGTTATTACTTCATAATTAAACAACCTAAGAAGAAGAAGTGGAAGAAGAAATAAAGATGAAAGAATTGGTAACGGTAATTACCTCTTCTTTGAAGTGCCTCTTTGAGACCTCCTCTTAGGGCACTAGAATTGGTCTTTGAGGAAGACCAGAACCTCTAGGATGTTGCTAGGGAAGTGGAGAAGATATTTGGGCAGGGGTTGGCCGAGCTTGAGTGCTCAAATTGGTGTGAGGAGGAGGGGGAGGAGGTGTCCTTTTATAGGGGAGGAGAGGGGCACCTTAGGAATTCTTAAAAATATTAATTTATAATAAATCTAACCCCACTTAAAAACCTCCAAAAATGACTCATATTCGAAGATTAGATGAGATAGGGTTGTAATCTCATAAACCAATCAAATTTAGACATGTTTGGATATTATTTTAAACCTTATCAATTAGATTTAACTCTAAGTTAAATAATTTAACTTTTACCGTGTCTTTTTGTTTTCTTTCACTATATGGTTAATACACTTACTATAACATGCCAAACGAACCCCAAATTGTTTAATATTAATATATATATCCTTATCTAAGTCATTTGGCCGAACCTTAGATTTTTAGGAATAAAATAACAATTAATAATATAATATTTGATTTAAAAACTATTTTGTGTCAATTTTGACACTATTTGATATATGATTTTTTGTGAAAGTCATAACAGAATTAAATGTTCGAACCAAGTTGATTAAATCAACATTAATATATCATAGTAACCTAGAAAATTAGTGGAATTCATAAAAAGTCTTAAATTACATTTATTTTGGTATTTATATTATCAATTATGTGAATATTTCATTAATAAGATAATTACTGCATCATCTTTGTGTCATAAATAAATTAAATTATTTGATGTCTAAAAATTACAAATAAAATACCATCATGTAGGAAATCTTTTTAGCTTTCTAATGAATATTTACAGTCGAATTTATCTTATGTATAACCCCATATTAAAAATGATTTACTTATTAAACATTGATTTTAACTATTTTAACCCTTCTTTAAATAAATTAATAATAAATGTCCTAATCTAATCCAAGTGGGCCTAAATGGTCATATTTTATTCCTAAGTTTGTTTTTGGTCGAATTACACTTGTCCAATAGAATTAGGACATGTGTTAGGGTAATATTAATATCATATTTACCCTTAGTTACCCTATTTACTATTAACCGTGGTAAAAAAAGTAAAAAGTTACTATTCACCAAAAAATTATTTTCATCTCATTGAACCACATTTTAGTCCTTGATATTAACCGTGTCTCTCGGATTTTCGAAATTCCATTCACAGAAGCGGTAAAATTATGTTTTATACAAAATTCAGTTTTTAACCTACCACTTAGTAGTTTCACTATTCATCAAAAATTGATGTTTTTCAGAATAATGCCAAAATTTCATCCTAAGCTATATTTCATATTCCGAATTCAAAAATGAAGTCTATTTTACCAAATTCATAACATAGAAATTGAATTAATTAAATTTATAATTAAATCCCGCTGTTAACACAAATAGCGTGTTTTTAAGAAACAATATCTATCAAAAGATTGACATTTGATTACGTCTGGTTTAAATGTGAAATTACATCCAATGACCAACATTGTATTAAATTGTAAAAATATATTCTAAATATACTTTAAAACCACTAAAATTAATGATTTATCACTATTAATTATTTCGATTAAAAAAGTTGTTTTTAATTATAATTTAGTAATTTTCACTATTCATCAGAATATGAAAGTTATCCGAAAAGTACCAAAATTTCACCTTAGGCTAAATTCGATACTCCGAATCCAAAAATAAAGTTCATTTTGAAAAATAAGATTTACTGGATTTCAAAAAGTGGTTATTACTATTCATAACGGCTAGTTTTAATAATATTTTTATAGCATATCGTTGTTTAGTGAAACTCGGTATTGCGTACTACACACGCTATCGAGGAAGGTCGCGATTGCGTGTAATGCA
This sequence comes from Viscum album, assembly GCA_963277665.1. Lineage (NCBI taxonomy): Eukaryota > Viridiplantae > Streptophyta > Magnoliopsida > Santalales > Viscaceae > Viscum > Viscum album. Next base: position 144,732,226 of record OY728150.1, read on the forward strand.
AGTCAAGTCAAGGATGTGTGTTGTGCAAGATCCTTTTGGTGTAGCGTACAACACACGACATTAATAAAATTAAAAAGAATATTTTTTTTATAAAATCTTGGGCTGTTACAACATGTCTCAGAATAAGCTTTAAAAAAAGTTAGCAACACCAATGAAATATAAACGTAATAAAACTCACTATCTAAGGCATACTAACCTAACTAACCACTTAAAAGTCTCAGTATTAATACGTGATCAGTTATAAGTTTCAAGGGTTCCAATATATGAAGGTTCAATAGTACCTTACCTCATCATTTATTGAAAACCATTTAATTTCATTTTATATTTAATTACTAGTTTCACTCCCTTACCTTTCATAAGCATGACAAGGAGGGATAAGGACGTGTAACCATTCCACTTTTATGTTTTCATTTTATTATAACTTGTATAAAAGTTCCTTCAAAATGGGATGTCATTCCTAGTGAATCTGGTCCCATACTTCTTTTCACTAAAAAATACACCCATTTTAATTTCTAATTAAAGGCTTGATTTTGTAAATTAATCATTCCAACCCATGTGGGCTCATAACACCTCATGAATTGAAACATGAAATAACTCAATCACAACACCAAAAGTAGCACAAGCATACTATAATTACCACAACATCACTCAAAAATCACAGGCATATCAAGAAATTCAAAATAGTTAAATTCACCTATATGGAATAATAATATGCATGAAATGTGAATTATAGGTTCCCATAATGATGCATGTAACAAATATCCTTTCCCTCATATCATCGGGCCAAGGATGAAATGAAATTTTAAATCAGAATAACAATCAACAACTCCACTTAGCATGTGCATCACCCAATGGTGAAATGATATTAACTGTAATAGGAAAAAGAATAAAAAAATTATAATTTAGGAAACTTGGACTTTACCCCAAACATGGGATTGCAAAACCCAAACATGAATTATGACCAAGTCCCAAGCATTCCTAATTTTCTAACTATCGTCTCCAAATAGTAAAAAAAGAAAGGAAAATCCTCTGATACCACTTTGTGGCATCCCAGACCTAGATTCCACTTAGGAGGTTCCCTGAGCCTGGTGGGACACATGGCCTCAAGCGCATCTCCCCGAATGCCAAAGGCTATCAACTAGCAATGAGGTCCTAGGGTGTGTCCATGGGGAGACTATTCTCTCATTAATAGAGCTTAGCACAATGAATACTTATAAATAGAGGTAAATAGTGGAAGAAATAAGTAAACATGATGCATAGTGGAAAGAGAAAAGGATAAAAATAACTGAAATAACTGGAATAACATACAATAGCTGATGATGATATATTTCATGTCACTAGAAAAATAGAAAACATGGATACAAAGTAGTAGACATAAATTCAATACCCAATGTAGTAAAAAGGAAATACATAAACTATCCCAAGAATCCCGAGCTATAGCTCGGTCATCTATTACTAGTTCCATCCTAGCACAATAAGAAATCAATTTTTTAAAGAATTATGATTCCCTTTATCATCACCTGCATACATGTAATCTACCCTAGGTTCCAAACGGTGCCTAGAGAGGGTGTGAGATAAATCTCAGTGGTCCACCAACAATGGTGTCTATAACATACAGCCTGTGTAATGAAATTATAACAGTGTGCAGGCATGCATATATAAAGTAAATAAGTACAATGTAACTAAATACCCAAGTACCTTCTTCAGCCCTCAGCTGGTGTCTGAACATGTAACCAGTTCATTAATTAATAAATTACCAATTTATATTAATAGGTCACATGAGGAATATCCATCACTAATAGCACCTCATGATAGTATGAATAGTTAAGGTTCCAAGATGTAACAAGGAAACCATAATTGATTATTAATATGAAGTGGTTCCATGGTATTCACCAAGGAAACCTAGACCTCAGGGGATGCTAACTCAGGAGTAACTAAGTCTATATAAGGTATAAGAGTTTAATCCAAGGATCTTCTTCCAAGGCATTGCCACAATAATTTTTTTAACCGATTATAAGGAATTTATCCCAGGTAAAATGAGAGATAAGAAGTGGACAATACTAAGGATATAACCAAGTCACCTCATTTCATGTTGAATCCAAAGAGTGTATCTGAGGAATCCTATAATAATAATGAAGGGATCCTACGTTGTCATATCTGGCATCCAAAGGTAGAAAAGGATCAGGTTCCTGGGTAGGTCTCACCCAAGGAAACCAACATCCTTGAATTGTAATGACACCCTCGAGTACCCAGGGCATTCCCTCAAGAATCCAAGAGCTAACATGAGTCAAGCCTTCCTATAAATATGTCAAGGTACCTATTCATAAATAGCCACCTTACATTTAATTCACTATAATTAATTTGGTCATATGATAACTATTCCATTAATAATTTCACTTGGTTCAAGACTTTCCTTTCATTAGTTTGACAAAGCCTAATAACATGAAACCTTTTAATTAAAACCATGCTGGTCAAGTTCTATTAATAAGGTTCACTCCACTTCCTTCCATGAACATGGAAAGGTGTGCTATAGATATGCAACCAAACATTCATTTACATTTAATAAGTCAAAGTCATATACTTAAGTATGATTTCCATAATATCATTTGAATGAATTACTTACATTTAAGAACTTACCTTAGGCGGGTTAAGTGGAAGTGACAAGGAACAAGCTATTCACCATTTCATGATTAAATAAGCATTTAATTTAAGGAGGCTTACCATTAGTGTGGTCAAGCTGGAGCACACCTGAACAACAACTCAAAAGTGTTAAAACACTAAAAAATCAATTATGGCATATAACCCTACATGGGGTGTTAGGAGTTGTGGACATAACCACCACCAACCAATCACATTTATGGAAAGAGCATAACCATACGGTTATAATGAATAAAATCATGGAATATAAATATAATAAACGAAACTTGATGGAATTGGTGGGCCCTACACGTCAATTCCAAAATCAACAAAATTGAGGGATGAGTTATATACCACCCAATTAGTACTCGTATGACTCTCCTCCTCCAGTATTGGCCTCTGATTTGGCTTGGATCAAAGTAGATATGAGAAAAGATAAAAAACACTTACACCTCGATAACTAGGTCGAGATCAAGAGAGATAAAGAACGAATTAAACAGACTCGAGTACTTACCATTGCACATCCAATGTGATAAAAGAAAGCTCGAACACATCCCATATGAAGGATATCTCTTGATTCCTATATTTGGACTTCAAAAGCTCCAAAATAGGATAAAATGGAGGTTTATCCTACTGGAGATCAGATTGGGAAAGAAGTGTTAAGTTAATTAGACCATTAAGGGTAAAATGGTAAAATTACCCAAAAATTATCCTATTCATGGTTTGTCTGCACAGGTTTCCAAACTGTGCACAAACCATGCATGAGTACCTATAGAAAAGGGGGAACTGACATGGTTAGGCCACATGGTTTGAGAAACCATGCACCAACCGTGCGATATGGATCTGCCCAAAAATGCAGGCCATACACACGTTTTAGATTAACCATGAATCCTCACAGCATGGTTTACTCTAACCATGTAACATGACCATTTTTCCCAAAATTTTTGGTTTTGGGCTCCAAACAAGCCCTGGACACCCATGAGACCTTTACTAACCCATTAGGCATCCATATTAGGTCCAAAATAAAGAATTAGACCAAAATTTAAAGGATCCATACATGAGTCAAAAAAAATGTTCTTAAATATATGATATTTATGATATAATAATTATTTTTTTAAATTTTAATTATCATTTACCTCTATTTCTTTCCAAACGTTGAAAAGTGGAAATATCACTCATGCATGCATATGAATTACCATCTCCATAAAGTGATGTAATTCATTTTTCACCACCGATTTATATGAATAATTATAGAAGTGTATATGATGGATAAATATGATAATTATTTCATGATTAAGATTATGCAGATGATGAATCAATGACCAAGGTTCATGTATTAGAACCGTTGAACCAAAACATGCATGGAAAATAGACCAGTTTTCACCAGAATGTTCATTTTAATGAATAAATTGTTAATAAAAGGATAATTTGAAATTATAAAGGAATGAAAAATAGTATGTTATGTATGAATATGAATCTTTAATGTTCTTATAATGAATATATATTTATTATAAAGTATATTTTCATGTGTACAAAGCAATACAAAACTTGAGGCAAGAGTTTATCATCTCACTTTTATTTTTGTGAGACATATGCCATATTCACCACTCGTTTCCTTTGCGTGATGTATATACTAAACATTAATTCATTTTATGATTATTTTAATGAAAATTATGGGGATTTAAAAATACATATAAGGTTATTTATTTCACGAGGTTTTGATTTATAGATTACCAAAGTTGTAAGTATTCTTCATCTTAATATTGTTTCATTGAGACATGTTTGATGTTATACACTTATTTATGTTTATGAGGTGTATATACTACCCATTTTAAATGTTATATAATAAATAATTATCAATTAATGGTATTTAAAGTTAAAAATAAAATTATTTCATCAAATGGAATTTGATTCAGATGTTACCAAATTGGTAAAGGTTTATTGTCTCAAATTGTCTTATTTGGGAGACATGTTATATTAAACACCTATATTATTTTATGAGGTACATATACTACCCATTTGATATATTTTATCATGAATACCTTTATATTCATGGTATTTAAAGTTTTATTTGATTCTATTTCATTCATGGGTGTTATGATTCAAAAGTTACCAAAGCGGTAAGAGTTTATGTTACAATCTCATTCATTTTCAAGATTATCCATGAAAAGTTTTCATTGAGAGAAATATTATTAATATTATTCTTTAAAACCCATATATTTTCTTCTTCTTCATTTATTCTAATATTTTTTATGTATTAGTACCATTTTCCACTCTTTGGTACATAAAATTATCAAGAAAACAGTTTCAAAGAAAAGTTGACCTTATTTCCTCTTTAATCATCAGAATTTTTTTCCATGTTCATGATCTTCAATTTTTTTTATGAATTTTCTTAAATATACCTGAAATTACTTAAAAATTACATTTTAACTATATTTTACTTTTTTACAGAGGTTTAAAAAATAATATTTCTAAAATATTTCTGAATAAATCATTTTTGACCTTTTACAAAAGTGTGAAATAAATTTTTTCTTTTAACATATACAGAATGAATGTATTTTATCATTATCATGATCATTATTTTATTTGAATATTAATTTAAAAATTTCCTTATTCATTTTAAATAAAAATTAGTTCCTCAATATTCTAGGATTTTTTAGTTAAAATGTCATAAAAAAAGGATATTTTCTCATGTTTTCAAATAAATATTCGAATGATATTTTAAATGTATTTTTCATCCATGTAAACATCCTTTAAGTATTTTTATGCTTTACTAAGGATACAATATTATGATACCATCCAATTTATTTCTCTATATGTATTATGATAATGAATATTGAAGGATGATTTTGTGAATCTCGTTTCTTTCCCATGGGTTAATTATGTTATGATGAAACCTTTATGAAACCCATTTCTTTTCCATGAGTTATTCTATGATGATATGTTTATGAAATCCATTCCTTTCAATTGGTTATAATATGATGATATGATAAATGTTTTATGATATTGTGCCACACATATGTATGATTTTAATTATGATATTGGTGGTCATGGAATTATATAGTACTCCAATGCATTGAGTAAAGAAGGATATCTCATGAGATAATAAGAACTGAAATGAGGAGTGAATCCAGTTCAGTAAGGGACACTATCCACTATGATAGTATTGGGAGTGAACATTTACTAAGAAAATGATGGAATGAGGAGTAAACCAAATCCACCATGACAACCTTGGTAGTGAGTCTTGACTAAGGAAATGATTTTCTATGACTATGTGTATTCCAGAAACTTATATCCTATGATACTATTAAGATATCATGGATAATTTTATTTAATTCCTTTATGATTTATGTCTTATAAACTTCCATGTTTTATTCTATGACTAGTGTTTATGATCTATGATTTTTTGGGTATGGTTTGAAAATGTTAAAATAATGTTCTTATACTCTTATGATCATGTTATTCTTAAAAGATCATTGATATCTCCCTTGTTTACACGTACTGAGCAATTAAGTTCACCCTTTATTATATTTCCTTTTCCCCATGATATGAAGAAATTTTTTAAGTATGTTATGTTTAAGAGGGGTTATAGTTGTGAAGAACATAATGAGATATGATGTAGATCTTTTATATACCAGTTTTTTATGTATTCAAGTTTCTAAATGCACTAAAACTTTATAATTTTAGTATAGATCATGTTGATATGTAATTATTATTCATCTAATAATATTTAATATCTATGTATGAAAAATTTGGGTTGTTATAATAAGAGAAAAAAAGTTTATGACAGGACAAACTACTATGCATGTCTGGGATCATTGGTGTTGATTCCTTCATATATTAAGGATTTATTTCATTTGTGAAGATGATAGGAGTTCAGTGAGTTGAGAAGCTTTCAAATTGATTATTTTAAAGATATAGAGTTTAGCATGAAACAAGGAATGGGATGTAAGAAGTTATTATTGAATAACTTATGGCAGTCAAATACCTTGTTCTGAGAAGGAGATATGTTTTGTTGTTGCTGAATCATCCAGAGATGATATGTTAATATAATTCAAAAGGTCTGGAAATAAAAAAATTGTGCATATATAGTGGTATTTTTCAGAACCTATGGGACCTGAGGTATGAAAGTTCAAAACAGCGTGAAGCTATGATTTTAGTATGAAGTTGAGTTTGTGTGGGTCCTGACAGAAGCATGAAATTGCATACACAGTGAGATTCTATGAAGGTGTGGGAATCACCAAACATTATATTTGGAGATTTATTATAGTGAAGAAACCATGATTGGGGTGAATAACCAATCATATAAAGGAGTAATAATTTAAAGAGAACTTTATAAAAATATTGTGTGGTCTATTAATTTTTATTACTTTAATTTCATACAGTATAATTGATTGGTTAATCTTAAAATTGATCAAAATATTATAACCATAAATAGAGGTTTAAATTTTATAGGGGTTAAAGGTTTTAAAGAGAAATTAGAATTTGGTATAAACAACCAACTCCTGATTCAACCCCCCACTCAAGTGTCTACACAAATCCGTAGGGGTATTTTAGTCATAAAAAAACACGAACAAAGATATGCAACCTTCTCACATACCCCAAAATAAATAACATAGATACAAAGAATATTCTCAAGGATTTAAATAATATGCTCATATTATATGTGAGTTTAAGTATGATAATCCATACTTAACTTCACCTTAGTACCCCCAATCCCTTTTAAACCATTCTAAAACCAAGTGGTAAATCTAATATATATATCATACACAATTCTATTTTGAGACCCATAAAGTCTCACAATCTCACAGACATAATTATTTCCAAATTCATTAACCATATAAGTCTCTCTGATTGGTATAAAATGAGAAACATTAGTCAAATGATCAAAAATTACTAAAATTATATCAATTACTTTTGGTGATCTTAAAAAACTAATAAAAAAAATTGAAGGTGACAACATCATATTTTCATTATGAGAAGAGTAATGAAAAAATCATACCTGATTGCCTCTAATTTTCAGTCAATATTTGATGATAGGTAAGGCACCTTGAGATAGATCAACCATATCATATTTTCTTTATGGCTGCCAAAAGTGTCATCAAACAATATTGAAATTTTTATTAGAAATATATGAACTACCCATCAAGAAATGAGATAATACATCATAAAATTTCTATAAAAATGTGATATAATTATATGGAAACCATGGAAGTAAAAAAGAGAATCAAAATTTGAAGTACTTTCAAGTATGTACTCCCCACTATATATTTTTTCATGAAAGGATTTAAATATAGAATATGTAATTTGACCATTCTTCACTAGATCCATTAGAGACAAGGTGATACATAGGGGTTCCAAAACTATGTATTTTTATCCTCATATACAACAAATATTTTTATTCCTAGACAATATCGATCTATGAAATCCTGCTCAATGCATTGATTGTTACGAACCGAACCATGATGGGGCTCAAGCCGTAACTACCCCAAGCCCGCCTCCATAGGCCATGGGGTGGAGACTAGCACCGAAGGCACAAAAACTCAGGGAGGCATTTTCCTAAGAACCTGTACACACACACATCCAAATCTAAGAAAAAGTGTAGAGGAAAAGGAATGAAAGATACAACACTACTATAAAAAGGAAACTAAACATGCATCAACCTCTAATCAGTACAAGTACAAAAAAGTAAACTAAAAGGGAAAGGGAAAAAATACACGTCCAACCAAAAAAGTGGAAAAACCTAGAAGTGAGTATGAAAGTAAAACAACTAAGAGATACCCACTCATGAATCCCAAGCTACAAACACCATACACGGTCCAAGCACCCGTATCCCTATGCTCCTCTAAAGTCACAATCAACCTGTCTGTCATCTATATAAGGCACGACACGTGCGGGAAAAGCCCATGTAAGGGTGAGTATAAAAATAATCATTAGGATTCCTTGAAAAGGTGAAGGGGAAACTGTAAGAGATACTCTGAAAAGGGAATAAGTAGTTAAGACAAGTACAGAAAAGGAGTACAACTCAACCCGACAAGAGAGTGAAAGTAAAATCATCCAAACATAAGGAGCTCAAAATAGTGAAAGGATAAACTTATCATTGATTATTAGCTAACTATATAAGGATATTAGACTCTTATAACCATGATAATCTAGACATAGAAATCACATGGCATACCCCACACATCTTCAACTCTCCTGGAAAGAGAGTATCCAAAACCCCAGGAGTGGGTACTGAAATAGGATATATATATGCTCAGAAAAAGAAACATAAATGAGAGATTAAAAGGATCTCCATCTCACAGCTCATCCCAAGAAAGTGAGTATCCAATAGTCCCAGAAGTAACCACCATCGATTCCCAACATCCCACACGGCTTCCCTAAACTGTAAGTCAAAGGGACCCAATCACCACACCTTGATACTATCCGTTTTGAGAAGCACTGTCTCACCGTCATGATTTTAGGTCACATCACATGGATGTGTCTTGGTGGGAAAATCATCCCTATTCCTTGAGAGTCCAAAGGCACGTCAAATTACACCTCTTCACTATGACACATAGTTGATAGGTCATGTCTCAAGGTTGAGGACCCATGCCTTTCCCATATAGAGGGTTTCACTATAGTCATAGGGAATCTATGACTTAGTACGTCAGGGGGAATCATCACCTGAAAGTCAATGGGGACCCACTTCCCAACCTCACTGAAGGGTAATCTGCTGGAGGGTACTTCCCGACAAGCATTGTCGATGGGACCCACTGCCCAACCCTGCTGAAGAGAAGCCCAAAACTTCCATCAGGGACCACTGAACAACCTATCTGAAGGTAATCCCAAAACTACCATTGGGGACCACTACCCAGCCTAGTTAGAGGTAAGCCTGAAACTGCTATGGCCATCCTTACTAGATGGTACCTCTCAGAAAGCAATGAAGAACTCCAATATCCATCCCTGTTGGATGGTACCTCTCAAAAAGCATTGAGGAACTACACTATCCATCTCTACTACATGGTACCTCTTGGAGGAACACCAATACAGTCATTGGATGCCACCCCAGATAGGTATCACACCTGGAACATCTCACATCGTATCGTAAAGTGGCACACAGTGTGTGTGGGGCCCACATTATGCATGACCTTGCCTCATCACCTGGCCATGTACCTAACCATTATCAGGTACTAAATTGTAAAGAAGTACCCCCAGGCATGCCTGTGTACTCCCAGAGTACATGAAACATCTAGTCAAAAGGCCAACGAGTGCACAATGCTCTTCGTTGATTTGGAGGGCCAAAAATGTAATTCAATGACATGCCTCCTAAGAAAACCCCATAAAATTTGAACATATCTCTTCATACATATTCTCCACTCTCACAGGAGTGGATACTGATCTAATCCAAGGGTTCTATTCAAACACAGTAGAAGGATCTTCCACCGATATTCCTTTCATGTTTCCACATTTAATGTGATCACGAATAAGGATCCACACATCCAAATGGATCACATTGTTATGATCCTTGTGAAAAAACACGCAAGGTAGACTATCCACTCACCCCAAATGGATATCTAATTGAAAGGTTGTATAACACCACATAATGCTCAAAAGGTGTATCATTTGGACTATTCCTTGGTCTTAAAATTAATTATATGGATCACACCATTGCGATCCTCTCGAAAAACACACGGTATTGACTACTCGTTTGCCCAGAACGGATACCTGGTGAAAAAGATTCATTTCACCATAATGTGTATGAACCGGGACCTCATGAGACCCACACACTAACTTTAGTTTAAACACCTTAAATTAGTCTTGAAATATATTCCTCAAATTTAGGGTCACGACGCCACTGATGACGTGTCAATTGGACCTCGTGATAAGGATTTATGCCCGAAACAAGTTTTCTCAATAATAATAATTATATTATTATTATTAAACTTATGAATTTCATGCAACTGTGCAATGAGACTGAATTTTTAAACTTCCAAAAACACCTAAAATTTACCGTCTTAGAAGTAGTATTACATCACCATAGACGGTATATAAAATGGGTGCTCCATTTAGGAGATAGGTTCATTACAAGTTTTCTTAATAATAATAATTATATTATTATTATTATTTAAACTCAGAAATTTCATTTAATCAATCCCTGAGACCAAGTATTAAAAATAAAATCCTGAACTAGTTTTAAATGATCCATATCGATGAGATTAATGTGTGGCCGCAGACGCCACATCAATCAGACACCCAGTTTAGGAGATACGACCATTTTAAGCCGTATGACCTTGACTCAAACCGGTCTGACCTGTTCTAGTCAGACTGCTCCACCTAGGCCAGCCCGCTCCATCCCATCACACTACAACCTGACCCAATCTCAGCCTGCCCCACTACCTTATTCCATCCATTGACCCGACCCTCCACCTTGGATCCCCTCACAGCTCTGCATCAATGGCCAACCATCTCCCCCCGATTCATGGTGCTTGCTGTCACCCAGGGTCTTGCCGTATGCCTCGGTGCCCTTACTTGTTTCCTCTGTTCCCCGTGCCTCTTCCACTCTCTGGATCCACCCAGTACTCCTCCTCCACTATTTGGCTCAATCTAGCACCCCTGAACCACACCTCCCTTCTACTTGCTAGCTGACCAAACCGCCTAACCCTGACCACCCCATGGCTCTGCCTTCTCTTTGAATGACTCCATGAGACCACCGCTACCACCACTTGCAGTCACCGTCGTGTGCCTCCACCAGTTCTGGTGCTCCGGTGGTCTATTCCATGGACCACCAAATGCCCTATCCTCATCTAATTTCAAAACCATGAATAGATCTATGATCCTTGCAATGAGGGCTTCACATAACTGACCTCCACTCTTAGATCCATTGATGATTCGGTGTGCTAAAAAGTAAAAGTCAACAACCGAAAAGAACAGACGAATAACACAGATGAATTAAGGATTATAACATGGATCAATGTCCATGTTAGTGTAGACATCGATGATCGATAAAGGTAATGATGAAGAAAATGACCAAGAATGAATTTACAATAGAAACTTCAATCAAAACACAAAAAATGGAAGAAATCCTACCTTGATTTGATCACCTGTCATTAATGACGCATCCACTGCGCTCCCGCTTCTATCCACCAAGGTTCTGTCAAAGAAATCTCCTCAATTCAATGAAGAATAAATGATGAATGGTTGAGAGGGATGGGGATATAAAGAGAGAGATAAAGAAAATCAGGGGATAACCCTAATTCTAATATCTTAAGTCCTTATTTAAAGAAAAACACTAAAACCCCTCCAACAGTCGTAGAATCCAAACTTCCACGCCCTCTTATTTATGTCATTTCCAGGTAAAACACCCCATTTCAAACTCAATGAAAGTCTCAAATTTCCAATTTGATTCCCCATTCAAGAGTTATTTGATTTGATATTCGAGATAAAATAATTAAGTTAAATTATTTTATTTATGAATTTTCCCCTTGGTGAATTTTCTCACTAAAGTACCATGCCTAAAAAGGTTATGTCTCACCTAGGGTAAAAGACATATTCCAGACTCAACCATGGTCTCATATTTCTGATCCAAGTTAATATTTGAGAGTTATCCTATTTTCTTCATGTGAATAGTATAATATATAGTTAATATTTTTATAAAATTAATTTTGGGCACACTGGGCCTCATAATCACACACCATCTCAGTACTAGATCTGGAAATATACATAGAGTATTACAAGGCAAAAAATGGGTCTCTACATCATTCCCTCATTCCATATTTTATTCACCAAAAAGAAAAACTAGGGAAACAACTCAGAATACCGAGCTCACACCTAGATCTTTCTCTCCCAGGAAGACCTGCACGTTTTCATGCTGGCATAGTATGCGAACAAAAGGGATGGTCCATCCTCATAATATTTTATCCTATCGATGATGTGTGTAGGAACATGCATGTATCTTCTTAGCTGTGACACATGGGAGACATCGTGATCCCACTCCAACTATTGGGGGGTAGGGAAAGGTGGTATGCAACCTCACCATCTCTTTGAATAGTCTCAAATAGCCCAATGAAACTCAGGGGGATAGTTTGCCTCCCCGACTGAACCTCTACATCCTACATATCAACCAGAATAACCATTTGTACCTAGAATAAGGTCACATGATTCCCTCATTTAGAATATCTATATGGTGAAACAACTAAGGATATTTGGTAAAAAAGGATTTTATAGTCGACGTATCACAACCGAGACTCTCTTACATGCTCAGGATGTGAAGGAGTCAACACCCTCAACTGAAGAGAAATTATACCCTCCTAATCCACCAAGGTCAAATTTAGGGAAGCTAAATACTCTGAAACTCCATGCACCAGGCGATCCTTGAACTTCCTACTAATGGAATATGCTACAACATTTCCCTTCTCTAGAGTATAGAATATCTTTAAGTCATAGTTCTGTAGATAGTTCAAACAACATCGCCCCTTAGGTTTAGGTATCTTAGAGTGGAGACATACCTGAGACTCTGGTGGTCTGTGAAAACCACAAGGCGCTCTTCTAGAAGGTAGTGTCTCCACATCTTCAGGGAAAATACTATCACTTCTACCACCATATAGTGAGTCACATAGTCCTGTTCATGGGGTCTCTATCACCTCGACCTATAATTGATAACTAAAATGTCAATATTTATGTTGAGCATGAAAGGTACCAACGAATAGGGCAGGTGAGTAAAATCATACAACCACAAGAGGCTAGAAAAAGAAAACATGTGGCATACCCATCATGTATTATCCTCTCTTGGAAAGAGAGTAGCCCTAAACTAGACAGTCTCCCACCCCCACTAGTGACATTCCAAGAAAAATGTGGTCAAGCAGAAAAACTCCACTGAAAATGCTAGGAACTACTTCAACACTTCACTGCACAACCCCTCCACGAATGCACAAGTTATAGGGACTCTCCCACCACACCTTGATACTATCCACTTTGGGTGGCACTAACTCACCCTCAAAGTTTTTCTCAATTTACAAAAATGTGTCTTGGTGGGGGAAGGAACCATCTTCCTCATGCATTGAAATATACATAAAAACACTAACATAGGGTTACACTGATTCCCCATGTCTCCTGGAAAACACCTTGATCAAGAAACATGGAGAAAAGATTAATTCACATAGTTTATAACAATTCCTACTGCAAAAAGTAGAAGATACATATAGCGTACCTATAATAATCTCATACACTGTAGGATCGTAGACATCCAAAGCTTGTGGTTTTTCGTGGCCCTAGATGAAAAATTCTTGAGCCTAACGCGGGCCACATGGTGGTGGTGGTAGACATACCTCATAACATTGTTCCCCACCTCCACCCCCTACTCATCTGCTAACACCGCTTCCCTGGGGACCACCCTATCCCCTCCTGGGAGATCCCCGACCATGAAGTTGTCTTTGCCGTCGTGGTACACCTACCGCCTGCTTGGGGTCCTCAGTATGCATGGTCAGAAAATCTCTTTCCATATGATCTCACTCATCACAAGCATAGAACTGGCCCTCTCAGGGCTGACCTGGTGCTGCCTGACTACGTGCCTGAGTCCGATAATGAGAATATATTCTATGTTGAGATCTTGTTGTCTGATGCCTACTAGACACTGAAGACACCTCAACTTTGTTGCACCCACTTCCATAACCAGTTGTATGGCGTCTCTCTAATAGAAAGCTATTTTTCACCAGTACCTACTCTTGAACCCCATTATAGGTGGGGATTAACAAGGGTAATATGATAGAAAAAATATCTCTCTGGAGTCCCAGCTCAAACCTCCATGCTCAGAGGTAGCCGTCACAGAGAATATCTAAAGAGTATTGAGTCAGGTCTTTGAACCTAGTCACGTACTTAGACACCATCATCCATCCCTTTTAAAACTACAAGAGCTCCTAAATTTTAATGGAGCACAAGTAGGATGGCTAGTACTCCTCACAAAAAAACATCTAGAAGTCATCCCACAAGAGTTCCAAATCATCGAGTATTTGAGTAACCATGCTCCACCAACACCCATATTTCATATAAAAGACTAGCTACCAAAGCCACAATCTGATCTATCAGTGTACAAATAAGCCTAAAGAGTCAGACCACCAACTCTAGCCAAACCTCCACTGCCTGAGGGTATAGCTCACTCGGGAACCTCAACAGTCTCTATCGCTGGAACTCATGAAGCGCAATCATCATGCACACATCCTCAACCTACTCTATTGGGGATGTCTACCTCTAAATATGTGGAGGTATTGCTACCTATCCACCTAAAGGAAGGAGATCACATGATGGATTCTGTACTGAGGCCTCATTGTTCACAGATCGTCGTCACCAACCGTAGTTGGTATCCTGGATGGCCATCATCATGGAGACATCCTAAATGTTATCAAGGAGTACCACAATTAAGTGAATATATATATATATATCAACTAAAAAGGGGAGCTGACTCAAGAACAACAGTCAAAGACTCAATATTATATAATGCATGTACCATTGTTCTTTGGAACAAGTGTCTCAGGGTGCCGAGTCGACAAGTGGGTAATCAGGGTCCTAGTGAATGGATACATTGGCTGCTCATACCATCACTGGACTCCCTGGACTAAGAGCCGCTCTCAAGACACTTTGAAAATGTTTCCCTAAACCCAACCAAGATCTTTTTAGGGAAATGTCTGAACAATGTACCAAGGGTAGAACCACCTTTGATATCAATTTTTCATGACCTGACCCATGCCGGGGCTCGAGCCACAACTGCCCCAAGACCAACTCCATAGGACAAGGGGTAGTTACTAGCGCTAAAGTCATAAAAACTCGGGGAGGCCTTTTCCTAATAACTTGTACACACACACACGAATCAAACTTAATGAAAAAGTGCAGAGGAAAAGGAACAAAAGATACAAAACTACTATAAAAAGAAAACTAAACATGCATCAACCTCTAATCAGTACAAGTACAGAAAAGTAAAATGAAATGGAAAGGAAAAAATACATGAATAAATAGAAAAGTTCCATAACCTACTAGTGATTATGAAATTAAAATAGCTGAGAGAGCCCCGCTCCTGAATCCCAAGCTATGACCACCGTAAGTAGTCCAAGCACCAGTATCCCTATGCTCCTTTGAAGTCACGATCAACCTGTCCGTCATCTATATAAGGCACAACACATGCAGGAAAATCCCATGCAGGGGTGAGTATAAAAATACTCAGTATGACACCTATAAAAGGTTAAGGGAGAGATGTAAGAGATACTTTTAAAAGGAAAGTAGTATATAGGACAAGTATAGAAAAAGAGTGCAGGTCAACCCAAAAAGAGAGTGAAAGTAACCATCCAAACACAAGGAGCTCGAAATAGTGAGAAGATAAACTTCTCATCGAGTCTTCAATACTAATAGCAGGAGAGTAGACTCATCAAACCATGAGAAGATAGACATGGAAAGCACATGGAATACTCCATGCATCCTTTCCTCTCCTAGAAGGAGAGTATCCAAAACCCAAGGAGTGGGTACTGAAATAGGATATATATATACTCATCCAAAGAAACACAAAAAAAGAGTAAAGGGATCTCCATATCACAAATTAGCCTAATAAATTGAGTAGAAAATAGTCCCAAAAGCAACCACCATCAATTCCCAACATCCCACAAGTCTTCCCTAAACTACAAGTCAAAGGGACTCAATCACCACACCTTGATACTATTTTCTTTGGACGGAACTGTCTTGACCTCACGGCTTTAGGTCACATCACATGGATGAATCTTGGTGGGAAAAGCTTCCCTCTTCCTTGAGATTCTGAAGGTATGTCAAATCACACCTCATCACTATGTCACACAGTTAGGAGAATGTGTCTCAAGGTCAAGGACCCATGTTCAGCCCGACTATAGGGTTCCACTCTAGTCATCGAATATTTGTTCCCTAGTATGCCAGGGAGGATCATCACCCAGAAGTTTAAGGGTACCCACTACCCATCCCTACTTAAGGCTAATCCGCTAGAGGGTACTGCCTGACAAGCATATTTTATGGGACCCACTACCCAACCCCACTAGAGGGAAGCCAAAAACCACCATTGGAGACCACTGCCCAACCTAGCTAGAGGTAAGCCCATAACTTCCATCGGGGATCATAGCTCAGCCTAGTTGGAGGTAAGCTTGGAATTTCTCCATCCATCCCTACTGGATGGTACCTCTCAAAGAGCAATGAGGAACTTCGTTGTCCATCCCCACTGGATGGTACCTCTTGAAAAGAATTGAGTAACTACACTGGCCATCCCTAATGGATGGTACCTCTCGAAGGTACGCCACTAAATTCATCGAGTGCTTCCCTAGATAGGTGTCACACCCAAAACATCTCACATCACATCGTAATGTGGTACACGGTGCATGTGGGGCCCACATGATGTGTGACCCCAACTTATCGCCTAATCATGTACCTAACCATTCTCGGGTACTAAATTGTGAAGAAGTACCCCTAGTCATTCCTGTGTACTCCCAGAGTACATGGCACATCTAGTAAAAAGGTTGATGAGCATACGAAACTCGTCATTGATCCAGAGGGACAAAAATGTAATTCAATGATACACCTCCTCAAATAACCCCTGAACATTTGACCCCATCTATTCATACATATTCTCTACTCTCACAAGAGTGGATTCTGATCTAAGCTGAGGGTTCTCTTCAAAAAAAATAGAAGGATCTTCCACCAATATTCCTTTGATTTTTCCACATCTAATGCTATCATGAATAAGGCTCCACACATCCAAACAGATCACACCATTGTGATTCTTTCGAAAAAAAATGCAAGGTAGACTATCCACTCACCCCAAATGGATATCCGATGGAAAGGTTGTATAATTATACATGTCACTCGAAAGGCATCTCATGGGGACCATGCCTTTGTCCTGAAATTAATTATATGGATCTTTCCATTGCAATTCTCCCGAAAAACCCACATGATCAACTACTCGTTCAACTAGAACAGATACATGGTGAAAAAGATGCATTTCACTATAACATGTGCAAATCAAGCCCTCATGGGATCCGTATACTAACTTTAGTTTAAACACCAAAAAGTATTCTTGCAACATCCACAAAAAATTCATGGTTGTGACTCCACTGATAGTGCATAAATTGGATGTCATGATAAAGAGTTATGTCAGAAAAAAGTTTTATCAATAGCAATAATTATATTATTATTATTAAACTTACGCATTTTTTGAAACCAGGTAATGAGAATGAAATCCTAATCTTCCAAAATGGCCTAAAAAGTACCATATTAGAAGTAGGATTATGTTTCCATAGATGGAACATAAAATGGGCTCTCTTTTTAGGAGATAGGTCCATCAAAAGTTTTCTTAATAGTAACAATTATATTATTATTTTTTAAACTCAAGAGTTTCATTTTACCGAGCCCCAAGACCAAGTATTAAAAAAAATCCTGAACTAGTCTAAAAAGATTCGTCTCGATGAGAGGAATGCATATCCATGGACGACACATCAATCAAACAACTGGTTTAAGAGATATGACCATTTGAAGCCGTATGGCCTGACTCAAACCGATCTGACCCGTTCTGGTCAGACCACTCCACCTGGGCTGGCCCGGTTCATTTTTATGGCCCACGACCCAACCATGTGGCCCGACCAGTTATGCTATATCCCATCCCACTCCTAGATTGACTTGCTACCTCAGCCCATACACCAAACCAACCCTCTGCCTTGGATCCCCTCGCAGCTTAGCATCAACGACCGACTTGCTCCCCCCAATTCGTGATGCCTGCTACCGCCTGGGGTCTCACAATCCGCCTCGGTGCCCCCTCTTTCTGCCTTAGTGACCAGTGCCTCCGCCGCTCTCTAACTCCATCCAACGCTCCTATTCCACTCCCTGGCTCCGCCCATCGTCCTTGAACCTTGCCTCCCTCCTTCTTGCCAGCCAACCACACCGCCTAAACCCGACCACCCCAGGACTCCGCCTACTCACCGACCAACTCTATGAGACTATCACCGCCGCTACTTGTGGTTTTCGCCGTGTTCCGCCACCGGTGCTGGTTCTTCGGTGGTCCGTTCAGTATACCATCAAACATTCTATGCTCGTCCCATTTTAAAACCGTGAACAGATCTACGATCCTTGTGACAAGGGCTTCACAGAACTGGGCTCCGCTCATTGATCTATTGATAATTTGGTGTGCCAAAAATTAAAAGGAAACAACCATGTAGAACAGATGAAGAATGCATATGAATTAAGGCTTCAAATACATATTGATTTCCATGTTAGTGCATCCATCAATGATCGATAAAGGAAATGATTAAGCAAACAACCAAGAATGAATTTATAAGAGAAACTTCAATCAGAACACAACAAAACGGAAGAAATCCTACCTCAATTCAATCACCCATTATTGATGATGCATCTGATGCGCCCCCGCTTCGATTCACTGAGGTTCTGTCCAAGAAATATACTTGATTTGATGAAGAACAGAGG
Source organism: Viscum album (assembly GCA_963277665.1). Lineage (NCBI taxonomy): Eukaryota > Viridiplantae > Streptophyta > Magnoliopsida > Santalales > Viscaceae > Viscum > Viscum album. Next base: position 144,751,318 of record OY728150.1, read on the forward strand.
AAGAACTATTGAGAGGGATGAAGAGAGAGAGAGAGAGAGAGAGAGAGAGAGAATTAGGGGCTAACCCTAATTCTAATATCTTAATTCCTTATTTCACTAGTGCATATAGTGTTTTTAATGTCAGTTTTTTATGATTTTTCACATCGGTTTATAGGAGACGTGATTATAGGGGACATAGTAAATAAGGTTTTTCATGTCGGTTACTTGTAACCAACATTATAAATAATTTCTATATGGTTTTTCACATTAGTTATCCAATAAATGATGTGAAAAACCAATTACGAACTGTTTATCATGCCATTTATTCAATAACCAATGTGAAAAAACCTATTTAATTTGTTTTTCATGCCAATTATCCAGTAACTAACATGAAAAACCAATTAATAACCATTTATCACATCAGTTATTTAATAACTAACATGAAAAACCCTATGTAATTTTTTTTCACATCGGTTATCCAATAACCAATGTGAAAAACCAATTAATAACCGTTTATCACATCAGTTATTTTAAATAATCGATGTGATAAATAGGTTTTCATGTTGGTTATAGGATAACCAACATGAAAACCAGTGTGCATGTATTTTTTACATCGGTTATCAAATAACTGATGTGGAAAATAGGTTTTTTTAAAATGTATAATAAATCATCTACTCCACTAGGAGTAGCCAGAAAACAGAAGACAGAGAACAACACAATTGGCTGTAGAAAGCAGTAGCAGAGAACAACACAACATCTATCAAAATACAACAATGCACATTAATATATCTCCTCCACCAACAACACCCAAAAAATAGCATAAGAGGTAATAGAATAGGTAACCCAAAATCTAGCACAATACACAATACATTAAACTTTCAAATAAACTAAAAACCAATCAAACCTATAAAATGATTTGACTATTCAATTTTTAAATGCCTCAACTCTTTTATACTATATGACTATTCGTCATAAAAAATCTACAAAAATAATATAGAAATCATTTGACTTGAATTTTCGATAAAACATATTAAATATTACGTAAATCTTTATAAAGAAAACTAAACTGATGAAACCTTGTAACTATCTCAGTTGTAATTATTTCATACATGAATCTCAAAACATAATATCCACATTTAGTTCCACCTTGTTGTTTATGAAACTTTTTCAAAGAGATTTTATTTCAAAATAACATTTTTAATTAATATATCCAAAATTTAGTAATTATAAATGATAATTCACCTTAGCTTTTATAAATTTGATATTGGCCCTCTAGTTTCTATTTTTTCTTTTTGTCTCTCTAAAGAAATCCCATGCCCTATTTGAAAATAATATGAATATAATAAATTTTATTAATTTTAATATTAATAATTATTTAAATAAGAAAACTTACGTGTTCAATACATTCTTTAAATTTTCTTTCACTTCACCATGAATAGACCATAGACAATAAAATGTCTTCTCTCTTGAAAAAACACCCAATATCCAATGACCACTGATATAAAATAGAATTTAATATGTTAAGTGATATATAACACTTTGTGAGAAAAAATATTTCATATCTTTCAATATATAGAAACTTCCAACACTGAATGATGACATTATTCTGAAATCTTTTAGCTATATAAATTGTTCTTTCAGCATCGATCATTGTCAAAGCTATAGGAGAAATAAAATGTGGGTCCATAAATCCATATACATCTTTCTTTTCATGATCTGTACAAATTTTATATAGATACTGTTGACCTCACCTGTTTTGATAATCTCAATCATGTATTCATTTGTGTTGAAAATCCCAATTATGTTTTCATTCTATGTGATATTTTTAAGTATCATTGATCTATACTTTAATTCTTTCAAATCTATGATCAAACCAATAATAATCTTTAAAATAGTCTTTGAAATATGTTAATCCTCATTTATACATGTTTATACAAGTTATAAATTGATTCTAACACAATCAGATGTGTTCTGCATAAAACAGATAAGTAATCTGTCTATAGCTACTGATAAAGAGCTACCGGTAACCAGTCTACCGATAGACTTAGTCTACCGACAGACAGCTACCGATAGACTTAACACAGAGCTACCGATGTACTTATAAATATAAGCTACTGACTTACAGACAGCTACCGATACAAACGTAGAGCTACCGGTGTAAGTATAAATAGCTACCGATGGAATAAGAGTCACCGATGGACGAAGCTACCGATATAGACTCACAGCTACCGACGCATGGAGCTACCGATGCATAGGAGCTACCGATGCATGTACCTACCGATGCATAGGAGCTACCGATGCATGTACCTACTGATGCATAGGAGCTACCGATGCATGTACCTACCGATGCATGTACCTACCGACGCATGGAGCTACCGATAAACAAAGTCACTGATACAAGCATGTACCAACCGACGCATAGAGCCACCGATAGAGTCAAAGCAACTAATGACATCGAACTGCCGATGTTCAAGCTACCGATGTTCAAGCTACCGATGTTCAAGCTACCGATGCTGATTACCTACCGATCACTCAACTCACTGTTTGAATTTCTTTATTTCCTATATTTAATCTATCTAACGGTCATATCATACATTTTAATGATTTGTCAAATATCTGATAAAGGTTGTCGGATGTCAGGAACCCGTACCTCGTACCTGCTGAAAAGAAATCTTTTCTGTCCCCTGATGGGAGATAAATACGAGAAGACTACATACCAGAAATATGCGAACGTGTGAAGAAAAAAAAAACAAACAACAACAAGAAGCGAACCAGAAAAGTGCGGTGCATCCAATATACCAAAAAACGACACAAGCACGAGAAGAACACAGAGAAGCTCATAGAAAATCAAGCATACTCGAGAAGTGTTCTGTGCATACAAGAAGAACTTCATCGACTACATTCTCACTACCTGTGAACCTGGAGCATACGACACTCTGTTTCTCAAATAGAAACGAGAAGAGGACTCAAACTCACTTGCGATTGAATCTGAAGAAGTCCAGAGCTATACTGCAATCACCAGAACCATCTCTAAACTCTACATCTCTTGTTCTGTGATTTATTACCATTCTTTTCGAGCAGTGTGTGTTATCTGCTGTATCTAACACATACACTGTCTCCTGTACTCAAACTAAAGGATTTGTAAATCCTTACCAAACTCTTTCATTCTTTGTTTCCCATGAATAACAGTGGTAGAGGTCGTGTGTGACCTGGACAGCTGGTTGCTGTTGTACTGTTTCCCACGAAGAACAGTGGTAGAGGTCTTGGACCTGGACAGTTGTAAACTGTTGAACCCCGATCCAGGGTGTGGATCATTTTTACATAAACTTTTGAGAGGACTAAGTCTCGGCTTGAGACTGAACCTCTTGGTTACATTGTTGTGCCATCTCTTTCAAAGTTTTATTCCGCTGCTAATCACTTTAAAACCAATAATATTTTTTAAAGTTACTTTGATAATTAAATTAGCAAGTGTTTATGTTAAGTGTGGATTAGTAAGTTAGTTTCAAAAGATAATCACACACTCCTGTGTTGATTAACTGGGAATTAATCAATCCCTTGAGAATCTGACAGAACCTCTACTTTAATATAAATTCACTATAGTTTAATTTATTATTTTATTTGGGGGTCTTTAAGACACTGTTTTTAATTACAGAAATTTTAATTGGTACTCAATTCACCCCCCTCTTGAGTAAACCACTCCGACCAACACTTGGTATCAGAGGTTGAAAATACTTTCTAAAAGTACTCTGCTTTTGAACTGTGATTTTAGTTGTATTTTAAAGTTCTTAAAATTTCTGTTATTTCTAAATTTTTATCTCTTTAAAATTTTCTCATCATGGACAATAGACTTGAGGGTGCTGCTACTAACCGGCCACCTTTCTTCAATGGATCTAATTATGCTCAGTGGAAACTGAAAATGAAAATTCATCTAGAAAGCATAGGTTTTGATATTTGGACTGCTATTGAATCAGAATACAAAATTCCTACTACTGCTAGATCTACTTGGGATGAACCTACAAAGACTGCGTACAATAACAACTGTAAAGCTATGAATGCCTTGTACTGTGCTCTTGGAGATGAAGAGTTTAATAGAATTTCTGCTTGTAAAACTGCTTTTGAAATTTGGGATACCTTAGCTGTTTCTCATGAAGGAACAACTAATGTGAAAGAAATGAGATTGAACACTTATACTATCAAGTATGATAATTTTAAAATGAAGCCTGACGAACCCATTTCTGACATGTATCTCAGGTTCAATGAAATTGTCAATACAATGATCTCGCTGGGAAAGGATGTCTCATAGAAGGAACAAATTATGAGAATTTTGAGGTGTCTACCTGATAGATGGAGAGGCACATCTGTCTCAATCAGAGAATCATGTGACATTGCTGCTCTACCTGTCAAGGAACTAATTGGCAAGCTGATGATGTATGAAGAAGAGCTTAAAGTGAACAAAGAGGAAGAAAATGAACCTGCAAGAAAGTCTGTCGCTTTCAAATCCTCAACTTCAAAGAATAAGGACAAAGAAAAGCTTCAAGCTATAGTTGAAAGTTCAAGCTGTGAAGACAGTGGAAGTGATTCTGACAGTGATGCTGAGATGGCTCACATTGTTAGAAGATTTAAGAAATTTTATAGTAAAAAGAAGTTCTTCAGAAAAACAAATTATAAGGGTAAGTATGATCACCAAGGAAAATGGAAAAAGGATTGGAAGAAGAATGACAAGTCAGATGATGTTGTCTTCTATGAGTGCAAGAGAAAAGGACACATTAAAGCCGACTGTCCAAAGCTGAAGCATAAAAAGAAATATGAATATAAGGACAATAAGTTTAAGAAAGCCATGAAGGCTACTTGGAGTGCTTCAGAAGACAACACAAGTGAAGCTGAATCTTCAGACTCTGAAAGGAATCGAGCCAACATGTGTTTTATGACAAACACTTCTGAGGTAACTGCTGAAACTCCTGCTTCAAATTCATATTATTCTGGAGATGATTCTGAAGGTGATAACATGTCTAAATCTGAACTGTTTGAATACTGTGATATGCTGGAAGAGACATGTAATGAACTTAAGGATAAATACAAGTCATTAAAGAAACAACATGCTCTCACCACTACAGTTAAAACCGAACTCACTATTGAAAAAGAGAAAAATGCTCAACTGTTAAAAGAAAATACAGAACTGAAACTGTCAAATGAGAAACTTAGAAAAGACTTAGAGAAGTTCACCAATGGCAAGAATACTCTAACACAGATGCTAGGAATGCAAGTAGCACCTAAATATACTACTGGTATAGGATACCAACCTGGACAAAGGAAAATTACTAAAACTAGATTCATTTCTAAATCTGGACAGAATGAAGGTAATTTTGGAACTTCATATGTTTCAACCAGTTATATACATAGCTATGGATCTAATAAAGTTTATCTTTCAAAGCATGTCAATTCTACAAATTATATGAGACCCATTAGACAAATATGGGTACCTAAAGTGTTATTGGCTAACCTGTCTGGACCCAAGAAAATCTGGGTACCAAAATCATCTCCCATCTAAATCTGTTTTGTAGGGAACTTGCTTAAAGAGCTCCTGTAAAGAGACGTGGTATTTGGACAGTGGATGTTCAAGACATATGTCAGGAGACTTCTCTTGTTTCAAGAGTTTAATAAAAGTTAATGGAGGCTTTGTCATCTTTGGTGATAACTCAAAAGGGAAAATCATCGGCCTAGGCCAGATTGGTAACACTGATTCAATTTTGATTTCTAAAGTTTTATTTGTTGATGGCCTTAAATAAAATCTATTAAGTACTTCTCAATTATGTGATGATGATTTTCATGTTAAATTTGAAAATGATTCTTGCAAAGTTTTTAATTCTAAGAATGTTTTGGTATTTTCTGCCTTAAGAAATGAAAATGTTTATGCTATTAATCTGAATTCTTTAGCTAAGCAGAATATTACTTGTTTGAATGCTTTTCATAAAGAATCTTGGCTATGGCACAGAAGATTAGGACATTGCAACATTCACTCACTTAGAAAACTTTCTAGGAAAAACCTAGTTAGAGACCTACCTAAGTTAGAATTCCCAAATGATAGAGTGTGTAACCCCTGTCAAAAGGGAAAACAACACAAAGTTTCTTTTAAATCAAAGAAAGAAGTTTCAACTTCTCAACCACTTGAATTGGTTCACATGGATTTGTTTGGACCATCAAGAGTTTCTAGTTTAAATGGGAAGCACTATGTTTATGTTCTTGTAGATGACTTTTCTAGATATACTTGGGTATATTTTCTAGCTCACAAAAGTGAAGCTTGTTCTTACTTTGTCAAATACTCCAAGTCTGTAGAGAACCTTAGTGGACTTAAGATTAAAAACTTGAGGAGTGATCATGGTCGTGAGTTTTAAAATCAAGATTTTGAATCTTATTTCTCACACAATGGCTATACTCATAACTTCTCTGCCCCTAGAACACCCCAACAGAATGGTGTAGTAGAAAGAAGAAACAGAACCCTGTAAGAAATTGCTAGAACCATGCTCAATGAATATGATCTGCCTATTTATTTTTGGGCTGAAGCTGTAAATACAGCTTGTTATGTCATTAATAGAGTCTTAATCAGACCTGTTCTTAAGAAAACCCCTTATGAATTGTGGAACAATAGAAAGCCTAAGGTTAATTACTTTAAAGTTTTTGGTTGCAAAGTATTTATTCTGAATACCAAAGATAATCTGGATAAGTTTGCTTCCAAAAGTGATGAAGGAATTTTTCTGGGTTACTCTATTTCAAGTAAAGCCTATAGAGTATTCAATAAGAAAACCAAATGTGTGGAAGAATCTGTTCACATTAAGTTTGATGAAACTGATCCACATGAGCCTAAAACCTCTCTTGAGAATCTTGAAGAAGACTTATCTATTCTGGACCTTAATGATAAATCTAAAGAACCTGTTATAAAAGTATCCAGTTCTGGACTTTCTCCAGAATCTGCTTCTGTTGAACCCGAACCTATAGATGAACCTGAGATTTCTAGTCCAACCTTTACCAGATCAACAAGGATTCTAAAGAATCATCCTTTAGAAGCTGTTGTCGGTAATCTTGATAGAGGAACACAAACTAGAGCTTCTCTAAGAAACCAGGTTGAACATCAAGTCTTTCTTTCACAGCTGGAACCCAAAAATATCAATGATGCTATCAATGATGAATTCTGGGTAATGGCTATGCAAGAAGAATTAAATCAGTTTGAAAGAAACAAAGTCTGGGAATTAGTTGACAGACCTAAGGACACTTTGACAATAGGCACAAAATGGGTTTTTAGAAATAAAGTAGATGAATCTGGAAATATAGTTAGAAACAAAGCTAGACTAGTTGCACAAGGATATAGTCAAGAAGAAGGCATAGACTATGAGGAAACTTTTGCACCTGTAGCTAGACTAGAAGCCATTAGGATCTTACTTGCATATTCTGCACATCTGGATTTCAAGTTATATCAAATGGATGTGAAAAGCGCATTTCTAAATGGTTTTATAATTGAAGATTTTTTTATAGAACAACCACCTGGATTTACTAACCCTCATTTTCCAAATCAAGTTTTTAAACTTTCTAAAGCTTTGTATGGTTTAAAACAAGCTCCAAGAGCTTGGTATGATAGACTTAGCAATTTCCTTATTTCAAAAGGTTTTACTAAAGGGATTGCTGATCCAACTCTTTTCATTAAAATAATTTCTAAATATGTTTTAGTTGTACAAATATATGTTGATGATATTATTTTTGGATCTTCTAAACACTCTTTATGTACTGATTTTTCAAAAAGTATGCAAAATGAATTTGAAATGAGCTTAATGGGAGATCTTAAGTACTTTCTTGGATTTCAAGTATTTCAAAATGAAAATGGTATTATTTTGAATCAAAGTAAATATACAAAGGATCTTTTAAAACGTTTTGGTCTGGATAGTATCAAGGGAAGTGAAACTCCTATGAGTACTACCTGTAAATTGGATGCAGATGAAACTGGGAAACCAGTCGATCAAACAAATTACAGAGGTATGATTGGTAGTTTACTTTATCTTACTGCTAGTCGACCTGATATTATGTTTAGTGTGTGTATGTGTGCTAGATTTCAAGCTAACCCAAAAGAATATCATTTGCTTGCTGTTAAAAGAATTTTTAAATATCTCAAACACACGGTTAACTTAGGTTTGTTTTACCCAAAAGGACAATCCTTTGAGTTAATGAGTTATTCAGATGCTGACTTTGCTGGTTGTAAGTTAGATAGAAAAAGCACATCAGGAACATGTCATTTTCTTGGAAAATCCTTAGTTTCTTGGTGTAGTAAGAAACAGAACTCAGTTGCATTATCTACTGCCGAAGCAGAATATATAGCTGCTGGTAGTTGCTGTGCACAAATTCTGTGGATGAAACACACTCTTTTGGACTATGGATACGTTTTTAAACATGTTTCAATCAACTGTGATAACACCAGTGCAATAAACATCTCTAAGAATCCTATATCTCACTCTAGAACCAAACACATAGATGTAAGACACCATTTCCTAAGAGATCACTATAAAAAAGGTGATATTTCTCTTGAATTTATTGGCACTGAACATCAATTGGCTGATATTTTCACTAAACCTTTAAGTTCGGATAGGCTAAGTTACATAAGACATGAACTGGGAATGTTTAATCACAACCGGTGTGAAAATTCTCACTGATGTGAAATTCTCACCGATGTGAAATTCTCACCGATGTGAAATTCTCACCGATGTGAAATTCTCACCGATGTGAAATTCTCACTGATGTGAAAATTCTCACCGATGTAAGTTTCTCACCGACGTAGAAATTCTCACCGATTTGTTTTTCTCACCGATGATTAACTCACACCGATGCAAGGTTTTAAAACTTCTGTCTGCCTCCAAGAATACGAATCGTTTTATTTTATTTTATTACTCTATTTTAGTCGTTTATTTGGAATTCCTAAATGATAAAACTCAGTCTAAGCCACTTCTTACCTCACCGAGCTCAAAACCTCTCACCTTCAAACCCTACCTCCCAAATCGGCCAAGAACCCTAAACCCGCGATGGCAAAAACCAAGCTTCATATCGTCAGAGATGAAAGTGTAGAACCAAATGCTAAAAAGCAAAAGACACAGCATAAAGCCAGTGTTAGTGAAGTCAAAACTAGATCGGGAAGGCGACCAGTGAATCCTCACTTGCAGAATAGAGACATAGTAATCGAGAAGGAACTGTGCGTGGAATGGCTACTGCCTAGCAAATCCTTAGTACTCGAGATTCTGGAAGACCAGAAATGGGTGGATTATTTCTCGAATAACAATGGCCCATACTACCCGAAGTTGGTAAAGCAATTCTATGAGTTTGTAACTTTCGAGAAGTCTGAGAATGAGAATCGCGTTAGCTCTTTTGTAAATGGAAAAGAGATGTCTTTTTCTTCAGTAGAGTGGGCTGAGAGTTTGAAAGTACCACATGAAGGTGTCTCTGGGTATGTATCAAGAGCAATGCCACCTAGTAGTGACATTTTTGATTATGAGACCGCCTTACAAGAGCTGACTGGGAATGGAAATCAAAGGCAAGTGGTAGCTGCTGAAATGGATGGAGAGAATCGACTGCTTTTCAAGTTTGTTCAGCATGTGTTGATACCGAGGAGAGGAGATTTTGCAAATCTGAGATATCAAGATATCTATCTTCTTCATTTGCTAAGACATGGTGTAAAAATCAATCTGTGCAGATTGTTGATGCTTCAAATGGAAGACATGATTAGACTAAAGTCAAAAACCAATGCTTTGTTCTTTGCCAAGCTGATTTCAGTGATGATAAAAGTGAAAGAAATAGCTGAGTCTCAGGATGAGACAGTTTTAGTCAAGAACAATTTCTGTATCACCTCGACTGTTTGCAAGTATATGAAAATTAACTGGAACCCATGGAAGGGAGAATGGGTCAATGATGATCAGAAGATCTATGATAGGTTTAATCCTGTGGATCATCCCTCAAGACCAAAGGATATGAGAGATCCGAGTCTGAGACCTGATGAAGAGGAACCTGTTTATAGTGATGAAACAGAAGAAGAAGAAGAAGAAGAAACTCCTATGGATGTTGGAGGAGATCCAGACTTTCCCCCAAGTCCTGTTGCAGAATTGGTCTATTATAGGAAAGGAAAGGTAGAGGAAATTGTATCTACTCATGAGGAAGACCAGTCTGTACCTCACCAAGAAGAAGAGGAAAAGGAAAATGTATCTGAATTGTCTGCTTCTGGTAGTTTAAGTATGAGCCCTTTGATTGGGAACTCAGCTATGCCTGCTGATGAAGTAGAAAAATTTACAGAAGAAGCTGTACCTGTTTCAGAAAACCTCCTTACTGCTGCTGAGATGGAAGTTGTTGTGGAAGATTCTGATGAAGAAAAACCAGCAAAAAAGGCTGTTGTGATACATGATAATGCACCCATTGAGGGGGAGCATCAGTCTGTGCTTGGAAAAGTTACAGTAGCTGTTGAGCTTGGAGACTGGGTAGAAGACCCAGGGTTTATAGTCTGTGGATTGGATTATCCAGATTCAGATGATGAGGTGTCTGTGGATAGACCGAAGATCAATTATGATCTTGCCTCTGAGATGTTTCCAGATGATGTGGTCAGATTTCATGATCTAAATAGGCTGAAAGAGGACCTCAAATCCAGTTTTGTTGAAGAAGTGAAGTTAATGGAAACCTCTCTTGCATCCTCAATTAATTCAATAATGACTACTTCTGTAGTTAATTTGGCCTCAGCAAGGGGATCTGCTGCAGTTATCCCAAATGAGTTTGTCTCTAAATCAGATCTTGAATCCATGAAGAATGAGCTGAAAGAATCATTCAGTGCATCAGTCGCTGAGATGAAGGAAAGCTTTTATGAAGAAATGAAAATGCTAGAGAGATCCTTCGAGCTATCTTTGGCTTGTAATTTATCTTCCTTTGTGTCTGAGCTTGTGGAAGAAGTGAAAGAGTGCCAGACTCAGTCTTCAAGAATCGAAGCAGATCTGGAAGCTCTCAAGATATCAGTTGTTGCTTTGGATTCCTATATGAGCTCCAAGTCTCAAGCTGACAAGGACCTAGCTTATGTGAAGAGTGTAGTAAGCCAGTTTGTCTCAGTGTTTGAAATTTTCAAAACCTCAGTGAAGGATCATGTTCAATTGTAAGACTCTCAAGTTCAAAGTCTAATCAGTGGTTTGTCTAAGAGTTTTAAAGAAACTGTTTCCTTCTCTCTTGGCCCTCTCACATCCAAACTATCAGTTGACCTGAATCAAGTTCGCGCAATGTTAAAGGAGGAGATTGGCTCTATTTCTACTAGTGGATCTGTGGACTCATCAGAGTTGAGCCGAGTGGTGCTTTCTACAAGAGATTCTGCCAGAGAAATCATGAAGATTGTTCAAGACTTTATGAGAGAAGCCTCTGCCTCTCAGGAAGCCATAAAAAGCAAAGTGGACTACTACTTCTCCAAAATTTTCACCAAGCATCAACTCGAACACCACTTCAAGCTAATGTTGGAACACATGAAGCTCCCTCCAGTCACTCAAGCTTTCAGAGAACAAGTGAGCAAGCTACGAGAACTGACTCCTGCCTTAGAGAAATTCATGGAAAACAAAGATGATTTCATCTCTGCTATGGAAAGAGGAGGAGGAATTATTATGGATTTTAGAAATCTGCTACTGCCCTTCTTGCATGTTGATGCCAGACCAGTCATCATCCCTCCTGCTTTGCCTGCTTCTGCCTCAGCTGCTTCCACAGTCCAGCTGACTCCTGTTCAAGCCATTCGAAGCCTCACACCAATGATCACCCAAAAATCTTCAACCTACAGGCCTGACTCTGTGTCAGTGGCCCAGCCTCCTTTGATCTTTTCTGGCATTCCCAAACCTTCACCTGAATCCTCACCACCCGAGCCTCCTTCTGATCCTAAAGGAAAATCTCTCGTTGCAGATGAGGATTGAATCAGTGGCCAGGATTTTTGATAGGAATTCCTTTGTATTCTGTTTTTGTACTTTTTGACCACTCTAATACAGAACTCTTTTTACTTCTCATGTGTTATTTGTCTCCTATATATATATATATATGCTTTCCCACTTTTTTATTATCACAAAGGGGGAGAATAATAAGTAGAATAATAGGGAGAACATAATGAGAGAATAAGGGGGAGACCAAGGAGAATGAAAAATATTTTTAATGGAGAAAAATAAGGAATAAGGGGAGACACTTTACCCTTCTTTTCATTTTTCCCTCTGATACTTTATATCTATTTAGTACCTTATGATTGTTACCTCTGATAACTTATGTCTATATCATACTATTTCTATTATCTCTGAGGCTGTTTTCTCTAAGAAAATTGAATTCAATATTATACTCTTTACTATTATATTTTCACTATGTTAAATGCCCATATCATAAATTGTGATTATCAAAAAGGGGGAGATTGTTGACCTCACCTGTTTTGATAATCTCAATCATGTATTCATTTGTGTTGAAAATCCCAATTATGTTTTCATTCTATGTGATATTTTTAAGTATCATTGATCTATACTTTAATTCTTTCAAATCTATGATCAAACCAATAATAATCTTTAAAATAGTCTTTGAAATATGTTAATCCTCATTTATCCATGTTTATACAAGTTATAAATTGATTCTAACACAATCAGATGTGTTCTGCATAAAATAGATAAGTAATCTGTCTATAGCTACTGATAAAGAGCTACCGGTAACCAGTCTACCGATAGACTTAGTCTACCGACAGACAGCTACCGATAGACTTAACACAGAGCTACCGATGTACTTATAAATATAAGCTACTGACTTACAGACAGCTACCGATACAAACGTAGAGCTACCTGTGTAAGTATAAATAGCTACCGATGGAATAAGAGTCACCGATGGACGAAGCTACCGATATAGACTCACAGCTACAGACGCATGGAGCTACCGATGCATAGGAGCTACCGATGCATGTACCTACCGATGCATGTACCTACCGATGCATAAGAGCTACCGATGCATGTACCTACCGATGCATAGGAGCTACCGATGCATGTACCTACCGACGCATGGAGCTACCGATAAACAAAGTCACTGATACAAGCATGTACCAACCGACGCATAGAGCCACCGATAGAGTCAAAGCAACTAATGACATCGAACTACCGATGTTCAAGCTACCGATGTTTAAGCTACCGATGTTCAAGCTACCGATGCTGATTACCTACCGATCACTCAACTCACTGTTTGAATTTCTTTATTTCCTATATTTAATCTATCTAACGGTCATATCATACATTTTAATGATTTGTCAAATATCTGATAAAGGTTGTCGGATGTCAGGAACCCGTACCTCGTACCTGCTGAAAAGAAATCTTTTCTGTCCCCTGATGGGAGATAAATACGAGAAGACTACATACCAGAAATATGCGAACGTGTGAAGAAAAAAAAACAAACAACAACAAGAAGCGAACCAGAAAAGTGCGGTGCATCCAATATACCAAAAAACGACACAAGCACGAGAAGAACACAGAGAAGCTCATAGACAATCAAGCATACTTGAGAAGTGTTCTGTGCATACAAGAAGAACTTCATCGACTACATTCTCACTACCTGTGAACCTGGAGCATACGACACTCTGTTTCTCAAATAGAAACGAGAAGAGGACTCAAACTCACTTGCGATCGAATCTGAAGAAGTCCAGAGCTATACTGCAATCACCAGAACCATCTCTAAACTCTACATCTCTTGTTCTGTGATTTATTACCATTCTTTTCGAGCAGTGTGTGTTATCTGCTGTATCTAACACATACACTGTCTCCTGTACTCAAACTAAAGGATTTGTAAATCCTTACCAAACTCTTTCATTCTTTGTTTCCCACGAATAATAGTGGTAGAGGTCGTGTGTGACCTGGACAGCTAGTTGCTGTTGTACTGTTTCCCACGAAGAATAGTGGTAGAGGTCTTGGACCTGGACAGTTGTAAACTGTTGAACCCCGATCCAGGGTGTGGATCATTTTTACATAAACTTTTGAGAGGACTAAGTCTCGGCTTGAGACTGAACCTCTTGGTTACATTGTTGTGCCATCTCTTTCAAAGTTTTATTCCGCTGCTAATCACTTTAAAACCAATACTATTTTTTAAAGTTACTTTGATAATTAAATTAGCAAGTGTTTATGTTAAGTGTGGATTAGTAAGTTAGTTTCAAAAGATAATCACACACTCCTGTGTTGATTAACTGGGAATTAATCAATCCCTTGAGAATCTGACAGAACCTCTACTTTAATATAAATTCACTACAGTTTAATTTATTATTTTATTTGGGGGTCTTTAAGACACTGTTTTTAATTACAGAAATTTTAATTGGTACTCAATTCACCCCCCTCTTGAGTAAACCACTCCGACCAACAGATACATAATACAAAGTAGATATAATTAGAAATTTTCAATAAATTAAAGGAATGAAAAAAATTGTTAATCAACTTACATGGAAAAAACATGCATCATGTTGATGCCCCATTGATCTCCAGCTACAAGCTCTATGATATCATTTTTCAAAAGGCTCATAGTCATTGCACGCCCACAAATAGTAGCATCAAATGGAATGTCATATACTCCCAATAAAAAATCTGAGTATATTTAAAATCGATCAAGACCCATATAATCTGTATATGAAGTCATGGTACTTTGAATTTTTATTGTCTATACAGTATTTCTTTACCTTTAAAGTATTCCTGAAAATATTAGAGAAATATATAAACTTTAAAATGAGAAAATAAATTTACTAAAAAAATGAAATTAAATATAACATATATACATAACTATATGGTAATATGTCGAAGTAGTCTAGATGACCAAACCAAAAAATGACCGATACTTTGTCCAAATATACTCACTTCATTTGTAGGACATGGTATTTTTTTTGATCTATATATAATATCCTATATAGTGACCCTATGATTCTCAATCTCAATCTGGAGATGATGAATGGTATCACTGATATAATATATCATCCCATATGAAACAATATGATGAGGATCATCAACAAATAACTCACAGTAACTTGATAGTTGTGGAGGAGGGGGTGTTGGAGTAGGATAAGAAGGATTGGGGTCTAGAAAAACATATATGTAAGTAGGATAAGAAGAAGTGGGATCTGCTAGAAGAGATGGAAGATTTGGGTCAGCAGGTCGAAACTGTCCTTACATGTCTGTAAACATCACCTGTACTGAAGCTATGATCTTATCATCCATTATTGCTTGAATATCCTTACACCTATTAGGTATCCTCGCACATTACCCGGGTTTTCAAGATCTCCCAATGTTGCAGCTAAAATATCCTATCTACCCTCAGTAATAAAGACCCCCTATGTGCTCTACTCCTTAAGAGAATCCTATATAAAATATTTGAAAAAATTTGTAATGGATCACAATATATAAAGAGTTGATTTAACTTTAATAAATAAATAAACATATTACAATATTATCAGCTATAACTCTTGAATATTCCATAAGATATTGTCTTTTTTTTTTCTGATTCGAGCCCTCTTCCATTTTTTATGTCTAGTGGGGGGGGCACCTCTCCAGATCCCTATGACTCAACTATTAGCCTTTGAAGTTTTTATTCTATCATGTGTTCTTCCAATAATGTATAACCTCCCTGAGATAACATATGAGGTTATACATTTATTACATGAATCTTCTGATGATATCTTCTTGATTGCTGTAAATTAATAATTAAGAATAAAGATATCATTAACATGGTAATTAATATAAAAAAACATCTAAAAAGGTAACATTGCACTTACTAAAAATTATTCTCATCATCTACTTTCAACAAATTTTTTCCATGTATGATCATCTATAAATTGATATATATCACATGGATTTTTATGCCGTCTATTCCCAAAAATGAACTATGATGTGATGGATGATTTAAAATCCCTCCATCTCCTAGCTGCCAATTCTAAAAATTTCCTCTTGACTCCTCAAATTTCATATATATCAAATGTCATCTGATAAGAAGGGGAAAACCTATATTACCATTAATATTTTAAGATAAGTAAAATAATAAAAAACAAGATTACCAGAATGGTATCTCATAATAGTTATAGTGTCGTTTTGTCAACATTTCTCCAATTTTCAAAAAAAATACCAACTTTTCTTTTATCTTGTACTGATACAAAAGTCTTGAACTGTTTTGAATTTATACCTATTAGAATGTCATTATAATCAAAGGATATTGGTAACCTATGTTCCTGGTGTTGAGTCAATAAGGTTTTTCTTATGACTTTTACATTCCTTCTTGTTTTGAAAATCACAAACACCTTATCTTTAAGAAAATTTCTTTTATAAGGAAAATTGCTTTTATAAGGAAAATCACTTTTATAAGGAAAATCACTTTTATAAGGAAAATCTCTTTTGTAAGAAAAATTATTCTTATCATATTTTCATTCATATTTTTTCCTAAGTATAAAATTCGGATTCATTTCTGTTTTCTCGGATTTGTTTGAAACTTTGATATAAAGTATTCTGTTTTAGGATCCGAATTCTGGATAAGAACTGTAAGGAAGTTTCACTCCGAATTCCAGATGAGAACTGTAATAAAGTATCATTCCGAATTTCAGATACAAACTATGATTAAGTTCTATTCTAGATTCAGGATACGAATCCTTATGAAGTTCGACATTGAGTTCTCATTATGAATTTTAATGACGAATTCTCATTACGAATTCTGATGACGAATTCTCATTCAGAATTCTCATTCCGAGTTCATCTATTAAACAGAAACTGATCATCTTTGTTCTATACACTCTGAATTTATTTAGACTCCAAATTTTCACTCCGAACTTCCATTTTGCTTATATATTTTGTCTACTCTTTATTATTTTCCTTACACTCTAAACTTTCACTCCGAACCTTCACTCCGAATCTTTTGAGTTAGTTTTTAAACGGTGTTGTACATTCTGTTACACTTGTTTTGTTATAAAACGATGTCGTCTATTTTGTTATAAACTAACCGTTGACTAAGTGACACGTGTACAGGTCCCTCCGATTTTTAAGGAAAATATGATCATTGGGAAGGAGGACAACCTTACCTATAAATAAGATCTCATTTGAAAAATCTCACAACTGATGGATGAACAACTTGGTTATTGTGCATACATGATGTTGAAGTGACTTCTAGAGAGAGAGGCTCTTATTAACTCTCAAAGCTTTGTGTTACTCCGAATGTTGGTGATTACATTCGAGGACTTCCAGGGATAGGAAGACAGAGGTACCGACTACCTTGAAGTTCGAGGGCTTCCTTGCTGAGGAAGACAGAGGTTTCCAACTACCTTGAAGTTGAGGGCTTGCGGGGATAGAAAGACAGAGACACTCCGATCTTCGTATCGAGGGCTTACCCTGGTGTGGGTAAGACAGACTTGCTTGAAAGTATAAATCAAGGGACCTTTATCCAAGGTTTCTGGATACCCTTCTCTTTGGGTTAAAAGACTTATATCTTGTTACTTGTAGTTCTACTACTTGTTTATTTCCACTGCATTTTGTATTATAAGGAAAGTATAACTTTCTTATACTTCCTTACTTGTATTCTGTTTCATTTAGATTCTATACGCTTTAAGGTAGAATCTCATATTGTAATCTTTTGTTAAGTTTCAATTTCCGGAACCATATTTCCGGAACCTACTTTCGGAATCTCTTTCCAAGTTTTCATTTGGTATTAGAGGTGTTGTAAATTTGCTTAAGTTTAACTTTGTTAAAATTAGCCCTTTCCTTTGCTTAAGGAAAACATAGTTAATCGTAACTAACTTTAAAGGTTCCAAAGGAATTTTTAAAGTTTACAATTCACCCCCTCTTGTAAATTGAGCATCTACATCATTATTTCGATCCTACAATTGGTATCAGAGGAGGTCTCTGAAATAATTATACTTACGAATAAGTTTTTCTTTCTCACTTTATCATTCCGAACTTTTCCATTCCAAACTTTTTTATTCCGAACTTTGTTATTACGAATCTTTTCTACTAACAAGTTTGTGTGCTGAAGGTTATTATAAGTATGGCAGGAATTATTGTTGGTTCAATTGATAATCTAAATCCTACAAGACCACCAATCTTTGATGGTAATGATTATGAGTACTGGAGAGATAGAATGAAGACTTTTGTTATCAATACTGGAGTAGACAATTTTGTCATACTTACATGAGATTATAAAATTCCTGATAAGGAAGTTAGAACCTTTACTAACCAGGAAAAGCAAGAATATCAACTCAACTATAAGGTACGCAATACTCTACTTTGTTCAATGACCAGAAATATATATAGCCAAATTTCTTCTTGTGAAGTAGCTAATTGTATCTGGAAGAAGTTAGAAGTTACACACTTTGGAACTTCTAAAGTGATTGAGACTAGGAGAGCTATGCTTAGAGCTGAATATCATGGCTTCAACTTTCCTTATGGTGAACCAATCTGTAAAGTACAACATAGATTTATGACTATCATCAACAACCTATAGTCTATGGGAGAGAAAGGTTTAGATGATGAAGCTCTTGTGGATAAGATAATTGATATCATGCCTAATGAGTGGGAATAAAAAAGAACTGCTATAGATGAGAACAGGAAAGTGACTCAGATTTCTCTTGATGAGCCTTTGGAACTCTTCTCCAACATGAAACTAGAATTAAGAGAGATACTGACAACATCAAAAAGAAAAATGGAAATGATACTGTTGATTTCACAACAACATCAAATCATATGAAAGCTAAGAATCTTGAGAGAGTAACCAGATCTAAGTCTAAGAAGATGGTATTTCAGTCAGATTCTAGTGAGAGTGAAATATCAGAAAATGAATTAGCAAATCTTGCTCAAAGGATGAACAAGATAGCTGGCCAGAGAAATTTCCAATCCAAGTATAAGAAAAAGGAAAGGAAAGATAAGAAAGATGGAGAAGTTACTTGTTATGAATGCAAGAGAGATGGAAATATTAGACCAGATTTCCCTATGCTCAAAAATAAAGAAAGGAAAGAAATACATTCAGATAGGAACAGAAAGAAGTATTATAAAGATAAAGCTAAGAAATTTCTGAAAGCTAATGACACCTGGAGTGCCAGTGGTGGTGACTCTTCAGATGAATCTTCTGATTATGAATCTTCAGGACAAAAGAATCTTGGTCTTATAGCCATATTACCTATTGATAATCATTGTTTTATGGATAAGGTACGAAATACTGAATCATTGACCAATGTTTCTTTAAATTCTAATAATAGTAAGTATTATAACTCTTCTGATGAAGAATCATCTTCTGACGAAGAAAATACTTTACATACTTATGAAGAAGTCTCTAGGTTTTCTGAACTTCTTGAGATTGAGAATTCCAAACTCAATAAGAAACTTGATAAGGAAAAATCTAGGAATTCTATTCTTACAAAAGAGATATCAAATCTTTCTAAAGATCTTGATAAGAAAAATGCTGATTTTGAAAGTATTTCAAAAAATCTTTAGGAAGTAAGTTCTGAGAAGAACAAACTTTCTAAAGAATTAGAAAAAGTAATTTCTAATAAAAATGTTTTTGAGCCTAGGTCTAGTTCTAAAACTAATGATTTTTAGGATAAAAACTTGGTTGTAAAACTCAAGTCCGAAATTTTTTCCTTAAAGAAGTGTTTATCAAAATTTACCCATGGTAAGGAAAATTTTGATAAAATGTATTCCCAAATATGACCTTTAAGAAATAAATCCGGATTTGGTTATACCCATGCAAAACCAATTTTCAGTAACAATTATTTTGTTTCTAAAAGTGCCCCATTTTGTTCCAAGTGTCAATGTGGTGTTCACTGGGAAAAGAATTGTTCCTTAAACAAAACCCAATCTCTAGGATTTCACAAATCTTACTTTTCTAAGAAGATGTGGGTACCTAAAATTTTATTGTCTGGAAATCTCGGATCCAAACAAGTTTGGATTCCGAAAGTCTAATTTTCTTCTTGATTTCAGGAAAATAAAGAGAGTACCAGCAACAATACATGGTATATGGATAGTGGATGTTTCTGGCACATGACTGGTAACAAAAGCTATTTTGAAAAGATTATCAAAACGAAAGGAGGAAAGGTAAATTTCGGAGATAATGCTAAGGGTGAGATTGTTGGTATTGGTAATATTGTTTTTCTTGGTAAAACTTTGATTTCAAATGTTCTTTTTGTAAAGGGTCTTAAGCACAACCTTATTAGCATAAGTCAGTTATGTGATGAAGGTTACCTTGTGAATTTTAGGAATGATAAATGCTTAGTTCACAATTCCAAGGAAGAATTTATTCTCTCAGCCAATAGGTAAGAGAATGTTTACACCTTAAACTTAGAAGATCTTAGAAGCCAAGATTTACCTTTCCTTAGTGCAATGGAAGATCATTCCTGGTTATGGAATAGAAGATTAGGTTACTGTAACCTTATGAACTTATGTAAACTCTCTAAGAAGAAACTAGTTAAGGATCTACCGGAGCTTAGATTTGATTCTTATAAAGTTTGTGATCCTTGTCAATATGGTAAGAAACATAAATCTAGTTTTAAATCAATCGGTGAAGTATCAACAACCGATGCATTACAGTTAGTGCACATGGATCTTTTTGGTCCAACACAAACTGGAAGTATTGGAGGCAAATACTATGTGTTTGTTCTAGTTGATGATTACACTAGATTTACTTGGGTATATTTTCTAGCAAATAAATCTGAAGCGTTTTCTTATTTCAAAAGTTTTAGAGCTCAAGTTAAAAATGAGAAAAACCTTCCATTGAAAACTATTCATAGTGATCATGGAGGAGAATTTCAAAATTCTGATTTTGAAACTTTTTGTAGTAAAAAAGGTATTACTCACAATTTTTCAGCACCTAGAACTCCTCAACAAAATGGTGTAGTTGAAAGAAGAAATATAATTCTTCAAGAGATAACTAGAACCATGTTGAGTGAATATTCTATAGCTAGACATTTCTGGGATGAAGCTGTAAGTACTGCTTGCTATACTATAAATCGAGTTTTGATTAGACCTTTTCTTAATAAAACTCCTTATGAGTTATGGAATGGTAGAAAACCAAGACTATCCTACTTCAAGGTTTTTGGTTGCAAAGTATTCATTTTGAATAATAAAGATAACTTACATAAATTCACACCAAAATATGATGAAGGAATTTTCTTAGGTTATTCCACAACATCTAAGGCTTATAGAGTTTTTAATAAAAACACTTGTACTGTTGAAGAAATAGTACATGTAAAATTTGATGAGTCAGATCCTTTTGTTTTTAAAACACCTCAGTCTACATCCTCGGATGTGTTTTCAAAAAATAATTATCAACCTTTGATAGAAGAACCTTATGATAAAGATAATGTTCAAGAAGATATTCCTGAAACATTTACCCCAGAAGATTTTCTACCCTATGTTGATGAACAGGCTTTTCAAAACCCAAATCAGGCATTTCTTAAGAATCATCCCAGTGATAGCATCATTGGTGATGTAAATCAACCTGTAAGGACTATAAGTTCCTTAAGAAATGAAGTAGAAAATCTAGCATTTCTTTCCCAATTAGAACCTAAAAGCACTGATGAAGCTTTAGGTAATGATGATTGGATTAAAGCCATGCAAGATGAACTAAATGAATTCGAAAGGAATAAAGTCTGGACCTTGGTTGAAAGACCTAAGGAAACTTCTGTTATTGGAGTCAAATGGGTTTTCAGAAATAAATGTGATGAAAATGGAGACATAGTAAGAAATAAAGCTAGACTTGTTGCTAAAGGCTATAATCAACAAGAGGGAATAGACTATGAAGAAACCTATGCTCCAGTAGCTAGACTTGAATCTATCTGTATTCTACTTGCCTTTGCAGCATTCTTTAATTTAAAACTTTTCCAAATGGATGTGAAATGTGCTTTTCTTAACGATTATGTTCAAGAGGAAGTCTTTGTTGAACAACCTCCTGGATTTGAAGATACAAAACATCCTGATTATGTATTTAGACTTACCAAAGCTCTGTATGGCCTTAAACAAGCCTCACGAGCATGGTATAATAGACTCACTGGATTTTTTCTTCAAAATAACTATGTTAAGGGAAATGCAGATCCAACCCTTTTTATAAATAAAGATAAGAAAAATGTTTTGATTGTTCAAATTTATGTTGATGACATCATATTTGGTTCAACTCAGCAATCTTTGGCCAACTCTTTTGCCAGTATAATGAAATCTGAATTTGAAATGAGTATGATGGGTGAGTTAACATTTTTCCTTGGTTTTCAAATTTCTCAAAAACCAGAAGGAACCTACATATCTCAACATAATTATATTAAAGATCTTCTTAAAAAGTATGGTTATGATAATACTAAGAGTATAAGTACTCCTATTGGTACCTCAAACTCTTTAGATCTTGATGAAGCTGGGAAACCAGTAGATCAAACATCTTTTAGAGGTATGATAGGAAGTCTACTATACTTAACAGCTAGTCGACCAGACCTAATGTTTTCAGTATGCTTATGTGCAAGATATCAATCCAATCCTAAGGAATCTCACTTAAAGGTAGTAAAAATAATTTTTCACTACCTTAAGGGAACCATGGATCTAGGATTATTTTATACTTCTGGAAATGATTTTATTCTAAAAAGCTTTTCTGATGATGACTTTGGTGGATGTACGATGGATAGAAAAAGTACATCCGGAACTTGTCATTTTTTAGGAGATTCATTAGTTTCTTGGTCCTGAAAGAAGTAACATTCTGTAGCACTCTCCACTGCTGAAGATGAATATGTAGTAGCTGGAAGTTGTTGTGATCAAGTGTTGTGGATGCAACACACACTCACAGACTATGGCTTGAGTTTTACTAAAACTCAAATTTTGTGTGATAACACTAGTGCCATTGCCCTCAGTAAGAACCCTGCACATCACTACTGTGCAAAACACATAGATATTAGGCATCACTTTCTTAGGGATCACACACATAAAGGAGATATTATTCTTTAGTTTATCAGAACACAAGATCAACTTGCTGATATTTTCACAAAATCTTTGCCTTCTGATAGATTTGAATATATTAAACAAAAGTTAGGAATGATAACCGTAAGGTAATACTTCTTAATTAACTTTCTATTGAAAAATTCTCCTTACAGCAATAAACTCCTTTTCATAGGGGGAGTACATTTGATTGTTAGTTTAACAAAATTTTTCAAAAACTGTTTTCAAACTTTTCGGAATTAAAATTCTGGAATAGAATTTCCGGAACTAAAACTTTCCAGAATGGATATTTTAGTATAGAAAACTTCTGGAATGGAAATATCCGGAATGGAAATTTTCATATTGGTATTTTCATAACGGGATTTTCGTACCGAATCTTTCATAATAAGTTTTTAGTTTTCGAAATTTTGTAATGAAATTTTCGTACTGAGTTTTCCTTACTGAGTTTGTTTTTCGTAGTGAGTTTTACGAATTTTGTCTTTTCGTAATAAAGTTTTTTTGTTTTCGTAAGAATATTACCCATTACGAATAATCCTCCTAATCCAATCCAAAAGGTATGATTTCCTTACCCAAGTTTTCTTAGTCATATTTTACTTGCTGGAATTTTCTTATATTTTGTTTTCAGATTATAGTTTTATTAATTATATGTTTTAATAAAGACCTCAAAAGATCAGATTCAAGAGAATTGGTTTTTGACCGTCAGATCTGATCTTAGCTTATCACAACTGTTCGATCAACCGTGGAAGTTGAACCGTTTTTTCGTTGCTTATATAAAGGGGACCCCAAATGGTTGTCCCACATCGGTTTTCAAGCTCTAGAATCTCGAAGCTCTGCCTATCCATTTTAAAGTTGTTCCGAACCTCAGCTTTTTCCGTTCCGAACTTCTCAGAGGTCTTCAAATACGAGTGTCTGTGGAAGCAGCTTCTCAATACATGTCTTCTTCTAAGCCGATTTCAAAGTGGTTAGTATATAGAGAGAGGCTAGTTCATCTGGATTTCTTCAACAAGTACGATTATCTTATTTCCAAGAATATCAAACTAAATTGTTGGGAAGATGTTGCAGTGTCAAAACCTGGGAATCAAGATGAAGTATATTCAGATTTTTGTATAGAGTTCTATGAGACAGTCTCCTTTCTTAATGAAGATGGAAAGGATAAATTGTCTTTTAAGTCTTATGGTAAGACTTATAAGATTTCATATGCCAAGGCAGCCAGCTTGGTAGGGCTGAATAATGAAGGTGAAGCTGAATTTATATCTCATGTGTTTCCGGATTCAAAAGGTAGTTTTGACAAGGAAAAATATTTAGAAACTCTTGGACTGACAGATGACAAGGCTCCGAAGATTTCTAGTTTATCTACAAATTTTTGAATTCTGGAGTTATGGGTACAAGGTCTTATAGTACTGAGAAAGGGTGACAAAGATAGCTTAAATAAGAGTGAGATCTATATCCTAGATTTTCAGATAAATCTGAGGAAGTTTAATTTGATGAAGCAAATTCTTATCACTCTTGAGAATTTGAAGAAAGGAAATCTGAGAGCTCAGATTATAATGTATCCAGAAATCCTCTCGAAGTTGATAGTTCGGTGCCTTGAGTCTTTCAAGGAGGCTTGCAAGTCTAAACCAAGAGTTTGAAAGATTATGCTGGTGAGTGATGGTACTCTTAATAGGATGGATGTAGCTTTTGACAAGAATATTGGTCAGTTTTTTGATTCTCCTGCTCAAGAAGAAATAGTTCCGAAAGTTACTGATCCGGAATCCTCTAAACCAATAAGGAAGAGAAAGCTGAAAGAAGTGGAAGTAGAAGCAGAGAATCCCAAGTCTAAGGAACTTCATTCTACACCTCCAAAACCAAATAAGAAGAAAGCTTACCCAGATGAGGTTGTTGCTAAATGGAGGGAGATAAAAGAGAAGAGAGTGAAAGGGGATCCTCAGTTTGGCTTGGACCTAGCGGAGGCTAAGGCCTTGAAGGAAAAAACTGCGGATGAGCTAGAAAAACAAGCAAAAGAAAAGAAACTCAAGAAGAAGATGTCTGAAGTAGAGGTAGCTCAGGCTTTGTTGAAATTAAATGAGATGGTTTCAGCAAATATTCCTGTTCCGAGATCTTTTTCATTGTAATCTCTACCTGAGACTCTAGGAAGAAATTTCGTTGCTCCGGAAGAAGCGGTTGCCAAGACTGCTGAGGAAGTAGAGAAAGTTGAGCAAGTGGAAGAAAAAGAAGATGTTGCTGAAGGAAGTGGTGAAACCAGAGATGTGTTAAAGCAAGTAGATGATTATAAGGGGACACCTTCGGAACACTTATCGCTTCGAACTTCAGAAGCCGAATCTTCGAAGCTAGTTACTCCAGAAATGGAAGAAGAGAAAGGAGAAGAAGAAGTAGCTTATAATGGAGAGGAAGAACAATTTCTACAAGATATTTCTCAAATGGAGAATATAGAGGTTGGTTCTCAGAAAGTTCCTGATGAGGAAGAGAATGTTTTCCAAGTTTCTGAGAGTGAAAAGTGAACTCCGGAACAGGATTCTATTCCAAAAAAAGACAAGTGAAAGCAAATTCTTGCTGATACTCTGAGCTCAGTAGTGGTAAAGAGAAAGGAAGTTGGTAGTTTTTCAAAGAGAAAGCTTGACCTTATTGAAGAATAAAATTCTCCAAGCAGAGTCTCGGATTCGGAGTCATCTTCGTTGGGGCATGACTTTGTTGTTCAGTCTTTAAAGAAATTGTTAGGAACCATTCTGACCTTCTCAAGTATTGAATCAAGATGTCAGATGCTCGAACATGCTTTAAATCAGAAATCAGACTCCGTATCTATGGTTATGGACAAGTGTGTTGAAATAGAGGCTCAGTTCAAAACGTTCTTTGTTGGCTACGAAGCCCATAGAAAATCTTGCAAGA
Organism: Viscum album; assembly: GCA_963277665.1. Classification (NCBI taxonomy): domain Eukaryota; kingdom Viridiplantae; phylum Streptophyta; class Magnoliopsida; order Santalales; family Viscaceae; genus Viscum; species Viscum album. The sequence goes on from OY728150.1 coordinate 144,777,147, forward strand.
GGATGAAAAACTGGTCGAGGAAGACTGTAGAAGAAATGATGTTATTTGATGAATTTCAAGAAAATGTTAAAGATGCTTTTGAGACTGAGGACATGAAGATAAATGAGCTGACTTCTTCCTTTGAAGAGAAGCTGATAGATGAAAAGAACTTTTGGATTCAAGAAGTTAGAGATCTGAATGGGAAGCTAAATTCTGTCTCTCAAAACTGGAAGTTTGAAAGGGATCATCAGATTGAGTTTCAAGAAAAGATGAAGGCTCAGGAAGAAAAGCTTAAAGCCCAGGAAGAAAAGCTTAAAGCTCAGGAAGAAAAGATTGAAGCTCAACCTGAAAGAATAGTGGTCTTAGAGAAGCAAGCTGAAGAAGATCATAAAGACATAAAGAAGATAAAGACTATTCTAAAGGGTCTCATGGCTAAGGAGAAAGATCCCAAATAGACAGATCCGATCTCTTGTTGTACCTTAACTCTTTTGTTATTGAAATTTTCAAACTTAATGAAAAATTTGTTCTTGCTCGTTTCCTTTTGTTGTTACTACTAATCTTTCAGGTACTTTTCTATATTTTCCATTCCCTTGTATTCTTTTTGAACATCACAAAGGGGGAGAAGGAAAAGAACTCTAATGAAAGGGAAAAAGAATCCTAACAAAGGGTGAGAAAGAAAACAAACTCTAATAAGAGTTTATCTAAGGAGGAGTTTTTCATTAAAGAATACTTTCTTATTCATAATGGAGTGTCACTCCAGAAATTTAGAATACGATCCTTAGAGTTTCAAAGCCTAAGGGGGAGTTAGTCGTATTCATCAATATCCTTAAAGCAAAGGGAGATAAGCCTTAATGTTTTTCTTTCTTCTTAGAATTTCTTTTTCCAGGATGTTTGTTCTTTCCAAAAAGGGGGAGATTGTTGAGTCAATAAGGTTTTTCTTATGACTTTTACATTCCTTCTTGTTTTGAAAATCACAAATACCTTATCTTTAAGAAAATTGCTTTTATAAAGAAAATTGCTTTTATAAGGAAAATCGATTTTATAAGGAAAATCGCTTTTATAAGGAAAATCGATTTTGTAAGAAAAATTATTCTTATCATATTTTCATTCATATTTTTTCCTAAGTATAAAATTTGGATTCATTTCTGTTTTCTCGGATTTGTTTGAAACTTTGATATAAAGTATTCTGTTTTAGGATCCGAATTCTGGATAAGAACTGTAAGGAAGTTTCACTCCGAATTCCAGATGAGAACTGTAATAAAGTATCATTCCGAATTTCAGATACAAACTCTGATTAAGTTTTATTCCAGATTCAGGATACGAATCCTTATGAAGTTCGACATTGAGTTATCATTACGAATTTTAATGACGAATTATCATTACGAATTCTGATGACGAATTCTCATTCTGAGTTCATCTATTAAACAGAAACTGATCATATTTGTTCTATACACTCTGAATTTATTCAGACTCCGAATTTTCACTCTGAACTTCCATTTTGATTATATATTTTGTCTACTCTTTATTATTTTCCTTACACTCTGAACTTTCACTCCGAACCTTCACTCCAAATCTTTTGAGTTAGTTTTTAAACAGTGTTGTACATTCTGTTACACTTGTTTTGTTATAAAACGATGTCCTCTATTTTGTTATAAACTAACCGTTGACTAAGTGACACGTGTACAAGTCCCTCCGATTTTTAAGGAAAATATGACCGTTGGGAAGGAGGCCAAACTTACCTATAAATAGGATCTCATTTGAAAAATCTCACAACTGATGGATGAACAACTTGGTTATTGTGCATACATGCTGTTGAAGTGATTTCTAGAGAGAGAGGCTCTTATTAACTCTCAAAGCTTCGTGCGACTCCGAATGTTGGTGATTACATTCAAGGACTTCCGGGGATAGGAAGACAGAGGTGCCGACTACCTTGAAGTTCGAGGGCTTCCTTGCTGAGGAAGACAGAGGTTTCCAACTACCTTGAAGTTGAGGGCTTGCGGGGATAGCAAGACAGAGACACTACGATCTTCGTATCGAGGGCTTACCCTAGTGTGGGTAAGACATACTTTCTTAAAAGTATAAATCAAGGGATCTTTATCCAAGGTTGTTGGATACCCTTCTCTTTGGGTTAAAAGACTTATATCTTGTTACTTGTAGTTCTACTACTTATTTATTTCCACTGCATTTTGTATTATAAGGAAAGTATAACTTTCTTATACTTCCTTACTTGTATTCTATTTCATTTAGATTCTATACACTTTATGGTAGAATCTCATATTATAATCTTTTGTTAAGTTTTAATTTCCGGAACCATATTTTTGGAGCTTACTTTCGGAATCTCTTTCCAAGTTTTCATTTGGTATTAGAGGTGTTGTGAATTTGCTTAAGTTTAACTTTGTTAAACTTAGCCCTTTCCTTTGCTTAAGGAAAACATAGTTAATCATAACTAACTTTAAAGGTTCCAAAGGAATTTTTAAAGTTTACAATTCACCCCCCTCTTGTAAATTGAGCATCTACATCATTATTTAGATCCTACAACTGGCTATGGGCAACTGATAATTTTGGTAAAAATGTGGTGCCACATTTACCAACCCTCAAACTCTTTTTTCCCCCGTGGAAGTAGATATCTCAAGTAAAGAAGGATGAGGAGGCTCATCAATAGAAGCATGTGTAAGTTCCTCCCCATAGGTATGAGTATGATCATCTCCAAAAATATGTGGTGGATCAAAGTATTTTTCTATCATTATCTGACAAATAAAAGAAATATCAATTAGTACAAAAATATAAAAATCCAACAATTATATACAAATGTAAATAAAAAATTACTAATTATCAAACAAAATGAAAAGTAAACAAAAAATAACACATTTTATTCATATTTGTTATAATTAAATGGAATGATAAAAATATTAATGATATATGAAATGATATAAATGAATTAAAACTACACAATATTCATGAGAGATGAAATGACATAGTAAAAATTCACCAACCTGATAAATCATTTTTACAACAAAAATAATTCTTTTATATTATACTCATATACAATATATTTTGTTTTTTTTACGTTTTAAATTTAAAATAATTAGTTTTCAAAAAAATCAATTAAAATATATGTTACTTAACAGTAAATATGGAAAACTAGACAAAACTAAACTAATATAAAATAAATAATTTAACTTATAATACATGTTTTAATAAAGAAAATCAAATTAAAATATCTAACTTACAAAATTTAAAAAAGTAAACCATAATTAAACATATATTACCAATAATATGAGGAATATACTAAAGACTATTTTCCCAAATTTCTTCCTCATGATCATTTTGTATGGCGCAAATCATGTCTTTGACATGTTCATCAATATTATTTGTTAATCGTTCCATAGATGTAGGGATCTCACATAAATCAACATCTTAATCAAGTTTATCATCACCAAAATACTATTTTTTCCTTTTAAAACAATATCCTACTACATATCATATTAATAAAGAATATAGAATTTTTTTTGAATGTGTTTCCATGATAAAAGGATCATTTGTGTAATCCAATTTATTCAGATTAACTTGTGTCATTCCAAATTCATCTTGTCAGACACTGTTGTTATCAATAAACCATTTACACTTAAAAAATGGAAATAGAAATTTAATGTAATCAACCTCCCATATTTCTTCAATGACTCCATAATATGCAATTGATGAGTAGATTTGGTTTTTGTATTTGGCACTTGAAAAATGCATTGCTTCTGTGAACATCGATACACTACTATTCTGAACCACACTTCTATTGTCTTGATTTTTTGTATTAAAAGTATATCCATTAATCTCATACCTAGAACATGTTATCAAATTTAAACTTGGACCTCCCACTAACCATATCAATGTTTTTGATGCATCTGGTTTCATGATCTCTTTAAATCATGGAAAAAATTTCTGTTATGCTAATTCAAAATCCACATATCTTTCTTCTTTGGATAATTTTGTTTCAACTCATTAATATGAAAAGTTATATATGGCTGATCATCATCTATGTTATTCAATATTTATAAGTATAACTTCTTTATTTGTTTACCTATCAAGATATAGGAAAGATATAGGCAAACCGATGTGATCCACATCAAACAAATAGCTTGTAAAAAACTCTGCAACCTCCTCAGAAATATACTGCTCAATAATGGATGATTTAGGTTGATATGAATTCTTAACACACCCCTTCAATATCTTCATATAAATTTTAAAAGGATACATACAATGTAGACATATAGGTCTAGAAAGCTTTATTTCTCACACCAAATAAACCATTAAATACACCATGATATCAAAAAAGTATGGAGGAAAATAAATTTCTAATTGAAAAAGCATAGAAACCATTTCATTCCCCAAAATGTTTAAAGAATTCAAATCAATAAACTTATTACAAATTGAATTAAAAAAATAACACACCTTCATGATAGTCATTCTGACATGGGTGAGAAATATTCCATGCAATACAACTGGTGGGAGTTGTTGCATCATGACGTGAAAATCATGAGATTTCATACCTATCAACTTCAAATCCTTTAAAGACACAAATTTTTTTACATTTGAAGAATAACCATGTGGCACTTTGATATCATAAAGAAATTGAAAAAATCTTGTTTTATCCCTCTTGGATAAGGTATGATAGGATGGGGGTAGGAATTTTCACCTTCAATGAAGAGTGTGAGACAACTCCAAACATATTCCCATTGAGAGTAAATCCATTATTTTATTCAACCCATCTTTGGTCTTTCCTTTAATATCTAAAAATGTTCCATTCAAATTTTCACAGATATTCTTCTCCATGTGCATGACATCAATTATATGTTTCACCTCATGATATCTCTAATATGGTAGCTCAAAAAAAAGACCATTTCTTAGAAATATTTCTATCATTACTAGATTTAAGTGTCTTTCTAAACGTCACATCAATGTTTTTATCCCTCTCAAAATAATGATTAGTGGATAAATGTTTTGGAGAAATATCAAATAATTGTGAGCCATTGAAATCCTTTTTCAATATTCTATAAGAGTGATACATATGAAAAACATTTCAATGACCAATGTATACTATTTTTCTCCTATGATGCAGTTAAAAATATGAAGTCTCCTGTTCACAAATTGGACAAGCTTTATACCCCTTAACACTATATCTAGACACATTTCCATATGCTGGGAATTAATTTACAGTGAACATAATCATTGAATACAGTTGAAAATATTCCATTTTATAATAATCATACACCCTTATAACTTCCTTTAATAATAGTTTAAAATCATCAATTAATGGTGACAAGAAAACGTTAATATCATTTACGGGCTATTTTGGTCCACTGATCATTAAACTCAATATGATAGATTTTCACTTCATAAAAAATTAATTAGATAAGTTGTAAATTACCAATAAAACATGCCATGAACTATGTGTGTTATTAAGGATTCGATATGGATTCATTCCATCTATTCACAATCCAAGTATGAGAATTCGAACTTCATTTATGAATGTAGGAAACTGGTGATCAATGTTCTTCCACTATGTACAATCAGCTGGATGATGTATTTTTCCATCACATTCTTCTCATCAACATGCCATATTAACATTTTTGAATCATGTGAATTAGAAAATAAATATCTCAAATGAGGAATTATAGGAAGATACCAAAATGCTTTGGCAAGGGTCTCTGAAACTTTTGAACCAGCCTATGATTTTTATTTCAACTTATACTGTGATATCCCACATTTAGGAAACTCTGACAGAAATTCATATTCATTCCTATATAACACATAATCATTTAGGTAGTAATTTATTTTCTTATACCCCAATCCCATTGGGAATAATATTTTCCTGGCCTTATAATGTGAATTTGGAATATCATTGTCTTTAGGAAGAGTGCATTTCAATAATTTTAGTAGCTTTGTAAAACTCTTATTACTCTTGCCATGTTTCGCCTTCAAGTTTATCAATATTAACACCATCGATAAAACCGTATATTCCATACAACCTGGATACAATAGTTTTTCGACATCACCATATGAACACTAATTTGTCAGTTGTTTCTCAATTGCCTCTACTTCAATATCAAGAATCATTTCATCAATTTTATCACATTTATCATCTTACAAAGCACCATCATCAATAGATCCAAAATTTTGTTTGGTTTCACCATGAAAAATCCAAGGTCTGTAGTTTGAATTAAAACCATGACAAATTAAATGATATTTGATCTCTTTTATTTTTAACTTCTTCAAATTTAAAAATTTTAGGCATGGAATCAAAAACATGTTGTTGTTTGGAATATTGCATTTAGAAAATTCCAAAAAAGCATTGACACCTTCCTCATATTCAGCACCTATTTGAGGTTTATTAATCTAAATTCGATTCATTATCTATAAAAAATATAAAAAACAAACTTAATAATTTATAAAATATTGATATTAGAAATGAAATTGAAAAATATATAAAACCAAGAATGGAAACATTAGAAGGAAAATATAAACTTTTGATGAGAAAATTCATTCATGTGGAAGTAATTACAAAATAGATTCCTTTAAAAAATGTCTCAAGTAAAAATAAATGAATAAAACCTTATAAAATTATTAAAAAATATGTACAATTATATCCATAAAACAATATCTATAAAAAATATATAGAATGAGAATAACTAATTCATAGTTGATTATTTATAAAAATAAAAAATTTATTCTATATTGTAATTAATAGTATAATCTAATCATAAATTGAGTCTTAGTTTCAAAAAAATGTCACATTAAATAAAATTAGAAACTAATTAACACATTATAAAATTAGAAGTATAATATACTGTCTCAATATTGTGAGGCATGCACTGAGAATTCGACTTTAACTTGTTCCAACAAGCTACAAACCTAAAAAATAGCTACCACATTTGATTTTCTTATTATGTTACTTTATTATAATGTTACTTTCTTATAATTCAATAAATCAAATGTGAAAACAAAAAAAGGTAATTATAAATTAAAATATAATTTATATTACACTATCAAAAATTTAGGGGATACACTATTATACTGAAACTTTAAATCCATCAGAAATAAAAAGATTATAATCCCAAATCAGGATATGAATTTTTCACCTAGATTTATTTACAATTCATTATCATGTTTGATTCACAAAATGAAAGAGTACAAATATCAAAAAAACTTTTTAATCAATTCAACATCCTGTAAAATCACCCAAATTTATTTTGAAAATCAATGATCATCCGTTATTTGGAAACACTAACTATATATACTTATAAAATCAAATACACTCACACAAAGTCAAGATAATTATTTTAAAAAACCATAAGGTCTACTTCTAAATCCAATAACATTTTACAAAATTCACTTTTAATATTTTTTTTGATAATGACCATGTAAAAAAATACATACTAAAAAATAAAACAAAATTCAAGCTAATATCATCAAATCATCATGAAACCAATATTTAATTTACCTAAATGAAGGACAAACACAATTAGAATCAACTTGAGAGTAAAAGGATGATAATGAACAAACCCAATATGGATGAATAACTATGTATGTATTGGCCACATATTTTGATGGATCATGTTGAATCATATTATAGACAATAAAATATTTTTAGAATTGTTTTTCTAGTCTCTATATGGTTTATTTGACCGTGTAAGCTAACAAATCACCTCTTATTCATCCTCTATTTTCATCCCAAAACTCATGAAAGCCTAAATGTTTTTATATAACATAATCTTATTCAAACACCATAAATCAAAATAAAAACACCTAAATAACCTTGAAAAATGTATATCAAATTCAAAATTCAAACCTTCAGTCAAGCTAGTTGGAGACGAGAAGATCTATAATCGAACGCACAATGATGAAGATGAAAAAACCCGAATGTATGAAGATGGTAATGTGAGAATGAAGAATACCTCATTGAACAATAGTTAGGTAGATATTCAAAGCCAAAGAATGAATGAAAAGTGAGAAACCAAATTTTTTGAGGCTTACTTTAGATTCATAACCTGAGGCTGACAAAACCCTATGGTTCAATTTAGATCATAAGGTGAGATTTAGAAAACCAAATTGAAGAAACCAGAAAGTTAGGGCTTTAGTGAGAGAGAAATGAGAGATCCGCCGTGAAACAGGTAACCTGTGTAATGAAAACCTCTATCGATACATAATTTTTTAAAAGGTTTTTTACTTTTCTTATATTATAAACGATGTGAAAAATGTATAGTCAAGGTTTTTTTACATCGATTATATTATATAATTGACATGAAAGAATGAATAATAAATATGTTTTCACATAGGTTTTATAAAAACCGACATAAAAAATTAATATGCCCAACTTTTCATGTCAGTTATAAATAACCGATGTGAAAAATGCACCGAAAAAAATAGTTTTTCTACTAGTGTTTAAAGAAAAACACTGAAACCCCCACCAATGGTCACAGAATTTGAAACTTCTGTGCCCTATTATTTTATATCACGCCTTGGTAAAACACCCCATTTCAAACTCAATAGTGGTCTTATATTTCCAATCCAAGTCCCTGTTTAAGAGTTATTTTATTTTTCATTCGAGGTAAAATAATTAAGTTTAATTATTTTATTTACGATTTTACCCTGGGTGACTTTCCTCGTAGAAGTGCCACACCGACAAAGGTTATGTCCCACCTAGGGTAAACTCCATGTTCTAGACTCAACTGCGGGCTCAAATTTTTGTCCTGAGTTACTTTTTGAGAGTTATCTTATTTTCTTCACATGCATAGTATAAAATATACTTAATATTTTTATAAAATTAATTCTAGGCACACCAGACCTCAAAATTGCACACCGTCTCAGTGCCTAGCTCTAGAAATATATGTAGAAAAATTTAAAATTCTTGTAGGGAAAAAACCGAGTCTCTACATTGATAATAGAATTTCATTTCCCAGAATTATATATAACCACTATGGCAAATAATTTTAGATATTTGACTGATATTATATGTTAGATATATAAATATATTTAGAAAAATATATACTTTAAGATATAATTATTATTATAGAAAATAAATTTATCACTAAATAAATAATTCCACAAAGTATTTAGTAGATAAACTATTGATGAAAAATCAATAACAAGTAAGATAATTTTTCTCATTCGACTAATATAAACAAGAACCATATTCTTCAACCTACCATTTTGGTATCTTAACATAACCCATACCCATGACAAATATGTGATAATTAACATTATATTACTTACTTATATTAGCTAAAATAGGGATATATATTAAGTCAAACCTATTATTTATCACCTAAAAATCATGCTGATATATATTATCCCATAGAAAATTCACCATTTTCTAATCAATGTCATCATTGGAATATTTAAATGATAAAATTCATGTATAATGTACTATTAATAGTCAATAAGATCGAGGAAACTCTAAATTTCAAATAAAATCTTCGATATCCCCTAAGAAATTTTCATTACCATTTTTGATCCATATGTATACCATACTAAAAAATAACATACCCATGGAAATTCACTTCATGTATTTAGAAATGGAACTTCGACATCATAATATAGATTTTTTGAGCCCTCAATGTCTCCAATATGATAGATCAATTCTCTCTATACTCATCATAAGATCATTTATATATCAATATTCTATCTATAAACATAATAACTAATGAGTGAAAATAAATATGAAAGAATAAATTCATAAAATCTATAAATAAATTCAATTATTCATTACTCTAAATGACCTGATGAAAAACTAAAAATGGACATATTTGATTTATAATTAAATCATTAATATAAATTTATCCTAGACCATAAGTTGATGATATCCTTATGGAAGATTTATTTAAGAAAAATAGTTAACCCCTCTATAATAATCAAATATTTTATCAATCCAAGGATACATATTTTGATTCTTATTGTTGAATTGATTCATCTATTAGTAATAAAATCATAACTACAAACTTACACTATCCTTCTTGGTGAAAGGCACTGGAGAATCCCAAGGATACACACTCTACTTAATAAATCCCATGGATTATTATTCCTATAATTAAAATTTTAATTCTATTAACTCATCTAAAACTATAAAATAAGAATAAATACTAATAATCTTAGTGTTTAATACCTACTACATTAGAAAAATTCCTCTCTAGTAGAAATCCAGTGAAATCCTTAAAAAATAATTCCTAAAATTAATCCACATTAGGATGGAAAATAGCATCCATTCTACCCTAATCTGATCCAAGGATCATTCAAAAAATATGTGATGAAATTTCCTTTAACTATCCTAAATAAAATATAACATTTCTTTCATGAAAATCCCACTCTCCTAGGAAAAAATAAGATTTAAATAATGTCACACACCACTAGTAGCAGTCAGTGTGAGCCTGTAAATATATTAATCAATCTCTTATAATAATCAAACCAAACTTTACTATATCTACTTATATAAATTCCATATGGTAATCATATCCAAATGAGATTTTTTATTCTCACAAATGGGTTATTTATAATAAACAATCCAGGTAACATTTCAATATCTAAACCCAAATTAAGAACAAAAAAAAAATAAGAACTACAAAAATTAGATGCATCAATATCAAGTATTATACTAGGAAAAGTAGAAGTGAATTGTATTTTACCTCTAACAATTGATAACCTCTCATTGATACAAGTTAGTGCGTTCTCTATAAAAAAAATCAAGTAGTACCTATACCACATCCTTGCCCCTAAATCTCTTGATTTTCCTAAACCATATCACCCCACTAAGTCGGTCTCTACAAAGCTACACTACCTCTATGAAGACATATACAAGAATAAATTCAACTAACACTCTGCTAAGGTGAACTATCCTATGCATGATAAGATTAAGTAATTAAGAATCCTTAACTCTACCCTTTTGGGTCCCCATATAATAATATTTTTAAAGGTGTCCCATTATTCCATGTGAATAATATTCCTTCAGATATCAAGGATATATAGCTCAGGTATGACTATTATAGATATACTTATAACACACTAATAATGTTTCCCTATAAAATATAGCGAATAATGAGTCTTTCCCTAGCCCCGAAATCCTAAGGATAATTATGAATCTTTCTATTCTTATAGTCTCCTAATCTAATTTCACCTATTGAAGTTATTTTTTCATCTTCCAAATCAATCTCAACCATCAGATATTTGTTTACAATCACCATAAAAGTTATAAAACAAAATATTATCTTCCTTTAGTGAAGATTTATTTTTAATCCATAATAAAAATAAGAATATTTAATAGACTAATCACCAGACAAAGTAATTATAAAACTAAGAAAATATGTGAGTATAACTACATAATTGAGTATGCTCTTGTCATTATACTTAAACTCCATAAATTTTTATCCTTGATTCATCCTCAATATATTTGAATAAAACATCATCAAGAATAAAACTATTAATGGTTCCCATGTAAGGATTTATGATTTATTCAGTTGAAAAAATATATCCCACCAGAATTATGATATCCCCTCATGCATGAAAAAAACTACCTTTTCCCTTAAGTTTCATCAACCAGTATAAAAATGTATCCTATACCCTCCAAACATTCTTCACCCCCTTGCTATTTAACATTTACCATAATGATAGGAGGATGTTGGGATAAAAAATACTAGACTACATCAACCATAACCTCCAACTTTTGAGAAGGTATCCCTACCATGCTCTGAAACACCTTAAGAATATTTTATATAATATTAACCTCAACTAAAATTTTAGGTGATAATATATGAGGAATATTATTAAACTCTCCATCTCCATGACCCTCATCAGATCAAAATAGATACACTAACTTCCCATGAGCCTCCTTGAAATTTTTATCCAGTGCCATAATTCTATAAAACCAAACCACTAACTAGTAATATATATAAGGACCAGAACTTAAAACATTACATAATCATGAATTAAATTTATAATTCACATTGAGTATATTTTTAGGTTTATAGTTTTAGAGACTTAGGACATAACTATTACATCTCAATGATTACAAAGTAGACACATCTACTCAGTTTCCATTTTTTTTCACAAAATAAAAACTCTTGAACAAAAGAGTCATGTCTAGTTCCATGTTTTAGAAAGCATGACATTTCCTTGTTCCCATCCTTGACCCTATTCCACTTTATGTCCTGTGAAAAACATTTCAAAAACTCGGGATGAGCATAAAAAGCTCAGTAAGGGTTATAACAATACAGAAAGAAAACATTAGTCCATGTATACATAAGAATCAATGAAATCATACTTTACTCATAAAACATAAGCACTTTAACATACCTCATGAAATCATAATATTTATGAATAACTCATAGAAATCATAAGATATAAAGGTAACTTGAGGCATTCATAACAATCTTACATAGGGAGTAACCCTCATGGTTACGTTTGGAATACCCATCACAGTATATTCCCTAAATATCTTTAAAGAAACCTTAGCGTTTAAGTCCTTCGCGTTACCCAATGCATCATAGATCTATCTCAGGTTCACCTGCCCTTAGTTTATCATGGAACCACCCGATTTCATAAACTATGCCCAAGAACCATAACATATTCATAACACATAAAACATTCATAAAGGAAAAATAACATTTTTTACATTCCAATCACAGGATATCAATACAAAACATTGTTATAATCAAAATAATATCAAAAATATTTTCAATACCAAAATAAATAAAAAGTAAAATATGGTATTTATTTTTTCATTTTAAAAAAGTTATGTCTTGTAGAGGAAGCCGAAACTCAAATAATGGTCACGACGGCGGAGAAGTCGTTGTCACTGCATACGTAATACAAAAACATTCCTTTTGTCATTTAGTAAAACTCTTCGTGTAAAAATATTCCTTTTGAATGAAATTAATTTTTTAAAGGGTTTTATACACCGTATAAAATAAATTTGTGTAGAAATCAAAATATGCCTCAATGAAAGGAGATTGAGAAGAAGTCCCATACAAAGACGATATCCTTAGATTAAGGATAAATCAATTACATAATTATGTGTGAAAGATATAAATAAACTCAATATAAGTGGATATTAAGTGTAAAACAATCAGAGGTCATACACACATATTCATAGCATGACATAATCAAGAAGTAGAGGTTTAACCCAAAGAATTGAAATTGTGTTAAGAAGTTCCCTTACAGAAATTCGACAGCCTAATGACGTCACTTTAAAATTCAGAAAATGAGTTGATGAGAGATAAAAAGGGTATCTCATAACTTGGACATAAAATTTACAACAATAAGGATATATAAGAACATATACCAACATAATAATATGTAAATGAAAAAACCTAACAAAAATAAGTCTTTTAAAAAGAGGAGGGTGAAAGGTTCCCTTACCGATTTGGGTAACTTTCGAAATGTACTCCCCATGAAAGAAGGACTATACAATGTTGATGTAAATACCCATAAACAAAAGTATATTACACAAAGAGTAGAATAATGGGTAGTACATACACCACTCAAAGGAGGCAGTGGAAAATATATCATGAATCTCACAGGAATAAAAATTGAGATAAAAACCCCTTACCTCATTGTAATCAATCAAGTCGTATGTCCAAAAGATAATAAGAACCAAATGAATCATAGAATACCATGAATATAAATAGAATCATGATAATATATATCAAATGTAATTACACATGTCACACCCCGAACTTGAACACATGTCTATTTTTATTTTATTTTTACCGTTTACTCGGTCCTGCGTTAATTGGACGAGGTTTAGTTGGGACCCGGTTTGAAATTTTTGATGTTTGATGTTTTGGTTGGACTTGGGCCGATGTACTATCATCGCACCATCAGCGACGACTATGAATTTGATCCTTGTGAATGCGCGGTGGCGCGACACTTCAAATAAAGAATAAAGTTAAATAAATAAATTAATCTAATTGAATATGGAAGCTAAATAAAATTTTATATCGATAAAATAAGGTTAAAATTTAAATTTTCATAATGAGAATATGTTTGCTCAAATGGAAATATTATTATTATTTAATTTGGTAATAATACTTTTATTATTAAATTGTTATAAATATAATTATTAATGAAATGTAATGAAATTATCACCTTAATTATCATTAAGTTTGTTACTTATTTTCTTTTGTTGTTATTAATAATATTTTTATCATTTTTCTATTAATATTATTACTACTATTATTATTATTGTAACATTGATATTATTGTTATTATTATCACTTAAAATAAATTGGATAAGAACCATTTATTTTTATCGGGTTTATTAATTTTTGTTGGTTCTATTTTTATTATAATAATTATTACATTGTTGTTATTATATATATATGTATATATATATATTTTAAACTCTAATATACCTATCCCGCACCCCCCATTCCTGTGCGCTGTGCGAATCGTCGCCTCCCCCTTCATCGGCCTGTTGCGATCCCCCCTGCCCAGGTTTCCAGTCCGGCGCGGCTCCCTCCTCCCAGTCCAGCTTCTCCCCCCTCTCTTGCGGATCGCCTCCCTTCCCAGCACTCTCCATCACCTCCTGCTACTCCTGCCTCCTCCATGCGTGGTCTCCCCCTCCTGCGGATCGCCTCCCTGCCCAACACTCTCCATCGCCTCCTCCTGTTCCGGCCTCCGCCATGCGCGGTCTCCCCCTCATGCGGATCGCTTCCCTACTCAACACTCTCCCCCAGCTCATGCTGATCCGGCCTCCCACCTTTTATAGGTCGCGAGCCATGCGATCCCCTCTGCTTGTCCGACCGACGCGAGACCCGCCACCTCGATCTGCCTCCTTGCGCTAGCTCCAGTGAATCTCCCAGCACTCGACCGCCACTGCCCTACACACCCTAGGCCTCGCCTCCCCTGCTCAAATCTCCTCCAGCGGTGCACAAACCAACGAAACTCCCATGTTTCAGTGGCTCAAACCCCCTTCGCACACCTGTACGACCGACACCCTCTCTTCTAACTCTCTCACCGACCCGACGGTAGTCCGCAACACCTTTGGCTGGCATCCCCTTCTTCCTCCGGTGGTCGTTAAAGTTCCCTCCGGTGAGATTCATCCCCTCTCTATCAATTTCTATAATTCTATTATGCTTATGCCTTTTTTCCTTTGATTCTAAGTATAAATATAATTGAAATCCTTGAGTTGCTTTGAACCTTTTTTAGTTCTTGGCCTTGACATAAATAGTTGGTTTCTTGTGTCCTTGTTTCATGATTTAAATTGGAACATTTAATTGTGTTGGGATTTCCAAAGAAAAAAAAATGCATTTGCATCTTTCTAATGGTTTTAAAGAGAGAAAATGGGTCTTGGATGATTGGGTTTTCCTTTGGGTGAAGATGTTCTTTTAAAGTGAATTGAATTTAAATTGAGGTGTACCCCCGAATGACTTTAAAGAGAAGAAATGGAGTATGTTTCTAGAGTAAATACTTGTTGTGCATTTTAAAAATGTTGTATTATTTATAGAAATGATTTATTTATTAGTGAGTGTGATGCGAATGATACTTGGGAAGGTTTCGATGTGCGCTTGGTTTTGCTTTTGGTTTATGTGAGTCCCAGATACCTTTTTGGTCGTGCTTTGGTCCTTCTGCATTAATTGTTTTCGGGTGTTGTTTAATTGTTGTAGGGTGTTGCTCCGACGTGGCCGCGAATACCCTCGCTGGGTTCAAAAAGGGTGTCTTAGGTCACGTCGGACCGTGCTTCGTCCTCCGCCGCCGAAGGCGAAGCGATTCAGATTTCTTCGGATTGTTTGACTTTATTTTCAGGGCACACCTTGTTTTACTGCATGTTTTGGGTTCGTTCCATTTCGTCTGCACCGGTTTCAAGGTGGGTTTTACTCTGTTTATTCTTTTGGATTATTTTTAAGTCAGTGTTTCTGTGCTTTTAGTTACTTTGCATTGTTGCAGCGCATTGACAAGGTTTTTCTGTGATATTACGGTCGTCGGCAAGTGGCGTGTTCTTGTGCGCAAGTTGGGAAGTACCGCATCGTCGTCGTAATCGAGCTACGAGTCAAGGTAGGTCCCCCTATGCACTTTACTTTAGATTTAGATTTATTAATTTCTTGATGTTTTATTAATTTTTAATAAATTGGAAATAATATAATATAATTAATTTTTATATGATTATTTGGTGCGAAAAGAGACGTTTATTTTATACCGAAAATTTGAAACATTTTCTTGACGAGTGGACAACCAATATTGAAAGAATGCCCATTTTTCATTTAAACATAATTCACAGAATTAAAAATGTACTTATAGTTTTAAAGATATGTGATTTCTTCTGAACAAGGGTTTTGGGTTTTCTAGAGAAATGAGGTTTTGATTTAAAATTGGTGAAGGCCCGTTTGGAACTTTAATAAAATAAATTATTTTCGAAAACCCACTAGGAGGTGATCTTTGGTGTGCGTTGATTGCGTGAGCTGTATGTGATGTTTGTACATCGTGACTGATTAATTTACATTGTGGACGCACCGCCTTTTTATTGTATGTGTTGAAATGGGAACCTGGCATATTGAGTGAATTTTATGAGAATGATTGCTGCACTAGTTTAGAACACGCATTGGCTAGTGGCCCAATAGCAGGGGAATACTGTGTTATTGCTGCTATGGGGATTAGGCCCATCAGTTTGGCCATGCAAGGCTATACCGGGTAGTAGTATGGGCGTTATGACGACATCGAGTTAGGGCATGCCTTCAGGATGAGTCAGATGTATAGTATGTTCTGGATTTTTCACGATCTCATAGGTTCGACCCATGTCTCTTTTAGTGTTTATTTGTATGTGGTGGACGATTGAGAGGTCTAGTTTGGTAGATGACTCATGTGTGCCACTTTTTTTCCATTTCCCTTGGTGTGTGTTGTGTGTTATGTGTAGTTTTCCCTTTTGGCTAATAACTAAAGTTCGGTTTTCTAAATTGCACACAGAAATGTTTTAAAATGCTATACACCTGTTCCATACAAACATTAAAATTGTTTTAAATTAAAAAGGGAAATGATCTGATACTTGTTTTAGAAATGAAAGTGTGTATGGAAACTAATATTTTATATAATTTAGTTCAAACCTAAAATTGGTATATTCTTTATTTAAAGGTAGTGCATTGAGAATAGATATCGGGCTAGCCTACTGAGTTTTAATACTCACGCCTATAGTTCTTTTCTGTTTTAGTGTTTGTGCAGGCTACAACTTGGGTGCGTTCGCCTTGGATGACGTTTGGTCATGAGTTGGGGAGTGACCCGCAAGGTCACATGGAGATGGTGGTTGTCTCCTTCGGTTAGTTTCACTTTCTCTTATTCTTGTTTAGTTTCTTTACTCTGTCTATTTATTCTGCGCTACTCTGTTTTATTTCTGCTGATTTATTTATTTTGGGTGAAATCATTCCCACTTTCTCTCTATTTATGCCCCGGTGCTTGTCGCCAGCCCGGGAGGATCGGGAACGCCTCTCGGGCCATGTCGCGGACCGACTCGAGTGACCGGTTCAGGGTCGACCCGGGTTGGTTCGTGAAAAAATGGTATCATAGGAGGTTGGATCTTAGTGGACCCCACTTTTCAGAGCGCCCTTTGTTATTTGGGATGTTCGGTAGATGGAGATTAGGACTGTCGAGGCTCAGGAGGTAGGTTACGGGTCGGTTCCTGATCACCACCACTCGTGACGAGACCTGAGTTATCAGGGTCAGTCTGAAATTTTAATCTTTTGTCTTTGGTTGTTTTGGATTGAGGAATGACAACGAGGGCGAATTAGTTCACTTTGCGGCCTCACATGGGGTGGTGACCCATGTGGAGTCCAAGTTCCCAGTTTAAGGTCCTCTTAGTGTTATGCTTTACTTGGGGCATGGATCACGACCATGTCGCTGGGTCAGACATATGCACTAGTTCCTCATTCCATTGGGTTATTACTGCTTGTGTTTTGTTTTAGTCTCAGTTGATCTGAGTGTGCGTTAAAAGTTAAATTGGTTTTTAAATGGAAAAGTGGTTCTTCTGATTTTTTTTGAAATTACTAAAGAGTGTTTTTAAAGAGAAGGTGTATTGGTTTGGAAAAACTTGGTTTGTGTTTGAATTTGATAATAAAAATAAGTGTTTGAACCTTGGTACTCCTTATGGAGGGTCACACGTGCGTGAGTATGTATGCAAGTACGTGGGAGAACTTTTTTGAAAATTATATGAGAGAGATTGAATGAACGCACATGTGACGGTTCATAAGGTGCCATAGGTGAGTTTTAAAAAAAATTGTGAAGAAATAATGGTTTTGGAAAAGTGATTTCTCCTTGTGTTTTATATGTTTTGATTATGGGAATATTGCCCTTAGTTTGTGTTGTTTCTTTGATTGAGTTTTAGCTCGATGACGGTTTCGATGGTGTTTTTCGTACTGTTATGAGTATTCCTTCCAGAAAGACTCACAAAGTTGTCAATGAGTTATTCTCAATTCTTAGTTCCTTTTGCGTGTTGCTTGCTTATCAAGGCAGTCAAAGTCTGTTAGAGGTAGTTGTATTTTTTTGAAAGATATTGTGTCTTCGGGTTGTTGGGAACTCCCAGGGTGGTCAAGGTTTGTACCACCCTAGAGTTATTTGAGGGTTCAGTTCTGGGTTAGTAAAGATGAAACATCTCATCGTCGTTAGATTTTTGGGTGTGACTAACGGTTGTCGACTTCCGTGAAGGTTCCCCACCTAGCAAGGAGTGTGGGCCGGTGGAACCTGTCTCCAAGAAATCATCCTCGTTTGTACCGACTCTTAGTTCGTCGTACTGCTCTCTTGTGCGTCACCAGTATGGCCAGTATGGACATTCTAAGCCATCATGCTACATCCCTTTTAAAATTTAGGACCATCATGGTTGTTTGAATCATTGAACGGGAGGAGTTAGAGACTAGAAGGTGAAAATACCTGACTGTGAGGCAGAAGATGCTTCAGCTATCAGGGCCCCAGCCATAGGTCTCGGGGTGAAGCTCGCGCACAGTCAGGAGTTGCCGAGGGTGTGTGGAACCTCTATCCGAGTAATGTTTTCATCTTTGGGAGGAAAATATCCAAAGGTTCCTTATTCTGTTCTTGTCACCGTTAAGCTCATCATGGTTGTGGTGATGTGATGAACTTGTTCCACCGTAGTCTATGCGGTCTTATCTGTTCTCAGTGTGTTTTCAAATCATTCGGTTTTCCTTGAAGGGTGTTGGGCCCGCGAATAAACGGGTCGTTCTAATTTTGAGTTGGTCTCAGCTGTGTTCATTTGGGGGGATGTTTGTTTCATGAAATTTATGGGAGGTTTTGAGTTAATTTATCATCCTCAAGTTACTGGGTTATTTCGTAGTGATCTTTCGTCGAAGTCTCAAGTGTGTTGTTTGGTCCATGTGGGGAAAAAGGAGTTTGGTTTGGGAGTTCCCGTGTTGGCCCCCCCCGGGGAGTGGTTTGTTCGGGTTTCAAGGGTTTATGTATTAGTGAATTCTTGTGGTGGGGAGAACCCTCCTGTGTTCTCCCATCAACTTCGGGCAGTGTTTGTTCTTGAGTTGGTCGGGTGTGACGTGTGTTGGTAATGGTCACCCCGAGCCTCTCTGTTTCTTCTGGTTTGGTCTGGTCATGGACCTTAGTTGTATCAACTGTTGTCTTGGTGACTTTCTGGGGGAAAAAGTGTCTGTGGTGGGGAGAATTTTCACACCTCGACCTCGAACGCCTGTCTATTTTTATTTTATTTTTACTGTTTACTCAGTCCTGCGTCAATTAGACGAGGTTTAGTTGGGACCCAGTTTGAAATTTTTGATGTTTGATGTTTTGGTTGGCCTTGGGCCAGTGTACTGTCATCACACCGTTAGCGTCGACTGTGCTTTTGATCCTCGTGAATGCGCGGTGGCGCGAAACTTCAAATAAAGAAAAAAGTTAAATAAATAAATTAAGATAATTCAATATGGAAGATAAATAAAATTTTATATCGATAAAATAAGGTTAACGTTTAAATTTTCATAATGAGAATATGTTTGCGCAAATGGAAATATTATTATTATTTAATTTGGTAATAATACTTTTATTATTAAATTGTTATAAATATAATTATTAATGAAATGTAATGAAATTATCACCTTAATTATCATTAAGTTTGTTACTTATTTTCTTTTGTTGTTATTAATAATATTATTATCATTTTTCTATTAATATTATTACTAATATTATTATTGTAACATTGATATTATTGTCATTATTATCACTTAAAATAAATTGTATAAGAACCAGTTATTTTTATTGGGTTTATTAATTTTTGTTGGTTCTATTTTTATTATAATTATTATTACATTGTTGTTATTATATATATATATATTTTAAACCCTAATCTACCTATCCTTCACCCCCCATTCCTGCGCGCCACACGAACAACCGCCTCCCCCTTCATCGGCCTGTTGCGATCCCCCCTGCCCAGGTTTCCAGTCCGACACGACTCCCTCCTCCCAGTCCGGCTTCTCTCCCCCCTGCTACGGATCGCCTCCCTGCCCAAAACTCTCCATCACCTCCTACTTCTCCAGCCTCCTCCATGCGCAGTCTCCCCCTCCTTCGGATCGCCTCCCTGCCCAGCACTCTCCATCGCCTCCTGCTGTTCCGGCCTCCACCATGCGCGGTCTCCCCCTCCTGCAGATCGCTTCCCTGCCCAACACTATCCCTCGCCTCGTGCTGATCCTGCCTCCCACCGTCTATAGGTCGCACGCCATGTAATCCCCTCTGCTTGTCCAGCTGATGCGAGACCTGCCACCTCGATCTGCCTCCTTGCACCAGCTCCAGCGAATCTCCCAGCACCCGACCGCCACTGCCCTCCGCACCCTAGGCCTCACCTCCACTGCTCAAATCTCCTCTAGCGGTGCACAACCCAATGAAACTCCCATGTTTCAGCGGCTCAAACCCCCTTCGCACACCTGTCCGGCCGACACCCTCTCTTCTCACTCTCTCACCGACCCGACGGCAGTCCGCAACACCTTTGGCCGGCGTCCCCTTCTTCCTCCAGTGGTTGTTGCGGTTCCCTCCGGTGAGATTCATCCCCCCTATATCAATTTCTATAATTCTATTATTCTTATTCCCTTTTACCTTTTATTCTAATTATAAATATAATTGAAATCCTCAAGTTTCTTTGAACCTTTTTTAGTTCTTGGCCTTGACATAAATAGTTGGTTTCTTGTGTCCTTGTTTCATGATTTAAATTGGAACATTTAATTGTGTTGGGATTTCCAAAGAAAAAAATGCATTTGCATCTTTCTAATGGGTTTGAAGAGGAAAAATGGGTCTTGGATGATTGGGTTATTCTTTTGGTGAAGAGGTTCTTTTAAAGTGAAATGAATTTAAATTGAGGTGTACCCCCAAATGACTTTAAAGAGAAGAAATGGAGTATGTTTCTAGTGTAAAGCCTTGTTGTGAATTTTAGAAAAGT
The DNA here is from genome assembly GCA_963277665.1 of Viscum album. Classification (NCBI taxonomy): domain Eukaryota; kingdom Viridiplantae; phylum Streptophyta; class Magnoliopsida; order Santalales; family Viscaceae; genus Viscum; species Viscum album. The sequence goes on from OY728150.1 coordinate 144,798,529, forward strand.
TGTATTATTTATTGAAATGATTTATTTATTGGTGATTGTGATGCGAATGATACTTGGGAAGGTTTTGATGTGAACTTGGTTTTGATTTTGGTTTATGTGAGTCCCAGATACCTTTTTGATTGTGCTTTGGTCCTTCTGCATTAATTGTTTTGGGTGTTATTTAATTGTTGTAGGGTGTTTCTTCGACGTGGCCGCGAATCCCCTCACTGGGTTCTCAAAGGGTGTCTCGGGTCACGTCGGACCGCGCTTCGTCCTCCACCACCGAAGGCGAAGTGATTCATATTGCTTCGGATTGTTCGCCTTTATTTGTGGGGCACACCTTGTTTTACTGCATGTTTTGAGTTCATTCCGTTTCATCTGCACCGGTTTCAAGGTGGCTTTTACTCTTTTTATTCTTTTGGATTATTTTTAAGTCATTTTTTCTATGATTTTAGTTACTTTGTGATGTTGCAGCGCATTGACAAGGTTTTTTTGTGATATTACGGTCATCGGCAAGTGGCGCGTGCTTGTGCGCATGTTGGGACATACCACATCTTCATCGTAACTGAGCTGTGAGTCGAGGTAGGTCCCCCTATGCACTTACCTTTAGATTTAGATTTATTAATTGATTGATGTTTTTATTAATTTTTAATAAATTGGAAATAATATAATATAATTAATTTTTATATGATTATTTGGTGCTAAAAGAGCCGTTTATTTTATACCAAACACGTGAAACATTTTCTTGACGAGCAGACACCCAATATCGAAAGAATGACCTTTCGGCATTTAAACATAATTCACGGAATTTCAAATGTACTTATAGTTTTAAAGATATGTGATTTCTTCTGAACAAGGGTTTTGGGTTTTCTTGAGAAATGAGGTTTTGCTTTAAAATTGGCGAAGACCCGTTTGACACTTTAATAAAATAAATTATTTTGGAAAACCCACTCGGGGGTGATCTTTGGTGTGTGTTGATTGTGTGGGATGTATGTGATCTTTGTGCATTGTGACTGATTAATTTACATTGTGGACGCACCCCCTTTTTATTGTATGTGTTGACATGAGAACCTGGCATATTGAGTGAATTTTCTGAGAACGATTGCTGCACTAGTTTAGAAAACGCACTGGCTAGTGGCCCTATAGAAGGGGAATACTTTGTTATTACTGCTATGGGGATTGGGCCCCTCGGTTAAGCCATAAAGGGCTATACCGGGTAGTATTATGGGCGTTATGACGTCATCGAGTTAGGGCATGCCTTCAGGATGATTCGGATGTAAATTATGTTCTGGATTGTTCACGATCTCCTAGGTTCGACCCATGTCTCTTTTAGTATTTATTTGTATGTGGCGGATGATTGAGAGGTCTAGTTCAGTAGCTGGCCCCTGTGTGCCACTTTTTTTTCCATTGCCCTTGGTGTGTGTTGTGTGTTATGTGTAGTTTCCCGTTTTGGCTAATAACTAAAGTTCAGTTTTCTAAATTGCACGCAGAAATATTTTAAAATGCTATACACCTGTTCCATACAAACATTAAACTTGTTTTAAATTAAAAAGGGAAATGGGTTGATACTTGTTTTAGAAATGAAAGTGTGTGTGGAAACTAATATTTTATATAATTTAGTTCAAACCTAAAATTGGTAGATTCTTTATTTAAAGGTAGTGCATTGGGAATAGATATCAGGCTATCTTACTAAGTTTTAATACTCACGCCTATAGTTCTTTTTTGTTTTAGTGTTTGTGCAGGCTACAGCTTGGGTGCGTTCACCTTGGACAACGTTTGGTCATGAGTTGGGGAGTGACCCGCGAGGTCACATGGAGATGGTGGTTGTATCCTTAGGTTAGTTTCACTTTCTCTTGTTCTTGTTTAGTTGCTTTAAACTATCTAGTTATTCTGCGCTACTCTGTTTTATTTCCTCTTTTTTATTTATTTTGGGCGAAATCGTTCCCACTTGCTCTCTATTGATGCCCTAGTGCTTGTCTCCAGCCCGGGAGGATCGGGAACGCCTCTCGGGCCATGTCACAGACCGGCTCGGGTGACCAATTTAGGGTTGACCCAGGTTGGTTCGTGACAACACAATACACCACATGAAATAAATAAGTGGCGAACAATGGAAATCTCACGGAATTAAAAGCGAGATAAGAAATCCCTTACCTCAAGTACGACTTGTCTTGTTTGTTTCTTTATATTCCTGAATAATAAACCTTGGTTAATTTATAATTTCTTAAGGACTTCCTTTAAATTTTATTATTCAATTCATATAACATATTACCTTGTTATAATAATTAGTTAATTATGTGAGTTTATATCATACGTTTTATCGATGTTTGGTACATGAGTCAAAAATAAACTTGTTTGAAAAGAATTGTCCATGTAGTTATAAGTACATCATCTCCATAATAGTATTAATGATTTAAATATCATATATATCCAGTATATATTTATTTTATACTATTCCATAATATTTGGAGATAAAAAATGAAATGCACCGTTCATGTAGACGGTAGGCCGTACGTACGCATGAACGCTCCTTTCATTTCTTTGTCATATTAAAGGAATTAAAAATAAATGATACATATATATATTATAATTAAAGTATAATATATATGTTATATAGGTCACATAATTTCATTAATTTCACTCTGTATACATTCAATGTATTTCATGAACGAGTCACATCACTTGAGGGGGCAGTAGTTCACACTTCCTCATATGGAATTATCGCAATTACACGACATGAAAAACATAATGATATGATTTAAACATAAAATAGAGAAGCATATAGAAAAACTAAATACCATATATATCATATATAAATACAGTGATATCATAATGTCTACCATTAAAGGTGTTAAGAGAAGATTGAACAATCATCATTTCGTGAGGCAGTAATTCGCCACCCACAGAAGCAGTATTTAACCATTAGACAAAGGTGTGTATAAGTGTAAATCAAATACTTATCATAAAAACATCCCAGTATACTGAGGATACTGGTGTTGTTATGTAATCAAATAATAATAATGTTAGTGGGAGTGAAGAAGGAAACATACAACAAAGGATTTTGAGAGAAGGCGTTACCTCTAAATCAGGTATCTTCTTTTGATTTGAGGAAAAGGATCTCTTGAAAAGAGTTCTGCCCAAAGTGAGGCTTCTAGGAGGAATAGAGGGATGTGAAGAGATAATATGAGCAGGTTTTGGACGAGCCAAGGGCTTGAGAGGTTTGGGATAGGGGTAGAGGTGAGATATTTTTATAAGAGGGAGGAGGGGCACTCTTGGAAAGTCATGAAATATAAATTTATTATAATTTTTTTTTCAAATTATAATGGTTCCAAAATGATATATATCTAGGATAATAGGATAATAGGTATAAATACACTCAACCAATAGGATCTAGACAAGTGTAGGTCATAAAATTCACCTTATCTTTTCATTTTAACCCTTAGTTAAACACAATAATTCTTACCACGATTTTTATTTTATTTTCAAACTATAAGGTCATAATAGTTTCTTTAAAATTAAAATAGTCCCATAATTGTATAAATAATGATATTATTAATATATTATATGTCATTTTGAATAATATTAGATTTTTTGGACTATTATACCATTTAATAAAATAACATTTGTTTTAAAAACTCACTTATGCCAATTTTGACACTATTTAGTAGTTAACTTTTGATAAAGGCATAAAAGCTTTATGACTTCGAAATAAAAGCATTAACATAAATTTTAAATACCATAATAATCCATAAAATTCGTGTATAGCATCTAAAGTTTCAAAAAAAGAATTATTTTAACACCTATAATATCATTTATTTAAATCTTTCATTAATGAGGTAATAACTGCAATATCATTTTGTCATAAATAAATAAATTTATTTAATGTCTAAAATTTTTAAATAAAATACCATGATGTAGGAAATAGTTTTATATTTCCATTTAATATTTATAGTCAAAGAGATAATTTATGTAAACAAAATTAAAATTGTTTTACTTAGGTGATACATACTTTGGTTATATTTTCCTTTCTTTAAAAATAATATGATAAAAGGTCACTATCACACTAAAGTGATTCCATGGGGTCCCAAAGTTGGCACAAGGAATCAAATGGTCGGACATGACTCAAAAAATAGAATTAAGACACATGGATGGGTAATTTTATATTATTATAACATTATTTTGTTTACCCATTTTTACCCGATTTACTAATTAATCACGATAATTAAAGATAATTGCCGTTGTTACTATTCATAATGTCCAAAAACAAGAGTCTTAATTACATAATTTGGACCTTCTGATTCCAAATATGGAATCAATTTTACCAAATTCCAAACACATAAATTGCAGTAATTAATTTAAAAATAATTCCCGTTGTCAGAACCAAAGACGAGTTTTTAAGAAGTAAAATTTATCAAAAGATTGACTTGTTTTTACATCCAATTGAAAAGTAAAATTACTTCCAATGAATTTTTTTTATTAAGTGATAAAAACATAATTCAATTACACTTTAAAACCAATTAAAAGGACAATATAACTATATAATTAAATTAGATGAAAAAGCAGTTTTGAAGTAAAATGCAATATTTTTCACTATTCATTAAAAATGAACATTTTTCAGAAAAATACCAAACATTTATCCAAAGTAAATTTGATATTCCAAATTTAAAAAATTATGGCCATTTTAAAAAATTCTAAACATATAAGTTTCATTAATTAATTTTATAATTAATTCCCACTGTCAAAACAAATAGCATGTTTTTAAGAAACAATATCTATCAAAAGATTGACACTTTTTTATGTCCAATTTCAAAGTGAAATTAATTTCAATGACCACCATTGAATTAAATGGTAAAAAATATTTTAAATACACTTTAAAACCAATTAAAAATATAATATAACCATATAAATAAATTATATTAAAAGGAGGTTTCGAATTAAAATACAACATTTTCACTATTCATTAAAAATGAACTTTATCAGAAAAATAATTTTTTTTACAAAAAGTAAATTTTGATGTCCCGATTCTAAAGAATTATTTTATTTTGTCAAATATAACATATAAAATTTTCAAAAATTTGATTTAAAAAGGGTTCTCCATCAAAAGGCGGTTAATCGACCTTTTAAAGAATATTAGAATATTTATGCTTAAAATTGGATTCATTCAAAATTTAAGCCTCTATCATTTATTGGGTAATTGTTAAAATATTTAACAAAAATATATAATCATTTTGTAGTTAGTTATGTTCATTCCCACCATTACAACGACTAGGCATCAACTACCATTTAAAATAATATTATTATATTATTAGTGTGCAATGTAAGATTTCAAAGAAACTCGTTATTGTGTATTGGGTACGCCATCGAACATATCATCCCCTTTAAAGTAATATTAATATTTAATTCATGAATATTAATAAATATGAAAATGTCATATTCTTTATTTACCTGGGATGTTACATCCTTCCCCCCTTTTGGGAATTGTGTCCTCGCAATTTTAAAATTGGGCTCAGAAACTTTATTGAAAGCCCCACATTGGAAAAGGAGTCAATTAAACTGTCACTTTAAAATAAAGAAAGAAAAGTACAATGGTCACCCGAGACAACAGATACTGGGATTCCATGAAAACATGGATATTGAAGAGAAAAAAGGGTCAAGTTCTGATGGAGAGTGATAGAAAACATGTTTAGGAGAAAGTTAACCACTAGAAAATCACAAAATTGTGATGGGTTAAACGGTATTTGATTCCCCAGTAGGAAAATTTAACAGACAACATTTTTGTGTTAAGTTACTTTTCATTGAGGATTTTTTTATGAGCTTAACTAAAACATAATGAAACATACTTACTTATAATGTATAATTTCATCTCTTACTATATTTCTTACACAAACTTATATTTTCTCCAAAAGATGAGTATTTAGGATGACTTGTTCACATTAAGAGCGCTATAATCAACTTCTTGAGAATCACCTAATCCAAAAAATATGAACTATATATTTCCCATGTCTTTAGACCTTAACAAAAACCAAAATTATTAGTACAAGATCAGATAATCCCCAAAAGTATAATCCTTTATAAAAAGAAATACTACTCTTAATCTCCAAAATTTGTCCAACAAAACCCAAAGTTCATCAAAGACCATTCAATAAACAGTTATCCATTGAATTCTTCAAAGTAATCAAAACTAATATTGAACCCAAATCTCTGAAGGATTTGATCACATAGTCTTCCAAGATAAATCTTAACATTTATCTCTAAATAACATCAGTTACTCACAAGGTCTCATATTGAAAAGTAATAATCGTATATTCTCCATGATAGGTTAATCATTTTCATAAATAAACCAAATCATCATATGTCCAAAATAACAACATAGATTCTTCCAAACTAAAATTTCAACCATTATTCCACAATTGAAATCCCATAGTATTCTATCTTCCTTAGGGATATAGTGTTTCCTCAAAAGAGATAACGTCTTTCACAAAAACCTTTATCACTTAATCACCAAATCATTTTCCTATACTAAGTATATCCATTTGATAAAACATAAATTCCCAAAATCAACTTATTCTTGTTCCATAAAATCATTTTACTAAAATAATAAGTCATACTAACCAGGTACTTCAAGTAGGCCAGTGGTAGGTGATGCGCGCTTATCGCCCTTCGGTTGTGGGTTAGATTCCTGCGGCCTTACCAGATGCGACAGGTTATCACCCATCCTATGAGTTTTACTTTTTATAAAACTCAAAAATAAACCTAATATGTTTTAACCTAAATGGTTTCCTTATACCTCTCATTTTCATCCAAATTCATTATGATATCAACATCTTAATTCTTGAAGTCTTATTTCACCACCATAAGATAAAATAAAACGATCCCCAAAATGAAGAACATCATACCTTGATCATGGTGTCCATTTGGTTTTATCGTCATCTTATTCACATAAGTAGAAGGTCCATGCATTACAACAATGATTTGTAGATCCTTAAAAATCATTTTCTTCCTCCATCCAAATACACCCTATACAACATGGGTCATATGAGTGTTCACAAAAAAACAGTTTTAGAAAATAATCATGTATGACATATAATTTCAAAACATTTGATAAAACATGATTTCTATAAAATAGTCGGACCGAATTTGAGTTGAAACTTTCAATTAATGGTCCTTTTAAAATACCATAGGTATGTGCTGAGAGACTATATTGTAAAACCAAATATAAATAGGTTGCACAAGGGTCTCCTTCTTCATCACCTTTTTTAAAATCATAATATGCTTCAAAATCTTGTGATAAGGTAAAATATTTGAAAATGCCTTGATAATATTTACCTTTCTTGAAAATATGAGAATATTGTGAAAATAGGATTTGTCTAAATACAACCCATGATCCATGATGATAACGTGGTATAGTGGAGGTGTTTGGTATCTCAAACAACTGTTTTCAAGTGAGTTGTATGCTAGAAAAAGTTTCACAATCATCCGAACATGACTTTGCAATAATTATTACAAGAATGTCCTCAGGAAGAGATAGGAATTTCATTTGAGATCTTCCTCTTTCCATTTGTAACTGAATTTACTTGATCTGAAAAAAGTTATAAAACAAGGATTTAACTGAAATAATAGACATAGGGACTAACCATGTGTCTAATGAAAATTCCTAATCCCTAAAGTTGTCTAAACCGACCTCTGATACCAACAATAAGGACCCAGCCTTAAAACATTACATAATTATGAATTAAATGAATAATTCACATTGAGGATCTTTTCAGGTTTATAGTTTTAGAGACTTAGGACATAACTATTACATCTCAATGATTACAAAGTAGACACATCTACTTAGTTTCCATTTTTTTCACAAAATAAAAACTATTGAACAAAAGAGTCATGTCTAGTTCCATGTTTTAGACAACATGACATTTTCTTATTCCCATCCTTGACCCTATTCTACTTTATGTCCTGTGAAAAACATTTCAAAAACTCAGGATGAGCATAAAAAGCTCAGTAAGGGTTATAATAATACGGAAAGAAAACATTAGTCCATGTATACATAAGAATCAATGAAATCATAATTTACTCATAAAACATAAGCACTTTAACATACCTCATGAAATCATAAGATTTATGAATAACTCATAGAAATCATAAGACATAAAGGTAACTTGAGGAATTCATAACATTATTACGTAGGGAGTAACCCTCATGTTTATGTTTGGAATACCCATCACAGTATATTCCCTAAATCTCTTCGGAGAAACCTTAGAGTTTAACTCCTTCACGTTACCCAATGCATTGAAGAGATATCTTGAGCTCACCCTCCCTTAGTTTATCATAGAACGACCCGATTTCATAAACTATGCCCAAGAACCATAACATATTCATAACACATAAAACATTCATAAAGGAAAAATAACATTTTCCACATTCCAATCACAGGATATAAATACAACACATTGTTATAATAAAAACAATATCAAAACCATTTTCAATACCAAAATAAATTAAAAGTAAAATATGGTATTTATTTTTTCATTTTAAAAAAGTTATGGCTTGTATAGGAAGCCGAAACTCAAATAATGGTCACGGCGGCGGAGAATCCATTGTCGCCGCATACGTAAGACAAAAACATTACTTTTGTAATTTAGTAAAACAATTCGTGTAAAAATATTCCTTTTGAATGAAAATAAAAGTGAAAAGGGTTTTATACACCGCATAAAATAAAGTCATGTAGAAATCAAAAGATGCCTCAATGAAATGTGTTTGAGACGAAGTCCCGTACAAAGACGATATCCTTAGATTAAGGACAAATCAATTACATAATTATGTGTGAAAAATATAAATACACTCAATATAAGTAGATATTAAGTGTAAAACAATCATAGGTCATCCACACATATTCATTTCACGACATAATCAAGAAGTAGTGGTTTAACCCAAAGAATTGAAATTGGGTTAAGAAGTTCCCTTATAGAAATTCGACAGCCTAACAACGTCACTTTAAAATTTAGAAAATGAATTGATGAGAGATAAAAAGGGTATCTCATCACTTGGACATAAAATTTACATCAGTAAAGATATATAATAACATATCCCAACACAAGAAGATGTAAATTAAAAGACCGAAAAAAAAGAAGTCTTTTAAAAAGAGGAGGGTGAAAGGTTCCCTTACCGATTTGGGTAACTTTCAAAACGTACCCCCCATGAAAGAAGGACTATAAAATGTTGATGTAAATAACCATAAATTAAATTATATTACACAAATATTATAATAATGGGCAGTACATACACCACTCAAAGGAGGTAGTGGCAAATATAGCATGAATCTCACGGGAATAAAAAGTGAGATAAAAACCCCTTACCTCGTTGTAATCAATCAAGTCGTATGTACAAAGGATAATAAGAACCAAATGAATCGTAGAATACCATGAATATAAATAGAATCATGATAATATATATCAAATTTTAGTACACAATACACCACATGAAATAAATAAGTGGTGAACAATGGAAATCTCACAGAATTAAAAGCGAGATAAGAAATCCCTTACCTCAAGTCCGACTTGTCTTGTTCGTTTCTTTATATTCCTGAATAATAAACCTTGTTCAATTTATAATTGATTAAGGAATTACTTTAAAGTTTATTATTCAATTCATATCACATATTACCATGTTATAATAATTAGTTAATTACGTGAGTTCATATCATATGTTTTGTCGATGTTTGGTACATGAGTCAAAAATAAACTTGTTTGAAAAGAATTGTCCATGTAGTTATAAGTAGATAATATCCAGAATAGTATTAATGATTTAAATATAATATATATCCATTATATATTCATTTTATACTATTCCATAATATTTGGAGATAAAAAATGAAATGCACCGTTCATGGAGACGGTAGGTCGTACGTACGCATGAACGCTACTTTCATTTCTTTGTCATATTAAAGGAATTAAAAATAAATGAGAAACATATATATTATAATTACAGTATAATATATATGTCATATATGTCACATAAGTTAATTAATTTAACTCTTTATATATTCCATTTATTGCATGAACGAGTCACATCACTTGAGGGGGCAGTAGTCCACACTTCCTCAGATGAAATTATCGCAATTACACGATATGAAAAGCATAATGATATGATTTAAACATAAAATACAGAAGAATATAGAAAACATAAATACCATATATATAATATATAAATACATTTACATCATAATGGCCACCATTAAATGTGTTAAGATAATATTGAACAATCATCGTTTCGTGAGGCACTAATTCGCCACCCACAGAAACAATATGTTCTTTAACCATTAGATGAAGGTGTTTGTAAGTGTAAATCAAATAATTCTCATAAAAACATCATATTATATTGAGGATACTGGTGTTTTTATGGAATCAAATAATAAGAATTTTAGGGGGAGTGAAGAAGGAAACATACAACAAAGGATTTTGAGAGAAGGCGTTACCTCTAAATCGGGTATCTTCTTTTGATTTGAGGTAAAGGCTATCTTGAAAAGATTTCTGCCCAAAGTTAGGCTTCTAGGAGCAAGAGAGTGATGTGGAGAGATAATATGAGAAGATTTTGGATGATCCAAGGGCTTGAGAGGTGTGGGTAAGAGGTAGAGGTGAGGGCTTTTTATAAGAGGGAGGAGGGGTACTCTTGGAAAGTCATGAAATATAAATTTATTATAAAATGTTTTTCAAATTAGAATGGTTACAAAATGATATATATCAAGGATAATAGGATAAGGGGTATAAATACACTCAACTAATAAGATTTAGACAAGTTTAGGTCATATAATTCACCTTATCTTTTCATTTTAACCCTTAGTTAAAAACAATAATTCTTACCATGTCTTTTTTTATTTTCAAACTATAAAGTCATAATAGTTAATTTAAAATTCCAATAGTCCCATAATTGTATCAATAATGATATTTTTAATATATTATATGTCATTTGGAAGAATATTAGATTTTTTGAACTATTATACCATTTAATAAAATAACATTTGTTTTTAAAAACTCACTTATGCCAATTTTGACAGTATTTGGTAGTTGACTTTTGATAAAGGCATACATGCTTTATGACTTCAAAATAAAAGCATTAAAATAAATTTGAAATAACATAATCATATATAAAATTCTTGGATAGCATATAATGTCTCAAAAAAAGAATTATTTTAATACTTATAATATCATTTATTTAAATCTTTCATTAATGAGGTAATAACTGCATCATCATTGTGTCATAAATAAATATATTTATTTAATGTCTAAATTTTTTAAATAAAATACCATGATGTATTAAATAATTTTATCTTTCCATTTAATATTTACAGTCAAATATATAATTTATGTAAACAAAATTAAAATTGTTTTACTTAGGTGATACATACTTTGGTTATATTTTCCTGTCTTTAAAAATAATATGATAAAAGGTCACTATCACACTAAAATGATTCCATGGGGTTACAAAGTTGGAAAAAGGCATACCATGGTCGGACATGACTCAAAAAATATAATTAAGACACATATATGGGTAATTTTATATTATTATAACATTATTTTGTTTACCCCTTTTTACCTGATTTACTAATTAATCACGATAATTAAAGATAATTGTCATCATTACTATTCATAATGTCAAAAAACAAAAGAGTCTTAATTTCATAATTTGGACCTTATGATTCCAAATATGGAATCCATTTTACCAAATTAAAAACACATAAATTGCAGTAATTAATTTAAAAATAATTTCCGTTGTTAGAACCAAAGATGAGTTTTTAAGAAGTAAAATTTATCAAATGATTGACTTGTTTTTACATCCAATTGAAAAGTAAAATTACTTCCAATGAAAAAAATTGTATTAAGTGATACAAAAATAATTAAATTACACTTTAAAACCAATTAAAAGGACAATATAACTATATAATTAAATTATATGAAAAAACAGTTTTGAAGTAAAATGCAGTATTTTTCACTATTCATTAAAAATGAACATTTGTCAGAAAAATACCAAAAATTTATCTAAAGTAAATTTGATATTCCAAATTCAAAAAATTATGTCCATTTTATCAAATTAGAAACATATAAGTTTCTTTAATTAATTTTATAATTAATTCCTATTGTCAAAACAAATAGCGTGTTTTTAAGAAACAATATCTATCAAAAGATTGACACTTGTTTATGTCCAATTTCAAAGTGAAATTAATTAAAATGACCACCATTGAATTAAAATGTAAAAATATATTTTAAATAAACTTTAAAACCAATTAAAAAGATAATATAACCATATAAATAAATTAGATTAAAAGGAGGTTTTCAATTAAAATACAACATTTTCACTATTCATTAAAAATGAACTTTATCGGAAAAATAACAAAAATTTACACAAAGTAAATTTTGATGTCCTGATTCTAAAGAAGGATTTTATTTTGTCAAATATAACATATAAAATTTTCAAAAAGTGGATTTAAAAAGGGTTCGCCATCAGAAGGCGGTTAATCGACCTTTTAAAGAATGTTAGAATATTTATGCTTAAAATTGGATTCATTCGCATTTTAAGCCTCTATCATTTATTGGGTAATTGTTAAAATATTTAAAAAACATATATAATCATTTTTTAGTTATTTCTCTTCATTCTCGCCATTACAACAGCTAGGTGTCAACTACCATTTAAAATAATATTATTATATTATTAGTGTGAAACGTAAGATTTCAAAGAAACTCGTTGTTACGTATTGGGTACGCCATCGAACATAGCATCCCCTTTAAAGTAATATTAATATTTAATTCACTAATTTTAATAAATATGAAAATGTCATATTCTTTATTTACCCGGGATGTTACAATAAAACATCAAAACTTTATATAAGATATAAAAGCAAGTCATCATTTACCAAAAATGTATATAAATTAATTAATCAAATTAAATAAACCACATCACATCATTAGATTCATTTTATTGAAATTAGTTAACCAATAAATTATCAAAAAAATATTTAGGAAAAATTGATTAGTTTATTAATAAATCAATCAATAATCCCAAATCAATTTCTTAAATCAAGTTATAAATCAATAAAATTAAAATTAATACACATACAAAAACATACATCATTTCCTTGTGTCATGAAATGATATATGAAATCCAAAAAATTCATCCTCAAATAGGGTCAATTTTATACCTATACATCTCATTTAAAACCAATCAATTCTAATCCCATACGTTCATCGTACATGGGTTTCAACTGTTGTTATGCTAACTAGGCACACACATAACTTTCATATCAAGTCTCAAACTCTATCCATTTTCTTAATTTTCTTAAATATAAAAATAATATAAAATATAGAATCTATGATAACATTGTATAACATCCCAACCATGAATGACTGTGTCATTGAGGTGAAACTCCACATGGCCTAAAGTATGCTCTCTGATCACCAAATTTTTGTGACTAGAACCAAGGGTATATGACTATATCTTGGAGATTTATTTACCCTTAAATTTACCATTACATAGTAATCCAAAAATAATCTAATCAAACAATCATAACTAGTGAGATAACATAATAACACCAATAATAAACTCTAAATCTATATACCAACAATTCTCAATGAAATCATATATCCAAATAGTATGTAGATGAATTTTAAGTGTAAATTTAATAAATTATATCATTGAAAAGGATCAAAAGTGAGAGAAGAAATAACGCCTCTATAACACTCTAAAATAATAATAATTTCATCATCTCAATGTCACCTAACTTTTACTCCCATCCACACAGGTCCCTTGGATTTCCCTATATCACCACACATGAAATTAGTATACACATGAGTTGTGTACATTCTAGGTGTGGCAAATAATCTTATTAGAAACCATTGCGACTCCTTGTATTACCTGTAGATCAAAATATTATTATGTGAGTGTTATTATCCTAATAAATGATTTATCAATACATAAAAATTATACATTTAAAAAATATCTAGTTATAACCAATCCATCCTGATATTATAAAAACTTTCTTTGACTATTGTTGGTGAATGATTATAATATCATCCATGAAATAACAAAACTAAAAACTTGGATCATTATTTTAGTTTGCAAACACGTGGAAAATATTTTCTCTTTTCCAAACCCATGGCTTATATAGTTTTATTTCAAAACCCATGATGAATGTAATCTATTTTACAAACCCATGGAAAATCATTGAATCAAAGTTTAACTCAATAATTATATGCATGTTATCCCAATTCATGGATCCTTTATTTTAACAAATGATTTACCATAATAACACAAACACTTTTTAAAATTAATTTTATCCACAATTAATCAATACTCTTTATCATATAAATATAATTATCATATATTAAAACTCAAAAATTAATATTTTAAACTCAATCCTATGAGTTTTCATTTGAAAACATACATTAGAGTAGAAAATAAAACTTCACTACACATGTGAATAAATCATAAATTCATCTATCCATTATTTCCTTCATAATTAGTCAAATAAATTCACATAATATTAATATTAATTAAAATCATGTTATATAAAATTCTTAAACATTATTAATCAATAAAACTTGTATTTTTAGTAAAGAAATTATTGAATTAAATAATAATGGTAACCCTATTTATAATCTATAATCAATTAATTTCCAAGCATTTAATGTTTTATAAAAACTAAAATATAATTATAGCATCATTTTTCTAGAGATTTACTTGATTTCACTAGATTAATTCATCTAATTTATCTATGCATTATAATTAATTTATTATACATCACATCTGGGTCAATCATTATTTATATCTCAGTAATAATAAGGATTTAACATGAAAATATTAAATAAAACACTATCAAAATAGAATAGGTCACTTAAAATAAGTTTATCAATGAATCTATACCAAGAATTTTTTTTAAATCCGTCCACAACCACTATAATTTCATAATATCATTAAAAAGAAGAAATAAAATGAATTAGATTAATGTAGTCCTCAAACCTTTATAAATTTTATCATAACTAAATGATTAAAAAATCTCTTACCTCCTTGGTTCTAATGTAACTCATAGATTTCAAATCTGTTAAGAATCAAAGAATATATCACCACAAAGATCGAAGTAGAGAAAAAATTAATTTATAGGGAGAAATATTGAATCTTACTATTGATATAAAACATTACATTTCCTTATAATGTCTAATGGGAAAAGAAAATTTTACCCATTTAAAAAAAATTCTAGATAGTACCATGATTTGTTTTCACTGAAACTATATCATTCATTCTAAAAATCTAGGAGCGAAACAAAAAAATACAAGTGTTTTTCATCAGTTATCTATTTTATTCAACTATCATAAAAAATGATAAAAATACAACATGGTTTCTACAAACCACACCATGGTTTCTCAGGTATTATAACCATTATCCTAGTTTTTTTTCTCATTTTCTTTAACCCATTATTCTTCCTTGACCATTTCAGTCAAGTCCATCAATAGAAAACCCAAGAAACCTCTACCAACCAAATAATCATTTCTTTCCATGTGGTTTATAGAAAACACATAAAATCCTTAAGACTAACATGACTCACTAATGAAACTATTTTAAATTAAACCATAATGTGATTCATCCTCTAAGTAAACATTAAATCACATAAATTTAATAGAAAATATTCAAAGAAGGAAAACGATAGTAACCTTTCCCATATACCCCATTTTCTAGGATATTTTATCATTTCAGAAAAAACACTATGTGGTCTTAGTAAAACCATGTCATATTTCCCTTTAGAGGAAAATATTAGCATGATGATCTAAAATTAGATCTAAAATATCACTTAATTATCACCAATGGATCAAAAATAACATTTAATAGATAGGTAAAAATAAAAAATAAATAATAATTCATACTTGAATACCTAGAGCCATTATAGTATAACTAAAACCAAAAGAGTTATTGGTGATGTGGGTTTATGAAACTTATAACAAAAGGGATCTTGGTAGTTTTAGGATATAAATCTTAAACCATAATGGTTCTTCATAGTTTAAGGTCATAGATCATGGATCAGAAAATAATACAATTTTTATTTCTTATGTCAGAGGGGATGATTCCATATAGTTTAAATTTACATGGTTTGGCTAATAAATCACAACTAAAGAAAGGAATGAATCTACACTATCTTTATATAATTACATAAACAATAATGATTTACTCAATTTTTTACTAATCCATAAGTATATGGATTAGTTAAAAATGAATCAACTTTTTCAGACACTAATTTTTATGGATTTTCATCCTAACTAGTTTTATGTGTCTTTTATCAATTGTTGAAATGGGGTTAAACAATTAGAATTCCATGAAATTTATTTTCATGTGATGAGGACCATATATATATTTATAGTTTAAGGATTTAAATATTATATTTGAATTTCATATAGTTTATCCTCTTGCATCATAGATTATTTCCTATATGTATTATTATTCACCAGATTTTTGAGGAAGATGACCTTATGTGAATAGGGAGTGAATCTAATTTTAGCATGAACAACATAAAAAATTGATTCAAACTATATTTAGTGAATCATAAAGATAAATTAGCATAAATGAAGAGTGTAAAGTCCCTTTCTCTAGTACTCTCTCACATAGATAAAAAGTGTTGATTATGAGTCCTCAATCACATCTCCCCATATGCCAGAGGCTTATGAATAGAGATGGAGGTGTGATATGTATAGCGGGGAGACTATACCCCATGGTATAAAGTGTCATAGTAGTGGAAATAATCTATATAAAAAAATCAGATTAATATAAATAGTGAAAACTAAATAACATAACTGGGAAAAATAAAGGAGAAAACAATATACCAAAAATGAGGTATCATGTAATAACAGACTGATATGTATCTAAATGAAAAATCGAAGGCATTAAAAATAAAAGAGTTATCTAACACATGATAAACCCAAAAGTCTTCAGTATTGAACCCCATGTCATAACCATCTACTAACTCCAGTCCATCCAGAAAGTAATAAGTCAACAATAAGGTCCCTTAACCTTCTTCAAACCTGTATCCATGAAATCTGCTCGGGTACCAAATGATGGCCTGAATAGGGTGTGAGTAAAACTTAGTAGGTCAACACCATTATGTATAAACAAAATATTCTAATAATAAGTGCATGAAATAAGGTGGTAAAAATGTGTATTAATTAATTAAAAAATTAATAAAATACAATAGAAACCTAATTTGACACCATTCTAGAATATCTCTGAGCATGTCTCACAACCATGCCAACCATAACCATATAACCATAGTAAAACATAACCTACCTCAACACCATGATAGAATGTATCTTAGCATGTCTAAAAACTATTCCAACCACAACCATATACCCAAGGTATAACAAATCACTGGGATAATCCCATTATATAAGCATCACAACATGTGTCAGGGCATAACCTGATATATAATCATCTTAGCATGCGTCATGGCATAACCTTATATATAATCATCTCATCACGTGTCAGAGCATAGCCCGGTATATATGAATCTAAACATGTGTTAGGGAATAGATCAGTATATAAGCATCTTAGCATGTGTTAGGACATAGAATGGTATATAAGAATCTCAAAATGTGTCAGGGCATAGCTCGATATATAAGCATCTCAACATATTTTAGAGAATAACCTGATATATAAGAATCTCAACACATGTCAAAAGTGCATATCACACCAGTAATCATACAACAATATGACCATATAAAAAAATGGTTAATTATGACAATTTCCATTTATCTTTCAATTTATCCATTATTTAAATCAATCAATTAACCCATTTTCCACAGTGAATATATATCAAGCAATCATCTAAATCACCTATCATGAAAAAATCATATGCAATTAATTGTAAATTCATTATTTTAAAAGGTTATCTTACCCAATGGGTATCCATATTCCAGGTCAAATCATAAATTGAATCTAAAGGGTTCCAATGAAGAATCCAACATAGGATTATTATAATTCCATTAAATTTGTTAATTATTGTGCACATGCTTTATCATCATCACAATATTGCATACTTTGCAATTGAAAATCAGACCATAGGGTTGAGATTTAGACCCCTTCCTTTAATCGGAGAAGAACACAACTCTTCTAATGAAAAATGAAAACAAAGAAGAAGGTGCAGAAGATCACAAGGATAACCTAGATCAAAACCAATCAATATCAAAACCAACAATGACCATAGTCAAGATCTTACACCTAAACGGTTAGAGGATGATGGAAGAGAAAGGAAAACAAATTAGAACCACTTACCAGAGATCCATCACACAAACGGGGTGTCCAGAATGGAGAGAGGTGCTCCAAAATTTCCCAGAAACTACTTCACGACTGAGAGGGGAAGGTTTCACATTAGATAAATGAGAAATCAGCCACAAAAATATACTTTTAAACTACTTCTTGGGGAATTACATGACATGTAATTCATTTACACATCATGTATTTATTTTTAGAAGGATACGATGAATTTTTTTTTCCTTGATTGAATATTAAATTCACCCAAACATTACACATCGTGTGATTGGTTCATGACATGTAACCACTTTACATCATGAATCAGTTCATGACATGAGTATGGTGGATTTTACAGGTCATGTAACCCATTTACACGACATATAAATGTCCAACATATAGTTTTCATCATAGTTTCTTTATAAAAACCCGAACCCCATTAAAGGATTCTCAACTTACCAATAACCCTTGATAACACTTGAACCATTTATACCCAGACACCATTAATTCAAAAAGAATCCCTAAACCACTCCTCGTATGGATCCACTCTGATTTTCTCAAGTTTTCTCACAATCCAAGTCCGTATTTATTCAAACAAATAGATACTCACAACAAAACATGACAAAAAAGGTTTAAATACGAGGAAAAAATCAACCGAATGAAGTTTAACAAAAAACTAAGAGAGATACATAACCGAAAAAGATGAGATATTACAACCTCCCCACCATATAAAATATCATCCACAAGTTTCTCCAAGAATCACTATGGGGTCTCTATGAAAAAGACTAACCACTATGCTCGCATATCAGACTCCCTCTCTTAGGTCTCCTCCAGAACTCACCCATGCTTCCATTACACTCGAACCATCGGTGTAGTCCTACCCTGTAGATATCTCTCACTATGGTCCATGATCCATATTAGTTGCTCATAAAATGAAGCATATATATCAAGCTCTATGCCTGCTACATATATCACATGAGAAGGGTTTGGATGATATCTCCAAATCTATGACACAAAAAACACATCATGCGTAGAACTATAGCATTATGGAAGGTCTAAATGGTATGACACTGAAACGACCCTTACCACTACCTCAAACGACCTAAAAAACTTGGGAGCTAGCTATCCCTATTTATTGGTATGGTGTTTCCTTAATCTAGAAGTCACCTGAAGGAAAACAAGATGACCAACTTCAAAATATAGAGGTCATCTCTGATGGTCAGCCTAAGATTTCTATCTACTCTGCATGGTCACCAACCACCTCCTGATCAACTGAACTTGATCAGATGTCTCCTGTATGAGACTAGGTTCAACAAGTGCTGAATCACCTACCTCCAACCAACAAAGAGGAAAATGGAATGACCCACCATACAAAGCCTTGAAAGGTGCCATCTGGATTGATGCATGGAAACTTTTATTATATGAAAACTCCACGAGTGCCATATATTGCTCCCATGAACCACCAAAATCCAAAACACAAGATCATAACATATCCTCCAGAACATGAGTAGTCTACTCAAATTGACTATCTGTATGAGGATTATAACACCCCAAGATTTTTAGTATGCACCTTCTTAAATAATGTCAATTTACTATATAGCTTATGTAATGAAACACCAATCTTAAACAAATCGTGATATAATATTAAATATTAACATGACCATTATAATAATAGACTAACCTATGAAAGTATAAATGTAATTTAGGTATATTATAAATGAAAATATGATATATTTATATCATGGAATAAGTAAATAAATGTTTTAAAAATGATAAATTAAGTGTTGGTATTTTTATGAAACATAAATGTTTATTTACAATTTTATAATTAATATAATGATATAAAAGATAACTTAATTTCATAAAATAGATTCATAAATTAATATTTTATTTTCTTATGATTATAAGATAATTTTATGACACCTTAAGTGTCATAAAATCGATTATAACATTAAAATAAATATTTTTTTTGAATAAATGATGATTTTAATTAAAAATTAGATTTATCATATTTATAAAATTATTTTCATAAAATGGAGTCCATTTTTGAAATCATTATTTTGAATTTTTCCAAGGGTTATTTTTTGGTAATTTTCTGAAATACTTTAATTTTCTGATGAATAGTAAAAATACAATTTTCACGTAACCGATGTAACTTAAATTACCTCATTCATGATGTATTAGTGAAATAATGATTTATAGAGATTAAAGTTCGGATATTATATATTTAATTTGAAAAATTATTCATTAAAATACAATAAGCTCAATTTCCAAACCTAAAATTTATTTTCCAAAACCTAAAGTCAAAAGTGATTCTTTAAAATAACATTTTTTCTTTTTTCCAAATTCATTTTTAATAAACTAATGAATTAAAATTATGAAGGTGTTTTAAGGTATTAAAACCATTATAATATATTAATATATGATTTATATTGTCAAAAATTTACTATTACAAGTCTCACTTTTGATATAATATTTTATTCTAAAAATACCCCTCTCATCAAGTATAAATCACCCCTCTCCCTTCCCATGGAAAACCAATAATCCCGCCCATTTAAAAGCCAAAGTTCTAAAAAAATATTCTCTATTAACCATATTACAAACCATAGTCACATCTTGGAGTAATCCAACTCTAAAAATCAAAGGAATTATAGCATCGTACAAGATAAGCCACCCCAAGGAAAGAGTAAATCTCCATTAACTCCTCTTCTTCTCCATTTTCCCAATTCCTTTAAAACCCATATACCTTAAAAATATTTATACAATAATTTAACATTATATTAATGATGTTAAAATATTTAATGTATCATATATATGACATATATAAATTTCTTACTCCCTTTTTCCACTCTTTCGATAACATCCCGTTAAAGGTCGGTTAACCACCTACAGAGACATTGCCAAAACAATTCTTCTGACCGCCTTCATGGATGGAATATATGAATTATATATAATATATAAATATATAATTAAATTTATTCTATTCTTATGTAATTAATTATATTAATTTATTATTTACATTTAACAAAATAGTGAAATCTAGGCAAAAATGGGAAATTTTAAGAAAAACATGATATCAAAACATTTCAATTTCATCAACAAAAAATTAAGAAATTTAATTCAATGATTATAATTGATAAGTATTTGTATAAATTAATATAATTAACTTCTGTATAAATGTTTTAATAAACATAATTTTATTATTCAAGATGTACAAATGCAAAAAAATTAAGTGGGAATTAAGGTAAATGATTTCTTAACTCAACTTCCATTCATTGAGTTAAACATCTATGTCATTGGTTATGTTATGCCAAGAATATGTGTGAAATTACCTATGATTGTTTTATAATTTATATACAATTTTATTTTGTGGATTTATATTTTTCACACATAATTATTTCATTTATTTATCCTCACTCCAATGATAGGATCTTTGTAAGGGGTTTCCTATTTTACTTTTATTTCTATGAGATATGCCTTATTCACCACTTATTTCTTGTATATGGTGTATGTATTATGAACTTTGATATATCATATCATAAATTCATTTATCTTTATGGTATTAAATGTTTCATTTTATGATTATTAATTTTATGATTCATACGATTCGATTGATGACAAAGTGGTAAGCGATTTTCTCCAAACCCCCATTTTTTTCCTTCAGGTTACAATTTCTCTCTCTCTACCCAAATGTAATTCTTATTTATTTTTATATACTTCTAATAATTTTTTTTCATTTTTCCCAAAATTATTTATCTAGATCAATTCATCCTTATTTTATGAGAAATAAATGTTTTTAAAAGGTCCCCCTTTTCAATTCCTCCTGATGAACAAACCCGATTTAAGGGAACTTCCCAATTTCTTACCCATTTTCAAGTACACTCTATAATCTATTTCAATCCACCAATATTTTTATAAAATAAATATTTTTTATCATGAAAAATTATCTTATTTCATTTTTGGTATTATGAAAACAATTATTCTATTATCTATTTTAAAAACTCTTTAATATTTTCCTTTAAACCGTACTAAAGTGGCTCATTTAAAAAGTTTATTAAATAATATTTTTACATATTTTCACTTTAGTTTGACATAATTTATCATTATATATGCCTATTTACCCCTTTTAATCCATTATTTAATGGATATTATTATTTTTTAAGCTATAAACCATTCTTACATACGGTGTTTACCTTGATAGTTATTTGATTAACTGGGGAAATATTGATAAATCTATATGTTTTATTTGATATGAATATTTTATGATAAGGTACATTATTTATTAATTAAATAAATATATGAGTAATTCTTTGGATTGGTATGACATGGGTTGGGTATCGTTTAATGAAATCCCTATAGGTTGGGGACCAGTTAATGCAAGCCCTACAGGTGGGACCTGGTTATAGATAGCCCATCGATGCATCGATAGTATCATGAGATGAAATCAGTTAGCAATAAACCCATTATGTTTGTTTCCATGAAAAATCATACGTTTTTATACCCATGAATTAAACCATCTTGATGGTATAATGGTTCATGTTCTAGATACATGACGTCTAATAATTAGGCATTTCCTTAATTCAATATTCAATTATTATTATCCCAAGAATTTTCACTATGAAAAAATATATAGATGCATTTTCATTCTCCTTTTATTGATTAACATGTTTTTTTCATTTATTTACCATTCCATATTTATTATACATATTTATTAAAGTTATTTTCCATTGTACCTAACCCTTACTGAGCATTTGAGCTCACCCTTTTATTTGTTTTCCTTCCCCAGGTTATGAAGAAGAGATTATTTAATGAGTTTTCAAGGATGAAGTTTATTAGGATTTGTTATGTATTATATTTTATTTTCTTTTACTATTGTAAAATGGGTTCCATGTATGTATCTAGTTCTTCAATACTACTAAAATGATTGATCCTTAGTGATGTGATATCTTGTATCTATGCCATTGTAATAAAACGACCACTGA
Organism: Viscum album; assembly: GCA_963277665.1. Taxonomy (NCBI): domain Eukaryota; kingdom Viridiplantae; phylum Streptophyta; class Magnoliopsida; order Santalales; family Viscaceae; genus Viscum; species Viscum album. The sequence continues at coordinate 144,821,763 of OY728150.1, forward strand.
ATTTGGGTTACTGGGGTCAGGGTTGTTATAGTTGGTATTAGATAAAGTTTATTAGAAACCTTGGGAAATAGATTTAGGAAATTACAAATTAGGGAATATAACCCTAAGATATAATTTGAAGATAACTATATAATAACATCCCAAACAAACCATGTTTATGAGAATAACTATGCATAAAAATTTCAATTTATGTTAAGTATTTCAATAGTTTTGGGATTATACATTATGTTTCATAATTATATGATCTAATATAGTGTATGTTTTCATTTAAAAATGAAACCTCACAGATGGAATGTGAACCTCACCAATTAACATGATCCAAAGATTAAGAAGGACAATATCTTTTATGGTCTTATGCTAATCTTTCGAAGGGAACAAGTCTCCCAAACATTCTCATAAAATAAGGACATAATATATTATGATAATAATATGATGAAAGAATTATTTAAGTATTATAGAATCAGAGGGAATCATGAGAACAAGATTACAACAGGTAAAAATATTGATAAAGGAAATAATAGAAATAAGTATTTTCACACATGTGATAATTGTGGAAAGAAACACCCTAGTACTTTCTTAAAAGGAATGATAGTTTTCTAAAAGTGTGGAGAGAAATACCACCATGATTGTGATTTAAAGGGTAAGAAAAAGGCTGCTAATGTACAATTATTCAACTATAATGAGATGTTACATTATCCAAATAAATGTCTCAAGTGTCAAAGGAATATACCTCAAAAGAGGCAAATAGATCATGGTCAAGATTATGCTTCTACCATAGATGAAAATAAATGATTAATATTATTTTTTTGGATTAAATTATTATGTTATTTGATTATTTTATCAATAATGATCTGTTTATAAGAACCATGAGATATATAAGGATTTTATTGAAATAATTTTTCCATAAGTATTCAAGATAATATGTTGAATTGTACCGATGACCAGGAAAAGTGAATCAGTGGAAATTTGATATTTTGTAAAACACATTATTATGGGAAGATAACCCTTAATATATTATTGATGATATAGGGATGTTTATGGGATAGTATTGGTTAGTGATTAGATGGTTTATATTGGGTTTACTATGTGTTTGTATTTAAGGAATATATTCAGCAACATGCGATTTTACTCTAGAAGCATGTATGTTTAATAAAGTTTTAAAGGAGATTAAGGTATTTATAAATTTGGTATGTGACAATAAGAGCTATATTATTTGGGGAAATCTTATGTTAAGTTGATTTTGGGAATTTAGTGACCTTCCTTATAAATTTTGGTTCTTTTAATTTGGAAAAACATATTTTGGATGATTATTAAGGTTAACTACTTATGGAATGGATTAAGGATATTATTGATTAATATTAAAGTATGATTTATCATATTGGATAAACTATACTAACCATTTTGGGTTTAGTAAAAATTTAAAGGCTGAAGTAATGACTTGTGGATCTTATTATTCCTAAAATTTCTCCAGGAATAATTTTTTTTAAATACCCATATCCATTGTAACGTCCCGACCTTAATCAGGTATGGACCATTTTTAATTTTTGTTGTCTAATTCCTTAAAGTGACCAGGGCGCACATCGGCACACCCCGCTATTGGTCCTGGGAAGCTATTTGAATAATTTAAATGACTGCCGACATTTTATGAAAAATGTTATGTCACGCCTTAGCACGGTGTTCAAGATTAAAATAATTAATTAAGGATTAAAAATAAATAAGAAGGGATTTAAAAAAATTTAAAATAAAGAAATAAGGAATAAAAATAAATTTATTAATAAAATCAAAAGGGGGTTACAGAAAAAGTAAAAATAATTAAAATAGGAGATTTCCAATTTTTATTTATTTTTATCCTTTTTCCTTTCCATCATTTTTATTCTATTTTATTTTTCATTTTATTTTCCCTTTTTATTTTCTTTTATTTTTCTCTTATTTTTATTTCCTTTTTATTTCTTTTCTTTCTTCTTTTTTTCTCCTCTCCTCCTCTCCTCCCCTCCCTCACGTCGCGCCCCTCCCTCTCCCTTGGTGGCACCCCCTACTCTATCTTTAGAAGACTGCCACACCTCCATTCATAGTCTAATTTCTCCTATGTCAAGTGCACTGTAAACCTTAGGGAAAGTCTAACCTTACAAAATTGTAATCGTAGAGTTTTGTTGAATATCTTGTGCATAGTTCATCATAGAAGGATTTTACCCTATTTTGAGGTTTTTCTAAAATCATCAGTTTTCTTCCATTTTAGGTCAAATCAAAGCCTACCATGGATTATAGAATCATCTACAACTATAAGGTAGGGCGTCTACTCACTTTCCTTCTATTTTTTTGTGATTTATAAAAACACACACTAGTGAAAAAAAGGTTTACCATGTCGGGGTTTGTTTACATCAGTTATATATAACCGACGTGCAAAGCTATAAAAATTGCTTTATCGTGTAGATTATTTTATAACCAACCTGATAAATCACTGTGAATCAATTTATAACATTGTTTATTTTATAATTGATGTAAAAAATACCATGATTTGATTTATCACATCAGTTATTTTATAACTGACATTATAAATCGATTCTCGGCAATTTATCATAGCCGTTATTTTATAACCGATGTGATAAATCAAATATCAGCGCTTTATCACATTGGTTATAAAATAACTTATGTGATAAATTGGAATTTATAATGTCATTTATTTTATAACCGATGTGATAAAATATTTTTTACATTTATTATTAAATAACCGACATGATAAATATAAAAAATAGTTTATCACGTCAGTTATTAAATAACCCACATAATAAAGCTTTTAAATGATTTATCAGGCCCTGTATTATGTCATTATGTTTTCTTTGATCAGACGACCTACCACTCATCTCTCTCACGTGGAAAACCTGGAAATGATTCTTTAAATTTATTCCCTCTAACCCCATTTTTCTAACATCATTCATCATCTTTATTATTACCGGACCTATCAGGTCGACTCACAACACTCAAGTAAGCCTCACACTCCTCGGTTTCATTGTTTATTTTTCATGATGCATTAAATTTATGTTTTGAGATATTATTTTTCTAGCATTTTTCTTTCTATTATTGTAAGTTTAATAGTGTTATTTTATACCATGATAAGTTCTTTTCTAGTAAAATAAACCATGGTAGTGATATCATTCAAGTTATACGATTTTTGTTGCTACCATGTGTGTTATATCATGTGTGTGTGCATGTAATTCCATGTGTGTGCTACCATGAAATCATTATCATGCAAGTTCTTCCCCCCAAACCCCCTAGACACTCCACCCCCATGGAAAACCCCCACCCCCTTGATAACCCCCACCCCCTGGATAGCTCCCCACCCCCTGGACACCTCTTACCCCCTTGGACAACCCCCACCCCTTGGACAACCCCCACCCCCTAGACACCCCCGAACCCCTTGGAAAACACCACCTTCCTATACATCCCCCACCCCTCTGGACAACCCCATCCCCCTTATACACCCCCTACCCCTGGAAATCCCCCCTGGACACCCCTACCCCCTAGACAACCCCCACCCCCTGGACAACCCCCACCCCCTGGACACCCCTACCCCCTTGGACAGCCCCCACCCACCTTGGATAGCCCCCACCCCCTAGACAGCCCCCACCCCCTAGACACCCCTACCCCCTTGAATAGCCTCACCCCCCTAAACAACCCCCACCCCCCTGGACACCCCCACCCCCATGGACAACACACTCACCCCTTGGAAATTCCCCCACCCCCTGGACACCCCCACCCCCTGGATAACCCCCACCCCCTAGACACCCTCTAACCCCATGGAAAGCCCCCCCTAGACAACTCTCCTCCCCTCCCCCTGGACACCCCCACCCCTTGGACACCCCCTAGACACCCCCACCCCCTGGACAACCTTCCCCAATCCCTGATTACTAACACATCTATTCCTAATTGTTTTTTCAAAACTTTTATACTTTCAAATTATTTCATTTTTCGTATAAATATAAAACTATTACATCTAACTAGATTTTATTTTTAAAATTATTTCCATTAATATCTTTTTCAAATATTCATATATTTGTTTTATATTTCAAAATTTTTTTACATTCAAATTATGATATTTTTCATATAAATATAAAACTGGCATATCTTAACAAGATGTATAATTTTGATATTTGTTATAGGTAATAATGAGTCGAAGTTGGATTACATCACATAGAATTAGTAATGAATATGAGGAAGGTGTTGATTCCTTTTTGGAATTTTCTAAACAAAATGTTCCAAGCAATGACATTTTTTTCTGTCTATGCCTGAAATGTTTGAATATGAAGAAGTTAAAAAGTAGAGAGATCAAAGATCATATGATTTGTCATGCTTTTAATCCGAGTTACATCCCTTGGATTTGGAATGGTGAAACTGGAAAGAATGTCAGATCTACTGATGTATATGATTTGCAAGATGGTAACTCTGATGGAATTGAAGAAATGATTTGTGATATTGTAGCATAACAAATTGAGATAGAACCGATAATTTCACATCTATATGGTGATGCTAAAAAACCATTGTATCTTGGTTGTATGGATTTCATAGTATTGTATGTAGTGTTAATATTGATTAACTTGAAGGTGAAACATGGATGGAGTGACAGAAGTTTTATAGAGCTACTACAATTATTGAAAGACATTATTCCAAAAGACCATGATCTTCCAGATTCACATTATAAGGAGAAGAAAATATTATGACTAATGGGATTGGGATACAAGAAAATACATGCTTGTCCGAATGAATGTATGATATATAGGAAGGACTATGAATTTCTGTCAGAGTGTCCTAAATGTGGGACATCGCGGTATAAGTTTAAAGAAAAATCACAGGCTGATGTAGAAATTACAGAGATCCTTTCCAAGTTATTTTGGTATCTTCCTATAATTCATCGTTTGAAATGTTTATTTTCTAATTAAAATGATGAAAAAAAGGTTAAGATGGCATGCTGATGAGTGGATATGTGATGAACAAATACATCATCCAAGTGATTGTCCACAATGGAAGAAAATTGATGAGCAGTATCCTACATTCAGAAATGAAATTAGAAATATCATACTTAGGTTGTGCATAGATGGAATGAATCCATATCAAAGCCTCAGTAACATACATAGTTTATGACCTGTTTTATTGGTAATTTACAACCTATCTTCTGAAGTTTGTATGAAGTGAAAATATGTCATGTTGAGTATAATGATCTATGGTCTAAATCAACCCGAAAACGATATTGATGTTTTCTTGTCACCATTGATTTATGATTTGAAACTTTTATGGGAGGATGGTATTAGAATGTATGATTCTTATAAAATGGAATATTTTCAACTGCATGTAGTGCTTATGTTCACTATAAATGACTTCCCAGCATATGGAAATTTTTCTGGATACAATGTTAAGGGGCATAAAGCATGTACAATTTGTGAACAATAGACTTCATATTGTCAATTTCATCATGGGAGAAAAGCAATATACATGGGTCATTTAAAGTTTTTGCCTATGGATCACTCTTATAGAAGATTAAAAAATGCATTCAATGGCTCACAATAATTTTATATTGCTTCAAAACCTTTATCCCATGATGTGTATTTTGAGAGGGTGAAAAACCTTGATGTGACATTGGGAAAGACACATAAATCTGGTAATGATAGACATATTTTGAAGAAAATGTCAATATTTTTTGAGCTACTATATTAAAGATATCATGAAGTGAAACATAATCTTGACGTCATGCACATAGAGAAGAATATCTGTAATAGTTTGATCGGAACATTATTAAATATTAAAGGAAATACTAAAGATGAGTTTAATGCAAGATTAGACTTACTATCAATGGGAATATGTTTGGAGTTAGATCCTACTCCTAATGGAAGATGAACATTTCTTCCCAAAACTTGTCATACATTATCCAAGAAAGATAAAATTAGATTTTGTTAGTATATTCATGATATCAAAGCTTCTAAATATTATTCTTCAAATGTAAATTTTTTGTCTCTTTAAAGGATTTGAAGTTGATAGGTATGAAATCTCATGATTATCAAATCATGATGCAACAACTTCTATGAGTTGCATTGCATGGAATATTGCCCATCCATGTTAGAAAGACTATAATGAAGATGTGTTATTTTTTCAATTCAATTTGTAAGAAGGTGATTGATGTGAATGTTTTGAACATTTTGGAAAAGGATGAAATTTCAATACTTTTTCAATTGGAAATGTATTTTCCTTCTTATTTTTTTGATATAATGGTGCATTTAATGGTTTATCTGGTTTGAGAAATAAAGCTTTGTGAACCTGTATATCTTCATTGGATGTATCCTTTTGAAAGGTATATGAAAATATTGAAGGGGTATGTTAAGAATCCATATCGACCTGAATCCTACATTATTCAAAAGTATATTTCCTAGGATATTTCATAGTTTTTTATGAGCTACTTAGCTATGGAGGAGCACATAGGTTTGCCTCTATCTATTCTTGAATGAGTTAATAATGAGGGAAAGGGGATTCATGGCTTGAAAGTCAAATCGTTGCCAGCTGAACAGATGAATAAGGTACAATTATACATCTTTAATAACATAGTTGATGCTAAACCATATATCACATTTTATATTAATGAGTTGAAACAATGTCATCCAAAGAAGAAAGAAATGTGGATTTTGAATGAGAAATTTTTTTTTTCTATGGTTTAAAAAGACCTTGCTTGGTAGATCAGATGTATTAGAGACATTAAGATGGTTAGTGGGTGGTCCAAATTTAAATATGATAACATGGTCTAGGTATGACATTAATGGCTATACACTTCATTTGAAAGCTCAGTACAACAGGGGTGTAGTTTAGAATAGTGGTGTATTGGTTTTTGTAGAAGCAATGCATTTTTCAAGTTCTAAAGACAAAAGCCCAATTTCTGCATCAAATGCATATTATGGAGTCATTGAAGAAATATGGGAGGTTGATTACTTTAAAATTAAATTTCCTATTTTTAATTGAAAATGGTTTATCAGTAACAATAATGTTAGACACGATGAATTTGGAATGATAGTTGTTAATATTAATATATTGGAAGACACATAAGATTATTTTATAATGTAAACACATGAAAAATAGATTTTCTATGTTGTTGATCAATCAGATATATAGTGTTTTATTTTTTTACAAGAAAAAAAAATATTTTGGTGAGGATTAACTTGATGAATATGTTGATATATGTGAGATCCCTACTTCCATGGAAATATTAGAAAAAAATAATGATGAGCATGTTGAATACATGGTTTGTTCCATAAGGAATGATCATGATGAAGGAATTTGGGGAAACAATCCATTTTTACATTCCTAATATTTCAGGTAACATATGTTTATTTATTGATTACATTTATTAATTTCATAAAATGTCAGATATTGTAATTTTTTTGTTTACTAAAACGCATATTAAAAAAAATAAGTATAAATTTTTGTTTATTTTAATTTTTTTAGTTTAGTTTATCATGCTTACCATTACGTAACTTATATATCTATTGATTTTGTTGAATGGAAATTAATTTACCATGTTTACCATGTTTACCATAGTTTACCATAATTTACCTTTACATAACTTATATATTTATTTATTTTGTTGAATGATAATTACACTATCATGTTTACCATTTTTACCATTGTTTAACATGCTTACCATATTTACCATGTTTACTATTATGTAACATAGTTTGGTTTTTCATTTTTTGTTCACATTAGTATTTTAATATCTGAATTTATATATTTGTGAACTAATGTTTGCTTTTTTGATTTTAAGGATAATGGCAAATCAATAAATTTATCAACCACATGATTCTGGAGATGAGAATCATGATCATACCTCTAGGGAGGAACATTCAAATGCTCTTAAAGTTCCACAATCTTCCTCATGTGATCCCATAACAATAAAGAAGTGTTCAAGAGTTGGTAAACGTGGCTGCACACATTTACCAAAATTATCACTTGCCTGTAGCCAGGACCAAAGGATACTCATTGAGTTTTATGACAATGATATTTCTATAGGTCCAAATGAAAAAGATTTTAAGAGTTTTGTATCAACTTAGGGTAAAAGAAAAGGAATAATTTTGTATGATGATCAGAGAAGTGTGGATAAAGAAATAATATATTAGTTATGAGAGACAATTTTGGTAAGATATTTTTCTATTTTTTGACTAATCTTTAAATATTTATAGTATAATATGTTTTACCTATTCTTTATCAAATGACATTTGATATTCCTAACAATGGAGGAGTCAGGAGGAAATTTTTTATCGATGGATTCTAGGAGATGGAGGGATTTCAAATAAACCCTCACATTTGATTTCATTTTTGGTTATAGGAAACATGACATTCCATGTCATATATACCCTTTCATAGATGAAGACACATGGAAACAATTTGTTGACAGTAAAAGAAAAGATTCATTTTTGGTAAGGGAAATGTAAAATTTTATAATTTTTCTTATATAAATGATCTTATTAATGTTTTGTTAATGATTTCTTATTCTTAATTTACAGAAAAAAGGGAATCTCATCAGAATATCCAATATAAAAATGTATACCCTCATAGTTTATCTTAGGGAGGGTATAGTTTATTGTAAGAACAAATGATGGCGGAGAAATTACAAAAACTTAGAGTTGAGTCTTCAAGCTCTGGAGAGGTTTCCCCTCCATCCCCTACATCTAGACATGAAAAATGGAAGAGAGATCAGATGAGTAGAAAGGGGAAATATCTTTCAGAGGAATCAATAATCATAGATGAGAGGATTGTAAGATATTTATTTTATTTATTTAAGTTAATTATATTCTTTATATAATTTGAATCATTATAGAAATCTTCAATTAATTAATATAGGATTATCTTGAGGAGAAGAGCATATAGGGGGTATTTACAGCTACTGGAAGGAAAGATATTTTATCTGCAACATTGGGAAAGCCCGAACACCCCAGTCGTGTATGAGGATACCTAACGGTTGTATCGGTAGGAAAAGATGCAAAAATAATTTTAGACTGCAACTCCCATGCCTCAACCTCCACCGACAGACCCCATTATTTATCCTCCACTTCCACCAGCATCTCCCACTCACCCACCTCCAGAACCCATTATTTATCCTCTACCTCAGCCCACAGACCCCATTTTTTATCCTACTCCTCCGCTACAACTTCCTAATTATTGTGAGTTGTATGTTGATGATCCTCACGATCATATAGTTGCTTATGGGCTGGTATATTGTATTTGATATATAGTTCAACATCAACAGTTAGGGGTAGAGCATCATAGGGTCACTATACATGATATTATAGATAGATCAGCTTGAGTACTATTACCTACAGATGAGGTGATGATAGTTGGACACACTATCAGTCACTTTTTAGTTTGTCCATCCAGACTTCTGTGACTCATTACCATAGAGGTATGTATGTTATATCTTTTTATTTTTTATTTTTTGAACATTTGAAAACTAATATATTTTTATATTTATTTACAAGAATACTTTAAAGGTAATAAAATACTGTATAGACAACAAAAAAAAAAATGGGTATGACATCAGATACAGATTCTAGTAGTCTTGACAGATTTTCAAGATATTCAAATTTGTTGGCGGGTCATTATTTGTTTCCAATGGAAGCTCATGTTTGTGGATGTACAATAAATGTGAGGATTTTAAAAAATGATATCATGAATCTTGTTACTAGAGATAAGTTGGGAATCAATGTGGTGTGGATTTTTCCATGTAAGTCTTAACACCTTTCCCTTCGTTATATTTATTAAAAATATATAATTATGTCTGTTTTGTATTAGGTATCTTTGTAAAATTTGTGAGAAGAATGAGTGGACAAATGTATATGTATTCAAGGACCTGAATTTGATTTCCCCTAAAGCACATGCATTGGATGAGGAACAAAGAACACTTTATATTGCTAGAAAATTTGAACAAAATATAATCATGTAGTGTTGGATGATGACTTTTTGTGAGAGGTATGAAACATATATCTGGAAAAGTGTTCATTATCTTTTTACATAAAAAACCACTAACCTTAAATTTTCTTTTATATCAGTGATCATTGGATTTTAGGTATTTTTTTCCAAGAGAGAAAACACTTTATTAGATATGCTCTGTCCATGGAGATGTGGGGGGAAGTTTTAAGAATATATTGGAAAAGTAAGTTTCAATTTATTAATAGTTGTTTATATTATAATGAATTTTAAATTTATCCCATTCATATTATTTTCTAAGAGGGGATCGGCATATTTTTTGAAAAAACACAAAGAAAAAGAGTGCCAAGATCGAATATGTAAAAGTAAAGGTAAATATCCATTTATAATTTTTACTTTTCGATGTATTACATAAAAATGATATTTTCAATTGCCACTCATTTATATTTTTTTTTCATGAACAACAAGATGTCATCTAATGAAGATATTATATGTTAATATTTATTTATGAAATAATTACAACTGGAACACTTGTGAAGTCTGACCTCGTAACATTTCTTTATAAACTTTGCCATAATATTTTATTTGATTTATTCATTATACATGTTAACTACTTTCCTTTTAATTTATATCTATTTGATGACCCTAAACTTTATAGTACTCAAGATTTCAAACACTTACAAGTGGAATGGTCAAATTATTTTACAGGTTTTATTGGATTTTAGTTTATTTGTAGCGTAAAATGTAATTTTGAATATTGTAATTATAATTGTATATTTGGTATTTTTTTTGGTTGGATTTAGGTTTATTTAGTTTACATTATAAGTTTTAAATGTTATATATGTGAATGTTTTATTTTTCTCTACTTCTTCTTGTTTTGGTGTAGTTATGATGTTTTTATGGTATGGATTTTGGTTTGGTTTTGGTCTGTTTTTGGTCTAGTTTCTAATCGTTTCATAATTTGGCAGAGCATAGGAATGGTTTCGTGGGGGTGGGGGGTGTACAGGGGGGGATATCCAAGGGGTAGGGGGTGTCCAGGGAGTGGTGGGTGTCTAGGGGGTGGTGAGATGTCCATGGGGGGTGGGGTGGTGTCTAGAGGGTGGGAGGGTGTCCAAGGAGGTATGGGGTGGGAGGGTGTCCAGGGGGTGGGGGGGGAGTGTCGAGTTGGGTGTGGGGGGGTGGGGGGGGGGGGCTGTCTAGGGGTGTGGAGGAGAGGGGTGTCCAGGGGGGTGGGGGGGTGTCCAGGGGGTGGGGGTGGGGGTGTTCAGTGGGGTGGGTGGGTGTCTTATGGGGTGGGGTGGTGGGCTATCCAGAGGGTGGTGGGGCTGTCTAGGGGGGTGGGGGGTGTTTAGGGTGTGGGTGGGTTTCCAGGGGGGTAGGGGGGCTTCCCAGTGGGGTGGGGTGGTGTCTCAGGGGTGGGGGAGCTGTCCAGGGGGTGGGGGCTTTCCAGGGGTGGGGTGGTGTTTAGGGGGTGGGGGGATATCCAAAGGAGTGGGAGGGAGGTCCAGGGGGTGGGTGGGTGGGGGGGGGGGTTTCTAGGGGGTGGGGGGGGGTGTCCAGGGGGTGGGGTGGGGGGGTATCCCATGGGTGGGAGGGTGTATGGGGAGGATGTCCAGGGGGGTAGGGGGTGTCCAGGGGGGGTCAGGGGTGTCCGGGGGGTGGGGGGGGGTGTCCAGGGGGTGGGGGGGTGTCTAGGGGGTGGGTGGGTGGGGGGCTGTCCAAAGGAGGGGGATATCTAGGAGGGTGGGGTTGGGGAGGGGGTGTCTAGGGGGGTGGGCGGGTGCCCGAGGGGGGGGGGGTGTCCAGTGGGGTGGGGTGGTGTCCATGGGGTGGGAGGGTGTTCAGGGGGGTGGGGTGGGGGTTGTCCAGGGGGTGGGAGGGTGTCCAGTTGGGTAGGGGGAGTCCAGGGGGTGGGGGGGCTATTCAAGGGGCAAAGGGGTGTCCAGGGTGGGTGGGGGGTGCCCATTGGGTGGGGGGGGGGGGGGGCTATCCATGGGGTGGGGGTGTCCAGGGGGGTGGGGGGATGTCCGGGGGGGGGGGGGGTTGTCCAAGGGGGTAGGGGGTGTCCAGGGGGGTGGGTGGGAGGGTATCCAAGTGGGTAAGGGGTGAGAGGGTGTCCAAGAGGGTGGGGGAGGGGCTGTCTAGTGGGGTGGTGTCTAGGGCGTGGGGTGGGGTGGGGGGTGTCCAGGGGGGTGGGGGGTGTCCAGGGGGTGGGGGGAGGGGATATCCAGGGGGTGGGGGGCTGTCCAGTTGGGTGGGGTGGTGTCTAGAGGGTGGGGGACTGTCCAGAGGGTGGGGGGCTATATAGGGGGTGTGTGGGTGGGGGGGGGGGTCCTGGGGGGTGGGGGGAGGGGCTATCTAGGGGGTGGGGGGGGGAGGGGGGTGTTAGGGGGGGCTGTCCAAGGGGGTGGGGGTGGGGGTTTCTAGGGGGTGGGATGGTGTCTAGGGGGGTGGGGGTGGGGGGGGCTGTTCAGGGGGGGGGGGGGGTGGCTGTCCATGGGGGTAGGAATTGTCCAAGGGGTTTTAGGTTTTTTAGTTGACATTGTATGTTTTGAATGTTATGCATGTGAATGTTTAATTTTGATTTGGTTCTTATTTTGGTCTAGTTCTGATTTTTTCTGGTATGTATTCTAGTATAGTTTTTGTCTATTTTCTGCTTGTTTTAGGTCTTCTTTGGAAGAGAATAGTAATGGTTGAATAGTTTTATTAATTTTTTTTATTTTTATGTTTGTTGTTTTATAATTGATGTAATAAATGTATGGGAATGGTTTTTTTATGTTGGTTATTTAATAAATGATGTAGTATATCTATTATCATGTTGGTTTTTCTTTAACCGATGTGAAAAAATGCTTGGGAGATTGGTTTATCGCTTCAGTTATTTTTATAACTGACATAAAATACCTGTTTTTCACGTTAGGTTTTTAATAAATGACATGAAAAATGCTTCGGAGGTGCAATTTATTACATCGATTATGTAATAACCAACGTAATAAACTATATAACACATTGGTTATTTAAAAACCGACCTAATAAATCATGACTCTAAAGCATTTTCCACGTTGGTTTTTTAGGAACCGACGTGAAAAACATTTCAGATTTATGTTTTTTACATCATTTTTAAAATAACCGATATAAAAAACAATATTTATAACATCTCCTGTAATAAATTTAGCTAAAAACTGGAGTAAAAAATAAAAAATAACTGACATAAAAAATGTTTTCTACACTAGTGGCACCATTGTGCCGTTAGTTGGTGCCTACCAACTTTGTGAAAATCCACCCAATTTATTTAATTTAATTATTTTTCATAATTGTTTCAGCCCTAATTATCATAAATTAAATTGTTTAATTTGTTGAAATGTGGTTGGAAACCCCTTTGGGTGCGCCGATGTGGCCAGTATAAATTTCGTTAGCCCGAGAATTTAATTTAATTAACTGCATGTGTTGTAAAACCTATTTTTGTGTGTGTTTAATTTGAATAATTAATTTAGATCAATTATGAACCTTGTATTGTTGGATCTTTGGTAGTTTTTTTATACTGATTTATTTAATTATTAAAGAGTGCATTTATCTACTTGTGCTGATATGGTATCTTGCCTTGTTAAGTTCTTATACTGTAAAATTAAATTAATACCTTGTGTTACACGGGTTTATCAGTTTAGTTTTCAAACTGCAATTACATAAGCATGCTATGTCATATCTTCTACTGTGAAACTTTAATTAAATTCAGGGCGGGGAAAGAAGATGGTTCCCGTATTAAGGGCCACACTTAGACCCTTTGTTCCTGACTGGTTACCACTGCGCGTTGGGGGGAGGTGTCTTTGGCCCTGCTTGACCGAGACTTCCCCATACTTTCTAATACTTATGATTGGAACTGGTTCCAAAAAGGCCCATTGAGGACAAATCCATTGGCAATGTGACTAATCTAGCCTTGGATGATGCTCGACCCCTTTTTACGAGATCAGAACATACTCATGGTAAATCCATGCCTCAAGCGGTACTTGGTATTTCGAAATATTAACTTGGGCATGATCAGTGGTATTGGATAATTTGAAGGATATTCTATAAAGATACCTTTTGGATGGGATTGGACTCCAACTCTCAACTTGAATCTTAATAATGATGCACTGAAGGTTTATATTAATGCCGCTGTTAGTCTCTTGAGATTTGTGATATTTTCTGGTATATTGAAGCGCACCTGGTTAACACATGACTTAGACCCCAAGTTAAAGAAAAATCTTGGGGGTATGCCTCTTCTTTGTTTTACCTTACTCTTCTAGGATTTATATATATGAATATGTGTATTCTGCTTACAGGTACTCCTTTCAGAGCTCCATCTTAGGGCGAAGAAGGTGATTAGGGACGGGTGTCGCTGGGAAACCCGAGATGAGTTATTTATTTCATTGCACTTAATTAATTATCTACAATTGTTATATAATGGAACACTACATTTTATTATTGCATGAAATGGAAAGGTTTAGACACCGTGGGTGTCAGCCTTCTGGGATTTTATCTCACACCCTTCTTGGGTGTTGTTGACATCCGGGTAGATTACATGCTTATAGTTATTGACAAAGGGAAGCATGCTGCTTCCAATGCTTGATTGTTTCCTGCTACTTAAGATGGAGATTGGGACAGAGGACCGACCTTTACTCATGATGAAATTGTTGCTTTGTGTCTTTTCTTTTAGTTGACATTATTTTTGAGTTTTTTTCCATACTTTTAGTTTAGTCAACATCATTTCATGACATCATTTTGTGAGATTCCACACTTGATTATTATTCAGCTTGATTCTTTATATTTCTTTTTCTATAGTTTAATCATTTATATGCTTTTGTTATTTATTATTTATTTGCTGTTACTTCTGATGTGATGTTACCTATTACCTATGAGGGCATAGTCTCCCCCATGGACACAAAAAAGGCCCTCACTGCTAGTCAGAAGCCTCTAGCATTTGGGGATATGCGCTTGAGGTTATGTGGCCAACCCAGCTTGGAGAACCCTTCAGGTGGCTTCCAGGATGGGGACGCTACAAAGTGGTATCATAGAGATTGATTTTTCCTTTTTTCTTACTATTTGGGTTAGACAGAAGACTAGGATATAGGGGTTTGGAATATACCCTGTGCTTGGACGTAGCTAACCCATGTACAGGGGAAACCCAAATTTCTGGGTTGGGATTGCAGTTATTGATTATGCCAGTTATTTGATATGATTTCACCGTTGGGTCAGTCACTTGTTTTGAATTGTTATTTGAGTTGGTATTGTTGATATAATGGGTTTTTACCATTGCAACTCGATGATACAAGGGCAATACATTATATGCATCATATTAGGCACCATAGGATTAAAATTCCATGCATATTGCCATTCCATATCTACTTTCAGCATGCATTTTCCTATTTTCATGTGAGTACTGTTGTGCCTAGTGGTAAATTTTTTGGAATGATGGTTTGTTAAATATAAAGTTGTGGTAGTCTATTAGATGTTAACCCAACTTAACCTAAAAATGGATAGTAGACCTTGTTTAGTAATCCTTTTATGTTGTCTCTTCCATATCGAAACCCAGCTCTTGAAGCGGGTTATCTGTTGTGTAGTGCTCAGAGTTAAGCTATGAACCTAACCTCTTTCGCACCTTACTTGGTTTTCTCATCTTCTTTACTCTTGTATAAAGGTGTGTATTTGGATGTTGTAGACCAATTCCACCACAACGTCTTCGTGTCATGCATCAGGAGAGTGGCAATGAGAACATTCCAAAGATAGTGGGTCCCAAACTACCAGTGGTACCTCTTGTAGTGACTCCTGTGGTACTACCTCCTGCTAACCTTTCGAGGGACCCTAATGCTCAGTTTAGGGATAATCTCCTCATGTTTATCTAGTCAGTTCAGAGTATCCCCAGACCTACCCCATCCATGGAAAACCTCACATGGGACTTTCTGCAGCATCACCCTCCCATCTTCTAAAGGAGTGGCGACCCTCATGCTGTAGAGTCATATATAGAATCCATGAGGTCTATCTTCGACCACCTCGAGACACTTCCAGAGAAAAGGGTTAAACTGGCAGTCTACATGCTTTGTGACTCTTCCAATTGATGGTGGGATGTTGTTTCTCAGGATGAGAAGACTAGTGACATGGTTTGGGCTGACTTCCAAGTAGCTTTCTATGATCACTTTTTCCCGCAGACTCTGAGATATGATCATGCATGGGAGTTCCTAAATCTTCAATAGGGCTCTATGACTGTTTTAGAGTATTCTACTCATTTCATAGAACTTCATCATTTTTCCTCATCACTGACTGGCGATGCGCAGACTACTGCAAGATGTTTTTAGGATGAACTTGAGTATACTATCCACTCGCAGGTGAACGTCTTCTGTTTGACCATTATCACAGAGATCGTAAATCAGGCTCTAATTTTGGAGTAAAATTTTAGGGAAGCTAAACCAGTGAGCCAGGGTGGTTTAGTTCCGAGTTAGGGTGATGTATCTTTTGGAAGTAAGAAATGTCATTTTGAAAGTCCACATGGGGGAAATCCTAGACAGAAAACACGTTTAGAGGGCCCTGTCACATGTTATCAGTGTGGTAGAGATAGTCACAAGAAGACATAGTGCACGAGAGGCTCGAAGGAGTGCTGAGCTTACGGCAAGATGGGTCACCTTCAGTGTTTCTGCCATTCCTTCTCTTTAGCATCCAGTGGTAGTGGATCCGCACCTGCACCTCTTTCAGATATGGGATCTATGACTCCATAGTAGGCTGAAAGTTCTTTTTTCCACCAGTCGATCAGGTCGAGTTAATGGTGGAGGTCGTGGTCGAGGAAATCAAATTCTAGATTACCAGCATCAGCAGAGTGGACCTGATCAGGCCAACCAGGAAGTGTATCAGGGCCATGGTTTAGGTATCATGTACACAGTACAATCAGCACCAGTGGAATAGAGTGCAGTACCATCTATAGTTATAAGCACTATTCTAGTATCCTCTACTTTAGTTTCTGCACTTTTTGATATCGACACATCACAATACTTTTTATCTACTGCTGCTGTTGAATGTTTTGGTTTTTACAATTGAGTACCTTTACGATGTCATGTGTCTCGATACTCTTCTTGGGGTTAGAACAGAGGGAATATTCCAGTGCCAAGAGTTCCCCTTGAGATAGGTGGGTACCATTTCATTTGGAATTTCTATATCCTCAATATGTATGGCATCGAAGTCATTCTTGGTATGAACTAGCTTTCTTCTTATCATGATCAATTGGATTTCTATCGCCTTCGGTTGTCCTTTACATCCCATAAGGATGACTCATATCTACACAAAGGAGAATGGGATATGCAGGAAGATTGAGCTAAGTCTAAATATGCAGGGTTGGGTAGAGTGACATATCAGTTAGAAAGTCTCTTCATGAGTTATTAGGGAACACAGGTAGTTGAATTCCCTCCAGTGGTGGATCTTTTCAGGGATGTCTTCCCTAATGATTTCTATAGCTTACCTTTTATGAGGGACATGGAGTTCACTATCGAGCTTGTTTTAGGTGCAACACCAGTGTCTATTCCCCATTATAGGATGACACTAACAGAGCTACATGAAATCAAAAACCAGCTCGAAGACCTCGAGGATAAGGGTTTCATCAGACCTATCACATCTCAGTGGAGTTCACTTGTCCTTTTTTCCAAGAAGGAAGATGGTACCCACATGTTATGTGTTGATTATCATTGACTCAACCATATCATAGTAAAGAATCGATATCCATTTCCACGTATAGATGATCTCTTCGACCAGCTCCAGGGAGAAACTGTTTTCTCCAAGATTGATCTGAGGTCGGGATATCACCAGGTGAATGTGCGACCATCTGACATACCACATACGGAATTACGAAGTAGGTATGACTTGTATGGGTATCTGGTTATTCCATTAGGCCTCACGAATGCACCGATAGTCTTCATGGCTTTGATGAACTGGGTTTTTCACCCATATCTTGATTCCTTTGTGGTAGTCTTAGTGGATAATATCTTAGTGTATTCGCATTCTAGGCATGACCATGATACCCATCTTGAGATTGTGCTAAGTATACTGAGAGAGAACCAGCTATACACTAACCTTAGAAAATTCCACTTTTGGATTGATAAAGTACACTACTTGGGTCATATTATATCTGAACAGAAGTATCAGTTGATCCAGAAAAGGTTAGATCCATAGTTTCATGGGAGCAGCCCAAGAGTGTCTTCGACATCGACAGTTTCTAGGGGCTTGTTGGATATTATAGATATTTTATCCAGGATTTATCCTGGTTAGAAGTGCCTCTTATGGACCTAACTAAGAAAGGTGTACATTTCATCTGGTCAGAAGCTTGTGAAAGGTCTTTTCAGGAGTTGAAGTGAAGAATAACCTCAACCCCAATCCTGATTATACCTAAACTAGGTAAAAGCTATACTGTTTATTTTGATGCTTCAGGAATTGGAATGGGTGCTATTTTTATGTAGGGTGATCGAGTCATGGCTTATGGATCCTACCAACTGAGACATCATGAGCAGAACTATCCTACAAAAAACCTTGAGTTGGTAATTGTGGTTTATGCTCTATGCTATTGGAGACACTACTTGTTGGGTGAAAGATTTGTTGTTTACATAGATTATAAAATATTAAAATACATCTCCACTCAACGATACTTGAACTTAAGGCAGTGCAGGTGGGTCGAATACTTGCAATCATTTGACTTTGAGCTTGATTATACCCCCAGTAAGGGTAATGACATGGAATATTCTTTAAGCTACAAGACACAATCACAAGCCGTTCAGGTATCTAGAAGTGAGTGGAAGATACTGGATTTTTTTTTCAGAGATGCATCTGGAGGTTTATGAATAGTGCAGGTAACTAGTTCTAGCATCTCTTACAATGAAATACTCTCTTCTAGATCATGTTTGCAGGAAACAGTTGACTGATCCTGAGGGGATCGTTTTGAGGGAAATCATTACAGGAGATAACCCACCTCCTAGTTGTCTTGCTGAGGGAAGTGAAGCTCTCCTTTACCATGGCCATGTATGGGTACCTTGAGGTATACGAGAAGAGCTCATGAAAGAATCTCACACCTATGTTTTGGAAGTTCATCCTGGACTGACCAAGATGTACCGAGACATGTGTCGACAATACTTGTGGCCTAGTATGAAAAATCAAATATCGGGTTTCATCACTCGGTGCTCCACATGCCAACATGTGAAGGCAGAGCACCAGCAACCTGCTGGACTCATACAGCCTCTATCCATTCTTGAATGGGAATGGAATGAAATCACCATGGATTTCATTACAGGATTTCCAAGATCTCCTCAAGGAAACAATGCATTATGTGTGATTTTCAATTGGTTGTACAATGTATCACAATTCTTACCTATCTAGGATAACTTTACAATTAATGAGTTGGGAAGACTGTATATCCAAGAGATAGTTTGACTTCATGGAATACCTCATTCTATTGTCTCAGATAGAGGTGCCCGCTTTACTTCATGGTTCTGGCAAGGGTTGCAAAATTAACTGGGTTCATAGGTACTTCTGAGTACTACATATCACCCTCAGACCGATGTGAAGTTAGAGAGAACTATATGAGTGTTAGAGGATTTGTTATAGGCCAGTATCCTTGATTTTTGAGGTTCTTTAGAGAATTATATACCTCTTGTTGAGTTTACCTATAATAACAGCTTCCAATAGAAAATTCAAATGGATCTATATTAGGAACTCTATGGTAGACCATGCCGTTCACCTTTATACTGGCTCGAAGTAAGTGAGGCAGCTCTGTTGGGTCCTCATATCATTTAGGAGACTTTTTAGAAAGTCTAGCTGATTCAGAAGTGTATGACTATAGCTCAGTCTAGAAAAAAGTCTTAGACTGATTTTTTTTCCACAGACATATGGAGTTTGAGGTGGGACATCGAGTCTTTATGCGTGTTTCTCCGAGGTTGGGTCCCAAGCGGATCAGGAGGCAGGGGAAGTTATCACTGAGATACGTCGGTCCGTTCAAGATAGTGGAGAGATTTGGGCCGATAGCCTATTGGTTACTACTACCTCAGATGTACCATGTCATTCAAGACATCTTCCATGTATCTTAGCTCTGACAATATCATCCAGACCTGTCTCATTCCTTTGACCCCGACGACATCAAGCTTAAAGTAGATGCATCCTTTGAAGAACATTCGATATATATCATCGACCATAGATTAAAAGTCTTCCAAGGTAATTCATTCCCTCTAGTTCAGGTGTTATGGAAATACAGACACGTTTAGGATGAGACCTGGGAGTGAGAGATGGATGTACGTGCGTAGTGGTTAGAACTTTTCTCTAAAGACATTCCACTACCCTTGGAAGGGAAAATTGGGGAAGAGTTATCTTAAGGAGGGGAGGTTTTAATGTCCCAGCCTTAATTAGGTATAGAACATTTTTATTTTTTGTTGTCTAATTTCTTAAAGCGACCTAGGGTGCGTTTCGGCGCACCCCACTGCGGGTCCCAGACAGTTATTTAAATAATTTAAATGACTATAGATGTTTTATAAAAAATGTCATGTCATGCCTTAGCATGGTGTTCGGGATTAAAATAATTAATTATTGATTAAAAATAAATAAGAATAAATTCAAATAAATTTAAAATAAATCAAGAAGGGATAAAAAGATATTTAGAAATAAAATAGAAAGGGGTTATGGAAAAAGTAAAAATAATTAAAATGGGAGATTTTCATTTTTTATTTATTTTTTTCCTTTTTCTTTTCCATCATTTTTATTCTATTTTATTTTTCATTTTATTTTTCATTTTTATTTTCTTTTATTTTTATCCTATTTTTCTTTTCCTTTTCTTTCTTCTTTTCTTTCTCCTCTCTTCCTCTCCTCCTATCCCTCACGTCGCGCCCCTCCCTCTCCCTAGGTGGCGCACCCCCTACTCTCTCTTCAAAAGACTGCCACACCTCTGTTTGTTTTCTAATTTATTCTCCTTTAGGTGAGATGTAAACCTTAGGGCAATTATAACCTTGCAAAATTGGAATCGTAGAGTTTCATTTAGTATCCTGCGCGCAGTTCGTCGCGGAAGGATTTTACCCCATTTTGGGGTTTTTATAAAATCATATGTTTTATTTTGTTTTAGGTCAAATCAAAGCCTATCGCGGAACATAGAATAATCTATAACTATAAGGTATGGATTCTACTCACTTTCCCTCCATTTCTTTGCAATTTATAAAAACGCACCATTGTGCCGTAAGTCGGTGCCTACCGACTTTGTGAAAATTCCCCCAATTTCTTTAATTTAATAGTTTCTACTAATTACTTCCGCCCTAATTATCATAAATTAAAATGTTTAATTTGTTGAAATGTGGTTGGAAACCCCTTTGGGAACACTGACATGGCCGGTATAAATTTCGTTATCCCGAACATTTAATTTAATTAGCAGCATGTGTTGCACAACCTATTTTTTTGTAGTGTTTAATTTGAATAATTAATTTATATTAATTATGAAAATTGTATTATTGGAAATTTTGCAGTTTTTGTACTGATTTATTTAATTATTAAAGAGTGAATTTAATATTCTTATGCTGATATGGTATCTTGCCTTGTTAAGTTCTTACGCTGTAAGATTATATTAATACCTTGTGTTGCACGAGTGTATCGACTTAGTTTTCAAATTGGAATTACATATGCATGATATTTCATATCTACTATTTTGAAGCTTTAATTAAATTCAGGGTGGGGAAAGATGGTAGGTCCCATATTAAGGGCCACGCTTAGACCCTCTATTCTTGACTGCCTACCACTACGCGTCTGGGGGCAGTGTCTTTGGATTTTCTAGATCGAGACTTCCCCAGGATTTCTAATACTTATGAGTGAAACTAGTTCTAAAAGGGATAATTTAGGATGGATCTATTGGAAATATGGATAAGTCATCCTCATATGATACTGGACCCCTTTTTGCGAGATTAGAACAGACTCATGGTAAATCCATGGCTCGATCGATACTTGGTCTTTTGAAAGATTTCCTTGGACATACTCGGTGGTATTGGATAATTTGAAGGATGTTCCATAGAAATACCTTTGAGATGGGCTCAGAATACAACTCTAAACTTGAACCTTAATAATGATGCACTGAAGGTTTATATTAATGCCACTGTTAGTCTCTTGAGATTTGGGATATTTTATGGTATGTTGAAGCACACTTGGTTGGCACATGACTTAGACCCCAAGTTAAAGAAAAAGCTTGGGGGTATGCCTCTTCTTTGTTTTACCTTACTCTTCCAGGATTTATATATATGCACTTGTGTATTCTTCTTATAGGTACTCCTTTTAGACTTCCAGCTTAGGCCAAAGCAGGTGATTACGGATGGGTGCCGTTGGGAACTCGGGCCAAGTTATTTATTTCATTGCACTTAATTAATTATCTACAATTGTTATATAATGACACACTAAATTTTATTATTGTACAAAATGGAAAGGTTTAGACACTGTGGGTGATGGTCTACTTGGATTTTATCACACATCCTGCTCGGGCATCGTTGACACCCAAGTAGATTACATGCTTGTAGGTATTGATAAAGGGAAGCATGCTGCTTCTGATGCTAGATTGTTTCTTGCTGCTTAGGATGGAGACTAGGGAAGAGGAACAAGCCTTGATCATGATGCAGTTGTTTCTTTATGCCTTTCATTTTAGTTGACAATATGATTGAGTTTCTATTTTCCATACTTTCAGTTTAGACAGACATCATGGCATGACATCGTTTTGTGAGCTTCCACACTTGATTATTATTCAGTCAAATTATTTATATTTCTTCTACTGTAGTTTATTCATTTATATGCTTCCACTATTTATTATTTATTTTATATTACTTCTGCTGTGATATTACCTATTACCTATGTGGGCATATTCTGCTCTATAGACACTTGCTGCTAGTCGGCAGCCTCAGGCATTCAGGGATATGTGCTTGAGGTTATGTGGCCAACCTGTCTTGGGTCACCCTTTGGGTGGCTTCCATGATGGGGATGCTACATCCATATTTAAGAAATGAAGTGGAGATAGATCGAAGCACAAACAAAGGATGATATTATACTTCTAAATTATAAATAAAGCAAGTAAGTTTATTTTCTAAAATTATTATCTAGATAGTAAAATAATCAATCAACTCTAGGAAATGTATTTTAGAATAAAAACATCATCTATTTACTTTTTTGTTTGAGAAATCAATGGTATTTTAACCAATCACACATTTACAATTTTATGATGGTGAACATTCTGATGACCATGTTCTCTCTCACTCTCCATCAGAAATTAATCACTATATTTATCTTCCATTTCTATATTTTCATGAATGTATTCTTATTCGTAATCCTAGTTTTGCGGTGACCTTCACATTTCTATTTTCCTCTCATTAAGGGTATACTTTATTAACCCTATTTACAAAGTGCGTTTCCCATAATGGAATTTTTAAGTACCGAACTTTGATTTTCAAAGTGTAATTTTAAATTGTGAAGATGCAATTTGTTGAAGGAGGGAAGAATATAACACCCTAATATTTTATGGTACATACCTTCTTAAATAAACTCAATTTACTCTATATCTTATGTTTCATTCGACACCAAGCTTAAACAAACTGTTATATACTATTAAATACTAACATGATTGTTAGAATAGTAATGTGGCCATTAGAATAATATCCTCACCTATGAAAGTATAAATAAAGTTTAGTTATATTATAAATGAAAATATGATATATTTATATCATGGAATAAGTAAATAAATGTTTTAAAAATGATAAATTAAGTGTTGGTATTTTTGTGAAATGTAAATGTTTATTTACAATTTTATAATTAATATAACGATTTAAAAGATAATTTATTTTCATAAAATAGATTCATAAATTAATATTTTGTTATTTTATGATTATAAGATAATTTTATGAGACCTTAATTAATTTTTAAAAGTGTCATAAAATTAGTTATAACATTAAAATCAATATTTTTTCGAATAAATGATGATTTTAATTTAAAATTAGATTTATAATAATTATAAAATTATTTTCCTAAAATTATGTAAATTTTTGAAATCATAATGTTGAACTTTTACAAGGGTTATTTTCTGGTAATTTTCTAAAATACTTCAATTTACTGATGAATAGTAAAAATACAGTTTTCACATAACCGGTGTAACTTAAATTACATCATTCATGATGTATTTGTGACATAATTATTTCTATAACTTCAAGTTAAGATATTATATATTTAATTTAAAAAATTATTCATTAAAATACAATAAACTCAATTTAAAAACCTAAAAATTATTTTCTAAAACATAAAGACTAAAGTGATTCTTTAAAATAACAATTTTATTTTTTCCACATTCCCTTTTAATAAACTAATGAATTCAAATTATAAAGGTGTTTAAAGTCTTAAAACCATTATATTATATTAATATATGGTTTATATTTTCAAAAATTAACTATCACAAGTCTCACCTTTGATATAATATTTTATTTAATATTTTATTCTAAAATACCCCTCCCCTCAAGTATAAATAACCCTTGTCCCTTCTATTGGAAAAACACTCACACCACCCATTCCAAAGCCAAAGTTCTGACCAAATATTCTCTATTAAGCCTCTTAGAAACCATAGGAATGTCTTGGAGTAATCCAAATCCAAAAATCAAAGGAGTTATAGTGTCATACAAGAGAAGCCACACTAAAGAAAGAGTAAGTCTCCATTAACTCTTTTTTTCTTTTTCTTTATTTTCCCAATTCCTTTTAAAACCATATAATATAAAATTATTTATATATAAATTAACATTATATTAATGATTTTAACCTATAGAAATTATTACACATATGACATATATAAATTTCACACTCCCTTTTCCCACTCTTTTGACAAAGTCTCGTTAAAGGTTAGTTAACCACCTATAGAGATATTTTCAAGACAATTCAAATAACCGCCTTTATGGATGGAAAATATGAATTATATATAATATATAAATATGTAATTACATGTATTATATGCTTCCAAAATTAATTATTGTAACATCCCAAGTAAATAAAGAATATGATATTTTTATATTTATTAATATTTGTGAATTAAATATTAATTTTACTATAAAGCAGATGCTATGTTTGATGGCATACCCGACACACAATAGTGGGTTTCTCTGAAATCTCATGTTGCACACAATGCTGAGTCATACTGATAATAATAATAATAATATAATATTATTTTAAATGGTAGTTAACACCTAGCCATTGTGTTGGTGGGAATGAACATAACTAACTACAATATGATTATACATGTTTTTTAAATGTTTTTAAATTTATCTAATAAATTTTATAGGCTTAAAATAATAATGAATCCGATTTTAAAGCATGGAAAACTCTAATATTTTTAAAAGGTTGTTTTACCACCTTTTGATGGAGAACCCCTTTTAAATATAGTTTTTGTCACTTTCATAGCTTCCATTTGAAAAAATAAAAGTCTTCTTTAGAATTGGGACATCAAAATTTGGGTAAAATTTGGGTTTTTTCTGATAAAGTTCATTTTTCAATGAATAATGAAAAATACTACATTTTAATTCAAAACTACATTTTAATATAATTTATTTATAGGGTTTGATTATATTTTTAATTGGTTTTAAAGAGTAATTAGATTATAGTTTTACCATTTAATACAATTTTGGTCATTATAAGTAATTTCAATTTGAAATTGGATATAAACTAATGTCAATCTTTTGATAGTTATTATTTCTTAAAAACATGCTTTGTGGTTTTGATAACAAGAATTAATTTTAAATTAATTAATGAAACTTCAATGTTTTGAATTTGAAAAAATAGACATCATTTTTATATTCGGAATATCAAATTTATCTTAGGGTTAATTTTTGGTATTTTTCTGAAAACCTTCAATTTTTGATGATTAGTGAAAAATATTGCTTAGTAGTTAAAAACTGACTTTTTCATTTAAATGAAATTTTACAGCTTCTGTGAATTGAATTTAAAAAATCCAACATACATGGTTTTCATCAGTAAGTAAAATTTGGTTCAATAGGATGAAAATATTTTTTGGTGAATAGTAACTTTTGATTTTTATTTATCGCGATTAAAGGTAAATAGGGAAATTCAAGGTAAAAATAAAATTATAATAATGTAAAATTAACTTAAAACTTGTCATAACCTTATTAGATGAGTAATTAATGACCAAGAAAATCCTTGGGTGAGACTTTTGTCCTTTGAAAGCCACTTGGGTAAGATAATGACATTAATAACTATTTATTTAAAGTAAAAATAAAAATATCATAAACATGACTCTTTTTACTAATTTTTTTATATGGGGTTATGTAAGTTATATATTCGAATATAAATATTAATTGGAAATATAAAAGTATTTCCTAAATCATGGTATTTTATTTATAATTTTTATACATTAAATAAATAAATTTAATTATGACACAATAGTGATGAAGTGATTTCTTCATTAATAAAATATTCAAATAAATGATATTATAAATATTAAAATAAATTTATTCTTAAAATTTTTATGCCATCCAAGAATTTTAGTCATAATAATGAATTTTTATCTTTGAATTAATAAAGTTTTTTTTTGAAATTATAAAGTTTTTATATATTTTTTAAAAGTCTTGATATGAATAGTTTATAAATTGACATAAATGAGTTTTTAAAACAATTAATATTTTATTAAATGATAAAATAATCCTAAAAATCTAAGATTCGTCTAAATGACATATATGATTTTAAAAATTTCATTAATGATCCATTTTGGTTGCTTTACATTTTATAGTAAATATATTAACCATATAGTATGAATATATAAGAGGACATGGTAAAATTTAAATAAGTTAACAAAGGGTTAAACAAAAATGATAAGGATTAAAAAATATCAAAAACCTATCCAATTATTACTGGATGATTTTATTTAGACTTATATGCAACTTATATTCTAATTAAATAAGTTTTGGTCCTTTTGAAACAAAAAATCATTTTATAATAAAATAATACTTTCAAACTTTCCTAAAGAGCCCTCCTCCCCCTTATAAAAATCCATCACCTTTAACCCTTACTCACAACTCTCAAGCACCTTGGATCATCCAACATCTACCCAAATAAGCTCCCAATATCACTCTCTTCTACCTAGAAGATTTACCTTAGGAATAAAACACTTCAATAAATCCTTTTGGTTCAAACCAAAGGGAGTTATCCGATTTAAAGGTAACATGTTTCCTCAAGTTCTCTTCTTTTTTCACTCCATATGCTCTTTTTATTATTATTTTACATAAAAACAACAGTATCCTCAATATACTAGGTTGTTTTTATGATAATTATTCTAAATACAATTACACACACCTCCGTCTAATGGGTATAGAACATAGTGTTTCTGTGGATGACGAACTACTGCCTCACGAAATGATGATTGTTCAATCTTCTCCTACCACCTCTTATGGTGTCCATTATGATGGAACTATAATTATATATGATATTTATGATATTTATTTTATCTCTATTATTCTTTAATTATCTTTTATAACATACCATAATGCTTTTCATGTTGTATATATATGATAATTTCATTTGAGGAAGTGCAGACTACCGCCCCCTCAAAGTGATATGACTCATTCATAGCATACATAGAACATATAAAGGATGGTGTTAATGAACTTACATAACGTATATAAAATATGATATTAAACTTGAATAATAATATACCTATGTATAATTTTGTTTTCATTCCTTTTAAAATGAAAAAACTGAAATGGAAATAGCGTTCATGTGTACGTATGACTTACTATCTCCATGAACAGTGCATTTCATTTTCATATATAAAAATGATATGGACGGTTATAAATACATATATATTGGATATATATGATATATAAATCATGAATATTATTCTGGAGATAATGGAATTTCGACCACATGGACAATTTATAATTATAGCAAGTTCATTTTTGACTCAAGTTCCGAACATCGACAAAATGTATGATATGAACTCAAATAATTAAATAATTGTTATATTAAGGTAATAAGTGATATAAAAGAAACAATAAACTTGAAAAATATTCTTAATAAAGTATAAATTAACTTAAGTTTATTATTCATGAAATTAAAGAACAAATGGGTCAAGTC
The DNA here is from genome assembly GCA_963277665.1 of Viscum album. NCBI lineage: Eukaryota > Viridiplantae > Streptophyta > Magnoliopsida > Santalales > Viscaceae > Viscum > Viscum album. Next base: position 144,849,843 of record OY728150.1, read on the forward strand.
AGACATGAGGTAAGGGACTTCGTCTCAATCTCCTTTCATTGAGGCATGTTTTGATAATATACAACTCCTTTTATGTGGTATATAATAAACCCATTTTAATTTTAATTTCATTCAAAGGGAATATTTTTTATATGAAGTTATTTACTTAATGACAAAAGAAATGTTTTTAACGTTTTCGGCAATAATGACCTCTCTGTTGCTGTAATCGTTATTTGGATTCCTCTATATACCTTAATGTTTTTAAAAGGAAAAGAAATCCCTTATTCCCTTTTTGGGTGTTTTGGTATTGAAAATGGTTTTTGAAATAGATTTATTTTTTTCAGTATCTTTAAATTATTTCTTGTGATTGAAAATGAAATGTTATTAGTGAAATGCAATATTTTATGTGTTATGATTTTATAATGGTACTTGGACATTTGACGGATGGTTACGTGATAAACCAAATGACAGGTGGTGTCATGATAAACCTAGATAGGTGGTTACATTATAACCTCCATTGCATTGGATATGGAAGTCGGCCGTATGAGTATTCATTTAGTGATATGTGTGGAAGTTGACTGTATGGTTATTCCATTTAAGTATGTTTATGTCACAAGTTACCTTTATATGTTATGTGTTCTTCCTATGGGTTTTATGGTAACATTTTGGTTACAAAAGGGTAAGCAATGAGATTTTATTTAGTGAAGAGTATTTACTACTTCATAAAGGTAAAAAGTACTACTTATGATAAAGTATTCATGGATTACTTATAGTTTTGAAAAACTAACAGTTTTCCTACTTTGTGTATCCCTTACTGAGCTTTTTATGCTCATCCCAAGTTCTTTTGAAATGTTTTTCACAGGAATTAAAGATGAATAGGGTCAAGGATGGGATCAAAGAAAAGTCATGTTGTCTAAAATAAGGAACTAGACATGACTCTTTTTTTCAAGAGTTTTTATTTGATGAGAAAATGGATACTGAGTAGAAGTGTCTATATGTAATATTCAAGTTATTATGTATATGTTATGACATAATTCTCTAAATCTCTAAACCTAAAAAGATCCTCAATGTGAATTATTAACTTAATTAAAGATTATTTAATGTTTAAGACCGGGTCCATATAGTTGGTATCAAAGGTTGGTTTTGAAATGATACAATATTTACAGATTACCATGTTGATTCTCCTAAGATATTTCTGTGTTCAGAATAGTTTTTCATAGAGGATACAAGGCAGCTATGATGAGATGACATCAGAGGGAAATGACCTTCCAAATCATCATCTTATGATGGTCGAAATCAGAATTGAATAGTTTCTTGTAGTGATGGGTCAATTGACTCAAGTGATAAATGGTGGTCGTATTTATTGATGATATTTTGGTTTATTCCAAAAGTAAAGAGGATAATTAAAGTCATTTAAGGGTTGTATTTCAAACCTTAAAAGAAAAGAAACTGTATGGGAGATTCAGTAAGTGTGAGTTTTGGTTAAAAAAAATTTCATTCTTTAGTCACATTGTTTCAGAAAATGGCATAACCATTGATCCTGATAAAAGAAAAGTTGTTGAAGAATGGCCAAGACCCACAAATATAACTGAGATCCATAGTTTTATTGGTTTGTCAAGTTATTACCAGAGGTTTTTTGAAATTTTTTCACGGTTTTCTAGACCAATGACTAAGTTAACTCGAAAAGGTGTTAAGTTCATTTAGACAGAAGAACGTGATTATTATTTTAATTAATAGAAAATAAGATTGGTTAATGATATAGTTTTGGCACTACCTTACAAAGATGGTGAATTTTTTATCTACTGTGATGCTTCATCGAAAGGACTTAGTTGTTTTATAATGTAGAATGATCAGGTAATTTCTTATGCTTCACGTTAGTTGAAACCTCATGAGTTAAATTACCCTACACATGATTTATAATTATCTACTATTATTTTTTATTTAAAATTTTGGAGGCATCATCTGTATGGAGTAAAATGTTAAATATATATTGGCCAAAAGAGTTTGAAGTATATATTCACTCAGAAAGAATTGAACAAGAGACAAATGATATGGATGGAATTAATCAAGGATTATGATTACACGATCCATTACCATCCAGGAAAGGAAAATAAAATGGAGGATGATTTGATTTGAAAAAGTAATGCTATATTAACCATGTTATGTTTGGAAAAAGATACTCTGATTAACGATTTGATGAAATTTGGAATAGAAGTTGTTGGTGCATGAGATCCCTCTGTTTTGTTTCAAATGTCAGTAAAATCATCTCTATCAAAAATAATTAAGCAAGCACAGAAGGAAGACAATGAGTTGTAGAAAAAGGTAGAGTTGGTTCAGAAGGGTAAGTTACCTGAATTTAAAATTGATAAATATTGTGTTTTGAGATTTGGGAAGAGATTATGCGTGCCTTGTGATTAAAAGTTAAATAAAGATTGGTTATGTGAAGCTCATAGTTCTTCATTTTCAGTTCATCCGGGAAGTACTAAGATGTATAGAGATCTTTGGGAGTATTACTGGTGGGATGGAATGAAAAGAGACATTGATGACTTTACTATGAAGTGTTTGACTTGTCAATAGGTTAAAATAGAGCGGTAGTTACCGAAAGGTATGCTTCAACATTTACCAGTTCCAGAGTGTAAATGGGAAAATATATTCATGGACTTCATTGTGGGATTACTAGACATCTCGAGGTAATAATAAAATCTAGGTTATTGTTGATGAATTGACTAAAACTATTCATTTTATTCCTATTCAAGATACATTGTCTCTAGATCATCTTTCTCGGTTGTATGTTAAAGAGATAGTTAGGTTTCATGGAGTTACCCTCTCCATTGTATTTGATCGTGATCCCAGGTTTAATTATAACTTTTGGAAAGGCCTTCAGAATTTGTTGGGTACTGAATTAAATTTTATTATATCTTTTCATCCATAATCAGATGAGCAGTCAAAATGAACAATTCATACATTGGAAGATATTCTACGAGCTTGCTCAATGGATTACCAGGGAAGTTAGGACCAACATCTTTCTTTGTTTGAATTTTATTATAATAATAGTTTTCATTCCAGTATACAGATGGCTCCATTTGAGGCATTATATGGAAAGCAGTGTCGAACTCCAGCTTTTTGGGATAAAGTAGGTGAAAGGAAAGAGATGGGACAAAAATTGGTAGAAGAGATGATATAAAAAGTTCATTTAATTTAGAATCACATGTGAACAACACATAGTAGGAAAAAAAGTTATGTGGATAACCAGAGGAAGGACCTTTCTTTCACGGTAGGTGATCATGTATTTCTCAAAGTTTCTCTATGGAAAAGTGTGATGTGTTTTGGAAAGAAGGTAAAACGGAGTCTGAGGTTCATTGGACCTTATGAAATCCTAGAGAAAGTTGGATCAGTTGCCTATAAAGTGGATTTACCTCCAAGTTTATCCTAGGTAAAAAATGTTTTTAATGTTTCAATGTTGAGAAAGTATATGCCAGATCCATCTCATATTTTGAGTCTATAGGTAGTTCAGTTGGGAGAAAATATTTCTTATGAGGAACAACCAGTCCAAATTCTTGATCGAAGAGAGAATGTGTTGCGGAATAAGGTAATTTATTAGGTAAAGTTTTTGTGGAAAAACCAAATGGTTTAAGAGGCAAAGTGGGAATATAAAAATTTTATGAGGGATTAATACCCCCATTTATTTGATAAGTAAATAAAATTACAATGACACAATTTCCAAAAGAGGTGAAGGATGTAACATCCCAGGTAAATAAATAATATGATATTTTATTTATTTATTAATATTTGTGAATTAAATATTAATTTTACTATAAAGGAGATGTTATGTTCGATGGAATACCCGACACGCAACAGTGGGTTTTTTCAAAATCTCATGTTGCACACAATGCTGAGTCATACTGAAAATAATAATAATAATATAATATTATTTTAAATGGTAGTTAACGCCTAACCGTTGTATTGGAGAGAATGAAAAAAACTAACTAAAATATGGTTATACATGTTTTTTAACTATTTTTACATTTATCCAATAAATTTTAGAAGTTTAAAATAGGAATGAATCCGATTTTAAAGCATGAAAAACTCTAATATTTTTAAATGGTCATTTTAACGCCTTTTGATGGAAAACCCCTTTTAAATATAGTTTTTTTCACTTTTATATGTTATATTTGAAAAAATAAAAGTCTTATTTAGAATTAGGACATCAAAATTTACTTTGGGTAAAATTTTGGTTTTTTTCTGATAAAGTTCATTTTTTAATGAATAGTGAAAAATACTGCATTTTAATTCAAAACTGCCTTTTAATATAATTTATTTATATGGTTAGATTATATTTTTAATTGGTTTTAAATATTAATTAGATTATATTTTTAATATTTAATCCAATTTTGGTCATGGAAGTAATTTAACTTTGAAATTGGAAATAAAAAAATGTCAATCTTTTGATAGTTATTATTTCTTAAAAACACGCTTTCTGGTTTTGACAACGGGAATTAATTTTAAATTAATTAATGCAACTTCTAAATTTTTAATTTGAAAAAATATACATAATTTTTGTATTTAGAATATCAAATTTATCTTAGGGTAAATTTTTGGTATTTTCCTGAAAATCTTCAATTTTTGATGAATAGTGAAAAGTACTCCTTAGTAGTTAAAAACCAACTTTTTCATTTAAATGAAGTTTTAATGCTTTTGTGAATTTAATTTCAAAAATCCAACATAAAATGTTGTCATCATTAAGTAAAATTTGGTTCAATAGGATGAAAATAATTTTTGGTGAATAATAACGTTTGATTTTTATTTACCACGGTTAAAGGTAAATAAGGTAAATCAAGGTAAAAATAACATTATAATAATATAAAATTACCTTAACACTTATCTTAATATTATTGGATGAGTAATTAATGACCAAGACGATCCTTGGGTGAGAATTTTTTCCTTTGAAAGCCACTTGGGTAAGATAAAGACATTAATAACTTTTTATTTAAAGTAAAAATAAAAATATCATAAACATGACTCTTTTTACTAATTTTTTTATATAGGGTTATGTAAGTTATATATTCTACTATAAATATTAATTGGAAATCTAAAAATATTTCCTAGATCATGGTATTTTATTTATAATTTTTAGAAATTAAATAAATATATTTAATTCTGACACAATGGTGAGGCAGTAATTGATTCATTAATAAAATATTCAAATAAATGATATTATAAATATTAAAATAAATTTATTTTTAAACTTTTTATTCCATATAATAATTTTAGGTATAATAATGACTTGTTATATTTGAATTAATTAAGGTTTTTTGAAAGAATAAAGTTGTTATAGATTTTTTAAAAGTCTTGATATGAATAGTTTATAAATTGACATAAATGAATTTTAAAACATTTAATATTTTATTAAATGATAAAATAACCATAAAAATCTAAGTTCAGCCAAATGAAATATATAATGTTAAAAATTTCATTAATGGTCCATTTTGGGTCTCTTGGAATTTTATAGTAAATATATTAACCATATAGTATGAATATATAAGAGGAAATGGTAAAAGTTAAATAAGATAACAAAGGGTTAAACAAAAAAGATAAGGATTAAAAAATATCCAAAACCTATCCAATTATTATTGGATGATTTTATTTTGACTTATATAGACCTTATATTTGAATTAAATAAGTTTTGGATCATTTGAAACTAAAAATCATTTTATAACAAAATAATACTTGAAAACTTTCCTAAAGAGACCCTCCTCCCCCGTATATAAAACCATCACCTCTAACCCTTACTCACACCTCTCAAGCCCCTTGGCTCATCCAAACTCTACCCAAATAATCTCCCATGATCCCTATCTTCCACCTTGAAGCCTTAACTTATGCAGAAGGCACTTTAATAAATCCTTTTGGTTTAAACCAAAGGGAGTTATCTGATTTAAAGGTAACATCTTCCCTCAAGTTCTCTTCTTTTATTTTACTTATTCACTCCATATGATCTGTTTATTATTTGTTTACATAAAAACACCAGTATCCTCAATATAATAGGTTGTTGTTATTATAAGGATTACAACTACACTTACACACACCTCCTTCTAATGGGTATAGAACATAGTGTTTCTGTGGACGACGAACTACTACCTCACAAAATGATGATTGTTCAATATTCTCCTACCACCTCTTATGGTGGCCATTACGATGGAACTGTAATTATATATGATATATATGATATTTATTTTATTCTATGCTTCTTTAATTATCTTTTATAACATACCTTAATGCTTTTTATGTTGTATATATTTGATAATTTCATTTGAGGAAGTGTGAACTACCGCCCCCTCAAAGTGATACGACTCATTCATACCATACATGGAACATATAAAGGATGGTGTTAGTGAACTTAATTAACATATATAAAATAATATATTATACTTTAATAATAATATACCTATGTATAATTTGGTTTTAATTCCTTTTAAAATGAAAAAATGAAATGGAAGTAGTGTTCATGCCTATGTACGGTTTACCGCCTCCATAAATATTGCATTTAATTTTCATATATCCAAATGATATGGACCATTATGAATACATATATATTAGATATATATGATATATATGATATATAAATCATGAATATAATTCTGGAGATAATGTAATTTCAACCACATGGACAATTTATAATTATAACAAGTTTATTTTTGACTCAATTTCCGAACATCGACAAAATGTCCAATATGAACTCAAATAATTAACTAATTGTTATAGCAAGGTAATAAGTGATATAAAAGGAATAATAAACTTAAAAAATGTTCTTAAAAAGTATAAATTAACTTAATTTTATTATTCAGTAATTTAAAGAACGAATGGGTCAAGTCAGACACGAGGTAAGGGACTTCGTCTCAATCTCCTTTCATTGAGCCATGTTTTGATAATATACACATTATTATTTTATACGGTATATAATAAACCCATTTTACTTTTAATTTCATTCAAAGGGAATATTTTTTCTATGAAGCACTTTACTAAATGTCAAAAGGAATTTGTTTTAACGTGTGCGGTGACAATGACCTCTCCGCTGCTGTAATCATTATTTGGCATCCTCTATAAGCCTTAATGTTTTTAAAAGGAAAAGAAATCCCTTATTCCCATTTTGGGTGTTTTGGTATTGAAAATGTTTTTTGAAATAGATTTATTTTTTTCAATATCTTGAAATGATCTCTTGTGATTGAAAATGGAATATTATTAGTGAAATGAAATATTTTATGTGTTATGATTTTATAATGGTACTTGGACATTTGACGAGTGGTTAAGTGATAAAACAAATGAGGGGTGGTGCTGTGATAAACCATGATGGGCGGTTACGTTATAACCTCCAATGAATTGGGTATGGAAGTCGACCATATGGCTATTCCATTTAGTGATATGTATGGAAGTCGACCGTAGGGTTATTCCATTTATGTTTGTTTATGTCCCAAGTTACCTTTATATGTTATGTGTTTTTTCTATGGGGTTTATGGTAATATTTTGGTTACAAAAGGGTAAGCAATGAGTTTTTATTCATTGAAGAGTATTTACTACTTTATAAAGGTGAAAAGTACTACTTATGATAAAGTATTCATGGATTACTTGTAGTTTTGAAAAAATAATAGTTTTCCTACTTTGTATATCCCTTACTAAGATTTTTATGCTCATACCATTTTTTTTGAAATGTTTTTTCACAGGACTTAAATATGAATAGGGTCAAGGATGGGATCAAGGAAAATTCATTCTGTCTAAAATAAGGAACCAGACATGACACTTTTTTTCAAGAATTTTTATTTTATGAAAAAATGGATACTGAGTAGAAGTGTCTATATGTAATATTCAAGTTGTTATGTATATGCTATGACCTAATTTTCTAAAGCTATAAACCTAAAAATATCTTCAATGTGAATTATTAACTTAATTCAAGATTATGTAATTCTTAAGGCCGAGTCCTTATAATTATACTAATTTATTATTTACATTTAACTAAATAGTGAAATCGAAGGAAAATGGTAAATTTTAAGAAAAACATGATATCAAAACGCTTCAATATCATCAATAAAAAATTAATAAATTTAATCCAATGATTATAATTGATAAATATTTTTATAAATAACTATAATTAAATTCTATATCAGTGTTTTAATAAACATAAATTTATTATTCAGGAGGTGAAAACATGAAAAAATTAAGCAGGAATTAAGGTAAGGGTTTTCTTAACTCAACTTACATTCATTAAGTTAAACAGCTATGTCATTGGTTATGTTATGAAAAGAATATGAGTGAAATTACCTATGATTGTTTTATAATGTATATCCAATTTTATTGTGTGTATTTATATTTTTCACACATAATTATTTCATTGATTTATCCTTAATCCAATGACACGATCTTTGTAAGGGGTTTCTTATCTTATTTTTATTTCTATAAGACATTCCTTATTAACCACATATTTCTTATGTGTAGTGTATGTATTCTTACCTTTAATATATCATATCGTGAATTAATTTATATTTATGGTATTCAGTATTTTATTTTATGATTATTAATTTTATGGGGAATACGATTCAATTGATGACAAAGTGGTAAGGGATTCTCTTTGAACCCCCATTTTTTCATTTAGGTTACGATTTTTCTCTCTTTACCCCAATGTAATTCTTATTTATTTTTATATAATTATTATAAATTCTCTATATATGTCCCAAAATCATGTATCCAGATTAATTAATCCTTCTTTGATGAGAAATAAATGTTTTTAAAAGGTCCCCTTTTCAATTCCTCCCGATGAGCAAACCCAATTTAGGGGAACTTCCCAATTTCTTACCCATTTTAAAGTACACTCCATAATATATTTTATTCCACAAATATTTTTATAAAATAAATATTTTTATCATGAAAAAATATCTTAGTTCATTTCTAGTTTTATGTAAACAATTATTCCAATGTCCGTTTTAAAGACTCTTTAATATTTTACCTTAAACCGCACTAAAATGGCTCATTTCAAAAGGTTATTAAATAATATTTTTTACATGTTTTCACTTCATTTGGAACTCAATTATCATGATCTATTCCTATTTTACTATTTAAATACATTCTTTCGTGGACATGGTTATTGTCTAATCCATATACCATTATTACATACAATGTTTACCCTTATAGTTATTTGATTAATTAGGGAAATATTAATAAATATGTATCTTTTATTTAATACATATATTTGACGATAAGGAAAATTATTTATTAATTAAATTAATATATGAGGAATTCTTTAGACTGGTATTACATGGGTTGTGGACCGGTTAATGCAAGCCCTACGATTTGGGGACCAGTTAATGCAATCCCTATGGATGGGTCTTATAAGAGTTGGTGTCCTAAAAGCAACTGGTTGTACTTCGATTACATGGATATTTAATGTATTTAAATATTAAATATCTTATTATATATTTTTCATTGTTCTACATGACTCTGATGTTATAATGTCCTTGAGTATTTGTTGCATTGATAAGGTCATGGAATTTCCTTGCTATGATGAGAATCTTGAAATGCTATAACAATATTCTTAAATATAGTTCTATGGTTCGATGACATACTACGATGTGATACAGAGCATACAGACCATAATGTGTGAGTACTCGTAAGCAAACGAGATTTCCTTTCATGAAGTTCACACTTGGTAATCTCCAAGATGAGAGATTATGAGAATAGACCCACCAGTATAAATTCCACATGTTTTGGTGTCATCAGATATTCCTATCTGTGAGCATGTGTAATAGTCCTTAGAATTTAATATTATCATTAATACGTGTCATCATTCACACACTTTGATTTACTGACGAAAACTATCACACTATATGATGGCGGGAAGTAGGGTATGTTGGGTGCGTCACGAGTGACATGTTATTAATGGATAAGTCGAGGAAGGATTTGTAACTTCCATTTATAGAAGTTGATATCTCATCCCTTTGATAGAAATAGAACCGTCACACAAAATTCCATGGCCATGGTGTAACGATGAGTTTACTTCGGATAGTCAAAGAACTATGTATTAAGCATAAATGTTGATGAAACTATCATGAAACCTTCTTGATGAGATATTGAGACAAAGGGATTATATTACACAGTGAGTGTTTGTATGTGGATGTCGTTGTTGAGACTTTACGTTATTTCTCCTGCTTTCCTTGACTCGTTGCTATACAATACTCTTGGACTTTAGGCAAGCTGACCTAATGACAACAAGAAATAATACTAAATGGTCACACACTAAGTGTTTTGGTGGTCTCAGTTAAATTCTATTTGAATTTAATTAATGAAATAAATATTATTCTCAAGACTGTGGAATAATTTTATTCAAGTTAAAAATTATCACATAAATTAAATTAAATATATTTATTTATTTTATTGAACATTTAATAAATATTTATTTACTTTTTTGTAAATAAAATATTTATTTAAGATAATAATTTATTTATTTATTTATTCGGGTGTTCAATAAATGGAAGTAGAGTTCAAGCAGACCAAGGCCAGTCCAGTAGTAAAATAATTCTTTGTAAGACGGTAAATAATTATTTAACTAGTTGGCACAAGTTAAAATAATAAAGACGCTTCTATTATTTTGTGACGCATAATTTTATTTATAATTCCGTTTTGTGTAAGTTGGTACACCATAAATAATGGCGCGATATTATTATTATGAGCATGATGTTTCTCTAAGTTCATGAATATATTTAATTGTTGTTATGAAATTAAATATTATAACTAAAGTTCCATGCATATAAATAGACAAATATGTCTATTATGCTAGATAGACCACACCACATGCTTGGTGAATTGAGAATTGTTGAGCCAAACAATTTCTCTCTCAAATCCCCTTATTTCCCCTCTCAAGAACGAGATACATTCTTCAAGACCAAATAACAAGTGACCAAGAATGATAGGCCCAAGACACTCGCTTCTCCACGCTAGCACCTAGAGAATGAGTGGTGTTGATCAGAGGCCATTGAAGCACGTGTGGATCACTACTAGAGGTATTTTGGTTTGGATCCTCAAAAGTGCAACAAGACAATCTGAAAGGGTCATTCCAAATGATCAACATCATCAACAAAGAACATACCGAATAACCAAGTATCCTTTTATTTATGAAATTAATTAAATTAATTATAAACATGATGTGCAAGATCCCTTTCTCTCTTGGATATAACGCCTTTCCTTTTGTCTACTTCTTTGATATTAATCCATAGAGACTAGAATTTATCATCTTATTGATCCTGAATTGGTCATCAATTATAGAAAAAATTAAAGTTATTACCCACCCAATGATGCGCTTCCGCTGCGTCTGGTTTCTTCAAGTGGTATCAGAGCAGTTATATCATGGTTTATAATTATTTAAATATTTCATTGATAATTTACACATTTAATAATTTAGTTGTTTCAATTCATGTTAATTGTTCTGCAAATCTAAATATTGAGATATGTTTCTCCTATTTTGTTTCTAGTTTACCTTATAGAAATGTTCTTTTCTTTTAATTTTTATTAAAATAAAATAGAGTATCTTATCTGGAGGTGCCAAAGGTTCCTGGCCATACAACACCAGAACATACAACATGTATTTGGTAGTACAACCCGTGTACCCAAGGTTCAATTCACTAGGTCGTGTCCACCAAACCAATCCGTGTCATTAGAGTTTGTCTAAGTCTTAATGACTCCATGTGTTGACCAAGAACAGGTGGCACACATTTTTCGGATTACATGCCGTGTGGCCAACTAGACATGATGTGTAGTTCCTTCGAGTTAGGGTTAGACTGTGTACCCCATACACGGCTTTCCTAGCTGAACACCATGTAATGAGGAACTACACGACATGTGGCCCACTGGACACGCAGTGTACTTAGAATATTTCCTAAGTCCACGCACACGCTATTTCTCCAGGCGTGTACTTTAAATGAACGGTGAAAAATAGTACACGCATTATGTAGATTTATTAAAATTTATTATTATATTATACAATTCCTTGAGATGTGTACCATCGTGTGGGCTTAAAGATGAGGCACACCACATGATAGTGGTTTTATATATATGTGTTTAATTTAACATCTACGCAATGTTCATTTCTACTCATTGGGTAGGTATGAATAAGAATTCACCGGGTTTCCTCCAAGGTACAAGTTAATTACAAAGATAATTTTAAATGAATTTATTTTTTTAAAATTATGATGGATGAGAATCTCAAGGAAATTCAGAAAAGGGCTTAAGATAAAAGGATTGATTAATTAAAGATGATAATTAATTGATTCGAGCATGATTTATCTTAAATAAGAACGATTAAAGAATTGAATGCTAGTTTTATTTATGCGTAAATATAATTGCACGTATTGATGATCATGAGCTAGACCAAGACCTTTGTATGTGGATGGTTTCTTTAAATTTATTTATTTAAATTAATTTTTTTGGCCTGCGAGCCTTCTCCTCATTAATATGTAGGGCCTGCATGCCCAAGGTTTCTTTTATATAAAAACCCTTTTTACCCCTCACCTGCATGTGAGTTAAAAAAATGAATATATAATGGATGTAACTCCTAAGCTAGTGGAGACCGTTCAAGCTGAAGATGAGACAAAACCAATCCTAGGATATACAAAGGTGGATAGGTGGAAAACTATAAACACCAACCCAAAAGGTTCAATATGTTTCTCCCCTAGGTCAGGGTTAGTTTATCAACTACTAGATAAACTAAACATTATAAAATATCATTATCATGCCCTTTATTTTATTTCAATTAGTTTCATGGTTTATCATTATGGATGTGTTGTCACGATCACATAATTAATGAATTAAAAAATAATGCAAGATAGAACTAAAATAAACTGGACTTATGTGTAAATATTATCAAGACATGGTTAATCACTTAAGTAAGTTCCACTTAATATTAACAAGCATGTGATAATAATAATAAAAAATTCACACATAAGAGATAAAAATACCTCAAATAAAATATTAAGTCAGACAAATCCTTCTGTTACTTGATTAAGGGAAAAACTCAATAAAACTATGTGTTTGACCAACCCTTGTTGGGACACTTACTTTTATACATGAAGCCATTATGAAAGGTTTCAGGTTGAATTAACCATATTACATCAAGAGGAGTATCCCTTGATATACTTGGTGTAATATTGGAGGCAAGAGTTGAGGAAATACAAATTCATGGTTTCAGGATTGGGGAGTCCATTCAACAGATCAAGGAGCTGCAAGCCCACAGTTGGAAAAGACCTACCTACCTAAATACCTTTTAATAGCTTGAACAACCCTTATTAGGGTTATCTGAAGGGGAATATGGATCCTTTCCACTAGAATGTCCTGGAAACTGGACATTCTGAGTTCAATGGTTAGGGCCATTGGGACCTGATAAAATAGTGGGATACTTAATAAAACTTATTATTTCTCATAAAATGTAATCAAGAAAGTACTAATGATATGATATTTTAATTGTAGAATAAAAATGAAAATCTTTTCAACCACACTATCCTTGCGATCAATTTTTGATAAATACAACATCCTCACTGGTAGTAACTAATAGGAATTGTTTAGACACCTTCAGGTTATCCTATGCCATGAATGGAAGTATTAAGTGATGGAGTCAGCATTACCTGATCCACCTTCCAAAGAGTCTAGTGATGAGGATTTCCTGGTCTATGAGAAACATATGAATGACACAGTCGACGTTCAATGTTTGATGCTATAATCAATGCCTAGTAAGTTTATAAAGTCTCATTAAAACATGGATGCTTATAGAATGATCGAGCACCTCCATGGTATTTACCTGGAGAGAGAAAGACAGGAAAGGTTTGAGATCTCTAAGGCACTCTTTCAGAGTAATATTGGAGAAGGAGCCACACCTATGCCTCATGTAGTCAAGATCATTGGCTACATTGAGCACCTGGAAGTTCTAGGTTTTAAAATTTCCAAATAACTGAGCACCGATCTCATTCTCACATCACTACCTCAGAGCTTCTCTAAATTTGTTGTCAATTTCAATATGAACAACATTGAGAAGTCTCTATCTGATCTTCTTATCCTCATTTTCCAAGTGGACAAAGATATGAAGCGCGAAAATCCTTCTGTCTTTATGGTGAATAAGAGGAAAGGGAAGGTGAATAACTTTAATTCCAAAGCTTCATTATGACCTTCCATGAAAAGGAAGATCAAACGGGAGGCAAGGGAATCAGAGGCTGTTTGTTTCTCATTTGGCAAGAAGGGCCACTGAAAAAAGAACTGCACCTAGTCTAAGAAGAAAGGGGAAGGTTCAAGTGCATTTTTTATCGAATGTAATCTATCTGTTCCTACAAATTGGGTATTAGATACAGCTTGTAGTGATCACATATGTATCCAAATATTAGAACCAAGTAGATTCAAGAATATTGACTGAGGGGAGGTATCTCTACGAGTAGCCAACGAAGCCCGACTTGCTGCTGTAGCAGTTAGGGACTACCACCTCACATTTCCAACTAGGATAATCTTAGTGTTAAAGGATTGTTATTATGTACCATATACTAATAAAAACATTATTTCTGTATCCAAATTAGATACAAATGGATTTGTTTTCAAGTTTGTAAATGAATGTTACTTCTTTTACAATGATAGAATTTGTTTTGGTAGGTCACATTTATACAATGGTATTTACGTGTTAGATTACACAACCCTAGTAATGGAAATTGATAACAAAGATACTTAACATGAATCATACCACACCCAACATTGGAATCACCAGTTAGGTCTTGTAAAAAATAAATGCTTGAAAAATTTACATCAAGATGGATATTTTGATTCTTTCAAACTAAAACCACTTGGTGTATGTGAGACATGTTTACATGAAAAAATGACCAAAGCCCCATTTAATGGGAAAGGTGAATGGGATAAAGAACTTCTTGAATTGGTTCATACTGATGTGTGTGGACCATTTCCAGTTGAATTAATGGGAGGGTACTCATACTTCATAACTTTTACAGATGATTTTAGTAGATATGGATATATCTATATAATGACGTATAAGTCAGATTCTTTTGATAATTTCAAAGAATACATGAATGAAGTTGAGAACCAGTTTGGTAAGAAGATTAAGAAACTCCACTTAGACCATGGTGGATAATATATTAATCAAGACTTAAATGATTACTTACAGGAGTTTGGGATCCTATCCCAACTCACTCCTCCATACACACCCCAGTGGAATGGTGTGAGTGAAAGGAGGAACCGTACCCTATTGGACATGGTGAGATAAATGATGAGTCATGTGAGTCTTCCATTATCCTTTTGGGGATATTCATTACAAATAAAGGCACACATACTAAACCAAGTACCAACTAAATCGATAAATGGTATTCCATATAAGTTTTAGAGTGGAAATAAAGCCATATTATTGAATTTACATGTGTGGGGGAAGTGATACGTTTGTTAAGGCCTTGTCAGGTAACAAAATTGCACCCAGAGTCACAAAGTGTACCTTTATAGGATATCCCAAGGAAACAAGGGGATATTACCTATAAAAACCCTTAGAAAAAATGGTTATAGTGGAAATACATTCCATATTCCTTGAGAGAGAGAAAATCTCCAAAATAGATAGTGGGAGTGAGATAAACCTCAATGAAGTTAAGGCTCAAGGTACACAAGATTTGGTCCATGAACAGATTCCACCAAACCCTATGGAAGAAAGAACTGTTCTAGAGAAACAAGAGCTGTGTAGGAGTACAAGAGAGGTTAGAGAACTAGAACGGTATGGTTTTCTAGTTACCGAGGATGGTGACTCATTATTAGTTGATAATAATGATCCTATAACCTATAAGGATGCAATAAGTGGAATAAATTTTTCTAAGTGGAAAGAATCCATGAATTCTGAAATGGATTCCATGTACCAAAACCAAGTCTAGATTTTGGTAGATCCTCCAGTTGATGTAAATACTATTGGTTGAAAATGGGTATTCCAGAAGAAACTGGACATGGAAGGAAAATTCAATACCTATAAGGCACAAATGGTTGCAAAAGGGTTCAAACAACATCAAGGCATTGAATACGACAAAACCTTTTCACCAGTTTCAATGCTGAAATCCATCAGAATTCTATTAAACATTTCTACTTACCATGACTATGATATTGGGAAAATGGATATCAAAACAACCTTTATTAATGGGAAACTTCAGGAAGATGTCTACATGACACAACCTGAAGGGTTTATGAATCCAAAGGACGCTAATAAGGTATGCAAGTTAAAGAAATCTATTTATGGATTAAAGCAAGCATCTAGGTCATGGACCATTCATTTTGACAAATCCATAATGAAATTTGGTTTTATCAAGAACAAATGTGAGCCTTGTGTCTACAAAAGGTTTAGTGGGAGTGTATTCATTTTCCTACTAGTATATGTTGATGAAATATTACTTATTGGAAATGAGATACCAGTCTTACAGTCTGTTAAGGCATGGTTGAATCAATGATTCTCCATTAAGGACTCGGGTGAGGCAACATATATACTTGGGATCAAGATCCATCATGATAGATCCAAGAGATTTTTGGGGCTAAGTCAAAGTATATACATTGATAAGATACTAAAGATATTTAGTATGGAACAATCTAAGAGTGGATTGTTGCCAACATCAAATGGAATTCATCTTTCCAAGAAAATATATCCTCAGACACATGAGGAAAGAAAGATAATGGCAAGGAATCCATACGCATCAGTGATTGGGTTAGTCATCTATGACATGCTATGTACTAGGCTGGATGTAGCCTAAGCATTGAGCGCGGTAGGAATATATCAAGCTGACCCAAGTGACCGCCATTGGATGACAATCAAGACTATCCTAAAGTATCTAAGGCATACTAAAGATATGTTTCTGGTTTATAGAGGAGATGGAGAACTAGTCATTAGAGGATATAAATATTCTAGTTTCCAAACTGATCAAGATGACATGAAGTCGTAAACGGGATACATCTTCACTTTTAATGGAGGTGTAGTGAGCTGGAAGAGCTCAAAGAAGAGTGTGGTAATAGATTCTATGGTAGAGTCCGAGTATATCATAGATTTTGAGGTAGCTAAAGAAGTAGTTTGGATGCAAAGATTCATCTAGGAGTTAGATGTGATACCTATTAGTAAAGATCCCATCACACTGTACTGTGATAATACTGTAGTAGTGGCTCTCAAAAAAGATCCAAGGTCACATCAGCGGATGAAGAACATACTTTGAAAGTATAATCTCTTGAGAGATTTTTCTCAGAGAGGTGAAGTTGCAGTGAGCAGTATTTCCATGGAAGACAATGTGGTGGACCCCTTGACTAAAGCCTTGACTGAGCAGAAACATGATAACCATGTGAGGTCTTGCAGACTGAAAGTCGTAGGTAGTTGGCTCTAGTATAAGTGAGATTTTGTAAGAGTTGGTGTCCTAGAAGCAACTAGTTGTACTTTGATTACATGAATATTTAATTTATTCAAATATTAACTATCTTATTACATATTTTTCATTATTTTTCATGACTATGATGTAATAATGTCCTAGAGTATTTGTTGCATTGAGAAGGTCATGGAAGTTCCCTGCTATTATGAGAACCTTGAGATAATATAAAAATATTCTTAAATATATTTCTATGGTTGGATGACATACTATGATGGGACACATAGTATGCATACCATCAGGTGTAAGTACTCATAAGAAAATGAGACCTCCTCTCATGAAGTTTTCACTTGGTAGTCTCCAAGATAAGAGATTATGAGAATAGACCCGCTAATTGGAATTCCTCATGTTTTTGTGTCATCGGATATTCCTATCTGCAATCATGTGTAATGGTCCTTAGACTTTAATATTATCATTAATACATGTCATGACTCATGCACTTTGATTTACTGATGAAAACTGTCACACCATATGATGGCGGGAAGTAGGGTATGTTGGGTGCGTCACGAGTGACATGTTATTAATGGATAAGTAGAGGAAGGATTTCTCCCTTCCATTTATGGAAATTGATATCTTTGACCTTTGATAGAAATAGAACCGTCACAAAAAATTACATAGACATGGTGTAACTATGAGTTTATTCCAGATAGTAAAAGAACAACATATCAAGCATAATGATTGATGACACTATCATGAAAATTTCTTGATGATATATTGAGACAAAGGGATTATATTACACAATGAGCATTAATATGTGGATGTCATTGTTGTGACTTTACGTTCTTTCTCTTGGGTACCTTGACCCGTTGCTAGATAGTACTATTAAACTTTAGGAAATCCCTCCTAATTCCAATGAGAAAGAATCCTAGAGGTTCACACACTAAGTATTTTGGTGGTCTTGGTTAAATTCTATTTGAATTTAATTAATGAAATAAATATTATTCTCAAGATCGTGGAATAATTTTATTCAAGTTAAAAATGATCGAATATATAAAATAAAATATATTTATTTATTTTATTGAACATTTAATAAATATTTATTTACTAGTTTTTAAATAAAATATTTATTTATTTATTTGGCTGTTCAATAAATGGAAGTGGATTTCAAGCAGACAAAGGCCGGTTTGGTAGTAAAATAATTATTTGTAAGATGATAAATAATTATTTAACTAGTTGGAACAAGTTAAAATAATAATGACACTACAATAATTTTGTTATATGGAATTTTATTTATAATTCTATTTTGTGCAAGTTAGCTCACCATAAATAATGACGCGATATTATAATTATAAGCATAAGTTTTCTCTAAGTTCATGAATGTATTTAATTGATGTTATGAAATTAAATATTGTAACTGAAGTTCTATGCATATAAATAGACAAGTACATCTATTGTGCCAGATAGACCACACCACACACTTGATGAATTGAGAATTGTTGAGCCAAAAAATTTCTCTCTCGAATCCTCTTCTTTCACCTCTCAAGAATGAGAGACGTTCTTCATGATCAAAGAACAAGTGATCAAGAATGACCAACACAAGACACTCACTTCACCATGCTAGAACCTAGAGAATGAGTGGCATTGATCGGAGGCTATCGAAGCACATGAGGATCACCACTAGAGGGATTTTGGTTTGGATCCTCACAAGTGAAACAAAACAATCTGGAAGGGTCATTCTGAATGATCAACATCATCAAAGAAGAAAGTATGGAAGAACCATGTATCCTTTTCTTTATGAAATTAACTAAATTAATTATAAACATGATGTGAAATATTTTTTTCTCTCTTGGATCCGGCGCCTTTCCTTTTTTATAGTTCTTTGATCTTAATCTATGGAGACTGGCGTTTATCGTCGTATTAATCCTAGATTTTTCATCGATTATGGAAAAAATTAAAGTTGGGCCCCACCCAACAATGCTCTTCCACTGTATCCAGTTTATTCAGGGTATAGTTATAGATAGACCCTCGATGCATCAATAGTCTCATGAGACAAAATTAGTTGGTGTAAAAAACTTTATGTTTATTCCCAAGTAGAATTAGAAAGGTTTATACCCATATAATTAAACCATATTGATGGTATAATGGTTCATGTTCCAAATACATGACGTCCAATAATTAATAATTTTCTTCATTTAATATTCAGTTATTATTATCTAGAGGATTTTAACTATGAAAAATCTATTGAAGAATTTTCATTCTCAGTTTATTGAGAGGAATGTTTTTTAGTTATTTACCTTTTCATATTGATTATACTTATTGATTCATGTTATTTTACATTGTACCTAACCCTTATTGAGAATTTGAGCTCACCCTTTAATTTTTTTCTTCCCCAGGTTATGAAGAAGATATTAGTTTTCAATGATGTAGTTTATTATCCTTTTCTATGTATTATATTATATTTTATTTTATTTTCCCAATGTAAAATGGGTTCTATATATGTATCTATTTCTTCAAGACTACTAAACTGATTGATCCTTGGTTATGTGATCTCTTATATCTATGACATTGTAATAAAATGACCACCGACTCTAGACTACTGGGGTTGGGGTTATTACAAGGATGATAGGATATTCTCAAAAGAACCTATGATATCAAATCCTTTTGAAGACCCTACCATAATCATGATGTGAAATGAGGATTTTTATCAAAAATTATACTCCTAAGAACACCATGCACCCAAAATACCTCATGCACATAAATACTTCCTATATCATCAATTGTGAAGGTTTCCATAATAGGTAATAAGTGGGATACCTTTGTCAGTTGATCAACAATCACCCATACTATATTGTTCTTATGAGTTTTCCTAGGAAATAATGTCATAAAATCCATAGTGACATCATCCCATTTCCACTCAGGAATGGGAAAAGGCTACAAAATCCCATCTAACCTCTAATGATTGACTTTCACCTACTAACAAGTGAAACATATCACCACAAATATTTTTACCTACTTCTTCATTCCTAACCACCAGTACTATCTATAAATATCACGATACATCTTTTTTAAACTAGGATATACCACCCATCTAGAATCATGAAATTCCCTCATTATCTCCTCATGTAATCCGATAATAACCCAAACTCAACCATGAAAAAGAATATAATTACCATTGCCTAGAGACCATTATGATTGAGATTACCTAGCCAGGATCTAAGTATCATTGAGAGGAGTAGGGGGTGAATCAGTGATATCTTTTTCTTTTCAGTTTCATTCCTTTTGAAAAAACCTTTTCCTCCCATTGAAGAGTTATGAATTTTATGAAAACAAAACAATCACATATCCATAGGAACATAATAATTTAAAAAGTTCACTACTAAAAAGGAGAAGCTATGTCCTTGGTATGGTTTGGAAATAATCAAATACCATACAATCCACTATAAAAAATCCTTTTAGGTGGATAAAAAATTAGGACATACCCTTAAACTTTCATAAAAATATGTTCAATACAATAGTTAATTTGCTTAAAGTAGCACAAAATGATGTAATACAATTTGTGTAACAAGTTAAGAAACTTTCACCAAATTCTTAAAAACATGTTATAGTGCTTCCTTGTCAACTTTCACTAATATGATCTTTAAAAAAATTCTTCACTTTATTACCCAACAGTAGGTAAGAACTTATCTGGACTTTGTAATGATGCTCAATCCAATACCTAGTCTAATTCACTAGTTTGATTGATTATTCTTATAATATAACTCTTCCAGAATGCCACTGAAACCATTATAAACTGCTTATGTATCAGTTTAATAATCATAGTATAGTTTCCCAGTCCGATGAATCTGTCTAGTCTGATAGCTTGCTGAATATGATCTTTCCTATTTTTATTCTATTCCAAAAAATTCCTCAAGAATTTTCAATCCAAAAACTCCTTATCTATACAAACTTTTAGCGCTCCACCTTATCTCTTCACCCATGAATAGTACTTGCATAAGTTGAAAGTACAATGTACTTCTGTCTATTTATAGGTGTTCCAAAGATGGTTTAGGTCAGATTATAAAAAACTTTCCTACTTAACCAAATTCTTAGAATCATAAATCTTCTTTACGATGTAGATAAAAAATTCTTTATTATGTTGATCCACACCAATTGAAATATATGAAATAAAATGACTTCTCATTATGATTCTCAGAACCAACTGAAAAAAAACTTCTCATTCACATGATTCGTACCAACTATTAGATATAAAACATCCAAACCCTTATTCTATAAAAATTATTTCTAATTCATTATACTTTTAGTTGCTTTTCTTTTTCCATACACATAGTGAAAACTTTTAAATATTTCAGCACTTATTTGGTAGAACTTTAGCACCGAATTTAAAATTATTTGAATTTTTTTCTCTAAACTCTTGAAACTTCAAGATCCCTTTGAAAAATATTTTGTAACTACTTTAATCAGTTCTTATTTTCTTATTTTCCTCAGACAAATGATCCTACATTCGATTTATTTATCAGTGTCAACCTACATCTAATGAATCAACCTATTATTTATTTTGATAATCAGTTTCAATTCCAATATAATAACTCTTGAACCAATTGAAAAACATATTAGATATCTATTTTATTTTCCCTTGAACAAATTGAAAACAACCAACAATTCATAGTGATCAAAATGGTTGACTACATTGTTGATTGGTCTCTTTCTTTCTTACACGTATCAATCCCAAAACTTATATTATTTTATTTTTCACTAGTACCAATAAAATAAATCTGCCTCTGATTCATTTTTTCAACCATCACTGTATATGTTGATTGGTTTTAGGATACCTCCGATGATCGGTGGCACACCGTGTCTGATGGACAGGTATCAGAAGCTTCAACTTCAACAACTTATTCCATTTTCTAATCATGATACACATAAAATTATTTCTTTTAGGATTTGTTTCTTGTGGATTATTGGTCTAACTTAAAACCAAAATCTTCATCTTCTCACATTATGATCAAAACTTTATAGCCTTCAAACAATTTAGCGTATGATGATTTCACAACAATGAACTGATACTGGAAAGCTTTTTCTTCACAAAATTTCTTCTTTCACAAGATCTTTCTTATATCATGACTTCCTCATGACTTTGAGACTATTTAAGATCAGCATAAAATCATCTGAATTACAATGGGAAGTATTTTAACTTCCCATCCTTTCTAGATTCTTCTTTATTTCTAACCAAACCTCAATACAGTTGGCAACACTAGTTCTACCCCTTTCCTTTATAAAGCTAGCATTAATATTCTTCTAGGTAACTTATGATTTATAAGAACTCCAAGATCAAAGAATCATTGTTATATTTTCATCAGATCTTTTCAGACTCTGATTAGATTTCTCATTATGATTAGAACTTTCCTTCTCGGACTCAAGGTGAGTCTGATGACCCTCTTCTTCTAGAATTTTTTTCTTAAACCACGAGTCTTTATTAAGTTTTTTTCATCTGATCACCTGAATATTATTATGAGTATGATCACAAAATTTTATAAAGTGAGGTGATTTATTCTTCTTTGAAATTTCCTTGACAAAAAAATACAACACTTTCTTCACAAACTTCTTTTAGGTTCTAAAAAAACTTCTTTCCAACTTGGTCCCAATGATCTCTCCCTTTGAATTTTGTTTTCAAACATAGTTCATAAATCACTGAACTTTTTAATATCAATAAATGGATCACTTATCAACAATTATAAGCTTACATGAGCTAATTATTTGTAGGAATCAAGAATTATTGATAGTAGAACCATGTTATCAGAAAGTAGTGACTTATGAAACCTATTAATATTTTCTTCACATATTTCATCACTTGTTTAACTTTCCTACCAATAAAAGATTCCTAAAACCAGTCCAAAAAATAGTTATAATAGTTCACACACTTACATGCTAAGTTCAAAACTTACCCTCTACTCCCCCTATTTACATGCTTCCTTAAAAGGTTTATCACATAAAAATGGATAGATTTATGAAAAAAATATTCCCATTGAAAACAATATTCAAATAAAAGTTGAGAGAGGGGAAAAAACACATACCTAAACCTTGATGAGAAATAGGTTGGATTCCCATGTTCAACCTTAGTTTGTAAAAAGTTTTCTTTGGTAAAGGTTTGTGAAAATATCAACAACTTGTTCTGATATAGGAACATATTTCTGATTCAATTCATTCTTCTCCACATGATTTTTAATGAAATGATATTTTATATCAATATGTTTTGAATGAGAATGTTTTGCCTAATTTCTGGTAAGGTTGATGGCACTCTGATTATCACAATATAAGAGAAAGGGTAACTTTACTTTAACAAGTAAGCATTCAAACTGAATCTTCATCTATATAAGTTGAGTGGAAGCTTGGGCGGTAACAACGTACTCATATTCATCCATGATAAGAGTTACTAATTTTTTTCTTTTTATTTCAACCAATTCAAATTTTTCTTAGAAAAAAAACTCCGCTAGATATGGATATTCTATCATAAAAATTTTCTGCCCAATCATCTTCTGAATACCCAAACTGGTCAATACTTTCTGAGCTGTCATACTTGATTCTAAAATTTATTATTCCTTTGATATATCTAAGAATTATTTTTCCATCCAATAGATGTGATTACTTTAGATCACTCTAAAATATTGCACATAAGGTAACATCATAAAAAATTTTGGGTCTTGAGGTATTCAAATACAACAAACTTCTAATAATATTTTAAAACTCTTTAGAATCAACTTCCATGACTTCTAAATATTTAGAATAATGTTTCCCCACTAAAATTGGTGTGGAAACAGGTTTTTAATTTTCCATGTTGAAATTCTTAAGAATTTCCTTAACACACCTTTATTGAGAAAGAAAAATGTGTTTCTTTTGCTATGAGATTTGTAATCCAAGAAAGTATTTCATTTCACCTAGCACATATATCTCAAAAAACTTTTTCATCACTTCAATAGATCATTTAAAAGTTCATTCATTATTCCCAACAAAGATAATGACATCAAAATAAAAAATTACAATGAGGGAAACTTTCTTTGATATCCAAATTACTATCAACCCTTCCTTTATTAAAACTCATATTCCTCAACCAAGTATCCAATTTTGAATACCATTTAATATGATATTATTTTATCCCATACAAGGATTTATTTAGTTTTCACACATAACTTTAATCTTTCCCAACAAAAAATACACATTGTTGTGCAATATATACTTCTTCATCAAGATATCCATTCAGAAATGTAGAATTTACATCCATTTGAAATATTTTGTAACTTTGTTGTGCAATAATAGAAAGAAAGATTCTAATTTCTTCTAACCTTTACACCAGGGAAAAAGTATCATCAAAATCAATTCCTTCAATTTGTGAGTAACATTTTCAAACTAATATTTCTTTTTTTTCTTATCACTTCACCATCTTCATTAAACTTGTTCTGAAAAAATTGATTTGTACTGATAATTTTTTTAGATATTATTTCCCAAGTATCATTTTTTTCTATCCAATCCAACTCTTCATTAAAGCATGAACCCATTCCAGATTCTCAAACGATTCATTCACATCTTTTGGCTCAACTTTTGAATATAAGGAAGTATGTGTAATGGATTTTTATGTTCTTCTTGTTTGAACCCTTTGAAGTTGATAACCAATAATGTTTTGAGATTCCACTTGATTCCTCTTCTTGGGATGGGATTTTTGAGACTCTTCCTCATCACTTGAAATAGCTAAGAAAAATTATTCTTCTTGATTAGGATTACCATTGTCAATTTTTTTATCAAAATCAGTACCAGACATTCTTTCATCCTGTTTATCATCCCCATCATCATGAGTTTGTTTGGAATCTTTCACAACTTTTTCAATAACTTTAACATCAACATAATCAAATAATATTACTATTTATTTGTTAAAACATCTATATCATCTTCCTTCTAGAGCATATCCAAGAAAAATTCCATCTTCACCTATGTGATCAAACTTTCTAAGTTTTCCACCTTTCTTATTTATGATGCATGGACTCCCAAAAACTCTTAAGGGTTTTAAACATAGATTTTTTTCATAAAACATTTCATATGTTATAATATCTAAACTTGACCTATAGAAACATTAGTTCTTAATATAAATATAATTTCTTATATATTTCCTCTAAAATTAATGAGAGAGATCATTTTCAAGTAACATAGTTCACCCCATTTCCACCAAAATTTTGTTCTTCCTTTTAGTAACACCATTTTCTTGAGGATTATATGGTGTAATGAACTCATTAAAAATTTCATGATTCTCCATATAAAATTAAAACTATTCATTTCTTAATTATCCACCATTGTATATTCTCAAATTATTTACTGAATACTCACATTAATTCTCAACTTTCCTCTTAAAACTTTTAAACACTTTCCTAGCATATGAATTATGATTCATATACATAACATAAGTAATAAAAGTAAAATAATAAATAAAAGTAATGAAGTACTTATCACCATGATTTTATTATTTTATCATTGCACCCCAGATATCATAATGAATAATTTCCATGGGTCATTTTGAACAAATGTCAACTTTCTTATTCATAGAGTTTTTAATATTTCCTTTTCGAAAAATTTTGAAACACAAATATATTCTTATTGACATATCAAGAATACCATGGACACTATCTCATTTTGATAACATTAACATGTTTCTATAACACATTTTCCCAACATTTTATGCCATAAATAATTCTCTTTCAACATGCTAATGTAACAAGAGTTTTGAAATTCACCAACTTGTAATAAGTTTACTTTTGTATGTTGGAATCTTGTAATTATATTTCCATATTCCTATATTTTTTCAAAAAACTATATTTTATGAAGATAATTTTGTTTACTTCGTGACAAATTTATGAAACACTTAGAAATATGTGTTTCATCCCATTAACAAACAAATATTTCTTGTATCTCAACTTTTATTTCCCAATAATGGATGATCCAACACCTTTGGTTCTGAGAGATTTATCATTGCCAAATTTTAACTTTACTTATATGAATTATTTCACATTCATCAACAATTTTAGGTATCCTATAATATGAGAAGAATAACCACTTTCCAAGATCCAAGGTAATTCTTCTTTTGTAGGTTTGAGAGTGGATTCTACAACAAGACATTTTTCTTTCCCTTTATCTTTCTTAATATCCAACTTCTGTGAATTGTTAACAAACTTTGTTTGTGCCAGTAACAAAACAAGAAAACATTTTTCAAGATGTTAAAGTTGTTCACATCTTTAACAAATATTTTATAAAGGTTGAAATATATTTTCAAATTTCACACTGACCTTCTCATATTTCTTAAGAACATCATTCTCATACTTCTTCCTTTTAGAGGATTGACTCCCCCTAAAACTTTTCCTTTTATAATTATTGGAATAGTAATAATGTCATTGGTTAAACAAAAAAATGTTTTTCATATGTCCCAATCCACCAAAATACCAATAGTATCCATAGAAATAATATTTTTCTTTGAAACTTCCATACCGTTCAAAGTTGTGAGAATCTTTCTAAGCAATATTCTTATATTTCTTATCAGCAATTTGTTAACAATGAACCTGTCCATTATCAATCAGAATATTCATTTTTAGTTTGGTCTTCTTTTCATCCTTATCAGAACCAGAAGTAATAGAATTTTTTTTGGACTCATAATTTTTAGAAACTTTCTACTTCTCCACTTTTTTGGTTTTATCCACACACATAACTTTCCTAGATTTTCTTTTCTCAAAAACAATTTTAGCTTTCTTCTCAACCTTTGGAGATAACTTTTGATCCTTGTCACATTTACCCTTTCCAGATCTTTCACCAAATTCAGAAATAGAGTTATTGAAACTTTTTACCCTATGTTCATCTTTATAAAGTTTTTGTTATACAAATTCCAACTGTTCTTATTTTTATTTTATCTTGACTTACAGATGCTCATTAATATTATTTTATTTCTCAAGAGATTTCTTCAAATCATTAATCTCTTCCAGTAGTATAAGTTTATCATCAGGAAAACATTCTTAATTGTTTTTTTAGGAATTTTCATTTTTCAACTTCCTGATTTATTTTTCAATCCTCCTTGTATTTATCACACATTATTTTAGTTCTTCTTTCAGATGAAATTTTTATCGAGTTTCTTCTTATTCATCATAACTCCTTCTTCTGAACTTTTTATTGTTAAATGTTTCAATAAAATTGTTCTCTCTATATTTCTCAATAGAATTTTTATATTCATCTTCACTATCTTCTTCTTTATTATATTTTGACAAAAAACTTATCCTTTTTTGTTTTGAATAAATTTTGATCTCTCCCTTTTGAAAAGGATTTAGCCTTATCACTCTGTTTCTTACATGAACTTCTATACCTTATTTCATCTTAATCACTATCCTCCTATTTCTTTATTTGAGGAAAATTATCCACAAAGTTCCCAAGAGATCCACATTCAAATCATTTTAAGGGAAGTTTCCCTTTATATTTTCCTATATATATTCTCACATTTTTATAAAATAAGGATAAAAATTCATCAATATTTTTACATACCTCATTTTCGGAATTAGAATCTCTATATTCTTCTTTGTAAAGAATCTTCTTTGACATTTATTTCTTATTAGATTTGAAATACATTTCTATATTAACTTTTGTTTTTACCTTCATATATTTCTCCCTTGTCATTTCATAAGTGATGAGAGTACTATAAAAATAATCCAGAGATAATGTCACTGGATCTCTGTCTTCCAATGAGGAAACATTGGAATCAAAATTTTCAAGAAGAATTCTCAATATATTTTCAACAAAATTTGAGTCTTCCAAAATTTCACCAAGACATATAATAGTGCTGAAAATATCATTCACCTTGGTAAATAAGTGACCAATAGATTCATACTCACACATCTTGATATCTTTATACTTCATCCTCTAGATTTATAACTTAGCCTAATTCACCTTTGTATTTCCTTCATAAATATTCTTAAGCTTATCCCAGATACCTTTAATAGTAGATACGCCCTTAACTCTTAAAAACTAACTTTCAGAAAGTGATGGGAGTAAAGAATTCTTAGACCTTCCATCATTATAGAGATTATTCTTTTCAACATATGTAAGAGGAAAATTTTCATCAATAGGAGGAAATCCATCTATTGCAGCTTCAAGAACATCATACCTAAGAGAAATAAGATAAGGAAACATTATATCTTTCTAGATATGTTAGTTATTACCATTAAAGACCAGAATCCCCTTACCGTCCACATAATTCAGATTCTCTATAAAAACTTCTCTTTCAAAAACTTTAGAAAATAGTAAATTAAGAAAACCTTCCATCTGATACCAATTGAGATTACCCAACCAAGATCTATGTATCACTGAGAGGGGGAGGGGGTGGATCATTGATATCATTTTCTTTTAAGTTTCCTTCATTTTGAAACAAAATTCACCTCCTATTAAATATTTATGACTTTTATAAAAAAAATAACCACACATCCATAGGAACAAAATAATTTACAAGGTTCACTATTCATCAAGAGTATCTAAATCCTTGGTATGGTTTGGAAACAATCCAATACCACAAAATCCACAGAAAAAATTCCTTTTGGGTGGATATAATAAGTAGGATATACCCTTACACTTGTGTATCACAATATTCAATACAAAAATTCATGTGATTGAAGTAGAATGAAATGATGTAATAAAATATTTGTAACAAGTTAATAAAATTTCACCAGATGCTTCAAAATATGTTATGGTGCTGCCATGTCAACTTTCACAAATATGATCTTCAAAAAAATTCTTCAATTTATTACTCAGTAGTAGGTAAGAACTTATCTAGACTTTGTAATGATGCTCAGTCCAATACCCAGTCCGATTCTCCAGTCCGATTTCTTAGTATGATAATATAAATCTTCTAGAATATCATTGAAATAATTATGAACTGCTTCTATATTAGTCTGGTAATCCTAGTACGATGACCCAGTTCGGTCTGATAACTCGCTAAATATAAAATTTTCTCTTATCCTTCTATTTGGAAAAATTCCTCAAGAATTCTCAATCCAGAAACTCTTTCTCTCTATAAACTTTTAGCTCTCTATCTTCTCTCTTCACCCATGAAAAATACTTGTGTTAGTTGAAAGTATAATGTACTTCCCTCTATGTATAGGTGTTCTAAATATGTTTTAGGAGGTATTATGTAAAACATATGTGATTAACCAAATTTCACAAATCATAAATGTTCCTAACATTTTGGATACATATTTGAATCCTTCAACACTTCTTGACTCATCTTGATTCTTCTCAAACCTTCTCGAATATTCTTACAACATTATCTTGCCTCACACTTTCTTAACAATATCTAGTCCAATTACTATTTCCATTTTGATTTATTCATAATGAAAAATACAATTAATTATTAATTAATTTTCTATGCACTAATTAAAAGATATAAAAGTAAATTACTTCTAATTATGATTCTCAGAACTAACTGAAAAAAATTACTCATTTTGATACTCCATACCAACTGTTAGATATAAAACCTCAAATTTTTTCCCATAAATATTATTTATACTTCGTTAGACTTTTAGTTTCTTTTCTTTCACTATAAACATATCTGCAAATTATAAATATTTCATCACTTCCTTGACATCACTTTAGCACCGGATTCAAACTTCTTTGAATTTTTTTCTCTAAACTCTTCAAAATTCAAGATCCCCTTTAAAAAACTTTTCTAACTACTTTAACCAGTTATTTTTTTTCTTTTCCTCATAATGATGATCCTACATATAATGAATTTATCAATGTCATTACATGTATGATGAATTTGTATATGATTTACTCTGATAATCAGTGTCAATGATAGTCCGATGACTCTTGACCCAATTGAAAAACATACCAGAGTTATATTTTCTTTTTTATTAACCCAATTTAAATTAACTAATAATTCATCTTTATGAAAATGGTTGACTACATTTTTGATTTTTTACTATCTTTATTATACATATTTTTCCCAAAAACTTCTCTTATTTTCTTTTTCACTGGTCTCAACAAAACAAATATGACTCTGATTCCATTTTACAACCATCACTGCATCTAATGATTGATTTTAGGATACCTCTAATGATCAGTGTAACACTACATCTGATGGAATGGTATCAATGACTTAGAATTTAGAAACTTATTCCCATTTATGATTATGACACACATCAAATTATTTCTCTTGGTATTTTTTTCTTGTGGCTTATTGGTCTTACTTAAAACCATCATATTCATATTCTCATGTTCTGATCAAAACCTTACAACCTTCAAACAATTCTGCATTTGATGATCTCACACTGATGAATTAAGACCGAAAAACTTTGTTTTCACAAACTTTCTTCTTTCAAAATATCCTTATTGTATCATGAATTCCTCATGACTTTGAGACCCTTTAATATCAGCATACCATTGTCTAACTTATAATGAAAAGTATTGTAACTTCCCATCCTTTCCAGCTTCTTCTTTATTTTCAACCAAACCTCAATACGATTGGTTTCACAGGTTCTCCCCCTTCCTTTATAAATCTAGCATCACAAGTCTTCCAGATAACTTATGATTTATGAGAACTCTAAGTCCATAAAAGAATCATCATATTTTTATCAAATCTATGCAGACTTTGATTGGATTTCTCATTACAATTAGAACTTTATTTTCTGGACTCAAGGTGAGTTCGATGAATCTTTTCTTCTAGAAAACTTCTTCTTAAACCACTAGAATTTATTATGTTTTTTACATCCGATCACCTGAATACAATTGTGAGTCTGATCACCAACTTTTACAAAGTGAGATGATTTATTCTTCTTTGAATTTCCTTGAAAACAAAAGACAAAACTTTCTTCACAAACTTCTTTCAGCTTCCAAAAAGAAATTTTTTCAGTGTATCCCCAACATATAAGACATATCTTAGAACTAAACCCTCTAGATTAGATAAATGATCTGTATTGATCCAGTCCATACACATTGGTATAATAGATATTGAAGTTAGAGTTACTCATCCCTAAAACTATTGAACATTTAGATGCATTTATGAATATAATTCCATCATCCTCTACTCATTGTAAGACTCCCGCACTACCTTTTTCTACATCCTTTGGATTAATGCATCGACACCGATGTTTCCCTTGCTTGGTACATAAGACAATTAAAATTAGAAATAATGCACATACTCAACCCTACTCATATGCTGAAGGTTTAGTCCCTATTAAGAGAATATGTACCCAAGGATCTTGTTGTACATGTAAACCACAAACCTCTCACCCATAAGATAATGTATCTAGAACCTCATTGCATGTACCACTGCTACTAACTCCATATCATGAGTAGGGTAATTTCTCTCATGTGTTCTCAGCTACCTAGAGACATAAGCAACCACTAAATCCTCCTCCATTAGAACAACTCTGAGTCCAACTCTGGATGCATCACAGTACATGGTATATTCATTAATCAACATAGTTAAAGTGAATATAGGTATTAAGGTCATCCCACCTTTTAGCTCCCGAAAATATCTCTCTCAGGCGTCTGACCAAAAAAACTTCACACCCTTCTTGGTTAGTCCTAGCATCGGTGCTTCCAGATAAGAGAAATCTGAGATAAAGTGCCTATAATAACATACCAAACCCAGAAATCTCTGAATCTTGAATATATTCTTAGGATTCTCCCAAGATACCACAACTTAAACCTTCTCTAGGTCCATAGACACTCCTACCTCTAAGGTGAAATGGCCCAATAAGTTCACTTTATCAATCCCAAAACTACATTTGGTTAGCTTGTCGTGAAGTTAATGCTCTCTCAATTTACTTAGTATGATGTCAAGATATTGGGAATGATAATCTAATGAATGAGAGTACACTAATATACCATCAACCAAAACTACAAAAAATAGGTCCAGAAAAGGATGACAATTCTATTGATCATGGATATGAATACCGTCAGTGCATTAGTCAACCCAAAAAGAATTAATACAAACTCATACAATCCACACCTACTCCTAAAAATAGTTTGAAGTATGTCCGATGGTATCACCCTTAACTAGTGGTATTATAATCTCAATTCAATATTGGAAAAGATATTATCACCTCTCAACTGATCAAAAAGATCATCAATGTGTGGAATATGATACTAGTTCTTGACCTTCATCTAGTTCAATCTACTATAATCTAAGCACAAGCATAAAGTCCCATCAACCTTATTAGAAACTATAACTAGATAAACCTACAGATATGTACTAGTCCATATGAAACCTTTAGTTTATAGATCTTCTAATTAAACTTTCAACTCCTGAAGCTCTGCTGGTGCCATCCTATAAGGAGGAAGAGAAATTGGCTCTGCTCCCAACACTAAATCGATCGTGAAATCGATCTCTCACATGGGTGTTAGTACATAAAAATCATCATGAAATATTTCTTGAAAAAAATATAGCATTGGAGGAAAAGAATCATGCTGCATTCTACCATCATCTAGAGTAAGAATAACTATTTGAGCTATGAGAACTTCCAATCTTAACTGAATTGGTCCTACACGACCTGCCTAAATATTCCACTCACCTTGTTGAGAATAGATACCTATTTATGGATATATAAAAGTAAATTTACTACTATAATAGTTGATATGATATTGGTATATAACTATCCAATCCATACCAATAATCAAATTGAAACCTTTAATTTCTAGCACAGTCGGTTCCCAAAAGAAATAGTAACCACCAATCTATAAATAACTCATCTTGAAATGTTTGATATTATTTGACCACAATAAAAATGGTGTATTGTTGGTAAAAGTACCATCCAATATTTCCACAAACAGGAACAAACTATTTTCAATAAGATAAGATAAAAAGGAAACACAAGCTAAGGTATATGATACAAGAATTGTACCTATGAAGGTAGAAGGTAATGCATCCAAATCAGTCAGACCATACTGTATAGCTTGTAGATGACTCACCCCTATACCCTAGGATCCAATATAACTCCCCTATAATGTTCCCTCTGAGTGGTATTTCTGCTCCTACATTGGGGTACCATGTCCTCTACCTCAGCCTGAATGACCAGTAGAACTCCAACTACATGCCTACTGAGGGGTAGCTAAGCCCCTTCTAGACTCAGGTGCCTATATTGATCCCCTTCCACTGGTATTCTATGAAAATTTCCCACAAAAATTCTAAATATGACCCAATCTTCCATATACACGACACTCAACTACAGGGTAAGGACATTGCAGGCGTTTGTGGCCAAATTTTCCACACCGATAGCACTACAACGGAACATGGTCCTACATTAGCCAAACTAGGTTAAATACCCTAAGATGGGGGGGGGGCGAATTATGGTATAATATATTAAAACAACTACCCCTTCAAATATTTTATCATCATTAAAAAAAACTATACTCTCTCCCCTTTCCTATAGAAATGTATGAATAGAAATGAAAGTATGCGTGAGATACAAAAATTTTACTTGGTTCACACGCACTAAGTAACATACAAGGATCATACAAAGTAAATTTCACTATATATAAAATCCAAAAAATCACACTTATATTAAAAAATTCATATTAGAAACACTATCCCTCTTAGTTTATAACCAATAAAAATTTTAAAGCTCACTGCTCTCTCAACTAAAGTATGATCACTACTCCTTCATATGGATATTATTTTTATCACTTGAATCAATATGTTTTACACCTCATCTGGTGCATCATTAAGTTCCAATTTCATCCATTCAATGAATACCACTTTACCATAGATATACTAGGAAAACCCTTTCCTATACTTTCACGATGCTCACTACTTTCATGAAGATCATACAACCTCTATGAAACTTCCCAATTATTTAAAGGAATATACTACTTTTGTGAACCCCACAACTTTCATGAAGATCACCACACTCATAAAGATCAAACAAACTTCATGAATATTACTCCTTTCATGAATAGCACTTAGCCTCCATGAAGAACACTCCTTTCATGAAGCTCACTCAGCCTTCATGAAGCTCAATACTTTTTTAAAGATCACAACTTTCGGTTAGATTACAAAGCCTTTGAGAACTTCCTTTCTTAATTTTTTTTCAAGAACAACCATTACAAATCACCTTTGCGAATTCAGAGCCTTTGGATTTTTGTTAAGCTTTTTTCTATCAAAATGAGAAGGGTAAAGGCTTATTTATAGGCTTTTCCTCCCTTTCACAAAGATTCCAATCTCATGACCATCTTTTCATGAATCTCCTTATTTTTGTTCACAAACCTCCCTATCTTTGCAAAGCACCAGTTAAATTTTCTTGTTTTTGAAGATTCTTATAGTCACAAATTTTATCATATTTCCATTATGCATTCATGAACCTTCAAACCTTCATGAAACCAGCTACCTTCGCAAAGATCAACATCTTCACAAAGTTAAACATATTCACAAAAACCATGCATTTTACATATGTATAAAGATTCAGTCCTAGAAATATTACTTTCATGAAGATGGATTACTCCTCTAAATTTTTTACCCCAAAGATTTGGAAAACACTAGGAAACAACGCCACCTTTTATATGTGTATTTATATACAACCTCCATAGAATCCATTCCTTTTTCTTGGATATTTTTTCAACATACCCTGTCATGCATCTCTCTGAAACTCCACAACTGAACTCGAAAAACTACTTTTTCAACAAACACAATAAACCCAAAAACAATGCAATGTAACCTTGAATGATTTTTGCTTAATAATATCCCCCTTTGGGTTTGTTGAAAAATATTCACATTTTGATACCTCGTTAAATATTCTTCCATCTTATAACAAAATTTACTTCTTGAGATTCCAGATAGTGATCAAAGATTTTCCCAAAACACACTCTAAGACCACATGATCCATGATCAGTTTGAGAAACAATAGTATCATGCAAAGTTCATCAATGGTTCACTTCTTTATTGATATCAATTGTAACACAACATGTGGAGCCCAATAATACACCATTATTCATCCATATACTATAAAATGATAGCATCATAAACTTCTATCATGATTTATCTTTATTCAAAGTACCGCTTCAAAATCGTCGGATTTAAAAATCCCCCTACTTAACTGCTCCCCATATTAGCTTCTCCTCTATCTCAATTAATACATTTCAACCCCTTTTATATCTACAACTTCTCCTCCTTTTTCAATAAACTCAAATATCACTCTTTTGTGGTCTGTAACATGGTAAAGAACACATATCAACACATTTATGGGAAAACACATCACACCTGTGGAAGAGGGGGTCCCAAATCCACACTCATCCAAGTGTGGGGAGTCAAAATAACTCCAAGATTCAGTTGATTCCACTTAAATTTCTTTTTGGATAAATCCTTCATCAAAATTTATGCAACCTTTTGTTCTGTAGAGACATACTGCAACTTCACAAGCCCATGATCTACCTTCTCATGGATAAAATGGTACTTGATTTAAATGTACTTTTTTCTTGAGTGACAGACTGGATTTTTGATAAGGTTTATAAAACATAAATTATCATAGTGGATTCCAATATGAAACTTCAATTCAACTCCCATATCATTAAGCTGTTGCTTCATCCACAATAACTATGTGCAAGATTGAGTAGCCACAATATATTTGGATTATTTAGTTCTCAATGAGATGAAATACTATTTCTTTCTTGGCTAAGAAATACAAAATCCTCTAAGATATATTGCACCACCTAATGTTGATTTTCTATTATGTGCTGAACTAACCCAATTTGCATTTGTATATCCTAATAACTCTTGCTGAGATTTGTTATTGTATAAAAAACCAAAATCTATAATTCCCTTGATATACTAAAGTACTATTTTTATTAAAATTAAGTGTATTTATTTGGGATTAATTTGATATAGTGTTTTTTGGCATGTAGAAAAAACAATGTCAGGTCTTGTCACTGCCAAGTACAACATATTGCCAATGATCTGCTAATATTCTGTGACATTAACCGATTTTCCTTCATCATATCATGATAGTTTCATCTGGGTAACCACTAGAGTTATCATATCCTTATAACATCCATTCAAAATATTCTCAAAACCTCCTTGGAATATTTATATTGAGGAATAAATATGCCATTCCTTCCTCAGGTCACCTATAAATCAAGGGAATTTTTTAGTTCACCAATAGTTGACATTTCAAACTCACTTTTCATGAATTTTGAGAACTATTTTCACTATGATTCATCTAATCTACCAAATATTATGTCATCGACATACACCAACACCATAATTCTTTTATTACTATCATTGCTGACATAGATATTGTAATCAAATCCACCATGCTGAAAACTGAGCTTCTTCAAAAACTGATCAAGCCTTGAATACCATGATATTAGTGCTTGCTTCAACCCATATAGTGAATTACTTAGATGAATAACTCTATTCTCAAATTTATGATTTAGAAAACCATCTTGATTCTCAAAATAACCTTCTTCTTTTAGAACCCCATTCAGAAATGATGACTTGAAATACATATGGAAAACTTTGAACTTTATTTGCACTGCTATGAACAAGAATAATATGATTGTTTATAGACTTTCAATGGGTTATTTTTTTTATCAACATTGATAACCTATATCTGGGAGTACCCTTTTCACACTATTCATGATTTTTTGAATCACTATACCATGTTTATTCATCTTGTTGTGAAAACCCATTTGTTCCTAATGAAATTCTTATCTATTGGTCTCGAAACAATCTACCATGTATGATTCTTCTCAATTTGGTCAAACACTTAATTCATAGCCTGAACTTGGTTCTCATATCCTAATACTTCCTCAAAACATTTAGGCTCTACTTGAGATATAAAATAAGTATGCTATAAAGAATTTATTCTTCGTGTTTGAATTGGTGTTGCTTGATCACCAATGATATTTTTCCTATCAATTTAAGATTGACTCTTTGGCTTCTGTGTAGATACATATTTTACTTCTTCTTTCTCATCATCATTATCTTCTTATGAATCAACATTTTTTACTTCTAATCCCCTTAATTTTTGGACCTCCTCATTATTGTCATCAAGAAACTATTCACTATGTTATTGAAGATTTTGTTCATTTTCTACTATAGTGACATCATTGCTTTCAACTACTTTTCCCAACCTCTTTTTGAAACATTTGTATGCTTTGATTTTTCATGAATATCCATGAAATATCATTTTATCTCTATGTGATACAAATTTCTTATGTATCTTCTTATTGAGAATAAAACACTTAATTCCAAATATTTTAAAGTATTTCAATGTTGGATTCTTTTCGTAACAAACTCATGAAAAGTTATTTATTCCTTCAGAAACAACAAATCCCTATAGAAAATGTATACTGATTTCAAGACTAATTCCTTCCAAAATTTCTCTATAAGGTCCTTTTCAATAAAAAATGGCCTATCCATGTCGTTTATGATCCAATTTATCCTCTCAACCACTCTATTTTTTGAGGAGTTCTCACTACTGAAACTTGTTTCCTTATCCCATGTTTCTCAAGATAATATTTCACCAAGATATTTGTGAATTCCATGACATTATCTATATGAAAATTTAGAATCTTAAATCCAAATATCCTTTCATATTACCTTCGATATTATTTTATTCAACTGGACACATTGGACTTGTGGGAAATGAAAAATACCCATGCCATACTACAAAAATCATCAATTAAAAGAACATAATAACTCTTCCAATCAATGTATTTTGGTGAGATGGTTCCACACAAATCTCCATGCACCAATTCAAGTACTTTGGTTAAATTCTATTCCTTTTCCTTATACATCTTTATGATTATATTACCTCATCGAAAAGGTTCACACATGTGAGTATGATCACGTGATATCTTGGGGAGATATTGAGCTGCATCACATTTTACTAGATCTTACAGGGATGGTTTACATAGATGGAAAATCCATTTATGACACAAAATATTTTATTTATCTCTTAATATAAAGAACATATCTTCTTTTCTACTCACAATATAGATAATTACCTTTATTCACTTTCCCTATAAAACAATTGTACTATCTTTTCCCTTAAAGATACAAAAATTCTTGGTAAATCTTATACCATGGATCGAAACAAATAGTTGACTAACACTTAGTAAGTTGTGACTGGCCTTCGATAACTAAGATATCAATATTTATCATATATTTTCCTCCATATTTATCTTTTCTTAATCAAATAATATTTTGGACTTCATCATTTCTTAATTTGAAAACATCCTCCTTGTAATATTTAATTCCTGTAACAAGATCCTAATTTCCTATCATTTGAGATGTTCATTCATTATCAAGGATCCATACACCATCATGATCTGATTCTTTAAGAGAAATATCTACAACCAATACCAACTTAGATATTTTCTTTTTGATCCATGTCACTGACTTCACACCTATTATAGACTGATTCTCTTGATCTTTCTAAGATTTTGATGGACCAACTTAAACTTTCAAAGATGAAAAATCAGAATTTCAATTTTATATCATTTGATGAGACATAGATCTACTTCTTATGACCATGTTCAATATGCTTTGGCACATTCCAATTCATTTTTGATGAGAAATATCTGACCATGTGTCTGAATCCTATGCACCAGAAATAATGACCATCAAAATCATTCCCAGAATATTGATCTCAATGTGGCCAATTTTTTTTATATTTTTCCCTTAAATACCTTTTGTATATGCAACATAAATTTTGAGAATGTACCATATTTCCACAACAATAACACCTTATGCGAGGTGTATTCCTGCACATTATTGTAGGACTGGTTCTTTCTTGGATCCTATGAATCTTCTAATTCTAATTTGTACCCAAATCAATTTTTAACCTCACAGTGGGAACTTGAAGTATGAAATCAATCAACATATCTTTTTATTTACGATCAATCCCATTACCAGACTTATCATTTGAATTGGATTATTGATTTTTTTCTGGATATCAATGACCCACTTCCATATTTTCTGTCACCAGAGAAATATGCTTACCCAATGTCATACTAGGAGTCAAAAGTCTCTCATGATCCTCTAACTTTACTTTCAGTTCAAAAAATTCCTCTTCAATTTCTTCGATATGTTTGATTTTATCTTTTCAAGTGTTATTAAAACTGTTTTTTTCCTTTTTTTGTTCTTTAATTTTGAGCTTTTACTCAACAAACTTTTCTGAGTTCTCTATCATTGAAGACTTGAGTTTTTTAATTTCTTCATTCAGCTCATACTTCTCTTCTTCCTACTGATACATATAAAGTTTTTCTTCACAAAAAAATCTAATATATTTATTTATTTTATATCTATAAACATCTATTTCCTCAAGAGTATCTTCAAATTCATCTTAAAGATAAATTATTCCTTTAACTTCTTCTTCATCATTATCACTTTCTTCCCTTGTCTGAGAGCTACCTGCAACCACTACCATAACATTTTCTCCATGATCCTTAAAATTATCTATCTCTTCAACCTCATATTCTTATGAACTACCATTTTCTTATGAAAGTTGTTTTTTATTTTTTAAGGAAATTTTCTTAATTTTTTTATTACCTTTCAAATAGGTTAAAGAATTCTTCATGGGAATTTTGAATTCATTCTCATCATCATCTTAGAAATTATTTGGTCACCTTAATGCAACATGCACAACTTTTACACATTGAAATCATGCAATTGGAAGTTTACCTTTGAATTTTTCTTTTCCTCTTTGTAAATTCGATGAAAGGAAGGACATGAATTCATCCGTCTCTTCTTTTTCCTACCCAGCTTTAATACCGATCTTCTTCATGGACTTGAATGTCACTTATTTGGACTTATCTTTTTCCATAGACTCATTATCAATATTTATTATATCTTATGTAACCAGATTACCGTGTAAGATTTCTAATGTTAGATTCTTTGGATCTTTATCTTCCAATATAGAAACTTTCAGATTGAACTGAGGTGGAAGTCTTCTCAAGATGCATTTAAAAATATTTACATACTCAATAATTTATCTGATACCATAAATTTCTTCCAAAAAAATATTCACCCAGTCAAATAATGCATCAATATACTCATTAGGGTGCATTTTAATATCCTCTCACTTGTTTCATATAATATTCAACTTTTCTTCTCTAACTTTTGAGTCACCTTCATAAACATTTATCAACTTTTAACACATAGAATGTGATGTATTACATGACATCAGCTTCATGTATATTGAATTGGACAGGGATCCCCATAAATCATTGATTCCTATGGTGTCAGTATCTAATTCTATTTAGTTATATTTTGATAAAGAGCCACTATCCACACTGGTTTAAATACCCTTCATTACTATAGTAAAGACACCCATTCCTAAATATTGAAAGTAGTGATGCATCCGATTCTTCTATAATTGAAACTTTTTCCATCAAAGATCAAAATCCATTTATTATTAACATCCTAAATTGAAAGACCTTATAGAGAAACACTAAAATTAACCTAT
Organism: Viscum album; assembly: GCA_963277665.1. Lineage (NCBI taxonomy): Eukaryota > Viridiplantae > Streptophyta > Magnoliopsida > Santalales > Viscaceae > Viscum > Viscum album. Next base: position 144,890,686 of record OY728150.1, read on the forward strand.
GGCTATGAAAATAATTATTAGACTAACTTGGTTAAATACCCCAAGGGGTGGGGGTGAATCAGGGTATGAAAAATTAAGACAACTACCCCTTCAGATATTGCTCATCATTAAACAAAAATATCTTCTATCCCCTTTCCCATAACAATATATAAATATAAATGAAATCATGCATGAGACACAAAAATTTTACTTGGTTCACCCACACTGGGTTATATATAAGGATAATACAAAGGAAATGTTCCTATATACCAAATCCAATAAAGTGTAATGATTTTATAAAGTTCGGATCAAACTCACTATCCATCCTAGTTTACAACCAATCATGATTTCAAAACTCACTAATCTCACAACTAAATTGTTATCACTGATCATTTATATGATTATTGTCTTGATCAATTGAATCAATATGTTTACACCTCATTTGTTACATCATTAATTCATACTTTCATCCACTTGATGAATATCACTTTACTAAAAATTTATTAGGCAATCCCTTTTCAATAATTTCATGATGCCCACTACTTTCATGAAAATCACAAAAAATTATAGAAAATACATAATTATTCACAAGAATATATTGATTTCATGAACCCCATAACTTTCATGAAGCTCACGACATTCAAGAAGCTCGAACAACCTTCAAGAAGAGTACTCCTTTCAAAAATATAACTTTACCTTTGTGAAGCTCACTCCTTTCATGAAGCTCACTTAGCATTCACAAAGCTCAATACTTTTGTGAATGTCATAAATTTTGGTTAGATTACATATCCTTCATGAACTTCCTTTATTCACTATTTTTTACAAGAAAAACCTCTATGAATCCCATTAGTGAATTCAAAACCTTTGGATTTTCTTTAAGGATTTTTTTCTATCGGAATGAGAGGCATAGAGGTCTATTAATAGGAATTTCCTCCCTTTAGAGAAGTTTCTAAGATCAGCACCATATTTTTACAAAGATCCCTATTTTTTCCTTAAATCTACTTGTCTTCTCAAAGCTCTAGGTAAAATTTTCCATCCATGAACCTTCTCATAGTCGCAAAGTTTTACCATCTTTCCATCATGCATTCAAGAACCTTCAAACGTCTACGACATCGTATACCTTTGTAAAGCTTAAAATATTCTTAAAGATCAAAATATTTTTTTAAACCATGTATTTTCCATATATATGAAGTGACAGTCCTAGAAATCCAATTTTTTTGAAGCTTAAGTCCTCTTCCAAATTTTGGACCCTGAAAATTTGGCAAACATTGGGGAACTGCGTCACCTTGTATACACATATTTCTAAACCACCTCCAAAGTATCCACTCCATTGTCTTGGATCTTTGTTAACATACCATGTTAAAAATATCTCTAGAACTCTAAAAATGACTTTGTAAACCTTATTTGTCAACAAACACAATCAACCTAAAAACATTATAATATAACCTTGAGGGATTTTCCCAACATCCTGAGATGGCTATCTACTGACCTAGATGCTCTATCCTCTACTGCCTTGGAGAAAACTATCATAGCAGAACTTCTTAATACCTGAAGAAGATATTCCAATTCTCCCTACCGAAAAATATTGGCTGATACTCAAGGAATCTCTCATATTTCCCTTTGCGATGAGTAGATGATTCATCACATCTGCAAAACTTAATAGATAGAACATGTTCACTGGAGATCTAATCTCATAGCGAAGCCCATCCTGAAAACATATCTCCCTAGAGATCTCATCAGCATCCAAGGATGGTACAAAGTATTGAGGGTTAGTAAAATGTTCAACGTAATCTAGCAATGACATGACCTCATGTTCTGGATACATGAACTTGTGAGCCTTCTCATCCCTCAACATATCTGGATATAAGTGGATCAGGAACTTTGTCTCAAATTACTTCCAAGATAACTCCTCTTACTACTCCACTTTCTTCAGAATATCCCAAAATCATTTGTCTAGTCCATGAATAATATATTAAACATGATTCACCCTCTTATATGTGGGTGTCTGAAGGTTCTTGAAGATTGCCGGGACTGACTCGATGTAACATACCAGGTATTTATATAATAATACATTTTAATATTTATTAATATTTATGAATAATATATTAATTTTATGTTAAATAAGACATTTTTTATGATAGTGTACTCGACATGTAACAATGAGTTCTCTGAAATCTTACATTGCACACAACATTGAGTTATACTGAAAAATAATACAATAATAATAATATTATTTTAAATGGTAGTTAACACCTGGATGCTGTATTGGAGAGAATGAACAGAACTAACTAGAATATGATTATACATGTTTGTTAAATGTTTTTACATTTATCTAATAAATTTTAAAGGATTAAAATGAGAATGAATCATATTTTTAACATAAAATACTCTAATATTTTTAAAAGGTCATTTTACTATTTTTTGATGGAGAACCCTTTTTAAATCTAGTTTTTTTTTACTTTTATATGTTATATTTGGAAAAATAAAATTATTATTTAGAATAAGGACATAAAAATTTACTTTGGTTGAAATTTTGGTATTTTTCTGATAAAATCCATATTTTAATGAATAGTAAAAAATAATGCATTTTAATTCAAAAATTATCTTTTCATCTAATTTATTTATATATTTAGATTGTTCTTTTAATTGGTTTAAAAGTGTAATTATATTATTTTTTTACCATTTAATCCAATTTTATTCATTATAAGTAATTTTACATTTAAATTAGACATAAATATATGTCAATCTTTGATAGTTTTTACTTCTTAAAAACCCACTTTTTAGTTTTGACAATGAGAATTAATTTTAAATTAATCACTACAATTTTAATGTTTTGAATTTGTAAAAATGGATTCCAAATTTGGAATCATGAGGTACAAATTTTTTAAATAGGTACCTTTTATTTTTGGACACTATGAATAATAACTTCAGTAATTATTTCTATTTACCATGGTTAAAGGGTACATCAGGTAAATAAGGGTAACAAATAATATTATAATAATATAAAACTACCCTAAAACATGTTATAATACTATTTGATAAGATATATACTACCATTATAATCTTGGGGTCAATTTTAGGACCCCATGGAGCCACTTGGGTGTGATAATGACATGTTATAATAATTAATTTAAAGTAAAGAGAAATATAACATAAACACGTATCATTTTAATAAAACAATTTTAATATAGGGTTATATAACTGATATCTCTGAAAATAAATATTAATTATAAATATAATAATATTTTCTAAATCTTTGTATTTTATTTATAATTTTTATATGTTAAATAAATAACTTTATTTATGACACAATGATGATGCAATGATTACCTTTTTAATGAAATATTCAAATAAATGATATTATAAATATTAAAATAAATATAATTTGAACATTTTGATGCCATAATTTTTTTTTGGATTACATTGAAATGTTAGGGATGAGTTAATGCTTTTGGTTTGAAAAAATCAAGTTGTTATGATAGTAAAAAAACTAAATAGTGTCAAAATTTACAAAAATGAGTTTTTTAAAACAAATACTATTTTATTAAATGAAATAATAGTCCTAAAAGTACAGGATTCATCCAAATGACTTATATAATTTTTAAAATTTCATTAATTATCCAATTTTTGTTCTCTTGGTATTTTATTGTAAATATAATAACCATATATTATGAAAATAGAAGAAGACATGGTAAGAGTTAATGTTTTTAACTAAGTGTTAAAGCTAAAAGATAAGGTTAATTTTGTGACCTAAAATTGTCTAAAACATATTTTTTGAGAGGATTTTAGACCCATACTCATATTATCCTAGAAATATATCACTTTGAAACTATTAAATTTAGATAATAAATTTTTAATAAAATAACATTTCAAGACTTTCCTAAAGTGCCCCTCCTCCCTCTTATAAAAAGGCCTGCACCTCTACCCACTTATTCACACCTCTCAAGAACCATGTATAATCAAAATTTTTCTCAAATAAGCTTCCAAAATCCCTAATTGATTCTTATAAGCATTAACTTGTGCATAATTAAACTCAAGGAAGACTTTTGGCTCAAATCAAAAAGAGTTACCTGATTTAGAGGTAACGTCTTCTCTCAAGATCCTTTCATTTATTTTCCATCTAAAACCTCATAACATCACTTTATTACATTATTTTATAAATAAACCAGTATACTAAATATACTAGGATGTTTTTATGCTAATGGGTTGACCTACACTTATACACACCTCCATCTAATGGATATAGAACATACTATTTCCATGTATGGTGAACTACTGCCTCACGAAACGATGATTGTTCAAATTTTCTCCTACCACCTCTCATGGTGGATATTATGATGGAAATTTATTTATATATGATTTATAATGTATTTAAATTATCTCTATTCTTATATATTTTTTATTTAGAACATACCTTTATGCTTTCCATGTTGTGTAAATACGATAATTTCATTTGAGAAAGTGTGGACTACTGCCCCCTCAAAGTGATATGACTCATTAATGACATACATGGAACATATAAATGATAGAGTTAATGAACTTATGTAACACATATAACATATATATTATTCTGAAATTATAGTATTCCTATGTATCATTTAGTTTTTATTATTTTAATATGACAAAGAAATGAAAGTAGCATTCATGAGTACGTATGACCTACCATCTCCATGAATGGTGTATTTCATTTATTATATCCAAATGTTATGGACTATTATAAATAAATATATAATGGATTTATATTATTTTTAAATAATGAATTATATTCTTGATATGATGGAATTTTACCACAAGGTTAATTTACATCAAAATGAGTTCCTTTTCGACTCAAGTATCGAATATCGACAAAATGACATATATGAACTTAAATAATTATGTAATTTTTATAACATGATAATAAGTAATATAAAATTAATAGTAAAATTGAAAAAGTTTCTAAATAAATTATAAATTAACCTATGTTTATTATTCTAGAATATCAAGAACGAATGAGACAAGTCAGATTCGTGGTAAGGTACTTCGTCTCAATCTTCTTTTATCGAGGCATATTTTGTTGTTATACAATGCCTTATTTTATATGGTGTATAATAAACCCATTTGACTTTTAATTTTATTAAAAGGGAATATTTTTCTATGAAGTGTTTTACTAAATGACAAAAATGAATGTCTTTAACGTATACGGTGATAACGGATCCTCCGCCTCCATAACCTTTATTTGATATTTAGATTCCTCTATAAGCATTAATGTTTTTAAAAGGAAAAGAAATAACTTATTACATTTTTGGGTGTCTTGGTATTGAAAATGGTTTTGAAAGATGATTTACTATTTCAATATCTTGAAATGATTTCTTTTGATTTCAAATGAAATTTTTTGAGTGAAATGTTGATAATTTCAATCTTTTATGTGTTATGATTATATAATAGCACTTAGACATTTGATGGGTGGTTATGTGATAAACCAAATATGGGTGGTTACATGATAAACCAAAGATGGATGGTTCCATGATAAACCAAGGATGAGTGGTTACATTATAACCTCCAATGCATTAGGTATGGAAGTCGGCCGTATGACTATTCCATTTAGTGATATGTGTGGAAGTTGACCATATAGTAATTCCATTTAAGTAAATTTATGTCCCTAGTTACCTTTATATGTTATATGTTGCTTTCTATAGGATTTATGGTAATATTTTGGTTACAAAAAGAGTAGTAAATGAGCTTATATTCAGTGAAGTATATTTACTACTTCTTAAAGGTGAAAAGTATTACTTTATGATAAAGTATTCATGGTTTACATATTTTTGCATGACAAATAGTTTTAAATATTTAAGTATCCCTTAATGAGATTTTTATACTCATCCCAAGTTTTAAAATGTTTTTCAAAGGACTTAAAGAATAATAGAGTCAAGGATGAGATAAAGGAAAAGTCATGCTGTTTGAACATGAAATGAACCATGTTTTTTTAAAAGTTTTTGTTTTATGAAAAAAATTGGATAGTGAGTAAAAGTGTCTACTTGTAATACTTACATTGTTATGTATAAGTTATGACCTAATTATCTAATGCTCTAAACCTAAAAAGATCCTCAAAGTTAATTAAAGTCAAATTGTTGACTTATCTCAAGATTATGTAATGTTTAAGGTCAGGGAATTATAGTTGGTATCATAGGTTGGTTTAGATAACTTTAGGAGTTAGAATATTGTTAATAGAATATACATAAAATATTTTTACTTTATAGTAATAATGATATAGAATTTGAATATTACAAAATTGCTTTGTCTAAGATATGTTTGTTCAGAATGTTTTTCCATAGAGGAAACATGGAAACTATGATGGGAAGGCATACATAGGGAAATAACCTTCCAAATAAACATCCTAAGATGGTCAAAATTGGAACTGAATAGTTTTTTATAATGATGGATTTGTTGAATCAGGCCATAAATGGTGGTGGTGTCCATGCATGAGATCACCCAAACCAACCTCAGTGGCATATATCGATCGTATATCATTTCATGAGGCTACGTACCCCATAATTTAGAGGATCATCTGACCCCGTTCAAGATTAAGGGTGGATTAAAGCACTAGAAAATATTTTTTATGTAATTGGGTGTTCATACAATCAAAATGTTCGTCTTTATATTTATCATTTTGAAGGTGAAGCCGACCAGTGGTGGTGAATTATTAAAAATATCAGTGGAAGTGAAGATATTGAGGCTATGGAATGGGATTAATTGAAGAATATATTCCTTGAGAAATATTTTCCTAAAGATATTTGAATTAGGATGGAAAACAAATTCTTGGAATTATGACAAAAGGAGGAAGATTCTGTGGCTACATATGAAGAACATTTCACCTGTTTGTCAAGGTACGCCCCAAATTTTATATGGGATATTGATAGTAAGATAAATTAGTTTTACTTAGGGTTGAAGCTAAAATATCGAAGGTTATTAGCTTCTCATGAGTTAAAAAGCTATGAGAAACTTTTATGATGTGCTGAGAAGGTAGAAATGGATTTTTCTGATGAGCATGTGTACAATGAGAGAAAACAAAATAAGTGATCCAATTGGTAGGAAATGGGAAATAATTCATCAAAGAAGTCGGTAGGTAAGGAAAATAAACTTCCATGTTGTGAGAAGTGTGATAAAAAAATCATAGAGAATGCCTCTCAAAGTCCAAGAAGTTATTTTGATGTGGTAAGACTGGTCATATTGCTCATAACTATAATGAAGATGATTAGGCAGCCAATGAAAAATCAGTGGTAAGAGTTTTAGTTGCAACGAGATAGGACATTATGCCAATGTGTGCCCAAAGTTGATTACCCAGGGTGGAAACCAGGAAGATCAAAAGCATAAGGGAATAGAAAAATCATTTTCTATTACTACAGTTAATTTGTGAACTTCAAATGAAGTGGTTATAGGAAAGTTTCTTCAAAATATTCCAATACTCTATTTTAATCTTGATCTTCACATTCTTTAATATCCGAGAGCATTGTAAGTAAATTGTAAGTAACACCTCATGAATTTGATATAAATATTTTGGTAAAGACTCTAGGTGGAAATATTAAAGTAACCATGATTTATAGGAATATTCATATTATCATTAGTGGTTTGGTATTTCTTGAAAATCATTGTGAACTTCCCATAGTTGAATTTGATATCTTTTTGGGTATGGATTGGATTTCAGTTTATCATGCTAAAATAGAATGTAAAGGAAAGAACCTTTTATAAAATGATTTAATACCTTTGATAACATACAAAGAAGCTGAAAAATTGATTAAAGATAGTAGTGAAAGTTATCTGGCTCATGTTGTTAAAAAGAAAGAAACAGTTTTGATTAGTGTCATTCTAGTAGTAAATGAATTCACAGATTTTTTTTCCTGATGAATTTCCTAGCATTATTCACAATCAGGAGGTTTAATTTACTATTAATTTAGTGCCTAATAAAAATACTATTTCTAACCCCCCTTATCAAATGAATCATGTAGAACTAGTAGAATTAAAAAAACAGTTGTGATAATTACTTGATAAATGTTTCGTTCAACCTACCACTTCACTATGGGGTGTTCCAATTTTATTTGTGAAATGGAAATATGGTTCTATGAGACTATGTATTGATTTTAGAGCCATGAATAACATAAATATTAAGAAAATGTATCTATTTCCTTATATCAATGATTTGTTTGATCAGCTCTAGGGAGATTAGTATTTTTCGAAGATTGATTTGAGGTCCGGGTACCATCAGCTGAAGGTGAACGAGGATGACATTCCAAAGACAACTTTCCAAATGAGATATGAGCATTATGAGTTTATAATTATGAACTTTGGGTTATCTAATAAACCTACTGTATTTATGAATCTTATTAATGGATCCTTTCATCAGTTTTTGGATCATTTTGTGGTTGGGTTTATAGATGACATTTTGGTATATTCTAAAAGTAGGGAGGAACCAGAAAGTCACTTAAGGATTGTTTTGAAAACCCTAAAAGAAAATAAACTATATGGAAATTTTAGTAAGAGTGAATTTTGGTTACAGAAAATTTCATTACTTGGTCATATTGTTTCTAATGATGGCATAACTATTGACCCTTCTAAAACAAAAGTTATTGAAGAGTGTCCAAGACCTACCAATATCACAGAGTTTTGCAGTTTTCTTAGATTAGCGGGTTATTAATGAAGGTTTTTTGAAAAATTTTCTTGGTTATCTATCCCACTAACTAAGCTCAAACATAAGGGATTTAAGTTCATCTAGACAAAAGAATGTGATGATTGTTTACAATTATTGAAAAGAACATTGGTAAATCCTCTAGTTTTGGCCCTGCCTTCCAGGATTAGTGAATTTTTTATCTTCAATAATGCATCATTAAAAGGACTTGGTTGTTTCCTAATGTAGAATGATCAAGTAATTTATTATGATTTACTTCAATTGAAACCTCATGAGTTAAATTACTCTACACATGATTTGGAATTATCTACTATTGTTTTTGCATTAAAAATTTGGAGGCATCATTTGTTTGGTGTAAAGTGTGAAATATATACTGATCAAAAAAGTTTGAAGTATATATTCACACATAAATAATTAAACACGAGAGAAAGGAGGTGGATATAATTAATCTAGGATTATTATTGCATGATTCATTACCATCCAGGAATGGAAAATAAAGTGGTTAATGCTTTGAGTTTAAAGAGTAATGCTACAATAACCATGCTACATTTGGAATGAGATCCTTTGGTTATTGATTTGATGAATTTTGGATTAGAAGTTGTTGGTACAAGGAATTCATCTATTTTGTTTCAGGTGGATGTGAAATCATCTCTATCAGAAAGAATTAAGCAAGCACAGAAAGAAGATAGTGATTTTCAGAAAAAGGTATAATTGATTTATAAGGGTAAGTTACCTGAATTTAACATTGATAAATATTTTGTTTTGAGATTTGGAAAGAGATTATGTGTTCCTTTTGATTCATAGTTGAAGAAATAGTTGTTATGTGATGCTCATAGTTCTCTATTTTCTGTTCTTCCTATAAGTACCAAAATGTACAGTGATATTTGGGACTATTACTGGTTGGATGGAATGGAAAGAGATATTGATGAATTTAGTATGAAGTGTTTGAATTTTCAAATAGGTTAAAGTTCAATGATAGTTATAGAAAGGGATGATTCAACCTTTACTAGTGACAGAGTATAAATGGGAAAATATATCCATGGATTTCATAGTGGGATTTCCAAAGAAATCTTGAGGTAACAATGTAATATGGGTTATTATTGATCGATTGACTAAATCTTCTCATTTTCTTCCTATTAGAGATACTCTATCTCTAGATCAACTTTCTCAGTTGTATCTTAAATAGATATTTAGGTTACATGGAGTTTCTATCTGAATTGTATCTGATCATGATATTAGGTTCACTTATAACTTCTAGAAAGGCTTTAAGAAGTCATTGGGAACTGAATTGAATTTCACTATAGCTTTTCATACTCAATTAGATAGACAGTTAGAACAAAAAATTCAGACCTTAGAGGATATGATATGTTCTTATTCAATGGATTACCGAGGAAGTTGGGATAAATATATTTATTTGGGTGAGTTTTATTATTATAAATGTTTTCATTCCAATATACATATGGCACCATTTGGAGAATCATATGGAAAGCTGTGTTGAACTCTATCTTTTTGGGATGAAGTAGGTGAAAGGAAGTTGATGGGACCAGAATTGGCAGAAGAGATGGTAGAAAAAGTTATATTGATTCAGAATCACCTGAGGATAGCTTAGAGCAGGAAGAAAAGTTTTTTTCAGATAACCGGAGGAAGTATATTTCTTTCAAGGTAGGTGTTCATGTCTTTCTCAAAGTTTCTCTTTGGAAAAGTATGATGTGTTTTGGTAAGAAGGGAAACCTGAGTCCACGATTCATTGGACCCTATAAAATCCTAGAGAAAGTTAGATCATTTGGATATAGGGTGGATTTACCCCAAGTTTATCCCAGGTACACAATGTTTTTCATGTTTCAATGTTGAAAAAGTATTTGTTAGATCCATCTCATGTTTTGAGTCCAGAGGTAGTTCAGTTGGAAGAGAATCTTTCATATGAGGAACACCCAATAAAGATTCTGGACCATAGAGAGAAAGTGTTGTGGAATAAGGTGATTCATTAGGTAAAGGTTTTTTTTAGAAAAAACCATATGGTTGAATAGGAAACATGGGAATCTGAAAATGATATAAGGGATAAATACCCCCACTTATTTGATAAGTGAATAAAATTGCAAGGACACAATTTCTAAAAGTGTGGAAGGATGTAACATCCCATATATTTATAGAATAATAAATTTTCATATCTATTAATATTTATGAATAAGATATTAATTTTATATTAAATATGAAACTTTTTCCAATAGCATACTTGACACACAATAACAGATTCTCTGAAATCTCACATTGCACACAACATTGAATTATTCTAAAAAATAATGCAATAATAGTAATCTTATTTTAAATGTTAGTTAACACCTAACCATTGTATTGTAAAGAACGAATAGAATTAACTAAAATATTATTATAAATTTTTATTAAATGTTTTTACATTTATCCAATAAATTTTATCACCTTAAAATTAGAATGAATCCAATTTTAAGCATAAAATACTCTAATATTTTTAAAAGGTCGTTTTACTGCATTTTGATGGAAAACCCCTTTTAAATATAGTTTTTCACTTTTATATTTTCTATTTGACAAAATAAACATCTTATTTAGAACTGGGACATCAAAATTTACATTGGTTGAAATTTTGGTATTAATCTAATAAAATCCATATTTTAATGAATAGTGAAAAATACTGCATTTTAATTCAAAACTGCCTTTTCATCAAATTTATTTATATAGTTAGTTTGTACTTTTAATTTTTTAAAAGTGTAATTATAATATGTTTTTATCATTTAATCCAATGTTGGTAATTATAATTAGTTTGAAATTTAAATTGGACATAAAAACATGTCAATCTTTTGATAGTTTTTACTTCTTAAAAACCCGCTTTCTAGTTTTGACAACGGGAATTAATTTTAAATTAATTAATCCAATTTCTATGTTTTGAATTTAGAAAAATTAATTCCATATTTGGAATCATAAGGTACAAATTGTGTAAATAGGTAACTTTCATTTTTGGACATTATGAATAGTAACTTCAGTAATTATTTCTATTTACCATGGTTAAAGGGTAAATCCGGTAAATAAGGGTAAAAAAATAATATTATAATAATATAAAACTACCCAAAAATGTGTCCTAATAATATTGGATGAGATATATACTACCATGATCATCCTGGGGTTGATTTTAGGACCCCATTAAGCCACTTGGGCGTGATAATGACATGTTATAATAATTAATTTAAAGTAAAGAGAAATATAACATAAACATGAATCATTTTAATAAAACAATTTTAATATAGGGTTATATAACTGAAATATATGAAAATAAATAGTAATTATAAATTTAAAAATATTTCCTACATATTGGTATTTTATTTATAATTTTTTGACATTAAATAAATAAATTTATTTATGATACAATGATGATGTAATGATTACCTTATTAATCAAAATTCAAGTAAATGATATTATAAATATTAAAATAAATATAATTTGAAGATTTTGATGCCATTTGGATTACATTGAAATGTTAGGGATGAGTTAATTCTTTTGGTTTGAAAAAATCAAGTTGTTATGACTGTAAAAAAAACTAAATAGTCATATATAAGGAATCAAACATAAACATAAGGGTTACCCATGGAAAGAATTGGGTATCATAATCATGTCAAAAGTCATGTCAAAAGAGAATATCATAATTATGTCCATGAAATAATGGATTTAAATCATACATGGAAATTATTAAGGTAAAATAGTCATATATCATGATAATTGATGTCAAACTTAAGTTAAATCATGTAAAAAGAGTGTTTAAGAAACTTTAGAAATAAAACATTTTAGTGTAGTTTAAGGGAAAATTTTCAAGATTCATTAAAACAGAAAATGAATAACTGTATGTATAAAATAAGAAATGAACCTAGATTGTTTTAATGTTAAAATGAATGATTTTTTAAAATAACGGTGGCTTAAAAAATATTATGGACGGTACTTGCAAATGGCTAAGAAATCCAGAAGTTCTATTTAATTAGGCTTGCTTATCAGGAAGAATTGAGAAAGGAAATTTTTTAAAACATGTATTTACCCATAAAAGAAGGATGATATGATCTAGATACATGATCTTGGAACATAAATTTTTTTTATAAGAATTATATAAAAATAAATAATATTTACATTGGGGTAGATAGAGAGAAAGTGTAACCCAAAGGAAAAAATGGAGGTTCAGAAAGAATCCCTTACCTTATGTCCGAAAGTGTTCTGCACAGGAATGTAATGTCATGGATAATCAAATTAAATCCATTTATTAATTAATTAATAAACTTTTATTCATTAATTTTATTTATTATAATTTTATTAAGTTCATTTATTCCCTTTTTGATGAGTTATAATATACAATTTCATCATTCAAGAGAGTTCATTTCCTTGGTTTTCATGATCGGTTCATTTGTATACGTGTATGAAAGATCATGTAGAATTAGAATAATTGTCCAGAATTGAAATTATATGTTATTAATGAGATTCCATAATTTTATCTATTATTATATATCATTTCTTATGTGGAATGAGGATGAATCATTGGATAAAATGTTAATGATAATCATTTAGATTAATTTGGTTGTTTCTCAATCATCACAAACTAGTGTTGTTCTATTATATAATATTATGTATATATATTGGTTCAAAATAATTAAATAAGAAATAATACATATATTATAATTTGGTTTATTCATAAAATGGTTTTATTACCATCCTTTAATGTGTTAAAGGAAATTGAAAACTCGCTGTCCTTGAATGTGATAAATTAACACATCACGGACGATGTTTTCATTTTTATAAAAAAAGGGTCAGAGAAGAGGATTGATGATGAATTATTCCATTAAAATGATAAAATTAAATTATATATAATATAATTTAGTTTTAATGTCACTTGGATAAGGTTATGTGAGGATAGAATAAGATAAGAAAAGAAATTTGAAAAGAAATTAAAAGAAAAGGAAAGAGGTTTTTACGTCTTGAATTCTTCTCCTTGGAAACCTCATTGAGGCACTTGAGTTTGGTCTTTTATTGAGATAAAAGGATATTGAACATGGGGGAGAGACTTGGGAATAGGTTTTGGAAGAATTTTTTCAACTTTAAGGATTTATATGTGTGATAAAAAGAGGTGGTATTTATAGTGGAAGAGAGGGGTGTTTTTTGATTATTTTATTCATTATTTTATTATTTTGTCTCAATACTATGAATAGTATGTATTATTGTGACTAAATATGGTAACTAATTGCTATTATTTGGAACCAATTTCCACTTACATAATCAATGACTCAAGCATGACTCAAAAATTCATTTAATTATCTTATATCGTAAATTACCATATTTCACTATTAACAAAAAATTCATCTATTTTAGAAATATCCCAAAAAGTGACCCTAACCAATTTTTGATGTGTAAAATTAAAATATGGAATCCATTTTATGAAAATAATTTTCTAAATATGATAAATTTAATTTTTAATTAAAACCACTATTTACTTGAAAAATGCCAATTTTAAAATTATAACTGACTTTATAACACTTTAAAAATTTAATTAAGGTCTCAAAAAATTATGTTATAATAATAAGACAATAGAATATTAATTTATGAATCTATTTTATAAAAATTAAATTTCTTTTAAATAATTATATTAGTTATAAAATTTTAAATAAATATTTTTATTTTATAAAAATACCAACACTTAATTTATCATTTGAAAAACATTTATTTACTTTTACTATGATATAATTATATCATATTTTTATTAATAATATGACTAAATTTTATTGATACTTTCATGGGTTATGTTACTATTCTATTGGACAAGTTACTATTCTTATAGGTCACATTACCATTCCATAAGTCATGTTACTATTACATTGGTTTAGGTTCCTTAATTTCTATAAATACTTATTATTTCATTAATTATTCATTTATAAAGTTTGTATTGTATTTGATATGTGATTTAATGTGATTTATAATATATAACATAATTATAAAAATGGAAATTTGATTGATATAATTTTAGGTCATTACATTCTTCCCCCCTTATGAAATTTCACCCTCAAAATTTTATTTTACAAACTATGGGGAAAATAGGTGAGAGTACTTATCCTTCATCACTTCCTCCAGTTTCCATATTACCTCTTCATACTTATGTTTCCTCCATAATACTTTGATCTGGTGATTGGTCTTGTTGTTTCAAACTTTATCTTTATGATCTAATATTTTCATTGGTTTCTCCTTATAATAGATATCATTCTCCAACTATACTACCTTTGAATCCAATACATGTGAGGGATTCGATATGTACTTCCTAAAGAGGGATATGTGGAATACATCATATACTTAATACATGCTTGGTGGAAGTTCTAGTCAATAGGCTACAACTCCTACATGATAAATAGTCTCGAAGGGGCCGATGTACTTGGGACTTAGCTTTACCTTCATTCAAAATATTATGATTCTATTCCATGGAGATATGTGGAGGAATACCATATCTCCAACCTTAAACTCCAAGTATCATTGATGATTATCTGCATAACTCTTTTATCAAATTTGGGTTATCCGAATATGTTGTTGAATGGTTTTCACTTTTTCTACCATTTGTTCAAACATTTCAAGTCCTAACAGCTTATGTTCACTAACTTCATTATAGCATGCCAGTGTTCTACATATTTTACCATAAAGGGATTCACATGGAGCCATTTGGATTCTTGAGTGAAAACTATTATTATAGGAGAACTGGACCAGAGGAAGATGTTGGTCACATACTCCCTTGAAGTTTATATAATACTATCTTAAAATGTATTCCAATG
The DNA here is from genome assembly GCA_963277665.1 of Viscum album. Lineage (NCBI taxonomy): Eukaryota > Viridiplantae > Streptophyta > Magnoliopsida > Santalales > Viscaceae > Viscum > Viscum album. The sequence goes on from OY728150.1 coordinate 144,906,139, forward strand.
TCTGAATAGTTTTCTCAGATTGGACATCAGTTTGAGGATGATAGGCTGTACTGAAGTTCAAATTAGTGTTTAGATCATGTTCGATAATTTTCCAGAACTTAGAGGTTAATATCGGATCTTGATCAAATACAATCTATAGTGGTACTTCATACAACCTTACCACTTATCTAATGTATATTAGTTGCAGTTGATAAGATGAAACAAAAATCAGTTTAGAAGTTCAGTAAGGGAGTACTAAGAACTACATGGTAGTTGGAGAAACAATTATAAGAAGAAGAATAAGAAGAAGAATAAGAAGAAGAAGGGTAATAAGAGGAAGAAGATAAGGAAAGAGAAAATTCATCAAAATCATCAAAATCATCCTTTACATCAATATTAACTCAGTATGATAAGAACATAGTTCTTGATGTTTCAATGGATGTTCATTCATTATCACAAAAATAAGAAGTTGTAGCACAACATTCACACACTAAAGAATAAGAAAATGGAGAGAAAGATAAAGAAGTTGATATTGTAAAAGTTATAGAATATAGAAAAGTTAAAGGAAAAGAGAAGTCAGATGCTGGAACATCCTGACCAAATATCTCAAAGGATTCATCAGCCACATAATCAAACATGAGCATTGATTACATTTTTCATACATTGAAATAGATAATAGAATCAATGCCACATCTTCCTAATATTTAAGAAAGATGTAAACAGATTCAAAACAATATGTAAGATAAGTCATAATCATTGATATTGTTTATAAATTCAATTATTCAGAATGAGTTCAAAATCAAAACATTCAAAGGGAAAACTAAGGCTCATAAAATAATATTCAATCATATGGTAAGATGGTTGAGACAAGTTGATGGTGATTTAAAAGAGCATACTGATCAAATTTTAGAAGTCAATAAATTTTCTTTTGACATTTTTGATTATTTTAACACGTTATCATTTGATGTTTATGATAGAATGAAGTTTTTAGTGTAGTTAAAAGGTTTTTATAATTATCAAAATGAAGAAATCATAGTTTTAAAATAAGATATTCATAAACTTAAAGAAGAGAATATCAGGATCTAGTATTTTTAAGATGAGTTTCAAAGGATGAAAAAGGAAAATAATAAAATCAATATTATTGAAGATGAGGTTGCATGTTTGAATAAAGAGATCAGAGGCTATGAGTTATGGAATAAAGGATAGTAAATATTGAATCTACAATAGTTTAAACTAAGAATATTCAAGAGGTAATGAGGAATATAAAATCTTATGTTAAGAAATTGTATAAGAAAGAATAATTTCCCCCCTAAACAATTATTTTATTTCTGAATCAAGTCTTTTGAATGAAATAATTTTAAGGACTAGTTATCCAAATACATTAAGTATGAATATTTTCCAATTACACTCGGATGAAAGTTCTATATTTTATATTGTATAAATAGTTATTCAAATAAAATTGTTTTGTATTTTGTTTTCTAACTTTTCAGGACATTATATTACTTTCCATATTACCTTTTTCAAATCATAAAGGGGGATAATTTATCTAAAAGGTAAATTTTATCCATAGGGGAGAAATTATTTTAGGATAAAACTATATAAGGAAGACATATTATTAAGGGGGAGAATCTGAAGTAATTTTTTTTTCTATCGGATCAAGAATGATAAAAAAAGAATCCATTAGCTTAGGGAGAGTTAAGATATGATAAGGGAAGATATTTATTATGAAGTATATCTTTGAAGTTATTACAAAAAAAATGATTTTAAGTTTTTTAAAAGTTAGTAGTTTTTAATTTTAAGTGTTGTGTTTTGTTCTTTCCAAAAAGGCAGAGATTTTTGAGCTGAATGTATACTTTCTACATTCCATTTTCTTTGTTTTGAAAACCACAAACACTTTATTAAAACCTTATTTTACAAAATTTATATATCCTAAGTGTTTTACCCCTAAGGCCTAGCCTAGTGGTAAAGGGCCCTGTGGGGTGTCAGGGAGGTCTTAGGTTTGAGTCTCCCCAGCTTCCTACATGTGTGTGTTTGCATGTTTCTTTATAGCTTTGTAGTTTCCCTTTCCCAACTATTTGTAATATATCCCAATTGTTTTAGATTTTTTTTATAGAAAATATCCTTTTTACTGAATGTAGAAATTATTCTAATATAAAATGAATATAAACTTTTTATTTTTCAATATGATCCATCAGATTTATTACACGTATGGTTCATCAAACCGACTAATGTAATGTCCATTGGACATTCTAGTGTTCTGTCTATCAGACTGACAAAAATTATATCTATAGGGATAAAAATAGTTCTGATCCATTGAACTAACCATATTTCAGTTCATTGGATTGAAAAAAAAATATTATAGTCCATCATATTGTGAAAAGTTTATAATTGTAGTAATTGTAATTATTTATATCAGATGAAATTCATAGAAGAATTTTAATGGTGCTAATAAAAATAATATCATATGGACATGTTTGATGAGCTATCAAGTGAATGACATTTGAGACCTTTGAAAGAAAATCCAAGATTTATGGAAATATAGTCATTGAAAGTATGCCCATAAATAGGATTGAATTCAAGGAGATGGATTTTAATGCATTTGCAACTCACCATGCCTGATTTTTTTCTCTAATTGAAGATCTTATTCTTACATTTTTTTTTAAATTTTTCATAGAGTTGTGGTTTTAAGGAATCCATGTGAGGGTTGTAAATTCATTATTTTTTTTTAATTTTATTCATCTATCTGATCAAGTATTTGAGCGTGGAATTCCGAGGATTTGAAGACAAGTGATTCTGATCCTTTGGATCGAGGGCTTCTGAAGATAGAAAGATAGAGTTTACATCAATCATCAGATTGAAGGATTCTAAGGATAATAATATAGTTCTTACACTAATCATTATATTGAGGAAATTATTATTTAAAAAATATAGATTTTATTATGATAATCACATCAAGGTATTTCCTGATGTGGAAAGGTAAAACATTATAGTTAAGTTTAAAACTATAGATATCTTAAGTCAGGATTTATGAATTCCATAACTCTTAAGTTTAAAAAGTATAATTACTCTTATAAAGCTTTTAATTCATTCTTACTTTGTTATAAGATTTATTATTACGTTTTTCTAAAAGTTTTATGTTTTTATACATTTTACATTATAACTTTTGTTTTACTATTCTTTATAATAACTTTTTTATCAGAATATTGCTGAGTTTGATCCTTTTTAACTAAATAAGTTTTTGGTATTCTATTATTTAATTTTTTTAAACTAAAATTCACCCCCTCTTATAGACATCATAAACTCTTATAGTCCAACAGGTATGATAATAACATGACATTTGTTTTGTAAATTCTATGAATTCATGCACTATTAAGGTACAAAGTACCAAAACCTCCCTATTTTATGTGATATATTTGTTCCTATTTTATGCGAAGAATATGTTCTATCATAGAAACATTTTATAAACTCTTGTGTCTCACCACATTTGATAAATATAATAAATAACCCATCAAAATAATGTATATAGAGGGTTTTCTCAGTGATCTAACCATTAAAGATGAATAAGCCTGTAGATCATATTTGAATATGAATCCTTTTGGCCATACCTAAAGGTAAAGACCCATTTTAGAGGTATTATATTATCAAGTTCATCTAATTTTCCCTTTAATATGGTTTTGGATATGATGATCATGCATTTGTTTAGGTGATCTTAACTCTCTCTACCTCATACACCAACTTGTTAACGAAGGGTGTTTTCACTCTCAAATACTCCATAAAAATTATTATTACATCTTGGTTCAAATCAGAAAGTGATAAAACTAGATTATAAAATATCTCTTCTTAGGTGTTATCTAATAGTTAGACATAAAAAAGATTTGATTCAATGAGAAATTTTTTATCAACTCCCATAAATTGTTGAGTAAGGGTACTAGTTCCTCCTTTTAAATAGAATATTATCCATTGATTTTATCTATCACTAGATTAGAATGAATTATAATGTTAATCTTAGTAATATAAATTTATATGGATAATTGTAAACCTATGATGATATCCTGGTATTCATACTCAATATTTTTGTAACACTTAAAAAAATGAATGGTCATTACATGATGAACTTTTCAAGAGAGATAGATCTAACTTTAAAGCTAATATTTCATGGTATAGAGTTCAACACCCTCTTTACTATTATGATTGGAAAAAACTATATCACCCCTAGTTTGAGGTAATTAACCCTTATTTTTGGTATTTAATGTATATAAAGTGTTGGGGTTATGTTTGGGGGAGTTTGGAGAACTTTTGGAGTGTTTTGGGGATTTTCTACAGGTGAACAGTTTGGGAAAACTGTTCAGAACATATAAGAAACCATGCACTATAAAAAATGGGCTAAAGGAAAATGTACAACCAGTACATGATTTTCCTAAATCATGTGAATGCCTAAGAGAAACAATGATGTGTTAAGAATATGTGGAACAATTATATTGGGAACATTTTGTGTACGGTTGGGTAACCATTTCATCTAACCATGCGAGGTCTCCCTTAAAGTAGAGACATGAGAATGGTTATCGCATGGTTTTGTAAACTGTGGGATTAAACCATGCAGGGGTCAAAAGTTAGATCCTTAAATTGTGGATCTAACATTTTTCACCTATAAAGGATTCTTTTTCCCCCAAAACGTCCCTAACTCAGCATTTTACTCTCTCAAAGGTTGGAGAACCTCTCCCCATCAAATTAGAAGCAATCCAAAGACATTTTTTGGTGCATTGAAGCTTCTTGTGGTAAACCTTTATTATTGTTAGTTCTTGATGATTTTTCTTAGATCTACTTCTCCCATTCTCTCAGTTTCTTAGATCTATGACTGTTCTGGGTAGATATAGGGTTGTGGATTTCAAATATGATTAGCTTTGGTTTGGTTTTTGATAGGGGAAGAGATCTAAGATAGGTTTGTAGAGATTCAATCTGTTTTTGTGTCATTTTTTCATTCCATTCATCATTTTTTCCAAAACTCTCTAGGTAGGTGGATTCACTCTCGACACCTCTATTTAGAAATTGAAGGCTTAGTTTCCAATTGGTGTAATTTTCTTGATTTTTATTCTAAAATTGTTGTACAAAGAATGTTATAAATCCTCTTTAGTGATGATTTATGGTTTTTGGTGAAATTGTGGAATCATGGTAATTGGTTGTGAAAAGAGATTTGGTTTCTTGATTTTAAAATGTTTATTTTAAATATGTATTTTTGTATTTTTGAAATGGATTTTTGGAAAGGTTTTCAATAAAAATGAAGTTTTATTGAAATGGTTTGGTTGAAATGATTTTTAATACATGGTTTTTGTGTGAGTTCATGTTCGACGTGCCCCTGAATAAGGGACATGTACTAGTGGGTTATAAGGTACATTACCCGGGATCGAGGGAATGTGTTAGTTGAACACAAGTGGATTGGATGAGATAACTCTCATGAGTATGACACTGTCAAAAAAACATGATTATGTGGGTGTGTTGTGTACCATAGAATGGGTATTCCGAAATATAATGTTGAACTATTTAAAGTATTGTTTATGTGCTTTCCTTAGAAAATTGTTCACTGTAGATATTTTTTATATTTTGATATAAACTGTTTTAGAAAAATTTAATATAAATATTGGTAACATGTTCTATTCTAGTGGCATTAGTAGAGAAGTCATTGGGGGGAAAATCCATGGAGTTTTAGTACTCATTCCTAATTTGTAAATTTTGTTATTTTGTAGATATCGTCGATCAAGATATAGGGAAAGGTAAAGTATCACACATCTTTAGTACTACTTCATGATACTTGGGTTGTTTGGTGGAGTTGGATCTTGTATCATGTGAATCTTTGGAGTAATTTGGTTGTTTTGATTATTATTAGTTTGTATTCCAATGTTTACCTTGATGTTTTTTGTCTTCCACTATGGAAATATTTGGTTGGTTTTGATATAAATAAAATATTTGAGTTGTCTTTAATTTTTATCATGCATCATGTAGTGTTTTATCTAGTTATGGTTTCTAATTGGTTGTTTATCTTAAAAGGAAAAATATTTCCCCAAATTGTAACTGAATCTCTTTGAATTTATGACCAAAATTTGGCGTCATGGGGATGTCCCTTAAGGTCAAGTAATGTTCCTCCACCTTCTCAAGCAAATGAGGAGGGGCGGGATGTCACAAGTGGTATTATCTTGGTCCTTACTTTGTAGAATAAGTGGTCTAAGTCTTGGTTGGTATTCAACTTGGTATTGGTGGTCGGTCTTGGAGTTGAAATTCATATTTTCTATTCCTTGAGTTGGAATCATAGAAAAGAGTATTGTTTTCATGACATGAAATGTAGAGCATAAAAAGATATATCTAACCTTTTTATGCTAAAATTCAAGTTACCGGGGAGTTGGGTATATAAGTGTTTTAGAGACACTTATAGGATTGCAACCTCATTGTCATGGGTTTAGTCAATGATATGAGCATAACATGAATTAGATGAATGACTTCCCACTAGGAGTGCATACATCATTTTGAGTAATGATTTATGATTTTGTTAAAAGGTGTTTATTTTTTAAAGATGTTAAAGTGTTTTCAAATGAGTGATTACGAAAAAGTAATGAAATGGTGATTTTGAAAATGGTTTGATTTTCAAAAAATGGTGAATGTTTTCAAAAATGGATGAACTCAGAAAAGGTAGAATTTTGGAAAGAAATGTTGTGATAGTATGCTGTGATAGAATTTGAAATTGTGAAGCCTTCCGTTAATAAAGAGTGAGTCTTATAAAATTTTATTGTGTTTATAGAAAATGGAACCCAGTAGAAGTCATAGGAATGGATAAAAAGAGGCCGTTGATAATGTGGTTACACCTAAGTCACAACATCACTTAGGATTTTCAAACCATTGAGTCAAGAATGTAGTCATATACTCTTTTTATGATATCTTTCACTACTAGAAATCTAAGTGAAGGAAGCACAATTGTCTTCACGATAGTAGGTGAGAACTCTAGCACTAAGAGACAAAGGAAGAGGTAAACCTATTCTCAAGGAGGTGGAACACATCAGAATCAGACTACAAGAGAAATTAATCTTCCACCAAGACCCAATAAAAAGACTAGATGTTTTTAGTGTGGTTCAATGAGTCACATCAAGTGAAAGTGTACCACACCATCATGAGCATTCCACAATTGCAACAAGTTGTGGTATCTTCAACAATATTGTAGTAGTGATCTGAGGTTTGGTGTTTTGAAAACTCCCCTTATGTTGCAAACATTGTATGCTTAGATGGAACAAGGGTAACAGAAAAATCCTCATCAATAGAAAAACCATGCTGATTCTAGGAATACCATGAATTCTCAGCAAGGGAAATCTCAACAAGGCAATAAAGAACAATGTGCAGCAATGAAGCATGTATATAGAGCTGAATAGGTTATGGTGGACTATCAGTCTAGACTATCTATAGTGATAGGTATGATTATTTTATGTTCTACCCTTATTAAAGTGGTGTTTGATATTGGTGCATCACATTTCTTTATTGCTTATTGAACTTTTTATTTTCTATGTTTAAAGTTGGGATGATGCCTTCTGTGGTAAAAATTCAAGACTCTTCTTGGGAAAAGAGAATGTCAAGACTTTTCATGTAGATGATGTTATATAACTGTTGATGAATAAAAGATGAAATGGGATTTCTCTATGCTGGAGATGAATGTATATGATTTAATAATGAGTATGGATTGGGTGACAACATTCAATGCTCACATTGACTGTCATAGAATTATAATGAGTTTCGTGACTGAGGGTGGTGTCGTACATATCTTTAAAGGAGAAAGAAATATAAGGTAGGTGAAAAAATATATTTGAAACCAAAATTTGGAATGGTATCTTACTAGTTGTCAATGTTGACTTTGAAATCGATGGAAGAGATTGAGAATAACTATTTTCCAAAAATGGTGGATCAATTTTCATATGTGTTTACCAAAAATTTCTCTAGGTTACCACCGGTAAGGGAAGTGAAGTTTATGATTGATCTACTCCTAGGTAATAGTCCTATCTCACTTCTATATTATCGAATTGAAACAAAATAATTAAGGTAATTGAAATTGTAGTTGGAAGAACTGGAAAGAAAAAGGTTTATTTGATTGGGCACATCTCTATGGGAAACAACAGTCGTGTTTGTGAAAAAGGAAGATGAAACTCTAAGGTTGTGTGTGGATTATTAGAAGCTTAATAAAGTTATGATAAATAATAGATATCCAGTTACATGAATTGATGATATATTTGATCAATTAAGATTATCTCAATAGATCTCTAAGATTTAATTTCATTCAGGATATCACCAATTGCGAGTTCAAAAGTAGGATATTCTGAAGACAACTTTCAAAAGAAGATATGACCATTATAAATATGTGTTAATGACTTTTTTTCTTATAGATTCACCAATGGTATTTATATAATTGATGAATAAGATATTTTAGTGATATCTGGATTCTTTTTTTTTGTGTTTGTGGATTACATCTTGGTGTATTCAAGGATAAGGGATGAACATGGTAAAAAATTGGTGATAGTGTTGGGAATCTTGAGGGATCATCAGTTACTATCAAAGTAAGATTTTTGGATATAATAGGTATTCTTTCTTGGCCATTTAATTTTGTAAATATGAGTTTTAGTGGATCTATAGAAGATAAAAGCTGTTATCTCTTGGAAACAGCTGAAGAATGTATTTTAGATATAGATTTTTCTTGGTATAGATGGTTATTAAAGACACTTTGTTCATAACTTACCAGGACTATATTTACCTATGAAAACTTTGAAAAAGATTAACATTCCATTCCAATAGAGTAAGGAATTTTACAAATCTTTTCAAGAGATAAAGGTTCGCCTTACATCTGCATCGATCTTGATTTTTCCACAATCAGGAAAAGAATACGTGGTATATTGTAATGATTCAGTATTAAGGTTCGGGTGTGTTCTCATGAAAGTAGACCATATTGTTTACTATGGTTCAAGGAAGTTATAATTTCATGATAAGAACTACCAAAAACATGACTTAGTGTTAGTTACAGTCATCCATGCTTTTAAGACTTGTTGTTATTACCTATTTGGTAAGAAATTTACTATGTTTATGGATCATAAGAGTTTGAAACATATTTTATCACAAAGAGATTTGAATTTGAGACAAATAAAATGGATAAACTATCTCTAAATGTTTGACTTTGACTTGATGTATACACCAGGTAAAGGAAATGCGGTGGTAGATGCATTAAGCAGGAAGTCATAGACTCAGTTAGTAAAAGAATCTTCAGATGAGTGGAAGTTGATTTAGTTCCTAGTCTATAAGATTTTGGAATGTGAAGACCAAGGTAATGTTGTAGTTTTCTTTCCTGTTTCTTTGATTCCTGATCTGGTGAAGATAGTTAAAGGGGAATAGATGTATGATTGTGAATCTATTGTAATGAGTTCAAAACTCAATAGTGGGGAGACCATTGAGGGATGCAAGCTAGATGAGAGTTTAGTTTTGTGGTTCAAAAATAGGATAGTTTTACCTATATAGTTTTAAGAAAAACTTCATCATGCTGACCACCACTCAAGATGGTATGTTCATTCAGGAATACATAAGATATACAAGGCATTGAAAGTATAGTTTTGGTGGATTAACATGAAACAAAAGGTGGATAAGTTTCTTCCAAGATGCACAACTTTTCAATAATTTAAGGTAGAGAAAAAATAAAAAATAGTTATGTTACATCCCTTACCTATCCATATTTGGAAATGGGATAAGATAACTATGGATTTTGTAATAGGACTCCCAATAACTGTTTGGAAACACGATTCCATATGGGTGATAGTGGATCAACTAACGAAGTCGGATCATTTCATCACTATTTTTGAATCTCATACTATGGAGGACTTGTCAAAAATCTATATCTAAAAATTAGCAAAGAGTCATGGATTACTAGTTTCAATTATATCATATAGAGATCCTAGGTTCACGTCTTATTTCTAGAAATACTTATAGAAATACTATAGGACTCAGTCGACCATGAGTACGATGTGTCATCATCAAACAAATGGGAAATCCAAAAGGATGATAAAAATGTTATAAGATATGTTGAAGGCTTGTGTAATGGATTTTTGTGGCCCATGGGATGAGAACATTCCATTAGTGGATTTCTCATATAACAACAGCTATCAGGCCTCAATACTGATGGCTTTTGTTTGAAGGGTTGTATGGGTGTCCTTTTCATTCTCCACTTTGTTGGGTGGAAACATGTGAGACTTAACTAGTTGTCCCAAACCTTGTCCAAGAAATAATGGAGAAGATTTAGTTGATCTGGAAATAGATGGAAACGGTGCAGAGTCATCAGAAATTGTATGCGCATCATCACTGATGGCTGTTGTCTTTTTTAGTGAGTGATGATATGTTCTCAAAGATCTCTTCAAGGCATGGACATTACTATTTTTGGAAACTGGTCAAGTTATATCCTTGATACATAGCCCCTTTTGAGATACTAGAACAGGTTTGAGAGGTGGAATATCATTTGGAATTGCCACCATGGTTAAATGTGATGCATAATGATTTATATCTATCTCGATTGAAATACTATCAGCCTAATCCTGATCATGTTATCAAATGTGATCACGTTGACCTAGAGATTGATGAATCTTTGATGCACATGTCGGTGCATATTTTGGATAAGCAAGAGAAAGTATTACCTGAAAAAATCATCAGTCTAGTGCGGATTTTGTGTCAACATGGTCATATCCAGGAAGAGACTTATGACCAAAAGAATGGAATTAAAGACCAATGTACATAAAACTTTCTGGGAAATGATGGTTTTCTACTTTATGAGGATGGAAATACCAATTATGGGGATAATTTATCACCCCCCAGTTTGAGGCAATTAACCCTTATTTTATGTATTTTAAGTACATAAAGTGTTTGGGTTAAGTTTTGGGGAGTTTAGAGAAGTTTTGGAGTGTTTTTAGGGATTTTATATAGGTTATTGTTTGTTGTAAGGTTTGGGAAAACTATGAAATACCTACAAGAATCCATGCATAATAAAACTATGGCTAAAGAGAAGATTCACAGGCAGTTCATAGTTTTACTGGAACCGTGCAAAATACTAGGAGAAACCGTGATGTGTTGAGCATATGTTAGACAATGAGCTTGGGAATGGTTGTCACACAATTGGGTAACCATGCAAGCCAACTATGTGAGGTATCCCTTATGGTAGATGTAGAAGCACGATTAGCACACAGTTTTCATAACTGTGCAACTAAACCATGTGTTGATAAAAATTTAGATCCTAAATTGTGGATCTAACATGTTTTCACCTATAAAGGCTTAATTTCCCCACAAAATATCCCTATATTGGGATTTTTCTCTCTCAATGGTGGGAGAACCTCTCCCCATCAAATTGGAAGTGACACAAAGCCGTTCCTTGGTGCATTGAATATTGATTCTTGTGGTAATCCTTTATTCTTGTTAGTTCTTGATGAGTTTTCTTATATCTACTTATCCCTTTCTCCCAGTTTCTCAGATATACACTCTATATGGGTAGATCTAGTGTTGTGGATTCCAAATATGATTATATTTGGTTTGGTTTATGTTAGGGGAAGAGATCTAAGGCGGGTTCATGGATATTCAACATGGTTTTGTGATGTTTTTTCATGTTGTTTATAATTTTCACCAAAAATCTCGAGGTAGGTGGATTCACTCTCAACTCCACTATTTTAAACTTGAAGGATTAGTTTAAAATTGGTTTAATTTATTTATTTTTATTGTGAAATTGTGGTGAAAATAATGTTATAAATCCTATTTAGTGATGATTTATGGTTTTTGGAGAAATTATGGAATCGTGGTAATTGGTTGTGAAAAGATATTTAGTTTCTTGATTTTAAAATGCTTATTTTAAAATATGGGTTTACTAGATTTTTGAAATGTCTTATTGAAAATATTTTAAATAAAAATGAATTTTTATTGAAATGTTTTGGTTGAAATGGTTTTGGAATACATGGTTTTTGTGTGAGTTCATGTTCGATGTGCCCCTAAACAAGGAATGTGTACTAGTGGGGTACAAGGTACATGACCCTGGATTGGGGGCATGTATCAGTGGGACACAAGGTGATCGAATGAGATACCTATTATGAGTATGGAACTTCCAAACAAGAATGCATGTGTGGGTGTATTGTGAACCATAGAATGGGTATTCCAAAATAGAATGTTAAATGATTTAAAGTATTATTTATGTGATTTCCTTGTAAAACTGTTTAATATAGATTTCGTTTATATTTTGATATAAAATATTTTATAAATTGTTTTATAGAAATGTTTCTATCATTTTCTATCTTATTGGTGTGAGTATAGAAGTCATTGTAGAAAATATATTTAGTTTTAGTACTCACCCCTACTTTGGAACTTTAGTTCTTTTGTAGATATCATCGATCGAGATATATGAAAAGGTAAAGTATCACACATATTTAGTAATAATTCATGATAATTTTTATATTTGGTGGATTTGGAGCTTGGATCATGTGTATATTTGTATCCATGTGGTTTTCTTTGAGTTTTATTAGTTTTTTCTTCTGCTGTTTACCTTGATGTTAGTTGTCTTCCGCTATGGTACTCTTTGTTTGGTTTTGATATAAATGAAATATTTGAGTTGTCTTTCATTTTTATCATGAATCATGTAGTGTTTTATCTGGTTATGGTTGTTGGATGATTTTTTATCTTAAAATAGAAAATCATACCCCACATTTTAAATGAAGCCCTCGACATTTATTTCCAGCCTTTGGCATCTTGGGGATGTCTCTTAAGGCCAAATAATGTTCCTCTTCCTTCTTAAGCTAATGAGGATGGGTGGGATGTCACAAGAACCATAATAGAATATCCCCAATTATCGATATGTTTCACTAATAGAAAATACCAATTCATTGAGATGTTTTGTATCTAATGGTAATCCTTTAAAATTTTGGTGCGCTTCTACCAAAACTAATCCTTTGATTTCCTTCTTAGTGAAATATTAGATATTAAACTAATAAAGAATAAAAACCCACCTAGATAACTTCATAGTCAGTATGAGGTTGTCAAGAATGTAATTAACTAGGCTAATATAGGAGTCTAAATGAAGCTCATGATGTTATATATAGTGATAAAGGTTATATACTTCAAATATTTTAGTGAGTAAATTCTCTCTGATGGTGGCATATGTAGTCTCATCTTCTGAAATTGTTTAGTATATATATTACAAAATCTTTTCATTTCCTTTATCATTATTCTATGATATGATAACACCCATGGATAATTCCAATGTATTCATGAAAATGTTGAGTGTTATTTGATCCAAGGAATGAATCAAGATTAAAGGATGTGAGAGATATTTAATGAGGTTATAAAATGTACTTTAGAAATAATTTTCAAAAAATAATGTCACCCCTTTTTTTATTAGATTTTTAAAATAAAGAAAATTTATATTTATACTTATAATGAAATTTCATAAATTTATGAGGATTTATTTATGTCCTTTGAAATATGGTAGGTTTCATGAAGCAGGTATCTCATAGATGGAATTGGTTTTCTCTAGGAAAAATTTGATTCCTCATCATAGAATCAAAATTACAAGGAATTTAATAGACATGAATATGAATCAAACTTTAATTATTTCATCCTTAGACTATGTTATCATAGCCTCTAGAATACCCTCTTGATAATAATGAAGTGTTAAAGACACTGGAATGACATGACAAAAAAACCATTAATATGAAAACCTATATTATTTACAAAACATTATTTAAATATTTTTTGCATCACCCATTGGTAGGTAGTTCTAGAATTTTTCAAACAAAAAAACATTGCCCAATAATAATATACACTTTTACCTTCCCTTAATGATATGGTATATTTTTTATTATATAGTATACTAATCTAGTTATATTTGAAATACACATCTATGAAGTACATGGATTGAAATCTAATTGCTGCATCATTTAATAGATATGTTATCATGAAAAGGAAAGCATCATTTGACTAATAATGGTTATGGTCTTAAAATTTTATACACACATTGATATGTCCATATTATTCTTAATTAGGATAATGTTGCATAGATATTTATTGTATTAAAACTATAACATGTAGTGTGATTTATTTAATTTATCCACCTTAGACTCTATCGTGTAAATATGAGATGGTTTCATTTTTACCAGTGCCTATTTGAGGTTGTGATAGTTCATTGGTAAGCCCAAGTGGTGGAAAAACACTTAAGGGTCCAATCCTTGTATTTTCATATAATTATAAGTGAAAATATACCTTCTCCTCTTATATAATATGAGGTAAGACTCTTGTTTTTTAGGATTAATGAACATGTTGATCAGTGCTGGTCAGGGATCTTATCTAGTTCCCAAGCTCACTTTCTTACCCACATCAATGGTGGAATAAACACCTTATTCCAATGTGGGAGGGTAATCACCATGATTTTACTTATCAAGGTCAAGTGTGATGTAAAGTTTCTCATCCTCCTCAGCCCTGAATTATTTTATAGGGTTTTAATCTTATTTATGAGGGGAATAATTGATAATGATATATAAATTGACATCAGGATAGGTTAATATAACAAGGATGTCCATAGAGGACCCAAAATCTAAATCCCATTCCTTTATTATGTATCATTATTTAATTAAAACTCTTTTATGGGTCAATATACTATTTTTTAAACATACATTACAATAGATATGCATCAAGAAAAGGTTATTGCACATAGGGATAATGAGGTTCAATTTATTCTATCCTATAGATATGGATAGAATAAAAAATGTATCTGGTTATCTACTGTAGGAAAATAAGTTGTTTAGGGAATCTATATCCTTGTATGGATGGATGGAGTAACTTCCCATGTTCAATATTGTTTCCTTAATGTAATAGATATAGAGAAGAACACTCTTTTCACATAGTTCTAGAAGTTAGCATGGGAGTCTTCTTATCCATTAAGGATTATCACTAGAGTTATCTTCATTGTTTGATGTTTCTATCCCTCTATATTATTATACCTAGTATTAATGTATCAAATTTCACTTGAGTTGAAAATGGATCTATCACTTGAAGTACCCATATATTTTTCTGACGAATTTATTTTATCCATTGGTCATGTGAAGAGGGAACAATAACATTCTAATTTGATAAGGGAATACTCATTAGTGAATTGAATATGATGTATTAGATGATCACTATAAAATCAGTGTCAGATATGAGATCTCTAAATTGGGTTTCCAACATGATCTTTCCTTAGGGATTCAATTTACTCTAGTCTTATCCTTATATTTTCATATCAGATGGAGCAAGGTAAACTTCTTTGTACCCATGGTAGTAGAGTTCCAAGGATAAAATAAGACCGACCCTCAAACCATTATCCTCTAATAACATATTAATATCAATATTTTTAATCTTGTTAGATACATAATGATACCTAATATAACCTTTCCATAATGCTATTAATCTTGATAAAAAAATATATTTATATGAAATTGATGAAACATTAATTTTCATATTCCTTGTTATATAATTCATTGATTAAATCATCATGAATTTCATAATATAATGAAATTTAACACATATTGAGTTTTTAATTATATTTAAAAGTTTACTATGAAAATTACATAATTTTATAAAACAAATGGTTTAAATATATCTGGATTATTTCTTCATAGACGAATCATTTTTTGTGTGAAAATGATATATCACTCATGAAACATAAATGTATATAAGTAATTAACATTATCACTACTCGAAATAGACCTTATGAGATCACCTTTACACTGGTGTTGATTGCATCATCACCACAAATGTAATTGCAAATTTGACATTTCTTTTAATAAATTCAAGGATAGTTATAGTCTCATAATGATTCTTAAGAAGTGACAACATGAAAACACTCTCTATGTTGTTTACCAATATAGTGATAGTGAGAAAAAACCTTTTTGTTAATAACTATAAGATCTTAGATTTTCATAGATGGATGGGGACTTTAAATTTTATTATAAACCTTTTGTTTTACCTTAATGTAAATTAATGAAGGGGTAATAGAGGTTTTAGAAGTGTTTGAGTTTGGTTCGGGGCCCAGAGTTCTAGTTTTTGGAGAAACAAGCTGAGGATCATGGTTAGCGCATGGTTAACACTAACCATGCAGCTCAACCATGCAACCCTTATAGGGTAAAGCATAGTTTTTCAAACCATGCAACATGGGTCCCAAAACTGTGTGAAACCTAAAATATTTTTAGATGAATCTATAATAGTTTAAAAATGTTTTGCCTAACCATGTGCCTAAAATGTGTGGGGTTTAGGCCTTAAGATGGTTCCAAATGCACGGTTTTCACATAGTTTGTCTAACCATCTGCATGAACCATGCATGGGGTGTGAACTTGGATAATAGGTTCACATGGTATACACATGGTTTGGAAAACTATATGGAAAAAATATGCACCATATTAAAAGCATGTAAAATTAACTTTTTCCCCACTTCTCTTTTAAACATTATTTTCCATTTTCTCCTCATTTTTACAGTAGCACCCACGCGATAGTTTCTTCCCTTACCTCTTATAGGTTTTTCGGTATCTCCCTCATTTAGACTCCATTTCAATCACCATTCATCACATTGGATCCCAGTCAGTAATTATAGCACTCCTCTTACTTCTTTTCCTAGTTTCTCTTACTACCTTCATCATGATCTTCATTCAAGATTAAATTCCCTATTTTGGGGTGTTTTTCATATTTTCCATTTTTTCTCATTCGAGCCTAAATATAAGCCCAATACAGGATGAGGAGTCTATTACATGGTTAAGGTAGGTTCTCTATTTCCTTTACCTAAAAATATCTCATGTTTATAATATGGTGTCATTGTGCTGTATGCAGAACCTTTCATGCGTCATTACTAAAATTAATATCCCTTTTAAATTGATGTCTAATCCTTGAACAAAAGATGTTATGAGACCACCTTGACATGATTTTTAATTGAAAACCTAAACTCAAACCACTCCTTGGGAAGGATTGGTTAATTTCTACTAAAAACAATATCCACCTAAAACTGAAACAACCCTTGGGTGTGCTTGGTATATCATTTGTTAAAGGAATGGCCTAAATAAATTAATTGAATTGAAAATTGACATGAATACATCAGTTGAATTGTGTTAATTATTAAAGGTAATTCTTGACTATTATTAAGTAAATGGAAGACACTATTAAATGTGTGGCCTTCCTTGATTAATAATTTGGTTCCCTACCTATAATGCCTTGGGAAAACTTGCAGGACCTAGCTAATTCATTGATATGATTACTAAGTGGGCCACTAGACTTGGATTTGGTCATGTGTTAGATACATGAATGCCTCAACGATACACTAATGATTTAATTTCATACTTGGGAAATTATAATGCCTTATATTATCCCCTTGGATTCAAATTTATTTCCTCAGACACAAACTACCTTGGATTATCTCCTAGGACTCTAATAAAGTTTGACCTGAGATTACCTTGGACTTTTCCTTAGTCTCAGTTAAAAACACTTAGGGTGAAATGATAAAAATTCAGAACTTAGATTATAACCATACCCCAAAGCCTAAAATCTCTGTTGAACCATGATATTGGGATCTATAATACCCTGAGATTTTATAAGAACACTATATTCAATAGCCTATACAACACACAACACCAAGCTTAAATGAACCTAAAAAATATTATTATTTAAATATGACCATTATAACCTAGTCGTTAAATTGGTGAGTATAAATGGTGTTAAAAAATTATGATATAAATATATATATATATATGACCTACTCAGTAAAAATGTACTAATTAATTATTTTTGAATAAGCACTTTATTTTTATTAAAGTAAGTTTATTCCTAAAAAATATGATTTCTTTAAAAATGGTTTTATTTTTATTTTTATGAGAATATTATAATTAATTTCTATAAATTTTAGAAAATTTATTCAACAAAATGAATTTAATTTTTTGATTAATCATGTCAAAATTATCTTAGGATGAATTTTTGATAATTTTCTGAAACATTTTATAAAGGTAGTTTTTTTGAAAAACTTTTTTTTTTTACCTTTTTATGATTTAATTTTAAATTGACTTATAAAACTTTCTTGAATTGAATTTAGAAAAAAAGATTATATATTTGGAATCGTGATGCCCAAATTTAGTAAATAGAATCATTTTATTTTAGGTCAATATGAATAGTCACGTTGGTAATTTTTGTTACCATGGTAAATGGTAAAACAAGTAATTAAGGTTACAAATAATATGTTAAGGACTATAAAATGACCCTAAAACTTGTACCAATTTTAATTTATGAATAATTTTATTCTATAATTATTAAATTTTCAAATATAAGACTTTTTTTTCCATTTTAAAGTAATTATTATATTTATAATATTTTGTTCAAAGAAAAGTCAAAGATGTGACAATCATATTTTTAATAACTATAACATTTTTAATATGTGGTTATCTAGAGGATATGTCAGATTATAAATATTATTATGAAAAATTAAATATTCATCTTCATAATGGTAATTTATTTTTGATTTTTAGTGAAAAAATAATTACCTTAAATACTTATACAATGTAGATACAATAATTATTCAATTATTAGAAAAATAAAATAAATGATATTAAAAATAATAAAATAGATATAATTTGATATAATTAATTATATAAATGAATTTTATATATGACCTTGTCATGTTAGGGATATAATAAAATATTGTTTTCGAATTATATGTGTTATCTTGATATTTTTATTGTCAAAGTAACAAATAGTTCTAAAAATTGACATTATGAATATTTTATAGTAAATTATATTTTATTAAATGATTAATAAATACAAAAAATATTAAATTTTTAAAAATTAATGTAATATGGTTAACTAAATCTAAAATTTTCCATTTATTGGAATTTTTTAATTTTATTGTAACATTATTAACCATTATATAGTAGAATATTTTAATAGAATGATAATTGTCAAAAGAGTTAATGGGTGATTAAAACAAAAAGATAAGGGTATAACCATGAGCTAAACTTGTCAAAAAATTATTTTATGAATAATATTATAACCTAATAATCTCACGCTCCAATTTTAGTTGTTTAATGGATAGGTTTCCATGAAAAATACTTATATATTTTTTTAAATCAAAGATAGTTACAAAATGTTACTCTCTTTGTATTTAATATCTTTTAGGTATCCATATAAAGAAAAAAGAAAGATAATAATGATAATAAATGTCTATTTTGATATTAATAAAATTATTTTAATTTTATAAAATTATTTTTAATTTTTATAAATTATATAATTACCTTAAATTCTTGTGCAATACTTATACAATATTTATTTGGTTAATAGAAAAATAAAATAAACGATTTTATAAATATTAATTTTGATATTATTTTAATGAGTTAATATGTAATTTTTTTTATAGATCTATATTAAATATTATATTTATATTAAATCATTATATTTTAATTGCCCTTTTGTATTTATGTATTTGAATTCAAATTAAATTAATAGTGTTAAAATTGACATTAGTGAAAATTTATCAAAATAATATTTTATTAAATTATTTAAAATTTATCAAAATATTATCTTAAACCATGTGAATTTTTTATAGTTTAAAAAATTATACATGTTACATTTATGATCCATTTTTCCATTTATAGTTACATTATTAACCCTTTATGATTAAAATTGTAAATACCACAGTTAAGGTAAAAAATAACCAACCATGGGTTTAATCAAAATTATAAGGTTTAAAATGACACAAAAAATTATCTAAATTATATTTTTTTGATTTTATTAAAACCATATACTAAATTATCTTATAATAAATTACAATTTTTATGCATTTTTAATGATAAATTAATTTATTATAATTTAATAGTTTTAGAAATTCTAAAAGTACCCTTCACCACAATTATAAAAGGGCACCTCCTACCTCACTTATTAAAACCACTTTGAGCCTTCTAGATTAACCAAAACATGCCCATTTCACTTCTAAACACCCTTATAAAATTTATTTAGGTCTTGGTCTTACAAAAAGACCAACCCTAGACCCCTTAATAAGAGATATAAAGGAAGTCCTCCGAAGTAAAGGTAATCGTTTTTATGAACCCATTCAAGTTCATTTATTATTATACTTTATATTAATGAATTGTTTCCATAATAAATTAATTAATAAAGTACCATAAATAAACATATATATTATTATTATTATGGAAAAACCATATTCCATTTCGTTTTTATCCTATGAAAAATGAAAACGTCGCTCGTTCGTACGTACGATTTACCATCTCCACGCAGCAGAGTGATTCATTTTTTATAACCACTTTACTTGGATGGTTATAAAAATGGAAATAATAAAAATATATGATATATATATTAAATAATAATTATTCTGGAAAGGTTAATTATTCTTTACCATTCCTTCATTACATCCATTTAATTAAATGAAAAAAACATTTATGCGTACGTACGACCTACAATCTCCATAAACGGTGTAATTTATTTTTATATCTCTATCTCTAGGGATGGATCTAAATATATATATATATATATATATATTTAATATATGATATTTAAATAATAAATAATATTCTGTATATTCTAGAACTATGATAAAAAACAAGGACTAAAACTACTGAATCAAAATATACAAGAAAAACTAAGAAATTACCACCCAAAACAGTGATTTTAACAATAAATTGATAAAGAACTAGTGATAAAATATTATAAGTAAATAATATATAGTATGATATATATTATTATGGTTATATAATAGATTTAAAATAGATATATATTTATTATGTAGGAGGTTTGAACATGTACAAATGAATTCGAACCTCAGGTATGAGTTTATTTTACAATCTCATAATTATTCGGGATTGTTTATGTTTAAGTATCCACAGAGAAATATTTATCTTCCATGTCCATGTTTTCTAAATTTTTTTTCAAAAGGTTTTTAAAATTATACTAAAATTTTTTAATATAAATTTTACTCATGTTTGAATTTTTACAAAATGGTTTGAAAGGAATATTTTTATTGTTTACCAAAATGAGGTACTTCGTGAATTTTCCACATTTTTTTGGAAGGAATGTTTTTTAACTTATACAACATGAGAGGATTTTACTGAATTCATGAAGAATAAATATTTTAAATCCTAATTTAAAATTTTAAAACGTTTTTTTCAAAGGTTTTTTTCTTTTATAAATTCACAACATTTAAAAAATAAGTGATTTTCATTGTGAAAAGGGTATTTTCCTCAAGAATTTTTCAATGATATCATTTAAATTATTTTTATCTATGTCAAAATCCATTATTGAATAATATGATTCATTTAGGTTTATATATTATGATACCATATAATATATTTTATTTAATGGTCTATGATTAGTTTGAATGGGGATATACTATTTTGATACCATTAACCATGTTACTCTAGATGGTTTAAGATTATGTTTATTATTTGGGAAAATTATTAAAATTGCATATTATAGTTTCAATATGAATGTTTATATTTAATATATTTCACCCCTTTCATATGAGGAATGAATTACACTTAGTAAGTTATGGGAGGGGCCCACTATAGGCCCTCGATGCATCAGTAGGTCCCATGAGACAAACTGGTTTGGGTATTGGCTAATGCTTTATCCTTTTATATATGATGTCTTGTAAAAATACTTGATGGTATGTTTATAATGTCACGCATTATTAATTCCATCATAATGAGACTAGTTATTGATTTCCATGTGATTATCTAATTAGTTATGATATCTATTGATTTTTTTACCTCATTTTATTGTGAAATTATTTGATTATCATTTATTCATGCCATATTATGATCAATTTATTGATTAAATGGAATTTATTTTAGTTATTTACCTTTTAATAATGATTATTTATTATTTATTCATATTTTATGTTGTGTGCTTACCCTTACTGAGCATCCGAGATCTCCCTTTTTATTATGTTTATTTTTCCCCATGATTCCAAGAGGTATATTATGTTTGATATATAAGAATAAAGTAATATTATAATGATGTTCTCAAAGAAATTAATATATTTTATTTTATTTTTTAAAATGTAATGTGAATTTCAAGTATGTATCTATTTTACCAAGACTACTAAACTATTTGATTATTCACGATGAGATTCCTTATATCTCATGCCAATGTAATAAAGTAACTACCAGATCTGGGATACTGGATTTTGGGTATTTAGAGTTGTTATCAGATGAATTTTAGTAGAAACCTTGAGAAATCGACTTAGGTACACATAGATTAAGGAATATAACCCTATGACGGACTTTGAGGATAAGTCTAAGTATAGGATTACATCCTATAGATTTGGTAATGACCACTGATTATTTAGGTTAAAACAAAGGAATCATAGATTGAGAAGTAGGTTTCATGATTTAGAAAATATTTTAATAATATTTCATGATTATTTGATAGATCACTGTGATTATTTTAGCTTTATTCTTACAATTTTATTATTGGGTTTAGTCAATGGTGGGAAAAAGAAGGAATCGAGTTAAAATTGAATGTTATAGACAATGTGATGATGAGAAAAAAATGGGATAATGACTAGAGTAAAATATATTTTGATTATTCATAATCATTTATCATGATATTTGATTAACAAAATACACCTTAACCAACTCCAAGAATCACCAAAAAAGAGAAGGATAAAATTCACTAAGAACTCATATGGTGGAGACCATGGAAGAAAGAAGATTCAGTTTTCTATATGTAGATAATGTGAGAAGAAACACCCAAGATAATTTCTTATAGGAACAAGAATATGTTTTGGGAGTGGAAAAGAAGGAAACAAATCAATTAATTTCCAAGTAAAAATGAAAAGTTTGGTTAATGAAATGGATAATAATACTGTCTCCCTATGGAACCATCAAAGATTGAATGTTTTAAATATGGAATGTATGTGCATTATGAAAATTTTTATACTAGGGGGAAAATATCCTGAAGAGAATTAATAAGTATTTATAATTAATAGTTATACTATTGATTATTAATAGACTACAAATGAGAGGAATGAGGTATTAAGGAATAACATAATGAAGCTTAGTTAACAATTTAAGATGATTTAAGTGATTGTGTATTTGGATTCATGAATTATGTTGTAAAATTATTTTATTAATGATATTATGGTTATAGTAATGATGAGATACATAAGTATTGTACCGCAATAATTCTTCGTTAAGGATTTGGAATCATGTAATGAATAGTACCTATAACCAAGAGAAGTGATTCTCTGAAAAGTTGATCTTTTGGGAAAAAATGATTTGGGGAAGATAAACCTAAATTTGTACCCAATATTAATATAATAATGATAAAGATATGTTTATGGGAAATTATTGGTGACCATGAAAATGACTAGTGATTTGATGAAAAAGTAATTCATGATGAAGTTTATTTCATTTTTGGGAATTATGAAATACATTCGATAATATAATATTTTTTAAAGAATAAGAAGAAAGTTAATTATTGAAATAATGAATGTTTTCATTAAGGTTTTAAGGTGATAAATGTATTAAAATATTAGGTATGTGACATTAATATCTACTTTTGAGAAATTATGGTATATTTATTTTGGAATTATAGTGACTTTATTTCTAATTTATTGGGTCTTGAATTTGGTTAGATATATTTTGGAGGATTTTTATGATTAACTACCTATTAATTGGATTAATATAAACCTTGGTAATTATTATTGATATTTTATAAATTAATGTATATATATATATTGGATAAATTATTCTAACCATTTTGGTTTTGGTTAATATCTATAAATAGGAGGAGTATCTTTTTATCCTTTTGTGGATTATGTGATTTGTTAAAAGTTGATCTTAGTGCTCGAGGCATGAAATATTCATATTATTCATCATTTGGAGAAAAATATGATATTGCGGTTGAAATTTATTAAAGTATCACATTTTAATTTTAAATTAATTATATTTCCTTATGTTCCTTGTCTAGAAGGTAATGGAATGCCTCAACTCTAGAAAAAATAATCTTTAGATAAAAATGTTATCCTATAAACTTGAATTCCTATGAATTGATGGTCATTTCAACATCTATAGTTTATGATTTTATGATTTTTATATTTCTCAAGATCATTAAATTTCTTGTGATCAATGATCAATAAACATTACTTTTATTCCACGTTCACATCCTCACTTCCCACTAATTTTCTTTTATTCATAATCATAGTTTTTTGGTGACCTTCACATTTCCATTTCCCTATTTTAAAGTGGAAGTTTTATAAACCCATTTTATGATGTGATATTTACACAAAGGTATTTTAAAATTTTAAACCCAAGATTACCAATCACAAGTTCAAATTTTGAGGATGAAATTTATTTAAGTATGAGAGAATGTAACACCCTAATATTTTAAAAGAACACTATGTTTAATAGCATATAAAACATGCAATGCCGAGCTTAAATGAACCCCAAAATATTATTATTTAAATATGATCATTATAACCTAGACATTAAATTGATGAGTATAAATATTATTAACTAAATTATGAAATATATATTAGACCTAATCAGTATAAATGTATTAATCAATTATTAGTTAATAAGAACTTTATTTTTAGAAAAGTAATTTTATTCTTCAAAAAAAAGTTTTCTTGAAAAATGGGTTTTATTTATTTTTATGATAATATTTAATTAATTTATAGAAATTTTAGAAAATTTATTTGAAAAAATTAATTTCATTTTTGGATTCTTAATTTGAAAATTATCTAAGGATTAATTTTTGATAATTTTCTGAAACATTTTATAAAGGGAATTTTTCTAAAAAACTGTTTTTCATTACGTTTTACCGGTTTAATTTTAAATTAAATTATGAAAATTTTGTGTATTGAATTTTTAAAAATGGGTTATATATTTTGAATAAATAGGTCTAAATTTATTAAATATACCATGTTTATTTTTGGTTAATATTAATAGTAATCTTGGTAATTTTTGGTACCACAATAACGAATAAATTGAGTAATTGAGGATAAAAATAATATGATAAGGACAATAAAATGAATCTAAAAACTATAACAATTTTATTGGATGAGTAATTTTTGTTCATAAGTGTTAAATTTTCTTATATAAGGAATTTTATTTCCATTTGAAGTGACTATGATATTTATAATATTTTGTTTAAAGAAAAGTCAAAGATGTCACACTTATGTTTTTAATAAATATAACATTTTTAATATATGGTTATCCATAATATATGTTCAACTATAAATATTTTTCCAAAATATTAAATATTTATATTCATCATGGTAATTTATTTTTAATTTTTATTAAATAAATAATTACCTGAAATGTTTACACAATACTGATGCAGTAATTTTTCCATTATTAGAAAAATAAAGTAAATGATTTTAAAAACATTAAAATAAATATAATTTTTTATAATTAATGAGACAGAAAATTTTTATAGATTAACTTGAAATTTTAGGGATATAATAAAATATATTTTTCTAATTACATGTGTTATATTGATATAGTTAATGTTAAAGTAATGAGTAGTTCTACAAATTGAAATTAGGAATATTTTTTAATAAATAATATTTCATTAAATTATTAAAAACTAATAGAAATATTAAATTAATCCAAAGGAATAGTATTTGGTTAATTAAATCTTCCATAATCCATTTATGTATCTTTTCTATTTTTATAGTAACATTTTGACCCTTATATAGTAGAAAAGTTTAGTAGTATGGTAATTGTTATAAGAGTTAACGGGAGGTTAAAACAAAAAGATATGGGTACAAACATGAAAAAAACTTACCCAAAAATTATTTTATCTATATTATCTGACCCTAATCACATTATTATTTAATGTTAGTTTATTAATGGACTCTTTTCTATGAAAATGACTTATAAATTTTTAAATTAAAGTTTGTTACAAAATGTTACCCGCTTTGTATTTAATATATATTTTTGTATCCACATAGGGACAAAAGAAAGTTAATAATGAACGTAAATGTTTATTTTTATATTAATTATATTATTTTTATTATATAAATTTATTTTTCATTTTTATAAATTATATAATTACCTTACATTCTTTTGCAATACTAATACAATATTTATTTAGTTAATAGAAAAATAAAATAAATGATTTTAAAAATATTAATTTTGATATAATTTGAATTATTTAAAGTTAGAAACGAATTTTCTAGATCTATATGAAATATTATATATGCTTAAAATCATTATATTATAATTAATCCTTTGTATTTATGTATTTGAAGTCAAATTAAATCAATAGTGTCAAAATTGACATTAATGATATTTTATCAAAAATAATATTTTATTAAATTATTTTAAATTAATAAAAAAATTATCTTCATCCATGGTTATTTGTTATAGTTTAAGAAATAACACTTTTTCCATTTATGGATCATTTTTCCCTTTATATTATCATTATTAACCCTTTATGATTAATATATTGATTACCACAGTTAAGGTCAAAAATAACGAACTAAGGGATTAATCAAAATGATAAGGATAAAAATGACACAAAAACTTGTATAAATTATATTTGTTGATTGGATTAAAACCCTAGAATTTATTATATTTGAATCCCTTTGAATTTTTAGGCATTTTTAGTGATAACTTAATTTATTTTAATTTAATCTTTTGAGAAATTCCAAACGTACACCGCTGATTAATTATAAAAGGGAATATACTCCCTCACTTATTCACACCACTTTGAATTTTATATATCAATAAAAACCTAAAAATATATCTTCTAAACATCTTTATATAAGTTCTATTGGTCCTGGTATTATAAAAACCCAACCCTAGATCCCTTAATAAGAGATCTAAAGTAAGTCCACCGAAGAAGAGGTAATCGTTTTTATCAACTCATTCAAGTTAGTTTATCCTTATAATTCCTCTTCATGTGTTATTTACATCCTAAATTAATAAATATAATATCATAAATATACCAAGATGTTATTATTATTATTTTACAACCATATACCATTTTATTTCCATCCTACGAAAAACAAAAACATCACTCGTGTGTACGTACAGTTTACCATCTCCATGTAGTAGAGTAATTAATTTTTCATCACCACTTTACTTGTATGGTTATAAACATGGAAATAATGAACATATATTATATATATGAAACAATAATAATTATGGAAATTCTAATTATTCTTTACCATTCTTTCATTCTATCCATTGAATAAAATGAAAATAATGTTCATGCATATGTACTGCCTACCGTCTCCATAAACAATGTAATTTGTTTTTATATCTCTATCTATATGGATGAATCTAAATCTATATATATTTAATATATTATATTTAAAAGATAAATAATATTCTGGATATGATGTAACTATGATAAAATTATAAGGACCAAAACTACTGAATCAAAATATACATGAAAAACAAAACAGTTACCACCTGAAATAGTAATTTTAATAATGAATTGATAAAAAAGGGTGATAAAATTTTATGAGTGAATAATATATGGTATTATATATATGATCATGTTTATATAATAGTTTTATAATAAATATATATTTATTATAAAGGATTTTTGAACATGTATAAAGTAAGTCGAACCTAAGGTATGAGTTTATTTCATAATCTCATCATTATTCAGGATTTTTTATCCCTAAGTATCCACTGGGGAATATTTATATTCCATATCCATGTCTTCTAAAAAAATTTTAAAAATGTTTTTACTATTATGCTATAATTTTTCAAAAACCATTTTTACTCATGTTTGAATTTTTACAAAATGATTTGAAAGGAATCTTTTTGTTGTTTTCTAAAATGAGGTACTTTGTGACTTTTTTAACAAAAATTTGAAAGGAATGTTTTATAAATTATATTCCATGATCATATTTTCCTAAAATCATTATTCATAAATGTTTTTAATCTTCCCTTACATGTTTACAAGTTTTTTTTCGAAGAATGTTTTTTTAGTTGCACAATATTTTAAAAATAAGTGATTTTCAAAGTGGAAAGGGTATTTTCCTCAAGAAAATTTCAATAATATCATTTAAAGTATTTTTATCTATGTAGACATACTTTATTGAATATTATGATTCATTGAGTTTAATATATTATGATACAATATACCATATTATATTTAATGTTTTATGATTAGTTTGATTGTGAATGTACTATTTTGATACCATTAACTATATTACTCTCGATGGTTTATAATTATGTTTATTGTTTGGGAAAGTTATTAAAATTTTGTATTATAGTTTCAATATAAATTTTTATGTTGACTATGTTTCACCCCTTTCATATGAGTAATGCATTGGACTTATTAAGTGATAGGTAGGATCTGTTATATCCCCTCAATGCATCAGTAGGTCTCATGAGACAAACTTGTTAGGGTATTTATTGAAGTTTTACCCATTTATGTATTATGTCTTGGAAAAATCATTGATGGTATGTTTATGATGTATTGAATTATGTATTCTATCATTATAATATTAGTTATTGATTTCTAAGTGATTATCTGATTAGTTATGATATCCATGGATAAGTTTTAGCTCATGTTATTTTGTAATTATTTGATCATCATTTATTCTCTCCATATTATGATAAAGTTATTAATTAAATGAAACATGTTTCAATTATTTGCATTTCTATATTGATTATGTCTTATTTATTAATATATTCCACTATAAACTTACCCTTACTGAGCATATGATCTCACCCTTTTTCTTATGTTTCTTTTTCCCTAGGATTCCAAAAAGTATATTATGTTTGATATAAAGGGATAATATTAGAGTATAATGGAGTTATTAAAGAAATTACTATTTTGTATTTTATGTTTTAAAATATAATACTAGTTTTTAGTATGTGTCTAGTTTACCAAGAATACTAAACTATTTGGTCCTTCGGGATGTGATTCCTTGTATCTTATTACAATGTAATAAAGTAACCACTGAATCTAGGAAACCAGAGTTGGGGTCTTCATAGGATTGACCATCTATGTTAATGAATTCCATGGTTATTTCATGTGTCCATTATGATTATTATACTTGGACTCTGGACTATGTTCCTTGAGTACCAGGGTAAATTTAAAATTCTTATAATCAAAGATATTCAGCTTAGGCTAAAGCAGGTAGGGTCATCTAGGTATCCAATGAAGAACCTAGGATTGAAATGGTTTATATTTATTTAATAATTTAATTATTTATACATGCACACTACTACATTTTATATTCACATAATAGATTTATATTAGAAACCGTTGGTGATGGTCTACTAAATTTTACTCATACCTTGTTCGGGACACCGTTTGGTACTCGAATAGAATTCATGGATGCTGGTAAAGATAAAGTGAAGTGCCTAATCAGGAGTACTTGATTTATTTTTAGGTTTGGATCTTGGGAGTAATTGACTGATCTAGTGGTCGAGATTCTCATAGAGATAGATGTTTTCGTATTTTTTTCTATTTTATACACTGTTACTATATTGAATCTTGTTTCCATTTCTATCTTTTTTAATTTTTTACTGTCATGACATTATCTTTATATGATACTATTTCTATTTATACCCCTTATTATTTTCTTGATGGTTTAATTTCACTACCCTGTTACTATATTCTATTTTCTTACTATTTCTATTGATACCTTATTATCATTTACCATTATGATGCATTCTAATAAAAAGGGTACAATCTCTCCACTGTACCACCATAAACCCTCACTACTAGTCAGAAGCCTCTAGAATATAGGGAGGCACTCTTGAGGCCATGTGGACCTCAAGTTCTATTAATTATTAGTTATCTGATCTCAGAGAATCATAAAGCAGTGTCATAGGAGGTTCTTTTTTCCTTTTCTTACTATTTTGGGTTGGTAGACAGGAGACTAGGATGTGTTAGAACTTGGTAAAAAGTAATTATTGGGAGTAGTTAACCCATGTTTGGTGGAAATCCAAGTTTCCAAGGATGATATTTGTTGTTCTGGATTTATCCTGTTATAACTGAACAATTTCCACCATTGGGTGATTCACATGTTTTATGATGTTATATTTATGTATTTTGCATTTTACCCTTAGGCCAATATAGCAATGGAACATTACCTTATTCATCATTATATGCATGTAGTTCTATATGCATTATTAATATGCCATGCTATGCACATTATTTTGATTGATTTCCTATTACTTATCGCATGCACCTTGATTATTATACCTATAATTTTTAACGTTTCTTGTAGGGAAAATGATAAAAATAATTGGTTACTTAAGTTTTCTACATCAACCTAAATGGTGTTTTCCTGTGAAGCTTGATAATGAAGCCTTAACTAACCAATTATGACGTGTTTAATCCATAGAACATACTAACATGGGATGAAAAGTTAGTTGGTCATAATTAAATTAATGATAATTATATCTTATAAAGATTAGGTATTTATAAATTGATTACATAAATACATATAACTAAACCATTATGTATACAAATTTTAAATTCCAACTTTTAAGGGTAATTATTACCGTTAAATGAGGATTTAAATTAAAATTTAAATAGTTTTTCTCTCTCTATAATATGTAATTGATACTTCATATAACCGAATATTCATGATAAAAATTTCGAATCACCTAATGAATTAACCCTAGAAATGGGAAGTTGGTGAGCTTATCTATTGCATTCAAGCTATGATCCAATTCTTATTTCATATCAATAATCCTTTCTACCTAGTTTCAGTTCTAATATGTTTTATTTTCATTGTTGATATATAACTCCACAACAGAATATGGTTGAATATAAAGAAGGTGATGATGACCACTCTCATGAGTTGGTGGGACAAAACCTTTCAGTAGTTCCACCAATAACACTTCCAGTTATACCATATAACATGCCTGGACTGGGAACTTCCATTCAGCTCAAAGAGTGTTTTCCACAACTAGTGTAATCCATAGAGGGAGCACCACAACCAACACCGACTATGTTAGAGTTAACAAGGGAGTTCCAATAACAAAACCCTCCTAATGTTTTTGGGAAAGGAAACCACAGACTGTTGAGTCATGGTCAGAGTTTATGCTTTCAATCTTTAAACATCTAGATACGCCTCTAAAAAATAGGGTCAAACTTGTAGCATATATGCTTCGGGGATTTTCCAAGTGATGGTGGGATGTTCTTGTGTAGGTATATTAACATTGTGGAAGGGTCTTGAGGGACTTATTAACAAAATTATATGATTATTTTTTACTATAGATATTAAGACATGATCGAGCTAGAGAATTAATGCACCTATAGTAGGGTACTATTTCTATCATGGACTATTTATCTCACTTCACAGAGATTTAGTGCTTTACAACTTTCTAGTGATGAGATGTCCAGGGTGAGATAATTTTAGGATGGGCTTAGTTATGCCATATGATCTTAGGTGAATATATTCTGACTATCTATCATATCTAAAATGATGAACCATTCCCTTATCTATAAGTGAAATCTGAGAGAATTTGATTGTACTGGGAATGATGGTTCAACCCCTAGTTAGGGAAATGATTTTTTATGTGGAAGGAAGCATCAATTTGAGACTTCTCACAAGGCTAATGGTAGTCATAGTATACATACTGGAAGTTATGTGTATTCCATAATCAAGTAAGGAAATTTCACATGAATCCTTAGTGTAAAAGAGACCCAATAGAGTGCTGAGCCTAAGATAGAATTGTCTATCTATAGATATTTTGTATGACCATTACATAGGTTCCCAGTGGTATAAGATCTTCACTAGCTTTGAATTCTAGAGTGGGATAAATAAAACCATGTTGGGATAGGATATTGAGTACCATTGACCATACATATTGAGGAGGAGGATAAGGCCAAGGGAACTAAACATATAGTGTGTAGCTTCAGCAGAGTAGACCTTCTCAGGGAGGTAAGGTTGTAGCTCAGGGTTGTGGATATGGCTAGTCACATGTAGTGCAACATATAATCGAGGAGCAGAGTGTCAATCCATCTATAATATGTTGTAAAATCTTAGTAGCCTCAACTTTGGTATTTGGTTTATTTGATACTGACACTTCACACTCATTCATATCTACATATTTAACCAAAAATCTTAAGATCGATATTGATTACTTTTCAGGGTAATGTATCTTGATACTCCATTGAGAGTATGATAAAAATGTGTTCTACAATACAATAAGTGTTACCTATAGATCAGTGGTTATCATTTCTTATGGAACCTTTTTTATCCTTTAGATAGAGGTCATTGACATAATTCTTGAGATGTACTAGTTAGTTCCTTATTGAGATCATGTTTATTATTATAACCAAAGGATTTCCTTATCATCAACCAAATTTGGTAACTATATTCAATAAGAAGAATGGGATGTACAAGAAAGTTGATCTAGACCAGACCATCTAGGATTGGGTGGGGTGTCAGAACATATTTATAGTCTTTATCTTTATGACCAATAAATAAGATGGGCTATCTTTATTCTAGTAGTGGACCGATTCAGAGAGGTCTTTCTTAATAAACTTTTTAGGATACCTCCAAAGAGAGAGGTAAAGTTCACCATTGAGATTATTAAAAGGGTAGAACCCATATATATTCCTCCATATAGGATGTCTCTTACTGATCTTGAGGAACTCAAAATGTAGTTGGAGGGCCTAGAAGCCAAAGGTTTTATATAACCCAATACTTCTTCTTAGGGTTCACCTATACATTTTTCCAAGAAGGAAGATGATACCCCAAGGCTATGTATAGATTATCATAGGTGTAATTAGATTAAAACTAATAACTAGTACCCACTTACATGTATAATTGATCTATTTTAATAGCTCCAAGGATCCATGGTATTACTGAATATTGATTTGAGATCATGCTATCACCATGTGCGAGTCAGATCCTCAGATATACCACATGCAACATTTCGAAGTAGATATGTATTTTAAGAGTATCTGGTTATACTATTTGGTCTAACCAACACACCTACTATTCTAATGAACTTGATGAATTATATTTTCCACCCATATTTGGTTTATTTTGTTTTCATTTTCATGGATGATATCTTGGTGTACTCTCAAACATGACACAATTATGCCAAATGACTTAACATCATTCAGAGTGAACTAAGAGAGAACTGACTATATGATAATCTCACAAAGTTCTACATTTGGAGAGAAAAATTTCACTTCATGGGTTATATTATATTAGAGGTAAAAGTATCTATGGATTTAAAGAAGGTGAGAGCCATGGTTTCCTGGGAGAAACCCAAGAATGTTTTTGATACTCAAGGTTTCTTGGGGATATCCAATCACTATCCATGTTTCATTCATAACTTTTCACACCTTTTACCACTTATTACAAGGGATAAAAATAAAGGTGTAATGTTTATATGGTCTGAATCTTGTGAAAATTCATTTCATGATTTAAAATAAATGATGAACTCAACATTGTTCCAGATTTTACCCATGCGTGGTGGAGGATATAAAATTTATTATGACACATTGAGCATCATACTAGGAGTTGTTTTGATGAAAATGGAATGAGTTATGGTATATGGTTCCTGTCAGTTGAGACCTCATGAGCATAATTACCCAACATAAAGACTCAAATTTTTAGATGTTGGCCATGATTTATGTTGTTGGAGACATTACTTGTCGGGAGAGTGGTTTTTTGTTTACATGGTCCAAAAAAGTCTCAAATACATATTCAATCTATGAGAATTGAAACTTGGAAAATGAATATGGTTCAAATATCTTCATTAATTTGAATTTGATCTCAATTAAACACCAGGAAAGGGCAATGAAGTTATTGATTTTTTGAGCAGGGAGACTCAAAATAAAGCTGTTCCAGAATCTTTTAGTGAATGACAGATGATCTCTCTTCTTTTTGGAATGTATAGGGAAGTTTAGGAATGTCATGAGCAGAATCTTCTCATGAATTTAGAAATGAATTCATCACTTTTGGATAGGATAAAGTGAATGAAAATATTATATCCTAAAGGCTTGGTCTGAAGGGAAAGTGTTTCTAGAGAGGACTCATTGTCTAGTTAGATTGTTGATGAGAATGAGATCCTACATATTCAAAGATGTGTTTGGGTACTTGTAGAAATGTTAGATAAATTTATGTGATAATATCATACTTTTAAGTGGGAAGTACATCCTAGAATCCCTAAGACATATTATGACTTATGCCACCAATATCAGTGGCTAAGGATGAAAAATGAGGTTGTAGGGTTTGTTACTTGGTGTTCCACCTATCAGATGGTAAAAGTTAAACACCAACAAATATCTGGATTGTTACAACAATTAATTTTCATGGAGTGTAAATGGTATGATTTAAATATGGATTTTATGATGAGGTTTCAAAATTCACATTGAGGTAATGACACTATATGGGTAATCATGGACAACATGACGAAAGTTGACCACTTATTGCCTATTTGGGAGACCTTCTCAGTGGATGATCTTGGAAGGATATATGTCCAAGAGATTATAAAAAATCATAGTGTTTCATAAATTTTTTTATTAGATATGGATTTTTGGTTCACTTCTTAATTTTGGATGGGGTTGCATAGGGATCTTGGATCATAGGTAATTCTGATTAAAATATATCACCCTCAGACCGATGGATAGTCTAAGAACACTATATAGGTACTAGAGGAAATTCCCTGTACATGTGTACTTGATTTTAGAGGTTTTTGGAGAAATAACTTACCTATTTATGATTTCTCTTATAATAAAATTTTCCAAGTGACTATTAATTTGGATCCATATGAGTCACTCTACAGTAGGCCCTTTTTTTCACCTCTATGGTGATTAGAGGTAGGAGAGGTAGCACTACTGGAAACTCATCTTGTTTAAGAGACATAAAAAAAGTACAATTAATTAGGAAATATATGGATAAATATCATTATAGTCATAAGTCATATACCAATCATCATCAGTGACCTTTGCAGTTTGAGGTGGGAGATCAGGTATTCTTGAGTGTTTTACCTAGATTGGGTCATCGATAGATTTAGAGTCATAGTAAGCTGTCACCTAGATTTGTTGGGACTTTTGAGATTTTGGAGTGGGTTGGGCTGGTAGCATATTAGATAGCTCTTCCTTAGTGGTATTGGGATATGCCTATTTTTTTCCATGTTTATATTCTATACTATTATTAATACTACCCATATCATGTTTTTGATATTGATGAAGTTGAGTTATAGGTTGATACTTCTTTTGAGTAGTTTCTAGTTCATATCATCATCCATATAACACATGCTCTGTATGGTTAGACATTTCCATTGGTTCTAGTTCTATAGAATCATGTTGGTGTACCAGATGAAACATATGAATGAGATTATGATATTTTTGCTTAGTGACTAGATTTATTCTTAGATGAAGCTCAACCACCCTTGAAAGGGAAACTTAGGGATGAGTTGTTTTAAGTAGGTGAATTTATAAGATCCTAGTTGTTCATAGAGGTATGAATCCTATAAATTTCAATATATTTTTTACCTTAATAGAAGTGAGTGAAGGGTTTGTGGAGGTTCTAAGATCATTAAATCTTGGTTTAGAGCATGAATTTCTAGTTTTTAGAGAAATAGGATGAGACACACGGTTAGTACATGGTTAACATTAATTGTGCACCTAAACTGTTCAACCTTGAGAGGGTGGAGCATGGTTTTTCAAAAATATGAAGCATTGGTTGAACAACCATGTGAAACCTAAAATTAATTACAGATGAAACTCTCACAGTTTTCACACAGTTTACAAAACCACATGCCTAAACTATGCATGATGTGGGACTTAAGATAGTTCAAAATGCATGGTTTGTATAATTTTGTGTATAAACCATTAAAGGAGTGTGAAATTGACAGTAGGTTATAATGGTTGGTATATGTTTTGGAAAACCATGTGGCCAAACTATGTTCCCTATTAAAAATACTAGAAAATTACCTTTTCCTTCCTCTTCTCATTTAAACCTTATTTTATCCTTCCTACTCCTCATTTGAATAGAAACACCCACATGGGATTGTTTCCCTTTCCCTCATATATGATTTGGATTATCTACCTCATTTAGGCTCTATTTTGATCAATATTCATCATGTTGGACCCCATTGATAAGTTTATCACTCCCCTTACTTCTTTTCTCAACTTCTCCACTCAATTTTGTTTTGATCCTAATGCAATATTATATTCCCTATTTTTCAAGGTATTTATATTGTTTTCCATTTTACATTATTCTAGGCTAAATATGAGGCTGATAATGGATGAGGATTCTACCATAGTTCAAAGGTAGGTGGTCTATTACCCTTCCCTAAAAGTCTTGCATGTTTATCATGTGTTGCTATTGTTCCACACACTAGAACTTCTGCTCATCATTCATAAAATCAATATACCTTTAAATTAACGTCAAATACTCAACATAGAGATGTTATGAGACCCCCTTGACCTGGTTAGAGGTTGAAAACCTCAACTCGAACTACCCTTGGGTGGTGTTGGTTAAATGATCTTGAAAACTGTATTTTCCTAAAACCAAAACAACCCTTGAGTGTGTTTTGTTTGAATTTCATTAAATTAATAACCTAAATGAATTAGTTTAATTTAAAATTGACATGGATACATAACTTTGGGTTTGTTAATTATTAAAGTTAATTCTTTACTATTATTAAAGAACTTGGAGAAACTATTCAAGGCATGAGATAACTTAAGTAAGACTTGGGTTCTCAACTTAGAATGCATTGGGATAACTTGTAGGATGCTAAATGATTCATTTACGGGACTGAAAAGTGATCCACCACACTTGGATTCAGTCAATGTCTTAGATAAATGAATTAATCGATGATACACCACTAATTCAATTACATACTCCAGAAATTAGAATTACTTGGATTATCTCCTTGGATTTGGCTTGATGCATGTGGACAGAGGCCATTCTAGATTATCTCCTAGGAATCTAATAAAGTCTAACATGAGATTAACTTGTACTTTTCATTAGTCTTGGTTATAAACTCTTAGGGTGAAATGCTAAGTCTTCACCCATTAGATTGAAATCGTACCCCATAGTCTATCATATCGATTGAACTGTGTGAGTGGGATCGATGTTCTAAGGTCATGGATGCCATGGGTATTCCATGGGTCTCATATGTTTATTATACATGGGTATTTGACTATGTTACATGGGTCCCAGGACAAATTTAAAAGTATTATGACCAGATCCATCCAACTTAAGCCAAACTAGGTAGGGTCGGCTAGGTATCCCATGAGAATCCTATGCTCAACATAATTTATATTTATTTACTACATTTATTTATTATACATGTACACTACTATATTTTATATTCATAGATTAAATTTTCATTAAACATTATTGGTGGTGGCCTACCTAGTTTTACTCACACACTATTCAGAAAACTATTTGATACCTGAATATACTTCATAGATGCTGGTAAGGATAAAGGAAATCTCTCAACAATGGATTCTTGATTTCTTTATAGGTTGGGTCTTGGGATTCAATGATTGATCTAGTGCTCAATATTATCATGGAGATATATGTTTTTATCTTTTTGTCTCTCTTTTATAGACTAGTTTTTTATTGTATTCCAGCTTCCATGTATTCATGTTTTACTTTTGTACTATCATGACATCATCTGTATATAATACTATTTCTATTTGTGTCTCTTATTATTTTATGGATGGTTTAGTTCCAATCCCCTTTTACTATACTCTATTCACTTACTATTTCCACTACTTCCTTATTATCATTTTTTGTTGTTCTGCACTCTAATAAATACAGAATAGTCTCCTCACCATACCACCATACACCCTCACTACAATTCAGCTAAATCTAGAATATGTGGAGGCACACTTGAGTCCATGTGGGCCTTAGGTTCAGATACTTATGAGAAAACCATTCCTAAAATGTTACAATAACAAGATTAATAGTAGATATGGGTCGAAGTATTTATTGTGGTACTCTATTTTTAGGGGTAAATCATTTGAGTTACAACTAAAGAAAACAGTGTGTCATTAATTATAACACACTTATGTAAAAGTTAACTATTATAACACAAACAATGATAGTACAATATCCTTTGATACTGACCCACACAACGACAAGAAAATATCATCACAGGTAACGATAAAATATCCAATAACACCACATAGTACATATTAAATTTATTGATAAACATAGACTAGTTCTAAATAGATTTATCTATATTTTTGATAAGATATTACTATATCACAAAAATATGATAACATGATAGAAAAATTATTGAAATATCATGATTCCATCAACCAATACTCCACATTAATTCTATAAGGGATAAGAGGATTGATGAATAAAGGATCGATCCATGGGGAGCTATAATAATGACCTTTCTATTGATGAAAATGTAATTAATATGTAATTAATAAAATTATAAGGGAGAAAAAGTAAACCCATATATTATTTTAAAACTATTTGAGGTCAAGATTCCCATTAACCATTAATTAGTCCTCTTGGAAAAAACAAAAAGAGAATGTGTGATGGTACTAAATTCCATATATGCCTAATTTTAGATAGAAAGGATACTGAATGCTCAAAGATTCCACTACCACATGGTGGAATCACAAGGTAAAACTCATATCCATTATGAATTAATATTATCATACAAAGATGATACTTATTTTATAAAATGAGGAATGCGGATGGGGAATAAGGGTTCCCTACTTAGTGATTGAATTCTAGACTTAGTGATGTTTTTATTTTTAAATTTTTTCATTTTAAATATGGATTTTTAGTATCTCCTTTGTGAAATATTTATATTTATGATTATAAAGAGTTAAGGGTAATTTGGGTGGACCAAGAGTTAAGAACATATATTCTCTTTCTATGACTATATATAGTCTTCTCTATTTATATTTTCCATGATAGTATAAGCCAGTGAACTGATTAAAGAAATGAATAAGTGATATTCTATTTTTATTATATTATTTTATAATTTTTATTCTTATTTAACTTGGGCTCAATTAAAATATCCTTTCACTATTGTATCTATTATATGATGGATCAAGGAAGTACAGTAGGGAGGGTTTATGAGATTGTAATCCCCATACAGTAGTGATCTCATATTAGTATGGTATGAGTAGATGAGTTTCTAAGGTTACATATAATACTTGAGAAAATTAAAATAAGAAATAAACACATTTTTTACAATGTAATTTATATAATATCAAATATGTAGTTTTCTTAAGACATCTATGACTAAAAATAGACAATATATAAAAAATAATAAAAGTACAATATAGATGTATCTTTTATTATATTCTACAATAAAAATCATGTTTATAATATGAACATAAGAAAATAAAAAAATACAATGCACTAAATTGATACATTGAAAGAAACAAAAATGATAAGTATTATTTAGGGGTTTTTTGAATGAATTTATAAAAATTAAGAGGGAATATAGTCATTACATGACCACTGGGCATGATAACCATTGAGAATTATGAATATTTTTTATTATGGCCAATGAGAATTATGACTGTTCGTAATATAACAATTATAAAGTGACCATTATAATTAATGTATATTAAGGTTAATGATGAGAGACAATTGATTGAAAAGTAAGACACCATTTACTAAACCACTTGAAAAATCTTTTATGAATATCATTTATCATAGCATGGGAGGGAGGTAGCATTATTGGGGTTTTTTCTTGACCAATCCCAAGGAAAATATCACCAATTTTAGTTTGAGTGGAACTATTTATAGGAGAAGTTTAATCTAGTTAAAATAAAAACTTGATAAATATTGGTTGAACCACCACATTATTGTAACACCATTTTAAACCATACCCTTATAATTTATGTTGTTGTGATAAGGGGTTAAGTATCTAGGTATTGGGTAATATTTTTGTGTAAATCCTTTTGCATATCAAATGTTTCTTACTCTCAAAACATATTTTTATCATATGTATCATACTTATATAAAATTTAAATTTAAATAATTGGAAGATTAATTTAATTAATTTTATTTTATTTTTTAATTAATATTTTGAAATTATTTAAGTGGTTTATTTTGGTATTTTTTTAAAAAATAGTAAAATCAATTAATTTTTTTTGAAATACAGTAAATATGACATCAAGTATGTGTAATCATAAATCAAATTTTTTAATGTTTCTCTCTTTACCAAATATTTTAACTAACATTTATATTGGAGCATTATTAGAGGAAATAAGGCAATATGAGGGGTAGTAGAGAACATAAAATAATTGAAAAATAAAACATTCAATACTTTATTCCATGAAATTCAACTTACTATAATTAGAAATACTCACCCCCAATTATCGATTATCATATAAAAAAATATAAATTTATCTCTTCATATATATCTTAAGGAGTCTCTCCCATATATCTCTTTTTAATATTGAAGAGTTTGGTTGGATTTAAGGTTCATCTATAGGCTATGAAAGTCAAATGAGGCAAGGGTTTCAATTCCACTGATTTCACTTTTATATACAATCATTTGTTAACAAAATATGATAAAAATCCTTTTAATTTTATTATATACATTTATTTCTAGTATAATATCACCTCATTCATATTTTTTCCAATTCCTCTCATATTTCCATTTTCCTAAGACATTACCATGTCAAATTAAGGGTATGTTTTCTCTATCATTCCAATACATCCAAAATGTATTTTTATTACGACACCAGTTTAAGGGAAAGTGAAAAACCTTAGTTCACAAAGAAAAATACCACTATGTGATGAAGGATCTACCAAAGAGATTAAACACATGACTAAGATTATTTGAGTTAGCCACTCTAAAAAATTCTCAATGTAGAGTACCAACCTGTGTGTCTAGATCCTTGCTGATAAGTTCTTCGAGGTGAGTAACCATTCTATCCATTGTCTTAATGAATTACTCAAGGGTGATTTTTCCTTAGTTGAAGCCTCAAGCTATGATTCAGTATTTCTTGTCTATCCACACTTCTTGCTCCTCGGTTGCAGCAACTTGAAAATTCCTTTCATATATTCTTAAAATATCCTCATTTTATGCAATGGGATTAAGGAATCTTTCATTCATTTCTTCCTTGGAGTGGATTATGAGTTTCAAACACTCCCCTTTCTATCCTTCTATCCCACAAAGTTTACTACTTGGAGCTCTATTGCCCTCGTATTGTAGGCCTTTTCATTCCTTGATTCCCCCTTCTTAGCTGACCTATTTTCCATTAGTTTAGGAAAATGAGAATAGTATTTGCATACCTTGGGTCTTTTCCCCTGGACCACAATGCATTTCCCTGATTCACGCTTCCCTTTCTGTGCCTTCTTTCTTCTTGGGTTATGAGGAACTTTACTTAGAAATGGTCCAAGCTATCCACTGAGAATTGGCTGTGACTATATTCTCCAGAATCTTCCTCCTCCTGATTCAATGGTTCCACTTACTCCACCAAGCCTTCAAAGTGGTTTTTTAATTCAACCCACGTGCCATATTTTAGGGGCCTCAACCTACAAAAAGAACCCACCTTACCT
This sequence comes from Viscum album, assembly GCA_963277665.1. Classification (NCBI taxonomy): domain Eukaryota; kingdom Viridiplantae; phylum Streptophyta; class Magnoliopsida; order Santalales; family Viscaceae; genus Viscum; species Viscum album. The sequence continues at coordinate 144,947,627 of OY728150.1, forward strand.
TCTTTGTTCCCCAAACCAATCTTAATTAGTACCTGATAACTAAAATTTAACATCCTTCACTTGATAAAGGCCCTCATTTAAACACTGTGAATCCCTAAGCATCACCTGTATGACTTAAGTAAATTCACTTAGATATACTTATTAATTCATTAACTAGGTAAATATATTGACATGCCTATATAATCCTTGGTTATATATTGGAAAATATTTTATTATAAGATTTATTAAGAAATTATGCATATATTTCTAGGTTGTTCATTCTTGAACATTATACCATGTATTTCCTATACTATTTAATTATATGATGAAATTCATTATAAATTAATATAATATTTGAAACACAAAAATTATATATCCCTATAGTTCACTAATAGGTCTCATGTGATAACTAACATAAGGTAATGAGAGAGACCTTTCCCTTTGTATATGATGTCTTGGCACAAGGCCTCGATACTATGCTTATGATGCCTGGCATTATGAATTCCCATAGAGATAATCTAAATTTTCCATTTGATTATTTATTTTATTTTCCATTAATATATTATTATATTCTCATGTATTAAATTTTATGGAAATATTTATAATTTTCATATTCCATTAATTCCATATTATCTTATGTGATATGATATCACTTACTGAGAAACTAATCTCACCCTTTCCTTATGTTTCCAATTTCCTCAGTTAATGATGAGGAATACCAATTATTCTTGGCTATATGGATAACAATATGTAATATTTTTTTTACTCAAATGATGAAATATTTCATGTTGTAATGTAATTTTTATGTGTTTAGTCTCTTGATGACTACCAAACCTTGATATTGGGAATGTAATCACATGTAATCAATTTACCATATAATAAATGACCCACCATATATGGGTGAATATGGACAAGGGTTTTATAGTTGGTATCCGATAAAGGTTTTGTATAAACTTTTGGAATAATATTAATAAGTCCATTGGAAAAGAAAAAATATTTTACCATTATAAAATTTTAAACATTATTCTATAATTAGTTTGATAGTTGTCCTATGGGTTAGACTACTTTATAAATAAACTTTATATAATAATAATGTTTCATTAATTTATATCTTATAATATTATAAATTAATTTATGAAATTTATTATATTATGGTGTTAACAAGAAGTAATTGAAACTAACCCAAAAATTGAGGATATTGTGGGGATTATCAGAATAATCTGGATAATAGAATTAATAATGGTATGAAAATATTATTACTATTATTGGGAAATTACTTAAGTTTATATCAAATAAACATTACCATATAGAGAAACTAGTTTCACCTCCACAAAGGTAAACCTATTTAAATAGTTTAATAAGAAACAACCTCAATCATTCTGTGGGTTTAATAATCCAATAGTGGCAGAGCAATGGATAAAGTCTTTAGAGAAGATATTTATAACACTAGTGTGTACTGAAAAAGAAAAGTTTATTATTTATATATATAGTTTAAGGGGAGATGTTTAATAGTTGTGGTCCCAAATTTGAAACACTAAGAAGGAATATAAAATAGAAAACATTGATAAAAATTCATTCAAAGTGATTTATCTTTAAAAATATTTTTCTTGGGAGAAACATACCAAGATAGAATAAAAATTCATAAATTTATAAAAAAATTAAGAAGAGAATATTTTTGAGTTCGTGGATAATTTCATAAGGTTACCAAGGTATGTTATAGATTATCTATGCAACTTGAAAACAATATTGATCTTTTTGTTTATTTTTTAAGGTCAAGTATTCAAATATTATTAGTCTCAAAAAGTTTCTTCATAATGTGGAGAGATAATAACGAGTGTTTTCAAGAGTTATAAGGATTTTTATAAATCATTTATTTATAATGGAAAAGTTTGTAAGAATAATATAATTAATAACCATGTGCAAATAATAATTTAAATGAAAGTAAGGGAAGAATATAGTTCCCAATTTTTAATTAATATAGTAAGAAAAACTGGGGTAATGATTAAAGGGATTGCTTGTATGCTTTAAATATAGATAGAATGGACATAAAACTCATGAGTTCATAAGAAATATGGAATACATAGACTTTAAATATTTACAATTTAAGGTTATGAGACATTACTCTAATAAATACCCCAAGTGCTGAGGAATTTACCCCAGAAGATGAATGTGGATTAAGGAAAATATTTTTTAATAACAATGACTAAAGTTGAATATCCAAATTATGTAATAGATGGTACTTTTATTAAAAAATTAAATATAGTTAGTAAATTAATTTATTATATATCTATTCAATTAATTATATCATGCATGATTTAAAATAATATTCAACCACCCCCTGATGCATTAAATAATGGTTAATATGTTAGAACCTCAAGTGATACATTGATTATTGACAATAAATTCCTAGTAGATTAAACTTCAATTATTAGGTGTTATCTAGTTTTAAAACTAAACATTACACATATGGTGTATTTTGAGTTATTATGGGGGATGTATTCTCTTTTAAATTATAGTGAAATAATTTTTGTGTCGATGGAATGAAGTTATATTTAGTGAAGAAAGAATGGAATTGATAGTTTTTTAGAAATATATCATTACCTAAATATAATCTATAACCACCTCTAATATCTCATATTAATGAGATAATTATTGATTAAATATATGAAATTCAATCTATGAAGGGTGAGCGGGGGTTTAGAATATAATATATAACCACTTTGAAGTAATATATTGGCGAATTTATAGATAAATTATATAAATTCACCCTTTATCAAGAAGATGAATTCTATATTTATCTTATCCATAATTAAATACCCACATCTATGATACCTTTTATAATGAATCTAGGGGATTTAATTCAGTTAAAGAAGCAATTGTAAGACTTATGGGAAATTATTTTCATTTATCCAAGTGTTTCACTATGGGGAGGACTTGTTTTATTTATGAATATCTATGATGTTTTAATGAATTTGTGAATTTATTGGAAGGAAATATATATAATTACTATAAATAAAAAGTACCCATTTATTTTTGACCTTTTTGGTAAGCTTCAAGGGGCTCAATACTACTCAAAGATTAATATTCATTCAAGTTGGAATCAGTTAAAAGTTTAAACAAGGATATTCCAAAGATGGAAATTCATATGAGATTTGGTCATTATGAGTTTATAAAAATACCTTTTGGGTTAAAAAATACACCCTCAATGTTTAGGGATTTGATGGATAGAGTATTCAAGGATTTTCATAATAATATTTTTATGGTATTTGTTGATGATATTCTTATATACTCTAAAAATTAAAAGGAGCATGCATGAAAGTTTCAATTTTTTATTAAGGTTTGGATAAAAAATTAGCTATATTGAAAATTTTTTAAATGTGAATTTTGGATCCCTCGTATTGTTTTCCTTAGTCATATTGTGTCCAATAATGGTATATCCCTTAAAAAAATTATGGAAAGGAATGGCCAAGACCCACAAACATAGGTAAAATATGTAATTTCCTTAGCTTAGCTAGATACTATTAGTGGTTTGTTGAAAAATTAATTTTGTTAACTAATATGTTATACAAATTAACATTTAATGAAATAAAATTCAAATTGATAAGGGAATGTGAATATATATCTAAGGAATTGAATAAGATATTGGTAAATGTAAATGTATTAACTTTTAAGTGGTTTAATGAAATGGTTGTTATTTACCGTGATGCATCAAGGAATGGTCTTGGATGTGTTATAATGAAAAATGATACAGTTAAAGCTTATGCATCTTGATAGTTGAAACCCCATGAGATTAATTATCTAAATCATGATTTATTACTGGCAGTGGTGATTTTTTCACTAAATATATAGAGACATTATCTCTATAGAGAGGGATGCGATATATAAACTGACCAGAAGAGTTTCAAATCCATATTTACCTATAATGATCATAATATAAGAAAAGTGTAATGGTTAAAACTACTAAAGTATTATGATTTTTCTATACATTATCATCTTATAAAAGAAAACGAAGTATCAGATGCATTGAGTATAAAATACCTTGGTATCTTTTCCATAGAGAGGGTGGAGAATCATCCAAATTTTAAAAATTTAGTAAGAATGAAATTGGGTATTGATTAAACACTGAAATTATCTAATATTAATTGTAAATATATTAATAATAATGTGTTCCAAAGTCCATAAATATTAATTTTAGTGCATTATAGAAATTGAACTTCATTTCTCATCTCAAATGCAATTCATGTTTAAAATGAAAATTTAGACCCAATCAATCATCTGTTTTTGGACAACATTATATTCATTTTTTTAATTTTATATTTTGGGATATTATTGAACACTTTTTTTGGAAAATTTTTTCTTTTAGGATCGATGGATGAATCCCAATGTAAGATGGAGATTTTTGGGGATGAATGTAGAACTTCCAAATGGTGGGCCTGACCTGAACGCCCATAATGTCTTCCCACCATTTCGATCATAACTTCCAAACGAATACACTAAATTGCCTGAAATTTTTACAGATAATAGAGGAAATATGGAAGATAATATTTAGCTTCTACAAAACCTCTGGATTCGGCCTCCTTAAATTACAAATTCACACGTCAAAACAGTGGAAGAATATGGATTAATTTCTGAGTCAACTTCGAAAGGTCAAATTCTATTGATTTTATCACCCTCATTTTAACTCTCCAAATTAATGAAGATGTAATTTATTGTAGGGGGTGTATCTAAGGCTATTAATATTCCTATATAATGATCTGGTGGTGAAGTAAACTAGCATTGAATATTTTTCTTTGGAATGGAAGTTTTTATTTTCTTTCAATTGTATTATCATGCTTTCATTTTGTAATTGCTTTTTCAATTTCTCCCATGTAAGTTTTTCATTCAACTTCATTTAATTAATAAAATATCATCATCATATTATTATTATTAATTTATTATTTCTTTTTCCATATCATGTTGATACCGTTTCCTTATGGAGTGAGGTTATTCACATTATCTTTTGTGAAACTCTTCACACAACGGTGGAGTGATTGTTATTTATTTTTTTCTTCTTCTCCAATTCTACCATAATAAGTATACTACCCGCTTTCATTGATAAAATAGAATAAATGGAGGGATAATCCTATAATGGGTTGATCCAAGGGAGTGTAAAGGGGTGAATTGGTTGTTATTTCTTAATTTAATAATTCTTAATCAATTCTATTTTTGAGATTTTAATTCAACGATGTACGCTATCCTTTAAACTCACCAATTTTAATGATACACATCCCGAGGGATAAAACAATCCTCTACCTTGGAGTGATCATCAATATGATCCTCCATGTGTATAGGTGATTAGCCTTAGGATAGTGAAAACTCAAAATTGGTGAGTGATTTGGGATGGTTGTATTTTGTTAAAGGAAACACTTGAATTTAAGACATTGAAATAATTTAAAAAGAAATTCATCCAATACACCCCATGAAATAACCAAGGATCAACTCATTATTTTAAATTTAATTCACTTAGTTCTTTAAAATATCAAATAATCTAATCAATTAAAACCAAATTTGGCCACTTCATAGCCAAATCAACACCATCAAATCACCTTTTTAGAATGCATGTATCTTAGGTTTCTTCTCAGGTCTCTAAGGATTGATAACCCAATATGTACTACAATGACCACCTAAACCATACAACTTGGGTAAATTTGGGCTTAACCAAGTATTATAATGTAAGGGAAAAAATAATTCTTATTCATTTTAATTAAAAAACCTTAATTATTGGAGTGGATTATGAAATCTTAACATGATTATAAGGACCAATAATAGAATTTATAAGATGTGATTAATAGGAAATTACCGGAGTTTATCATTTGTGATGATAGAGTATTAATTTTTAGTAATAAATTTTGTGTTCTAAAAATACCAGAGGAGAAAAAATATCATTTGGATGAGGCTCATATCTCAAAATTTACTATACATCCTAGAAGAACCCAAATTCATAGGGATAACTGAGAGGATTTATGGTGGGATAATATGATTCTAGATATTATAGAATACTTGGGAATATTCTTAGTATGTGAATAAATAAAGGATAGAAGACAAATTCCCAAAGGAATTAAATAACCTTTACCTATACCATATTGTAAATGGGATAATATTATGATAAATTTCAACATTGGGGTACCAAATACATAAAAGGGGAATAATACTATATAGGTTATTATAGATCATCATATAAATTTATCTCATTCCTTGAAATTTGAGAAACTTTTCTTTTAGACCATCTTACTAGATTGTATAAAAATGATTTTATGAGACTTCATGGCATAGCCTTGTCAATAATATTTTAATATGATCCAAGTTTTACATTAAAATTTTGGAGGATTATACATAATTATTTAAATATATTTCTTAATCTTAGAATATACCAATACCATCAAATGGATGAACTTTATAAAAGGACTATATAAAAATTAGAGTACAAGATAATGTCATTCTATCTTAGATTACAAGGAATATGGGATTAATATATGCCTCTATTGGAGTTTAAATACAAACAATTACCACTCAAATATAAAAATTACACCATATTAATCATTTTAGGGAAAGTTATATCACACTCTGAAATGTTGAGATGAATTGGTAAAAGAAAGTTATTGGTTTCAAAACTTATGTAAGTGACATCAAAGAAGGTATGATACATCTAGAAGCAAATTAAAGAGGTATAAATTATATTTAAATTCTATATTAACAAGAAAATGAAGGGTCATTAATTCCATGTAGAGGACCATACATTTTAAAATAAATCTCCCTTGAAAGGGGTCAGGATATTTAGAATGAAATGGAATATAATCCCATAGTAAATTAGTCCATTTTAAATATTGGAGCAGATAATATCTATGGAATATAATTTTATTATCCACCAAACATGTCTCAAATGCATGATGTTTTTCATATATCACTTATAAAGAAGTATATTCTAGACCCTTACCATGTTCTAAATATGGATAAAGATTATTTGGAGCCTGTATTATCATGTAATAAATATTAACTTCATATTAATGATATGATATATCATGCTATGTTAAACCAGACAATACAATAGGTGAAGATTATTTAGATGAATCACTGAGAAGGGGACAAAAAATTGCATCCTAGGGATGCAATGATGAAGTCTTATCCATAATGTTTTCATGGATTTATTTACAACTTCATGTATTAAATTATTTTATGGGGGGATAATGTAATACTAGATAATATTTTAGCAAGGATTAAACATATTTTATTATGAAGTAATTCATTTCAAGTCAATGATATTAATTTATTAAGACTATTATAACTAATAATGGAAAATAGACAAAAAATAATGCACGCACAATGTTGATTCCTCATGGATCATATTTTCTAATAAAAATCACATATGTAACCAGAATATCAAAATAAAAATAATACTTCAATCCATGAAATCTACATATTTAATGAACTAAAAATGAAATGTATTAATTAGGGTATTGGTTTGAATTAATTTTAAGGAAGTAGGAGGAAATTTAGCTATTACATGACCATTATGAATCATGTACATTAATAATTATTAACATTTTAAATAATTATAGTAATAATGGTCATTTCAAATTATAACCATTGGGAACTATGATTTTTTGTAATATAAACATTATAAATGGATGGTTGGAATTAGTGTATATTAATGGTAATAATTAGAGATAATTGATGGAGAAGGGAGAAACCATGGTCTCAAAATGTATGAACATACCATATGAAACTCATTTATCATATATTTGGGTGGATTGAACATCACTAGGGTTTTCCCTTGATCAATCCCATGTAGAACTTTAATAATTTAGGTTTGAACAGAACTGGTGGTGGGAGAAAATCATCTTATTAGAAATCACTACCAATTAAATGTTTTCCAAACCACCCCATTAAATTACTACCTTTTCATACCCTAAAATTAGGTATTATACTTGTGTAATAATGGGTTATGTATCTGGGACTTATATAGTATTAATGTTTAAATTCAATTTGAAATAAAATAGTGTTTACTATAGTACCAAATTGTTAACAAATCTACCATCCTTATATAAAAGTAAAAATGTACATAATTAGATTCTTAATAAAATAAAATGGATTGAATATTTTAAATCAAAAATTTTAAATTATCCAAGGGATTAAATTTGGTAATGTTTTGTAATAATATTAAAATATGGTCAAAATAGTGAAATATGGTGAAATTCGGAGAATATAAAATTATTTATGTATAATAATGACTCAACATGGACACATTACTAATCCTTTCCTGATTTAAAAAAAACCATTACATTATAAAATCATAGGAAGAAATGGGTTACAATGGTGGGTATTGGAGCACTAAAGATTATGGAAAAATAAAAGATTCGATGCATTATTCCTTAAAATTCCACTCACCACACCTATAAATACCCACCCACTCTTCTAATTTTTCAAAAAAATAATTATAAATAATATCTTTATATATCTCTAAAGGATTATCTACTATAGTTTTATCTTAGATACTTAAGAGCATGGTTGGTTATATGGTTTGTCTCTAAGCTATAAAGATCAACTGAAGTAAGGGGTTATATTCCCCTCATTTCACTTTCCTATTTTAAATATTTTGTTTTAAATTCATTTAAAATTCATTTTCATTTGATAATATACATTTATTTTCTATATGATATCATAAGTTTTTTTATATGATATATTATCCAACACCTCTCATATTACCCTTTTCCCAAGCCATTTCCATGTTAAAGTAAGGGTCCCTTTTCACTCTCTTTCCAATGCCTATTCACATTTCCAATTTTTCATCCTTTTTAATTTATAATTTACTATTCTATGATTGTTTTAATATCATTTTATGTTATATAATTTGGATATCATATACATGTGATACACCATTTCACTCACATTATACTCCATCAACAAGTCATTGTTATTCATAAACATTCTCAAATATATACACTCTATTATCCAAATATATTTATATGCCATGTATTTATTGTATTATACACGTATTATTTATAATAGGTGGTATTTTTAAAATTAAGGATGGTGGTGATGTTTTTTGGTGGATCATTTTTTGGGTCTCAAGTGTATTAAACTTGATTTTTTAACAAGTTCACAATTCTATCAATATACGCCAACATGGAAGTCCTTTCTTAAGGAAACTTTATATATCTAATGCGTATCAAATATGTGTAGTTACATCATCCTTAAGGAAATTTTTTTGGGTATCACATCTATTTGAAATACATATATTTAATTTTCAAAACTCATTGATAATCATAATCTTAATAAGTACCTGATAACTACAATTCCACATCCTTCACTTGATAAGGGTAATTATGTAACAATATTAATCCCAAATTACCCCATATATGACTACATGATATTCACATATACATCCTTATTTATTCATTATAATGGTAAATCTAGTGATATTCTTATATAATCCTTAGTTCTATATGCATAAATCTTATATGGAAATCCTAATGTAGTAACTATGATAAGTGTTTCTAAGTTTTTCATTCTTGAACGTTATACAATTTATTACCTATAATATTTAATTATATTATATAATTAATTGGATTTTAATTTTATGGATTGGCCCAGAATTATATATATTCTCAATTAACTTGTAGCTCTCATGAGAAAACAATGACAGGGTAATGGGTGGGTCCTTACCCTTTATGTATGATGTCTTATCATAAGGCCTTAAAAGTATATTTATGATTTTCACATAATGAATTCCCATAATTTCCATATTTTAAAGATAATCAAATTTTATCCATTTTATTATCTATTTCCTTTATCATAAATTTTTTTAATCTTATGTATTCATTTTTATTTCATAATTTATTATTTTTCTTATGCCATTTTATTTTATATTTTCTTACGATGTATGCTATACCTTACCGAGTGACTGAGTTCATCAGTTTCTTATGTTTTATTTTTCCCTAGGTAATGATGAAAAATACTTGGCATTTTCATCTTTATATATATCATTAAATAATAATTTTTTATACTCAAATGATGTAATATTTTTTGCGGTAATGTAATGTTTATATATCTAGTCTATTAAGGACTACCGAACCTTGATCATGGGAACATAATCTCACACAATTTAATTATCCTATAGTAAATAAGACATCATCTCCAAGTGACCAGGGTGAGGAATTTTATTGTTCATATACTCAGTTGAGGTATGTTTTCCTCCCCTATATAGAGGAAGTTATAAGGGATAGTGTACATGTAATTGTAATATACCACCTCCGTAAATTTGAGGCAGTGAGAGGTTTATAAATGAATGATACTAAGTTTATTCAATTAGTGAGGGTAAGGACGAGATAAAAATGGATTTTTATAAAATTATGTTAGACTCCTAATAAAATATATGGCCAATATCCACTATTATTCATTAACACTATCATTTTTATTTCTTATATGTTTACACCCTATCTTAATTACACAATAAATCCATCATTAATTTTCTTTCATAAAAGTTTAGGTAAAAAATAACAACACATAAATAAGTGAAAAATACCATAATATTTATTGATTATATAAAAAATACCATAATAAGTAAAAATTTCTGGAGTTTTTTGAAGAAGAAAGTATCTCAAAAGTTGTAACCTTCCTACATGATCTGGTTCTCATCATGAATAGTTCTTCATGATATGAATGGATTTTGGGAAGATTCCATGAGCTTCATTCAGGGTGTGAATGATTTTCTAGGTAATTTTTTTCCAGATTTTGTTTGAGGTTGTTCATGGAGTGAAATGTTATTCATGACATGAATGGGTTTGAAGTATTTTAATGATAATGTGACTTTAATTTCAACATATGAAACATCTCAAAGATTCAAAGTGAGAACTAATATGTCATTCTATGAATTATGATAGTTCCCACCGATTTATTAATCTCAACACCCTTCTAAACTCATTTTGTTTCAAATCATTCCCCTTGAACCCAGACCTCCTCTAGGACATTTTTGGGTGATCTTAGACTTTTATACACCATTTCTATTGATTCTATGAGCATTAGATCTTAGAAGAAAAAAAATAATAAATGGAAGGAAGATCCCAATTGAGTGAGATAATTTGGAGATTATTTGTGTCAAATGTATTAAAGGTAGGTGGATTCTATATTTTCTAAATTTATTTTGAATTCAAAGGATTTAATGTTTTAAAATAAATTACACAAGCTTTGGAATGAAAACAAAATTTTTAAAATTTACTAAAAATTTATCTTACCAGTTAATCTTGAAATCCTAGGTTGTGGGCGATTCACATAATTTTTTTTGGTAAAATGATTTAATATTTTTACTTAAAAAATGGATTTTATGTGTGAAAACTTAGTAAAATCATGGATGTGTCATGTGTTTATATTTCATTATCTAGGTCCATGTTGGTATGAACATTATGCTTGGTTCTCTATTGGAGTCACGAGAAGTTATATCATAAAGTGATGGATTAGTGAAGGATATGCCACAAATCATGAGTATAGGGACTATCATTTGGAAAGTATTAGTGTGGGTATGTGAAGTATAGAACTATATATACCAAGTGGATTTAAAATAATTATGGATTCTGTTTATAAAAAAGTATACTTTTGATAAATTTAATTGATATTCTTTATTCTATTTTATATAATATATGTGAAACTATTCCAACTAATTTGGTATTTTATACAATTATTTTATAAAATTATAAGATAGACTAATTATTTTTTAATTATATCCGTGTAAAGTCATGGGGTTTGTCTACTCGTTATGATTAACCACCCCTGCATATGAACTTTGGCGTGCATAATGACGTTGTTTTCTATGATGCAGTGAAGGGATTTATTTCATATTTCTCTATAAAATATTATTGATATATCTATCATGGATGTTGGAGAGGAATTTTGGGAGATAGTTGAGTTCTTGGAGTTTGGTGTGGTTCCACTATGGTGCTTGAGACTTTATTTCCTTCTGTATTTTTTCTGGTTTTATCTATTTCCATTATTAATCTAATTATTGGTTGATTATTGGATTTTGAGTTGTATTGTTTACATTCAATGCATCATATGGAATTGGTTTGGTTATTTTTATTATTTTCTTGATAATTTGTGCATGTTTATAGGGAAAATCATCCCCCAATTATTTTTGTAAGACCATGAAATTTATTTCTTTCCATTGGTGTTTGGGGGATGTCACCTAAGGTTAGTGGCACATTGTATGTATCACCCTAAGATTTTATGGGATAAATTATTTTTATTTTCTTATGTTGTAAGCTACACCAATATTATCTTGTGATATAAGCAACACCATATTATCTTGCATTTTACGCAACATTATTCTTGGTTTGTGTTACATGCAAGAGCAACCTTAATCGATAACTTGTGTTGTACGCCATACTGAGTTTCACTAAACATCTATATATTGTTAAAACATTATTATGAGATATAAAATAACCATTATTAATTGTATTAAGAAATTTTTTAATTTTATATAACATTAAAATTCATCTTATATATTTTCTAGAACATGATGTAAGAACAAAATCATTTTTTCGGATAAAAGAATTATTTTTCAGAAAAATGCAGTTTCTCCCCTTTTTATGGAGAACCCATTTTAAATAGAGTTTTTTACACTTTTATATGTTATATTTGTCAAAATAAACTTATTCTTTGGAAGTGGGACATAATAATTTACTTTTGTTAAATTTTTCTGATAAAATTCAAATTTTAATGAATAGTAAAAAATAATGCATTTTAATTCAAAGATGTCTTTTCATCCAATTTATTTATAAAGTTAGATTATCCTTTTAATTGGTTTTAAAGTGTAATTGGATTATGTTTCTATAATTTAATCCAATTTTTTTAATTTTAAGTAATTTTTCATTGAAATTGGACATAAACACATCTCAGTCTTTTGATAGTTATTACTTCCTAAAAACTCGCTTTTTTGTTTTGACAACAGAAATTAATTTTAAATTAATTACTGAAACTTCTGTGTTTTGAATTTGGAAAAATGGATTACATATTTAGAATCAGAGGTTAGATTTTTTTTGATTAATTACATTTTATTTTTGGACATTATGAATAATAACTTTAGTAATTATTTTATTTACCATGGTTAAAGGGTAAATCTAGTAAATAAGGGTAAAAAATAATATTATAATAATATTAAACTACCCTAATACATGTACTAATCCTATTGGATGATATATTTATGACTATGGGAATACTTGGGTAGAATTTGTGACACCATGGATCCACTTTTATGTGAAAAGGACATTTTATAATAATTAATTTAAAGTAAAGAGAAATATAACATAAACATGTATCATTTACTAAAATAATTTTTATATGGGGTTATATAAATGATCTCTTCAACTATAAATAGTAATTATAAATATAAAATTATTCAATATATCATGATATTTTATTTATAAATTTTAGACATTAAATAAATAAATTTAATTATGACACAATGATGGTGCTGTGATTGCTTCATTAATAATGGATTCAAATAAATGATTTTATAAATATTAAAATAAATATAATTTTATTTTTATACCCTACACGAATTTTATGGACTATATTGATATATTATATTTGATTTAATTCCTTTTTTTGAAGGAATAAGGTTGTTATAAATTTGTAAAAAAGTCATGTACGAATAGTGTCGAAAATTGACCTAATTCATAACTTAAAACATAAAATAGTTTATTAAATGATATTAAATTCTTAAAAAATATAAGATTCATCAAAATAGTTAAGATAAGTCCAAATATATCATAAATGATTTTTTTGGGTCGTTTGACATGATATGGTAATTATATTAACCCACAATGTATAAATAACATGATATCACTGTAAGACTAAAAAATGTAAAATAGGGGTTAAACAAAAAAGATATGGATAAAAAAATATTTAAAACTTATCTAAAAATTATTGGATGATGGTTATTAGAACCAAAATCATCCTATATTTTAATTAAATGAGTTTTTGACCATTTTTAATCGAAATTGAATTTATAATAAATTAATATTTTGAGAGTTTCATAAAGTGCCCCTCTCATCTATTATAAATGGGAACCTCCTCCCTCTCCTCTTCACTTCATTTTGAGACTTCAATCTCAGAAAACCCCTAACCATTTCAATTCTCAACTTCTCTATTTATACTATAGAGGGTTTTCTTCTCAAAATACCAACTCTAGTTCCCTAGGAGGAAATTTAAAGGAGGCACATCGAGGAAGAGGTAATCACTTCTACCGATTCTTTCAAATTTATTTATTATTACAATTACTCTTTATTAGTTTTTTCATTATAAATAAATAACATAAGTATCATTTATATAATTATATTTTATTATAAATATTAAACAATTCTATTTTACCTTCTATCCATCCTACAAAAAATGAAATCCCCGTGCGTGCGTACGTACGACTTCCGTCTCCACGCCGTGGTGTAATCTGTTTTTCATCACCACATTATTTGGATGGGTATAATGGTGGAAATAATAAATATATATTATTATTATAAAATGATAATAATTATGATATATTATACACCATCCACTTTAATACCATTCAATAATTATTGGAACGATATCATCACTCGTGCGTACGTACGACATACCGTCTCCACGACGTGATGAGATTCATTCTCCACGTTAACCATTAAAGAATAATTATAAAGTATATATATTTAATAATAATGAAATATATTACATAATAATTCTAATATATTTATGTGTGTATATATATATGTAATTTACTTACTTCCATTCAATTCAATAAGGAAACGAAAACAACGTTCATGCGTACGTACGACCTACCGTCTCCATAAATGGTGTATTCCATTTCATTTATCTATCACTTATATATATATATTTATATAATCAATATATATGATATATAAATCATTTTTTACATTATGGAAGTAATTAAATCATGATATAAGTAATAATATTAATAATAACAAGTCCAACCACATGCAATAAATAAAACGATTAATACCCAAAATGTTGCTTTAACATGGAATTGACAAATGAACGGGTAATATAAGGTCATAAGTAAATCATATATGATATCATAAATATTATTATGGTTCTATTACAAGTTAATAATATTTTTAAACCGACTATATAGGAGTTTTAGACACATACGGAAGAAATCAGACCTAAGGTAAGGAATAAATTTGCAAATCTCATTTTTATCCGAGATTGTTTATTCGTAAGTATTTATTGGGGGTTATTTATCATCCATGTCCATGATTCATAAATATAAATTTCAAAATATTATTTATATCCTTCAATAATTTTTTTTAAATTCAATTTTACCCATTGGTAAATTTTAATGAATGGTCTGAATGAAATCTTTTGTCTTTTTTGGTAAGTAGTACTTTTTGACTTTTTCAGAAACATTACGAGAAGAATGCTTTTTTACTTGTACAACATGAATTTTTTTTGATCTTTCATAATTATTTATTTCCTTGAATATTCCGCTAAAATCTTACAAGTTTATTTTCGAATAAAATTATTTATTCTAAAATTGTGTGGTATTTTGAGGAAGGAAAACTTTTTTGAAGAAGAAAGGATATTTTCCTCAGGAATGAAGCTCAAGTGATTTATTTAAATTATTTTCCTTCGAAGATTACAAAGGTTTATGTTTATATCCCTATTATTAATTTTATTTTATTATGTAATTGATGGAATTATTTTTATGAAATCTATTTATGGATTATGTTATGATGGAATGATGTTTAAGAAACCCATTATATTTCAGGGGTTATGCTATGGTAAATGTTTTTATGTTTTTATGGAACATGTAAGAATGGTTTCATTATGAGATGGGTGAGACCTATATCTACATCAAATGCATTGGGTAAAGATTTATATCTCATGGGATAGACATGACTGGAACGGAAATTAAATCCAGTTCTTTAATACATGGTTGGAACGACAAGTAAACTCGGTTCTGTAATGGACTTTTTCCACTACGATGATCTTGGAAACAGTTCCTTGACTACTCTAGAAATCATATTATGTTCTTATTTTTTTCCACAATTACATGTTTTCTACAAATTATATTTTATCAGGGTTAATGTTCCTTTATGATATATTCCTTACGAACTTCCAAGATTTATTTCATGACTCAATATTTTGATGTTTAAACTTTATGTTCAAGTTTTTATTTTCAAATGTTTATGGTTTGTTTTATGTTCTACATGTTTAAACTTACCAAGCATTTGATCTAACCTTTTTTATTCATTTATTTTCCCTAGTATATAAACAAAGGTTTTAAGTAGGAAAATAAAAAGGGGAAGATCTTTATGTGTGATGTTTAAGATCTTTCACCAAGTTAGAAGATTATGTTCTGGGTTTCCAAAGACACTAAAATAATATGATCTTTGGGAATATATTTTGTGTAATGTATTAAATATTCCTCAAAAGAAATATAATTTCCATGTACATAAATCTTGGGTTTTTATTTTTGGTATCGGAGAAACGTTTTAGTCAACCTTTGGAAACTAGGATGCAAAAACTTTAGTGAGATCCCTCGAGATATTTATATGGTATGTATAAGGATATCCCTAAGGTTAAGTATAACTATATGTTATAGTCCTAGAATTATGGTAATGATCATGAATAACCTAGTATTAAAACTAATATGTTAGATATTGAAATTACCCCTCTTGATTATGTTGTTTTCCTAGTATTATTTTTTCCTCTCACACTATACTTTTTGGGTTTTAGACGATGGCTGGAACCCGATGAAACAATATTAATGATTAATGCACTAGGAAATAAAATTATTGTTCTATTGAAAAACCAAATGTTATGGGATATGGAATGAAAAATCTTATTGCTATACTCACACAAGCTATGAATTATTCTAGAATTCCAAATGAGCAGAGAAGGGAACAACATTCTGTTGGATCCTTCATGAGGCAACGCCCACCTTCTTTCAATGGGTCTTCTGATCCACTTGTTACTGAACAATGGATCAGTACCATTGGAAATATATTTTCCATCCTTCGCTTTCTAGAAAATGAAAAAGTTATTTTGGATGTCTATCGATTAGAAGGTGAATCAGACCAATGGTTGACTCTAATTACGAATACAAGGCAACAAGATGAAATTGAATCCATGGAATATGACAAGTTCAAGAACTTATTTTTCAATAAGTACTTCCCTCGTATTCTTCAAACAACTATAGAAAAGGAGTTCCTTGGACTTAAAAAAAGGATGATGAATCTGTTGGTACATACGAGGTGAATTTGACAAGACTTTCAAGGTATTCTTCTGGATTTATCATCCAACCTGAAAGTAAAGTTGATCAATTATTTAGTGGCTTAAAACCAAGTCTTTTAAGGGAATTAGCTATAAGATACTTTAGTAGCTATGAAGATATTGTATGTTTCTCTATCAAGATAGAACTTGAAGTTGGTATTACATATCCATGCCATGATTTTAGCAAGAAATGAAAGATGGAGTTAAATGGAAAATCTCAAAACAATGGTGAAAAAAGATGAATGTTTCTTTATGATCAAAGTGTAGAAAGAAGCCTGGTGGAGATTATATTAAAGGTACTAGAAAATGTTTCAAGTGTTGAAAATAAGGTCATCAAGCATTTGAGTACTGAAGTAATGGGAAAAAGGTTTCTAATGATGTGAATAGAGAAAAAGATTATAGAGAATGCACCACCAATACTTCAATGCTACAAGTGAAAGGAAATGAGGAATTATGCTAACCAATGTACAAATATAAGGGTGAATCATGATGATCAACATTTATAACCTCTTAAATCCAAATATAAAGGTAAATCATATGTGATAACTATTTTCGATGTTGAGTATGACAACTAAGTGGTGGAATGATTAAGTGTTTATGTTATGGGATTCAAAAATAGTGTTATGGAATCTCATTTATAGTATTATGAAATATTGGAATGTCTATGTATTGGTCCATTGTTGTTTTCCTTAATTATATGGTACCAGTAACCATGAAAAGTGATTGAAATATTTTTTAAATCACATTATATGTGCATAATGAAGGGATAATTAGATAATGAGATGTTTTATAGTATTAATTGGCCCATGAATGATATAAGGACAAAGTGATATCGTGGTTTCAGTATATAGATTTTTTGGTATTTTTGGTATGTGTAAAGAGTTAATTTTTATAGAATACATGTTTTCACTAAGTTTATATGGTAATTCATGTTATTATCATGTTTCAAGAGAATACATGATTAAATTATTGACATGTTTGGGATGTGACAACCAAGAACTGCCAAATGAGATATGAGAGACAAATTTTAAGTCAATTTAGTTCATCTCCTTCTAAAGTTTTATATTTTCAGTTTTTTGGAAGTATTGTAATATTATCCATTTATGGATAGTATAAGTTATATTCCAGTTGAAGTTTGTTAGATTAATGTTTTATCTCACTATAGTTGGACTTATTCATATTTGATAACATGTTATAACCTTTTTGTTGAGATAGATGGAATGACCTATTATTCTATCACATAATCTGATAACCATTTAATAATGAAAAATAAAACTTCATTTATTTAAATAAGAGATTAAGTAGAAATTGTTTAGGGAATGAAAAATGGTGAAATTGTACTGACATCATGTAAGTATTTCTCCTCATGTAAAAATTCAACAACTTTAGGAAAAAGATCTTGAAACAAAAAATGTTATCCTAGTACCTTCTTATCTGATGAATCATATGGTTCCTTAAATAATCATATATTTATAGATTTATGGTAGTTAAATTTCTCCAAACCTTATTCTCTATCACTATCCATTAGAACTTGATGGTTAGATTTCTCTTATATATCCATGTTTTCACTTCCCACCTATGTTCTCCTATGTGGAAACCTAGTGATGAGTTACTTCAGGTAACTGTTATGTTTCTAAATTTCCTTTTTTAAAATGAAGTTTTATTATACCTTTTTATGATGTTTGTTTCCATTAAATAAATTTTCAAGTAATAAACAATTTATAACCCCAACGAATGTCAAGGGAGAAATTCATTTTAAGGGGGTAGAATGTAACACCCTGAGATTTTATAGGATATATTCTTTTTATTTTATAGTATTATACACTAAAACAATATCATATTTTACTACACAAAACACTATATTATATTTAAGTATACAAAACACTATTATTTGTTTGTGTTATATGCAAGAGCGACCTTCCTCGATAGCTTGCGTTATACGCCATGCCAAGTTTCAATAAACGTCGATATATTGTCAAAATATTATTATGGGATATAATCTAGTAGATATGAATAGTATTAAACAAATTTTAAATTTTATATAACATTAAAATTTATCTTATATATTTTATATAACATTATATGAGAACAAAATCAATTTTTCAGATAAAAGAAGTATTTAAAAAAAATATAGTTTTGCTGCCTTTTGACGGTGCACCCATTTTAAATAGTTTTTAACTCTTTTTTATATTATATTTAACAAAATAAACTTATTATTTAGAAGAGGGACATAAAAATTTACTTTTTTAGATTTTTTTTTATTTTTATGATAAAATTCAAATTCTAATGAATAGTGAAAAATACTACATTTTAATTCAAAACTACCTTTTAATACAATTTATTTATCTAGTTAGATTATCTTTTTAATTGGTTTTAAAGTGTAATTGGATTATTTTTTTATAATTTAATTCATTTTTTTTCATTGGAAGTAATTTCACATTGAAATTGGACATAAACACATCTCAATCTTTTGATAGTTATTACTTCTTAAAAACCCGCTTTTTGGTTTTGACAACGGGAATTAATTTTAAATTAATTACTGAAACTTTTGAGTTATGAATTTTGAAAAATTTCTTCCATATTTGAAATCATAGGGTCGAAATTATGTGAATAGGTACCTTTTATTTTTGGACATTATGAATGGTAACTTCAGTAATTATTTTATTTACCTTGGTTAATGGGTAAATCTAGTAAATAAGGGTAAAAAAATAATATTATAATAATATTAAACTACCCTAACACATATCCTAATCAAATTTTATGAGATATTTCAGACTATGAGAATCTTTGGGTATATTTTGGGACCCCATGAAGCCACTTGGACGTGAAAATGACATTTTATAATAATTAATTTAAAGGAAAGAGAAATATAACATAAACATGTATCTTTTACAAAAACAATTTTTATATTGGGTCATATAACTGATATATTAAACTATAAATATTAGTTATGAATCTAAAAAGATTTCATATATCATGATATTTTATTTATAATTTTTATATATTAAATAAATAAATTTAATTATGATACAATGATGATGCGGTGATTGCTTCATTAATAATGGATTCAAATAAACAATATTATAAATATTACAATAAATGTAATTTGATTTTTTATGACATACACGAATTTTATGGATTATATTGAAATATTATATTTGAGTTCATACCTTTGTTTTTAAGTAATAAAGTTGTTATAAATTTGAAAAAAGTCAAGTATGAATAGGGTCCAAAATTGACATAATGCATAACTTAAAACATAAAAGAGTTTATTAAATGATATTAAATTACTAAAAATATAAGATTCATCCAAATGGTTAAAAAAATTCCAAATATGTCATATATGACTTTTTTTGGGTCATTTTACATGATATGGTAATTAAATTAACACACAATGTGTAAATAACATGATATCAGTGTAAGATTAAAAAGGGTAAAATAATGGTTAAACCAAAAATATAAGGATTCCAAAATATTCAAAACTTGTTTAAAAATTATTGGATGATTGTTATTGGAACCAAAATCATCCTATATTTTAATTAAATGAGTTTTTGACCTTTTTTAATCGAAATGTAATTTATAATAAATTAATATTTTGAGAGTTTCCCAAAATGCCCCTCTCCTCTCTTATAAAAGAGAATCTACTCCCTCTACTATTCACTCTATTTTGAGCCTTGAATATCAAAAAACCCCTACCCATTTAGCTTATCAACTTCCCTAGTTACATTATATAGGTTCAAGTCTTCTCAAAATAATAACTCTAGTGCCCTAAGAAGAAATTTAAAGAAGGCTTGTCGAGGAAGAGGTAATCTCTTTTACAGAGTCTTTCAAATTTCTTTCTTCTTCTACATACTATTCATTAGTTGTTTCATTATAAAGTAATAAAATAAGTATCAATAATATAAGTATATGTTATTAAAAATATGAAACAACACTATTCCACCTTATATCTATCCTATGAAAAATGAAATCACTGCGCGTGTGTACGTACGACTTACCGTCTCCACGTCGTGGTGTAATATGTTTTTCACCACCACCTTATTTGGATGGTTATAATGGTGGAAATGATAAATATATATGATTATTATAACATTATACTAACTATGAGATATTATAAACCATCCACTTCAATACCATTCAACAATTATGGGAACGATATCGTTGTCCGTGCGTACGTACGACTTACCATCTCCACGACGCGATGATATTCATTCTCCACGTTAACCATTCAATAATGATTATATTTTATATATAATAAATAATCATGAAATATATGAAATAATAATTCTACAGGATTTATTTATATATATATATATATGTCATTTACTTCCATTCAATTCAATAAGAAAATGAAAACAACGTTCATTCGTACGTATAGCCTAGTGTCTTCATGAATGGTGTATTCCATTCCATTTATCTATATATTATATATATATATATACTGAATATATATGATATATAAATCATGTTTTATATTTTTTAAGTATGTAAATCATGATCTAAGTAATAATATCAAGAATAACAAGTCCAAACACGTATGATAAATAAAATGATTATTACCCAAAACATTGCTTTAACATGGAATTAACAAATTAATGGGTAATATAAAGTCATAAGTAAATCATATATGATATAATAAATATTATTTTGGTTCTTTTAAAAGTTAATAATATTTTTAAACACACCATACAGGAGTTTCAGACACATACAGAAGAAATCAGACCTAAAGTTAGGGATACATTTTCAAATCCCATTTTTATCTAAGATTATTTATTCAAAAGTATTTACTGGGTTTTTTATCATACACGTCCATGTTTTCTAAATATTTATTTTAAAATATTCTTTATATACTTCAATAATTTTTGAAAG
Source organism: Viscum album (assembly GCA_963277665.1). Classification (NCBI taxonomy): domain Eukaryota; kingdom Viridiplantae; phylum Streptophyta; class Magnoliopsida; order Santalales; family Viscaceae; genus Viscum; species Viscum album. Next base: position 144,969,773 of record OY728150.1, read on the forward strand.
TCAATTTTACCCATTGGTAAATTTTAGTAAATGGTATGAATGGAATCTTTTGTCATTTTTGGTACGAGGTACTTTTTGACTTTTTCAGAAAACGTATGAGAAGAATGTTTTTTTACTTGTACGAAATGATTTTTTTTATTCTTTAATAATGATTTATTTCCTTGAATCTTCCCCTACAATATTACAAGGTTATTTTCACATAAAATTTTTTCTTCTAAAATTGTGTGGTATTTTGAAGAAGGAAAACGTTTTTGAAGAAGAAAGAATATTTTACTTAGGAATGAAGCTCTAGTGATTTATCAAAATTATTTTACTTCTAAGATTACATAGGTTTGTGTTTATATACTTATTATTACTTTTATTTTATTGTGTAATTGATGGAATTATTTTTATGAAATCCATTTATAGATTATGTAATGATGGAATGATGTTTAAGAAACTCATTTAATTTCATGGGTTATTCTATAGTAAATGTTTTTATGTTTTTATAGAATATATAACAATGGTTTAATTATGAGATGGGTGGGACCTATATCTCACTATAATGAATTGGATAAAGATTTATATCTCATGAGATAAGCATGAATGGAATGAAAACAAATCTGGTTCAGTAATACTTGGATGGAACGACAAGTAAACCCAGTTCAGTAAGGGACTTTATCCACTATGATGGTCTTGGAAACAATTCCTTGACTACTATGGAAATCATATTATGTTCTCATTTTTTTCCACAATTCCATGTTTTATACCAATGCTATTTTTTCATGGTTAATGTTCCTTTATGATCTATTCCTTATGAACTTCTTAGATTTATTTCATGACTCAATATTTTGATGTTTAATATTTATGTTCATGTTTCTACATTAAAATATTTATGGTTTGTTTTATGTTCTCCATTTTTACCCTTATTGAGAATTTGAGATCACCATTTTATGTTTTCTTTTCCCCAGGATATAAAGAAAGGATTTAGGTAGGAAAAAAAGGGGAAGATATTTATGGGAGATGTTGAAGATCTTTCACTAAGTTAGTAGATTATGTTCTTAGTTTCCAAAGACACTAAACTAATATAGTTTTTGGGAATATATTTTGTGCAATGTATTAATTATTATGCAAAATAAATGTAATGTCCATGTACGTCAATCTTTAGTCGTTAGATTGTATCTTTCTAATACAATAGTTAGGGTCAGATTGTTATAAATGGTATAAGTTTGGTTAGTACCTTATTTAGGATAGTAGTAAGAAGATTAGATGCATCAAGACTTGCTATGGATAGAATAAAAAGATATAAATAATTTATTTATGCCGAACTACATGTTATTAGGGTGGGAAGGGGTACAAAAGGTGTTCTAAAATAATTCTAGGCATGTTGTAATCTCATCATCATGGGTTTATTTGTTGAACATTACATCCCATGAATTAGTAAAGATAATTACAAATAGGAATCTATTAGCATGTTGGATTAGTGTATCTTGATCCTTTTGGATGATATTATTCTGAATTCTAATGGCCTATACTACACACCAATTCACAACTCTCACATTTTGAGATCCATGGTGTGCTCATTAGGGGTTGTAGGGGGTAATGCGACCATGCTCTGAGGGCCAAAGGGACATAAAACATTTTTTAGTAAACTATAGTAATGATGAATAACTATAGTAGATATGAATGATGACACTAAAGGGCACTATAGTAGTGAAAAATTACTATATTTATATGTGAAATGAAACTATTGTAGTGAGAACTTTGGAACTGGTCATTGTAGCATCAATTTTGTTTGGAGAAAGTAGTACTATATCTCTACAGAATACCATCCACCATCCACTATAGTAGTGAGAACTTGGGTTTCTATGACACTCTAGCAAAGTGGAATTACTGTACGGTTGGTGGAATAGTGATTTTTCTTCTTTTTTAGCTCATTTGAGCTAGGATTTATGTGTGTGAGAAAATATGAAAACCTCATTGTATCTTTTATCCTGAATTATAGTGAATTGTTCTACTTATCTATGGATACTAGGGGAATTTCCCAAACCACATAAATCATTGAGTCTATATTCACCGTCTTATTCTTCTTTTGTTATATCTTTTCTTCTTTTGTTATATCTTTTATTTATCAATAAATCACTTTCTTTTCATAACATTTCACACGATTATATGAATTTGGTATTATGATATTATGATTATGATTTTATTTATATGATATATAATATAACCCTTAATAAAGAGATTCTGAAATAATTAATTGTCAAATTTTAGATATGGTTATAGAATGAAAATTACACTAATGAGGATAATTAGAAACTGGCATGAGGTCGTATTAGAGACTTTGGTTCCCCATGAAACATAGGTGAACCAACAACTAGTCCAAAGTATTTTGAAATAATTCCAGGATGTCGAAAAGGAACCTCATGCTAAGGAACCTCACCACACACGTCACTCATTGGAATTCAAAAAATAGAAACCACCAATATTTATGGAAAATTGAAGAATCAATAAAGAAAAAGTGTGGAAGGGTAGGATGAAAAAAATATTTTTCTTCCTCAAAACTCTAGTTGAGATAAAGTTCTAATTAGTGACATATATGATTGAAGACTTGAAGCTTCAATGGTGGGACCTAACCATTCAAGCCAAGCTGTATCAGGGTCTTACATGGGAGGGGTTTGAGGATTTTTTCAATAATTTATTTTTCACACCTTCCAACAAGGAAATATGATAGAATTATTTCAGATGATACAAAGAAGTATGTTAGTGATGAAATAAGCTGAACGATTCACATACATGATTTGATTCACAATGTAGATAACTGTTAGTGAAATTATTAAGTCATGAATATTTAAGACAGGTCTATGACCTAATATTTCCTCCAAGGTAGTCATGTTTTGTATTTCATATTTTACAAAGGTGGTGAATAAGGAATTGGATAGAGAGAGAGATCTTATTAAGAATCATAGTGTAGGTGACACCTTCATCCATCCAAGTGTATAAGAAAACTATGGTGTAGAGAATAAGTGAAAAGGGAGAGTTATTCCCAAAAAATTAGGGAAATTGATAATTATTCTATTGGATTGGTCTCTTATCCACCACATAATTGCAATAAACTTGGATGATTTTAGTGTTTCTCTCTTCATCACAAGAAGAGGGAGTGTATAGTACTTCCAAGATATTATCAAAACTATGGAAAAAGAAGAAATCTCAAGAAGTATTACCTTATAACTCCAAATTTAATGGGAGGATTTGGATCAAACTATTCTCATGTCTCCCATGCCCAATTAGGATGATCATATCAGAACCATTCTCTCCCCCAGAATTTTATGAACTAGGATGACTCTAGGAACAACTCGATTGTTTAGTTGACACCACAAAATAGGAACTAGAACTATTATATGGGAGATTATTGATAATTATATGGAGCAGAGCAGGCTATCTCAACTGAGTAACCAGGTCCATCAATAGTGAGTAGTTCCATTCTTCTGAACTCTACCATTATAAATGTCATGTTTGATACCAGTACATCTTATACTATTCTTGAATATAATATGATTAAATAATTGTGCTTGGATATCAAAATGTTACCTCAAGTTAATATTATAAATACAACTCGCAGAAAACATGAATGTAGATGATTCAAGTGACCATCTTGTACCATTACCATTGATGTAGTAAAACTTATATAAAATTTTACAACATTAGAGATAGATATTTTTTATATAATATTTAGAATGGATAGGTTAGTGGAATTAAAATCCCATATTTATTTCTATGATTATAAAGTAACTTTCACATTCATGTATGGAGTTTATTTATTCAACAAGGATTGGGATATAAATACTTGTAGAGTAGGGCCTTTAGTGAGAGAATATTGAAACTTTTTTAGTCAACTAATGAGAATGAAATTGGGAACTATATATGAAATTGGAAATATGGCTCTTCTTATAATAGTAGACTAATACATAGATGTCATTCTGAATGATTTATCTAGGATACCCATTGAATGGTTAATATAATTTTCTATCGATCTACTTCTAAGAACAAGACCAATTTAACTTTTATCTTATAGAATGATTGAAAAAGAGTTTAAGGTATTATAGGTAAATCTTGAATAATTATATACCAAAGGATTCAATGATCCAAGTACATTACCTTGGGATGCTATGGTTTTATTTGAAAATAAGGAAGACAATTCTATTTGATTTCGTATTGACTATCATAAATTAAATGAAGTTTCAATCAAGAATTGGTCTCCACTTACTCAAATAGATGATCTATTTTATAAATTTAAGGGATCCAAGTGATTATTTAATATTGATAAATGATCAAGATATCATAAACTTAGAGTCAATTAAGAGGATATTCTCAATACATCACTTTAGAGTGGATACAACTATTACGAATACATTGTCATGTAATCTGGTATTAGTAATGCACCTATAATTTTCATGGCCTTGATGAACTATATCTTCCATAGGAATTTAAATTACTTTATCATGATAATTATTGATGATAATTAGGTTTAATATATAAGAATTAATGACAATTATAATCACTTGGATATTAGTTTGATAACATTGCATGATCACTACCTTTATGTTATATTTTCTAAGTATGATTTCTAGATAAAAGAATACCATTTTATCGGGCATGCAATTTCTAAATAAAGCATATGTTTTAACCCTAGGAAGATCAAATAAGTTATTTTAAGGTTTTCACCCAAGAATTTATTTTAGATATATAGTTTTCTAGGATTAAAAGGCTTTTATCATTACTTTATTTGAGATTTATCTAGTCTTAATTATGTTATGACTATGTTAACAAGATATGCCATTCCTTTCCCTTGGTTTAAAGATTTTAAAAAATCCTTTCAGGAGAATAATGATCAGCTCACTTTAGAACCTATCCTTATCTTACCAGGGCTATGTGGTATATTGTGATGCATATGTATTGAAACTGGGTTGTATTTTTATGTAGGGATATCATGTTGTGGCCTATGGCTTGAGTTAGTTTTGAAAATATGAAAAAAATTATTTGACGCATGAACTAGAATTAACCAAATTGGTCCCTTCCTTAAAAACATGGAAACAATATATCTTTGGGGAAAATTTCACTATCTTCACTAATCATAAAATCTTAAAATATATCTTTATATAGAGATACCTAAACTCAAGGAAATGAATTAGTATGGAGTACCTCTAAATGGTTAACTTCACCTTTGTGTATAAACCTCAAAAAGGGAATTTAGTGTTTGATTCTTTGAGTCGATAGTCATTTAATTAATTGGTCAAAATGTTCATGAATAATGGTAGTTTATGAGTGTTATTGTTGACATGAATTTGGACTATCATGAATAGAGTGAAAATGCAGTTTTCTTCATGGTCACTCTTATTCAAGATTGGATCTATTTAGTCAAAGAATATCACTAATCATATCTTGAATATATCACCATTAGGTTTAAAATATATAATATGGAGACTATATATGGTTTTATAGAGGATTTTGACTTAACATTGTGTTTTCATAACTGAATTTTGGTACCCTTTATTTCCAGTAACAAGTTCTTTTTGCATATTAGCATTTGAAGTGGGTTATTCACCTAGGTAATAAAAAAATGTACAAGGTAATAAAAGATTATTTTTTTGTGGTCTAGTATGAAAAACTATTGTGGATTATTTTAGGATATGTCTCACTTGTTAATAGGTAAAGGTTGAGAATCAAATTCTAGTTTGTATACTGTAATCTATGCATATTGTTGTTTGGAAATGTGAGTAGATTTCCATGGACATTATCAGAGGTTTACCCCAAATTCTTTAGAAGCACGATGATATTTGGTTTATTGTGGATCAAATCAAAAAGGCATCATACTTTCTATGAATTTGAGATTCTAACATGGTATAAGATATGTAAAATATATATATTTAGGAAGTGGTTAAGTTGCATGGAGTATAAGTATCTATTGTTTCTGATAAATATCCTCAATTTATTTCTTAGATTTTGGGCTCTTTGGAATAGGCTCTTATAATCTAGTTGACCATAAGAATAATATATCATCCTCACATAGATAGGAAGTCACCAATATGCCGAAGGGTTCAAGTTCAAGTTGCTGCCAGGTGGTGCGCCTTTGACCCATGACATTGCCATAGGAAGTCGCTTGACATCCTGTGTATAGTGGCAGTCCCCAAACGGTCCCTGACGAGAGTTGTGTGTTGGGACTACTACCTATATTATACCGAGTATAAACAGACCATCACAAGTACTCTTCTAATAGTGTCATATGGGCCTTCGAGTTCATCCACTCAAGAGAAATTCCGTAGATGTATGATTTATACATTGGAAGGTATGATAAGATATCACATCATGCTTTTTTGTGGCTCATAGGATGATCATATGCCATAATGGATATATCATATAATAACATTTATCAATCCAAGATACATATGGATTTATTCAAGGAATTATATGACCATCCTTATCAATCTTAACATTATTGGCTGTAAATGGGAGAAACTTAAATAATTGGACCAAGTCTTGTCCATGAGAATATAAAAAGAATCAGATTATTAGAAAACATTCAACTAAGGCCCAAAGATGAAAAAACATATGTAGATAATTGCCACCACCCATTATCTTATGATACAGGTGAAATGTTTTCTTTAAAGTGTCACCATGATTAGGCTATCATCAATTTACAAATCAAGGAAAATAATATCCTTGATATATGGGACCATGTAAGATTATGGAATGTATTAGAGATGTTGCATATCGATTTTATTTACTGCCAAGATTTAGTGTTGTCTATAATGATTTCCATATCTCTCAATTGAATAAGTAACAACTAGATCCTATTCATGTGATTATCTAGGATCATGTGACTCTGAAGACTAATGTGATGTTTATTAATGATCTAATTTATATTCTACATAGATAGGGAAAGAACTTGTGAGTGAGAACTATTTCCATAGAGAAAGTGTTATGGAACCATGTTTAGATTCAAGAAGAGACTTGGGAAAGAGAGATATTTATGATAAATAAATGGCCTAAAATTTTCAAATAATACAAAAATACCTAGCTTTATAAGTGAAAAAAACTAAATAATGGGGATAATGTGACACCCATAGTTTGAGTCATATACTAATTTTATTTTGTTTCATTCATATTTAGAGTTATTATGATGAATTTATGGTGGTGTTTAGAGAAGAAAGTAAATCAGAAGCCGGAATATGGATGAAGGATATACTTCACGTTATGAATAGTTATGAATGACGTGAATAGTTTTTGGGAAAACTCCATGAATTTTATTTAGGGAGTGAATGATTTTCTTGGAATTTTCATTGGGATAATGTATAAGGTTGTTCACGGAATGAAATATTATTCATGGAATGAACGAGTTTGTGGGATTTTAAAAATGAGGTACCATAAATTTTAGTATGTTGGTAAAAAATCCCTCAAGGTATCCTTGAATCGTTTTTGAGGTGATTGTGTTTGTTGACAAAGTGGGTCTTCGTGTTGTGTTTGTTGACAAAGCATACCAAAATATACAAATTTGTTGACAAAGGGGGTTTACATGGTGAGTTTTCAAGTTCAAGGGATGTTGTTAACAATCCATGATTTATTGGAGAACCTCAAAAAAGTAATGGACAATCTAGATGCGGTACAAAAAGAGAAGATACAAAGTGGTTCCATTTTCCAGTGTTTGCCAATTTTTTGGGCCTCAAAATCGAAAAATGGAGAAAAGTGTTTTTGGAAAAGGGACTTGCGCGCCGGTGTCTTGGAGTCTTGGAAAATTGAGTGCCATATGTTTTTCAAGATCGGAAAATCAAAATATGGAAAAAGAAATATGGTCACCCATGGTTTGGTTTGGGCATGCAAGGTGACTAGGGAAACAGAGACTAGGGTGGATGGACTTACGCGCCGAGAGGAGACTTGCGTGCCAGTGCTCAGGGTGCCCAAAATTCCTATAAATAGAGGTCCACCCCTCCTCATTTTTATTGAAGCTCAACAATTAGAGAAAATTAGAGCTCCATTCGTGTAGGTGGTTTGGGTACGCCAGTGGTGGTGTGGGAACGCAAGTATAAAGTTATTTAGAAGTTGCATGCCAGTTGATAGTTGCATGTTAATATTGGTTTGGGTGTAAAAGGGTGTGAGTCGCCAAAGTTTTGAGTTGGAAAATGGAGTGTCGTGAAAGTTGTTAGGTGAAACTTGTGCACCAAGTGTGTAGAATCATTCCAAATGATAGAGAAGTGTTCCAGGCTTAGAGAAGCACACCGGTTATTCTAGGGCTTCACGAAAGTTAGAAGATTGCCTGGTACCTCCAGTGCAAAGTGATATTCATCTACAAGAAAAAAGTTGGATGTCAACAAAGCATATATAAAGAGAAAGATGCATTCATTTATGACAATGAAGAGACCTATAAGTATATAAACTATGAGTGGATCTTCTAAAGAAGTAGTGATCTCACTTTAGTTAAGAGAGCAGTGAGTTATCAAATTGTGAGTGGTTGTAAACCAGGAGGGACAGTTTTTCTGCTTCGAACTTATAAAAAATAGTGTGATTATAGTGGATTTGGTACATTGGAACATCGCTGGTGTATAATCCTTTGATGTAGCCCAGTTAGGGTGAACCAAGTAAAATTATTGTGTCCTGTATGTGCTTTAAGATTCATTCACACTCTACAACGGGAAAGAGAGAGAGAAGAGGGTTTTGTCTAATAACAAAACAAGATAAAAAAGGGTCATTAGTTTTAATTTTTCATACCCTGATTCACCCCCCTCTCAGGGTATCTATCCTAGTGGACCTAACATAGTATATGTGGAATAATAAATACTCATGGAATGAAATCATATGCCACTCCATGAATGACATTAGTCCCATATAGTTTATTAATCTCTACACCCTTTCAAACTCATTTTTTTTTCAGGTCATCCCTCTCAAACCTAGCACTCCTATAGATAATTTTTGGTAAATATTCTAGTGAAAAACTCTATTCTCAATAATTATTCAAGAGTTAGATATTGGAAAAATTATATTCTTAATGAAGATACCATACTTTTTAGATCATGTGGGGATTCTTCATGTTGATTGTATTTGAGGTAGGTGGCTTCTCCATTTTCTAACTTTCTCTTGAATGCGAAGGCTCTGTTATTTCTAAATAAATTATATCTTCTTTGGAATGAAAAATAATTATGAAAATATTCTGATTTTTTAATTTTTGTTGATTATGAAATCTTGGGTTGTGTCGGATTCTCACATTGTGTTTGATAAAACGATTTAATGTTTTTTCTTAAAATAAAAAACGAGTTTTGGGTGTGAAAACATAGAAAATTACTGAATGATGTGAGTGTTCATATTTAAATTATACATGTAATTGTTGGTATGAAATTGGTTATTAGTGTCAAATTAGAGGAATGTGAAGTTATATCACCATGTAACGGCCTAGTGAAGGATGGGTCACTACTCATGAGCATAGGGATAGTCATTCAGCACGCATGGGTGTGTGTGAGAATTAAAACTATGGATTCCAAGTGGATTTAAAAGATTTTTGGAAATTATTTATAAAAAATTGTACTTTTTACAAAATTATTTGATATAATTCCTTATTTTTTATATGATATATTTTAAACTATACCAACTTATAGGCTATTTTATAACACTGTTTTATAAAACTTTGAGATAACCCGTTTTTTGTTTTAGTGGCATCTATGGGAAGTCTTAGGGTTTTCCTACTGAGTATTATTACTCACCCCATACATATGAAATTTTGTGTGTATAAATATTTTGTTATCTATGATATAATAATGGGGAAGATTTGGAATTTCTCCAGGGGATCTTCATGAATTAACTGTCATAAATATTAGAGAGGAAGTTTGGGAATTAGGCCATTTCTGTGAGTTTGCAGCTGTGCTACCTTGGTGCCTGAGTCCTGCTTTATTTTGGGAGTTTCATTTTTTCCATTTTTATCAATTTCCAAAATTAATATGATTATTGTTTTCTTATTGGATTTTATGTTATATTTTCTTAATTACATGCATCATATATCATTGGATTGATAGTTTTTATTATTATCTAGAAAAGGTTTTTATGTTTGAAGGGAAAAACATCCCCTAATTATCTAGTAAACCAATGGAATTTATTTCTAAACTTTGGTATCTGGAAGATTTAACATATGGTTAGTAGAAACTATTCTATTTCCAATCCAATAGTTAGGGTCAGGTTATAATAGATTAACTTAGCCTCCTTGGTGACTACCTTGGGTTATATCCCTAGTTTCATATATATAAAATATTATTTTCTATTTTAATAGTACCCTTCAATGGGGCCCTCTATTAAATTTAGTATTATTTTTATGGGGGCCTCAAATTTATTCATTATTCTTTAAAATACAATAAATAAATTATTTTTTTCCAAAAAAATATAGAATACAATGATGTAGAAATCTCCACTACTATAAATGAAACTATTGAACTTGTTTTTGGATAAGTATGGAGGTTCGAATGTCTATTTTTGAGAGGATTAATTTAGGGATAAAATTGAGGTCATCATGTAAGACCTTGAATAAAATTTCCTTAATGGTTTGGCTAAGAAACATAGTTATTTATCTAATTACATTCAATATATTCATTAATCCTTCAAGGTGCAGCTCAGTAGTAGCTACCCCTATGGGTTATGGAAAGGTCTCAAGTTTTAGTCTTGCCATGTATTTCCCTGTATTATGTTTTGTGTGATTTTATTTTTTACTATACCCCTTTCTCTACATTGATGTAAATTATTCATCAAAATATGTTAGTTTAGAAAATAGATAAACTAAAATTCATTTCCATTATTTATTAAAACCTACTAGATGTTTAGGATGTACTTTATTCTTATCCACAACACAAACAATTCAACTACATTCCAAAGGAACTTAATTATAAGAAAGTGATTCCAATTAATAATCTTGTTATTGGTGAACATACATTGAATACATTTTTGCATTTTACATAATTTGAATTACACTCTGATCTCCCATGTTTTAACATTATTAATTTAGAATAACTTATTATTTCTGAGGGGGATGATAAAAAATAATCCACCATGGTATAAAGTTATGAATAAATAAAGGAAGATCATGTGATACTCTAAGATACAAATGGAAAATTTTAAATAAAGATAGAAAAAGTATAAAAACATATTTATTATATTGAAAAAGATTATATGATACCTCTTTTGATAGTCAATACACCTTGTGGACACAAAAACTAATCATGTTGTGAAAGAGGAGCCTCCTTATACTCTTTCACCTCCCATGGATTACATGATCTTCCTTGGGAAAGGGATTCCACATAATAAATTTCATATAGGGACCTCTAAAATAAGAATTTTTGAAGTGCTTGAAAACCAAAAGGTTATGGTTGTTCTTACAATATAATCTACACCCCTTGATATTGGGGGATGAAAACTTGTACTACTTAGTTATAACTAGAAAAAATTCAACACATCTAGGTGGGGGGGGGATTATAAAATGTTTCGTTTTATTGAATTCATTTTCATAGTTTACTTATTTAATAATGTGTTAATAAAATTTATTTTCTTAAATAAATCTAGTATATATAGGATTTATCTTTTTGAAATCACTACAGAAAATAACCAACATGTTGCATCTATCCATCAAATTTGTTATTTATACCACATTATCATCTTCTTGTAATTGTATTGAAAATTGTATCAAATAAGAAGGGGGGGTATTTAATTTCTATTGTTTTGATTTTTGGTGTGTTTTAGATTTTAATTGAGCTTGATTAAATACAAAGGTTAAATTAAAACCATCATGGAATTTTTTACAATATTATTTTCTTTTAAAAAGTAATTATTTAAATGGTTGATGATATAGATTTTTATCCCTAACTGTCAATTTGATCATTTGATGAATTTTGATCAACTTTGAAATCCATAGGTTTAAGTATTATATTATTTCAAACTTACCAAATATATATATTTTTATAATATTTTATCAAATTCTTACATTTCTCTTTATTAATAATTTTATTGAGAAATTTTATGAAACATAGAACCTGTTGTTGTTACCTTTCAAAACAATGAGAGTTAAATAGTATGATTATTATTATTTAAACATTTTTTGTAGGACCCTATAATATATTTCATACCACCTTTACAATATATCCTTCTTTTAATCCCTTAAATATCATAGACTAAATGATAGTTTGAGCTATAATAGAAATGATAAATTTTATTTTTTACCACAATCTTAGGAACTTTAGATGAATATTATACAATATAAGAATGTGTGAAGGGTTTTTCCTAAGATATATTGAAAACAAGTGTATTTTAGTGAAAATTGTGAGGATTGTTTTTCATTTTGTTCAAAAAATTTGAGTTTCACATTTCAAAGATCATTATAATATTGTTTCACTATTAATCACTAAATAAACAAAATATTTAAAAAATTTCAAATAGTGAAAATATTTTAAAGTATATATAGATATAAGAGGATGATAATTATTATTTTTCATGTTTTAATTATAAACTAAACTAATAAAATACTAAATATTTGATGGGTGATACATAGGAAAGAAAAGATAATTAAAATATCATCACAAAATTTGAATTTTATGTCATGCAATGTATTGAAATTAGAAAAATACTATTTCAATCTATTTATTTCCATATAGTTACAAACACAATTACACTAAAAATAACATATTTTAAAACCCTCATAGTTGATTTAAACTTTTATCCTAGTTGTTAGAGAATTATAATTATAGAAACACTATATAAATCATGCATGAAATTAAGAAGAGATAATCTTATATAAAATTCCTTGAGTGAAGAGAGATACACTTTTTTGAAGGTTTCCACAATATTTGAATTGTTAAAATAATATATTTAATGAATTTTGATAAGCATAAATGAATTTTGGAAATAATATTTATAAATGAAGCATGATGGGACTATAGATTTTAGATTTAAAATAAATATCCATAAATGACATGATAAGTTTGTTCTAACCTCGGTAGATATATTTTACCAGGAGAGAAAACATCAAACATGGGTGTGTGATGAAAAAAATATTAATAATTTTTATTTTATAATTAAATGATTAAATACCCATGAAATTAAAATTATAATGGAATTTACTACATAAAAGTATTTAGTAATATTTTAATAATTTACTATAAAAAGGATGTAATAATGTGATTTTGATTGTATAAATACGTTAGAATTGTTTTTTTAGTTTTGGATCATAAATTAATGTATTTTGATATGTACAAATGAAGATGAACCAAACCATATAAATAATGGGTATCAATATATACAATCATTTAAAGTAGTATAACCTAGGAAATGATAATGAGATATTGCTACCCACGACATATATTGAGATGTAGAATTGGAAGTTTCCCCACACTTGTTACACTTTACGAGAGTGTCATGACACTAACACATCTCATGTCACTACTATAGAGGGTGATGTAGAGTTGACATTTCTTGAGATACATTCTAGAATAATGATATCCTCATGATTCTATCTATAAATAAATAACACAAAAACATTATTTTTATTACATCTTAAGAGGGTGATAGTGATCCAAAGACTTCTTATTTGATTCCTAGAAGAGAAAGAGATGAATATTGGAGGTCATGTTATAGTTCTCTATTTTTATTTATCAATATTGAAAGTTGATATTGAAGGAAAAAAGTGTGTCAGTACCCATGAAAAATTATATCAATACTGAAAATGAAATACCTATATCATAGATTTTGAATCCAATAGAAATAATGAAAAGTGTATATCACTACTCATGATAATGAATAAACCTTATACTACTATATACTATATTCTATATCTTTCGGAATAAATTATTTTACATCTTATACCAATATCATAAAATCCTCATAACTTTATTGAAAAATAATAAAACTCTCATCGTTCACTCAACCATGCCTCTTAAAGCCTTCTTAGTGATTATAAAAGGGGGAATAGGATAAGGAAACAGGAGTTAAAGAAATGGGAAGATATGGTAATGCTCTATCTATTGATAAAAAGTATGCAACAAAGAATGAATGAATTTATGAGTGAGAAAAGTAAAATTACACAATTTTATTTAATTATTTAGTGTAAATATTTTAATTAAAAATCATATTATCTCCTTTGGAATAACTAAAGGATATCATGGAAGGGAATTTAATTCTATAAATTCCAAAACATAGCTAGAAAAAAATGTGAAGCCTTGAAGAATATTTAACCATATAGGGGAATCAAAAAAAGAACTCATGTTCTTGTAGAAACGGTCTGAGGAATCATAGATGAATATTTTTTTATACAATAATGAAGGGGGATATAGAATACAAGTGACCTTCTTAGGGATTGAATCTTGTACTAGCCATAGTTTTCATTTAGATAATATTTTCACTTTTATTATATTTTTTTCAAATTGGTAATCTCCCACTCTCCATGATTACGTAGAGTTAACAATATTATGGGTGGAACAAGGTGGAGAGACCAATGAAATGTTTTTAAGTTGAAATAGATTTCATCTTTATTTTTCTAATATTATGAAAAATTAAGTTACTAATTTATTTTAGGAGTTGAATCAGTGATTTTAATTCTTATTTTATTATTTAGAACTTTTTTTTCATTATTTAACTTGGATCAATAAGTTATCCCCTTTATTTTGTTAGACTTTAAATCATGGATTAGGTTAGTATAATGTGGATTGGTTGTCTGATTTTGAGGAATTTATACTTTATCTCTCTTCTTGGAGAGGTATATTAAAATGAATTTATAAGTTATTTTATATTCAATTGATGTTTGTTTTCTACTAATTAAAAAAGAAGTATACAATGAAAAATGTACATGTGATTGTAATATATTTTCACCTTAAATTTGAGAACATGAGACGTGGTTGAATGAATAATATTGTCTATATCCATTGAATGAGGATAAGAAATAGAGAAAAAAATTATTTGATAATAAATTTACACTCTTAATAAATTCTCTATGGAATACCCATCATTTTTCATTAAAAGCATATTTTTCATTTTCTGTATGTTTATTGGATAATTTCATCAAAAAATAATCCCCTCATTTATTTATATTAAATTTATATAAAATACTAAAATAAATAAATAAATAAAATATACTAGGACATTAATGGATTATCTTACCATCATGGGATGTAATTTATGATCACCACACTTGTATAATTCAAAGAAAAATATTAATTTCAATTTATATGCATCCTTTTACAATGTACACAATCAAACAATCTATGAAATCTCATCTAGCTTGAAAATCATCGAAGACACCAACATCAATTTCAAAATACCAAGGAAAAGATAGAGCCTTAAATAAGGACTATCTATTTCCATTAAATAAAAAAGGGAAACCATAATTGAGATTAATGCTTGGTTAATAGTGATTGTATTATTCCAATTGTTTTTCTATTTAAGGGCCTAAATATCATAGTATGAGTATAATTTATAGCATGGTGTCAGAGTGATGATGGAGATGAGAACACCATAGAACTTCATCAGTATATTCAGGTTTCTTTTAGAGAAAACGTACAACATGAAATGAAAACAATAAAAGGAGGAAGATACACTTATAGGAAGAGGTGACTCTCTCTCTTACCTGACCAAGCCCCAAACATTACAACTATATTCCCCTATACCACCCATCTCACCCCTCCATATTATTTACTCATTCAGTTGGGAATCACTTAATAGACTCCAAGTGGGGGGGGGGGGTGACCTCAATTTGTGGGACTAGGTAAAAATTTCTTCTTACCCCTCTTTGAGTATACCTTTCAAGTGGCGATAGATATAACTCTATTAGTGCCCCTTAAAAAAGACCGGTATTATATTCAAGACTAAAGGAATGGAATTAGTTGAAAATGAGAAATTCATCATCCCAAGTGTAATATTTTATTGGAAAATCCTACCATTTTATTAACCACTGGGGGGAAATGATATTATTCTGATAAATGGAGAATTTGGATAAGAATTTCTCAAGATCCATTAAAACCATTGTATCCTCATCTTGGACCATGGGGAGAGTGAATTTTTGGGCTCATGTGACATTTCCCCTATTTGGATGAGTGACATGAAATACTGGATGAATGCATGATGTAGGGGGAAATTACATCCTATAAGCTATAGGTAAAATGCACTGCAGCATAGGGAATATTCCATAAGAACTAGGTGTCGAGGTTTGGTTTATACGATGAGAGAAAATTCTTTGATGATGAGGATGGAGTTTCAAAAAAAAATTAGCCACCCACTTGTATATATATTTCATAGTGATGATGGTTGGATTGCTACTTCAAAGAGTGCTGAAATAGGGAAAAGTAGTGTTTAAGTTGGGGAGGGATTCATCACGATCTAGTAAGGTTTGAGCCATTGCCTCTATAAAAATTTCACCAGGGAGGAAAGTAAATTTTTTGGTGTTTTTCATACATATACCACTTGAAAAGGAGTGGAGTTAATGGTAACATACCAAGTGAGTTTTTAGAGAAATTCTTCCCAAGTAAACTAGAAAGACAACTATCTTGATTTCTTATCATCATGACAACATAGTTAAGCTTTGTGACACTAGTTGATGAAATTGGTTTGGCCATTTGTTTATGGATGGTAAGAAAAATTGATCTTCATCTTGGTGATTGTAATCGAAAGAGATCTGTCCTAAAGTGACTCACAAGGAGAGGATTCCAGTTACTAACTATGGACTCTGGATCCCATGAAGTTAGATAATTTCTTGTAAGAAGATTTTATCCACTCCCTTATTTGTGAAAGGTTTCTTGAGGGAAAAAAGTGGGAGTACTTAGAAAGTTCATTCACTACCACAAGGATGGCATCATAACCTTTTGATTTTGGGATCACAATGATTAAATATACTGAAATATCCTCCCGAATTTCTTGAAGAATCTTCAAGGGATGAAATATCCTAATTGAATAAATGTTTGAATATTTAAACCATTATAATATTTGACATTTCTAAACATACTTCATGATTTGTAGCGACATGACCACCCATTACAAAGTAGCAGCTAATTTTTAGTAAGTTCTATAATAGCCAAAATTACCCTCTGAGTAGAGACATGAATTTCCTCTAGAAGTTTAATAATCTAGTATAAGGTAGATGGTATCACCAGACTAACTTTTTATAGTAGTGTTATATTGTAAATGGAAAATGCTATTGTGGAGGGGTTTCTAGATTATAGCTGGTTGAAAATTTTATTGAGGAAGGTGTTGAACTAGACCTCCCCAACCAATTCATACCCATCACACCAAAATGGGAATGATTTTAATAGGTTCATCTTTGAATAATTTACTTTTTGTGAGAGAGAATTAGCAGCTGAGTTGTCATGAAAATGATTATATTACATTGAAGTGGGAGCCCAAAAGTTTTTACACCCATCATTTTTGATCTGGGTTAATGATGTGCTATTGTAGTAGTTGTTGTAGGCTCTTATAGTCAGATAATATGGTAATAATCCTACCCAAAAGGTATGGATGCCAATTTTGAATATATAGTACTAAATCCATGATCTCCTTTTCATATATAGACTTTGATAAAGTGTGGTCTCTTAGAGACTTACTGATGTAGGAAATGGGATTGTGATCCTAAAATGGATGAGACCTACCCCATAGATGGAAGCATCATACACAACAATGGAGTTAGAGAAATATGGGAGTATGAGAACAAGGGGAATGGTAAAATCATGTTTGAGATGGGTAATTTTTTTTGCAGTACTAAAATCCACTGAAAACTATCTTTCTGAGTAAGCTATGTGAGGGGTTGGGAATGTGTTTCATAACCATTCATGCATTTCCTATAGTATCCTGTGAGTATAAAAATTCCATAGAAACCCTTTCCCATGAAAGGTGTAGGCTGATATAAAACCACTTGGATCTTATATGGGTCCATAGAAACCCCTACTAGTGAGATGATGTGGCCAAGATAACCAATTTCATGACAAAGAAAGGAACACATTTTTTAACTGTAAAATAAGTGATGGTCACATAGAAGTTGTAGGACCATTTCCAAGTTCTACAGATGAGAATTATACTCAAGGATGTAAATTAAAATACCATAAATGAAAATGAGAATAAACTTTTGGAGGAGGGACCAAAATAAATCATTCATCACAGTTTGTAAAGTTGAAGGGGATTTGGTGAGGCTGGATGGAATCACCCAGTATTCATAATGACTGTTGTGGGTGAAAAAAGTAGTTTTTTCACATATTCAACTCACATACGACTTTTATGGTAATGTGAATTAAGTTAAATCTTTGAAAAATACATTACCCTATGCAATGCATCCAATAGTTACTCAACCATGAGAATATGAAATTTATCAGGAATTGTGACCTTGTTAATTTCCTATTATTCCATACACATTCTCCATGTAGATTAATTTTTTACCAGAAGAACAATGTTAGAAAATTTACTATTACTTGGGAGGATTATTAATTTATGAAGCATGTCATAATCCTAGTGTTCAATCTCATTATTCTGTGAATACGGGTAGTGATATGGAAAAATTGAAACTTGGCCAAGACCTAGGAACAAGTATATTTTATGATCACCTTATTTTTGTGGAGGAAACACCTTGGATATATTTAATATAGTGTGTTATAGTTGTAACTAGTGATTAAGGACCTAAAGATTCAAGGGAGTTATGGAGGGATTGCGTAGGCTAGTTGGGGCTGTGCTGGTTGGATTGAGAGAGTCCCCCCCCCACAAAGTGCACTGGTTAACTCATGTAGGGAAGATATCCCTAGTTATATGTAGAAATACCCATGGAGAGTGTGGACATGACTCAACGCCTTGAATTTCATGATCATGGTCCTCTAATTAATGTGGACCTTCCCATGGGTGAGTATCCAGGTGATTCCCAAGATCAAATCTAAACTACCTATATCCAAGATGTGGACATCAAACGAGTATGTGTAGGCACCCATGGTTAATGAAAACTATTGGCATAGTACATGAGACAACAATTGATGACCATCCGTTAGCTTGAAAATCTTTTTCTTAGAGTGGAAGATAGGTAGGTTGAGTAGGGAACTGAGATTGGGGTAGATGAAATTGTGTGTGGAACCACTATATAAGAGAACTAAAATGGGGATGTTGCTGATCTAACCTTTGAACTTCATGGAAGTTATTTTTTTTGCGGCCGTGGACCTGATAGTAATTTACTGAACCATGTTTTTATAGGACTTGAACCACGATTTCTTCAAGTGGATCATTGTTAGCCTAGGCAATGTATTCTATTAGCATAGAATCAATAAGGTCATAGGGACATTCATTTTTAGCAAGCATTAGTAATATTATGTTGAAATTGGAAAATTTTTGCATTAGATTATACTATTTTACATAGTGAAAAGATCCATTTTTTTGGAATTCCTCCCATTATTGTGTAGATAAGTGAATAATGGTTAAACTCCCAAGGGGCCCTTGCCAGGGTTCTCCTTTAGTGAATCTGACCATGGGAGAAACTAGAATTTTTCTTGGAAAAATAGATGGGAAGATTGGAACTACACATCAGGGAATTGAGACAACTTCCATGGGAAACTATCATGGTTTAAATGGGAATGGGAGACCTCTAATACAAATGGATAGTCCAACCCTTTACACACAACATGATCCATATGAAGGGATAATCACATTTCTCGTAGGTTTGAATCTAGGTTTTTAATGCATACCCAATTTCGAATTTCCTTATACATACCATAAATAAAATAACCAATATATTGATTTTATGGTTGGTTAGGTGAAAGAGAGGAAAAACATTCAAACTATTTGATATAATATTGAAAATAACTATGTTTATGAAGATCATCCAAATCCTTATAAGGATTTTGAATATCTTTTCTTCTAAAAAATTCCATGAGCTACTCCTTAAACATTATCCATGTGATCCTCAGTCGAACCTCATGCAAAATGGTGAACTAGTGGATTATAACTCCTTCTATACTAAGTTGTGAAAAAGTGAATTTCTCTGTTTTTGGAATTTCATTGATAAGGAATAAGAGGTCATCCTATGTGATACAACCCCAAGGATCATATCTATTGAACATCAATAAATCAACATATATGGGGATAACATGGGGATTAGAGGTGAGGGTAGAAGAATGAGATGATAGTTTCATAGCACAACATAGATACCCTAGGTAAAAAGGCTCCATGGCATGCGATGAACCTATTTTAGTGACATAGTATAGAAGGTCATCATTATGTAACAAAGCCTTCCGGATGTAGTGAACTAAACTAGAGATGTATTTGAGGAATTATACAAAACCATTCCCTTGATTCTTATAAAATGAGGATTTATCCTCATGGACTTTTTCAGCCTAATCACGTCTCACCTACTATAAGGAGTGGTGATTCTCAGTGAGATATTCCATCACCATAGTTGATGTAGTCATAAAATAATCGATCTTAAGGTTGAGTTTACCAAGTGTCTGTTCAAATCCATCCAGTTGAGCTTGATGCCATGTCTCCATCTCCAATGTTCTTGATAGTGGAACCAAGAAAAGTAGGAAGGTTAGACCAAATGATGGTTACAATCACACTAAATAACTTTTTATGTATATTTAGACTTCTTTTTTGTAGAAAGTGTAGTAGGAAATAGAAATAAAACAAGTAGGAAGATACACTTACATAAAGATGATACTCTCTCTCTTACTTTCCCAAGCCCCTGAATGTTAAAACTGTATTCCCCTATGCCTCCCTATCACATCCCATCCCTCTCATATACTCATTCTAGGGGGAATATTCTAATAGAATCTAAGTGGTGGGGGGGGGGACCTATAACGTTTCGGTTCCGGAATCCACCCAGAGGCACCTCGTACCCGGTTGGTTACATGGACTCAAGCGCATTTCCTCGAACGCCAGAGGCTGCCGACTAGAAGCGAGGGCCTTGGATGTGATAGTGGGGAAACTATGCCCTCATTGGTAGAGTACACAGCCGAAGTACACAAGTACATACAATAGCATAAGTAGTAAATATCCAACAATAGTAAATAGTGGAAGACTGATAATTAACCAACTGGAGAAAAATATATAAATGATGCATGATACAATGCATCTAGGAAAACAAAAAAATAAGTCACAATGCCGAAATACAGTACTAAAACCAAGTAAAAAAGAAAACAGATAAACTCCTCAGCATCGAAAGCCATAGCTTGGTCCCATGCTCTCCAGCTCCAGTGCAATTAAGAACCTGAAGTAGAAGGGCACTTGCCCTTATCTATACCTGCAACAATATAATCTGTTTGGGCCCAAAAGCATGACCCAAACAGGGTGTGAGATACAAATCCCAGTAGGCAACCACCCGAAGATCTGTGCCTAATAGTCAGTGAATATATGTCAGGTAAAAGTATAGAAAATAGTAAACATGAAAGTACTTAGCAGCAAACAATCCACAGTCTCTAGCATAAAATGTACAACAATAAAGCAGCCACTCAAGAAAGTAGAACAAATAGGAAACCCTATGGGTAGTTCTCACAGCCTAACCCCTATGGTTCAACCTACAAGTACTAGAATCCCTCTGGGAGGCACACATAGTCTCACCCCTCTGGTTCAGCTAATGAAATATAGACTCTCTGGGGAAGCACTCACCGTCAATTCTTCCTATAGTCTCATATCGTACTAAAGGTGCTTTGGGGAAGCACTCAACGTCTCATTACCCCTGTGTCCCACGTCGAGGAACTACATACACTCTGAGGAAGTACTCAATGTCAATTCCCCCTGTGGTCTCACATCGTATTATAAAGACACTCTGGAGAAGCCCTTACATCCATTATCCCTATGGTCTACTACACGAGGTTCTCACAGCCCTGTGTAAATTAAGCAAGTATCTCATTGTGTAATGGCCAAAGTGAACCTCAAGAACTACTTGGATAGCAGTCTAAAACATCTCAGTATGGTAGAACAATAGTCACAACACCCTACAAACTATGCATGGAACTGAAAAAATCCTAACAGGAAAAACTAGACCAAACAATCATAAACAGGTAGAATATGCATGAAAAAACATCCAAAGCACAGTAAATTACCCTATTCACAAACAACAACTCTACTCAAGCATATAAGCAAATCAGGTAAACAATAGGGAAAAAAAAGGAACATGCAATACCCTGTTCAAGGTTATTGGTGAAATTTTCACAAAATACTCACAAACTTCCTACAGAAAGGCACAAAACACCTACCTCGACGTTAGGAGATCGTTATAATCTAACCTCGAAGCTTGAATCTCCTTGGAACATCATAAATCTAAGAAAACGTCCAAAATGCTCAACCTACGATAAATTGAGAAAAAGGAGGAATTGGAAAACAAAGCTCTAGGAGAAGGAATAGATTACCGTTGTGGTTCCAACGCAATCAACGGTGGTCGATTCGGAGAATGGACAGAGGCTCAGGGGATCAGAGGATATTTGCGGCCGTACGTGACGCTCTCGGTTGAATAAGCTAGAGAAGATGCATGTTCTGGATATTAGACGTGACCCCAACCAGTTTAATGAAAAAAAGAAAGTATACGACATGTAATTTTGGAGTACACGATGTGTAATAGGATTTTCCATACTCCGCTTTAGGCGTCCTCCATGTTACCCCTACATGGCCATGTGTCTGGCCATGACATGGCCAACACACGGCCTCGAGCGACAACATAGTACATGGAGTGTACTCATAAAATTTTCCAAAAACTCCTATTTTCTCAAAAAACTCTAGAAAAAGGAAAAACGTACCTAAAAAGAAGCTCCGGGTTCTTACAAACTTCCCCCTTAAAGAAATTCATCCCCGAATTTCTCAAGCGCGGCGTAGAAGAAGAAACCCAGAACAACTCCGGCCCCTGTGATCGTACATTGGCCTCCCTCTCCCAAGTCTTGTCCTGTACTCGCCCGTGCTGCCATAACACCCATACTAGAGGAACATACCGGCCATGGAGAACCTTTGTACTACGATTGAAAATCCAGATAGGATGCTACTCAAATGATGTATCCGCTTCAAGCTCAACCTCCTCAGGTTTAAAGACATGAGATGGGTCTGAAAAGTAACGTCGAAGCTGAGAAAAGTGGAAGACGTCATGCATAGCCCAGTACCTCTGAGGTAACTGCAAATGATAGGCAATCAACCCAACTCTTTCCAAAACCTCAAATGGCCAAACATACCTCAGTGAACGATTACCTTGTCTCCAAATCCTATTGTGTCCCATCCTCGGTGCGACATGCAAGAAAACATGATCCCCGATATCAAACTCTAGAGGTCGTCTCCACTGATCAGCGTAAGACTTTTGACGAGACTATGTAGTAGTCATCCTCTTCCAAATCAACTCTATCTGCTTTGAGGTCTCCTGAACAAGATGAGGTCCCAACAAAGATGCCTCTCCTGCCTCCATCCAATATAAGGGTGATCAGTATGGCCTACCATACAAATCTTCATAAGGTTCCCTACAAATAGTTTCTTGAAAACTATTATTGTAGGAAAAATCTACAAGAGGTATATGATTCTCCCAAGAACCTCCAAAATCCAGAATGCATGCTCAGAGAATGTCCTCAAGCACCTGAATCTTATGCTTGGACTGGCCTTTAGTCTGGGGATGGTAGGCTATACTCAAAAGTACTTTTGTTCCCCAAATCCTTCTGAAGCACCTGCCAGAACTGAGAAGTAAAACGTGTGTCCCTGTCTGAAACAATGGAGTGTGGAACTCCATGTAGATGTACAATCTCTCAGATGTACAACCGTCACAGCTCATCAACACTGAAGGTCTCCTTGATCGGCAAGAAGCGAGCAACCTTCATGAGTCTGTCAATGACAACCCATACTGTGTCATTCCCTTGAGGCAATCTCGGAAAACCAGTCATGAATTCCATCGCGACGGCATTCCACTTCCACTCGGGAATGGGTAACTGCTGTAAAAGACCTACTGGTCCCTGATGTTTTGCTTTCACCTGCTAACAAGTGGAACACCTCATGACTAAACTAAAAACATCCCTCTTCATACCTGGCCACCAATACTGACAGTGTATATCACGATACATCTTGGTGACGCCAGGATGAACTACCCAAACCGAGGAATTAAAGTCCTGCATCAGCTCCTCGTGTATGTATTCTGGAACCCATATACGTCCCTAGAAATGCAAGATCTCATCCTTTCCTACTATCCATCCAGGAATAGGGTCCTCTCCTGACATGATTTCCCATAGGACTAGGCCTTCAGAATCTGACAGCTACCTCATTCATACCCGATCAAGAAGTGTAGAGGTAACAACTACAGAAGATAGGGAAGTCTACCCCTGTCTGTCATGCACCTCCAAATGAATCTCAGAGAACCGAGCCATAAGCTGACACTCACTGCTGGCCTCATGAACTGCCTATATCTGAGTTCTTCTACTCAACACGTCAGCCACTGCGTTTCCCTTCCCAGGTGTATAGGCAAGCTCAAAGTCAAAGGATTGAAGATACTCGTCCCACCAACATTGTCTCAGATTCAGATAACACTGAGTGAAGAAGTACTTGAGACTTTTGTGGTCAGTGAAAACCACAAAATGATCTCCTAGAAGATAATTCCTCCAACAACATAAGTCATGAACAACAACTTCCAACTCCAGATCGTGTGTTAGGTAATTCCTCTCATGTGGCCTTAACTGCTGAGACCCATACACAACAACTCCATCTCCCTGCATCAGCAAAACTCCCAACCTAATACCAGAAGCATCGTAGTAAATAGTGTAGTGCTTTCCTGGCTCTGTAAAGACTAGTATCGGTGCTGAAGTCAACCTCCCTTTAATCTCCTAAAAGGATAACTCACAAGAATTTGACCATAAGAACTTCGCACCCTTCTTGGTCAGACCCATCAATGGTGCTTCTAAGTATGAAATGTCCTGTATTAAGTGTATGTAGTACCCCGCCAGCCCTAGGAAACTCCGTACCTCAAAGATATTCTTTGGATGCTCCCAAGAAACTACTACTCTCACTTTATCTGGGTCTACTGATACTCCTGTCTCTAAGATAACATGATCCAAGAAGTGACTCTAATCCATCCAAAAGTGGCACTTTGAGAGATTAGCATATAACTGATACTCCCTTAGTGTACTCAAAACGATCTCAAGATGGGTAGCATGGTCATGTCGAGTGTGAGAGTACACCAAGATATCATCCACGAAGATCACCACGAAAGAGTCTAAGTAAGAATGCAACACTCGGTTCATCAGCGCCATGAAAACTGCAGGCGCGTTCGTGAGTCCGAACGACATAACCATATACTCGTATAGACCATACCTACTCTGGAAAGCTGTAAGAAGTATATCAGATGGTCTAACGTGCAACTGATGATAACCAGACCTCAAATTGTTCTTTGAGAACACTCGGGTTCCTTGAAGATGATCAAATAGGTCATCAATCTTAGGAAATAGATATCGGTTCTTGACCATCAACTGGTTCATCTTCCAATAATCCACACAAAGCCTAAGGGTGCTATCTGCCTTCTTTGCAAACAGAACATGCAAACCCTAAGGAGAAGTACTGGGTCAAATGAAACCCTTTTCCTGTAACTCCTCCAACTATTTCTTGAGCTCCTGTAGCTCAGGTGTCGCCATCCTATAAGGAGGAATGGACACCGGTGCCACTCCTGGAATAATCTCAATCGAGAATTCTACCTCACACTCTAGAAGAAAACCTGAAAATTCCTCTATAAAGACATCCCTGAAATGATCCACCATTGGAGGAAAGTCTAACTGTGAAGTCACATGGTCATCCAGATAAAGACTAGCGATCTAGGCTATAAATCCTCCTAACCCATGATGCTCTGGACCCACTTTGCTTTCCTGGACATCCCACTCACCTCTATGAAGAAAGGATCCACCCTATGGTGATACGAAACTCACTCTGCGACGATAACAGTCGATGATTTCCTGGAAAGGAACTAGCCAGTCTATTATGAGAATGAAATCATAGCTCGTCATTTATAGGACATAGAGGTCCCATAAGAAGTGATACCCAACCAACTCTATAGGGCACTCCTTGTACTGACGTACTCTAGCCATACTAGTCCCCAACGGTGTGTCTAGAGTCAAGGTATCAGTAGAGGAAAAGATACAGAGCCCAAGGCTCTCCACAACAGAAATAGAGATAAAGCTATGGGATACCCCTGTATCAGAAAGAGAATAAGATAAAACTAAGGCTACTAAGAATGTACCTAGAACTGTAGAGGGTTTGGGATCCTGCTCCTGCTAGGTCTGCTCCACCGCAAAAGCCTGACCTGTACCATGGCCTTGTGACCCAGCCTGACTGCTCTAAGATGATCCAACCTGCTGTCGCTGAAAGACTAGTGACTGACCACCACGACCTCGACCTCCACCTCGGCCCGAACGGCCGGAAGAACTCCAGATCCCAGACTGGTGAGAAACTGGTGGCACTGCTTCTGGACGAGGAGTCATGGATGAACCCCTTTCACCAGCTGCTGGTGAGAAAACCTGACAGAAGCACTGGAGGTGACCCATATTGCCACAAGATCAACACTCCACTAGGTCTCTCTGGCACTGTGGGCTCATATACCCAACCCTTCCACACTGGTAGCATACCACCTGGCTAACTGAATATGTGTCTCACCACCTCAGATCACCGCACGTAAACTCCCTAAGATGCTTCCTATTGTCAGATGGTGAATCACTTAATCTGGAAGTGGAACCGACCTGGCCCTCCACTCCGGAATCTCTCAGATTGTGCTCTTCAATCAGTGCCTGGTTGATGATAGAAGCGATGAAAGTCAGCCTGAAGATATTCACCTGTGAGTGGATCTCCCGTCTAAGACCATCCTCCAACTTCCTTTCCAAGAACAACCCATATCTGCCCTGGAGGGGTGTGAAACACTAAATATCGATGAAACGAGAGGAATAATCCATGACAAAAAGAGTACCCTACTCTAGGCTCATGAACTCCTGGGCTCGGTCATCCCTTAGGGTCTCTGGATAGAAGTAGTCATAAAAGATGTGCTGAAACTCCTCCCACGCCATAACCTACTGATGACCCGCCTATGAGATCACATCCCACCACCTCTTGGTGGAGTCTCGTAGCATGTAGGTAGCAATATTGACCGGACTTTCTGGAGGCGTCTCGAGATGAAAAAAGATCATCATCATGGCTTCTAGGCATGACTTTGCAGCCTGAGGTCCTCCTTCCCCTAAGAAGGTGGGAGGATGCTGCTACTGGAAAACCTGCATCAAGTCTGCCGTAGTCGAGGTAGGAGGCGGTGCTCCCTGGACGGTTTGCATAATCCTCATAATACCTTCCCAAAACTGATCATCGGTGCCTGCAACCGGTATCACTGCTGGTTCCAAGGCTGGCACAACAGGAGGATCTATGGGAAGTCCTTGATCAACCATATCTGGCGTCTGATCACTGCCCTGCAACTGGCGAACAACCGGAGGAAGTCTCAGTGCCATGACTCTGCAAGGTCAAAGGAACACTTTAGATCACATTATCAGGGACTGAAAAATAGGAACGTAAGAAGGGAACAGGGGAAAGAAATCATTAAAAATTTACAAAACATGACTACACGACGTGTATAAAGACTACACGATGTGTTCCCTTAAGTAATTTACATGGGTGTGTACTTTTTCCAAAACTGGTCATGTAACACCCCAAACACATGGAGTGTTATCCTAACACACACCGTGTACCTGAATCCTCTTCCCCTGCCCGATTCCTTCTACATGGTTAATCCATACGGCTCTCCTAAGACAAAACTACACAGTGTGTTCAAGGTAGACACGACGTGTACTCAACAAGCTTCACCTGGTCCGTGTTGTTAGTGACACAACATGTGTACCTAGGTCACACTACACGACGTGTTCCAGATGAACACAACGTGTTCCCCGAAGTCCCAAAAGACCGTGTGGTTAGCTACACGACCGTCTACAAGGATGACACTACATGACATGTTCCATGAGGACACGACATGTATGAGAAAGGATGACACCGTCCTATGTTGTTTGTGACACGGATGGGTACCCGGGTCAGACTACATGGCATGTTCAAGGTGGACACAACGTGTATGATAAAACACTTCACCAACCATGTTGTTAACTACATGGACGAACTCCTAGGACTACACTACTTGGTGTGCACATCTGGTACACGACGTGTTCTTGAAAGATTTTTCATAACCCTGTGTCCCTACCCACACAGTCAGTGACCCGGTTAAAAACTACACGACATGTATTTATAAAGTACACGCCGTGTATTCCAGGTTTTTCTGGGCAGTATCCTCAGAAACTACTCTAGAGCCCAGAAAACATAGATAACAAATGTTAAGATGCCAATTTTTGATCCGTGAGGGCCCATACTCCCCAAGAATCAAAACTTGGAATCTTATAAAAGTTATAAAAAGGGAAAATATCAATGATCCAGAAAATTACGGTCCATGAGGGCCCATAAGACCTCAAGAACCAAAGTTTGGAATCCATCTAAGCAAATCACTATACAAAAAAATTTCTTATCAAACAGAAAGGATTCTATTAAAGTATCTATCACAACAGTATGCATAATCTACACAACATCTATCACAACAATAAGAAATCGCTAATGAACCCTAGATGGAATGGAAAGAATGCATGGCATGTGATTTCTAACAAGTGCCTATATGATACATGAGATGGAATAACCTCATATCATCGAGTTGCGACCGAAATATAACCAAATCAACAACAACGGTAACAACACAAAGCATGTGAATCACCCAATGGTGAAATCAAATCAACTGTAAAATTGCAAACCAGAAAAATTACAATAAATGAGGTAGTATAGATTTTCCCTGTACACGGGTTAGCTACTCCCGTGCACAACTTATTACGAAATACCTATTCCATCCTATCCCTAGCTATAAGCTCCAAATAGTAAGTCAAGAGAAAATAATCCTTCTGATACCACTTTGTAATGTCACGGTTCCAAAAGCCACCTAGAGGCGCCCTATACCCAGTTGGTCACATGGACTCAAGCGCATTTCCCCGAACTAAAGAGGCTTCTGAATAGCAGGGGGGGCCTTGGGTGTGATAGTGGGGAAACTATGCCCTCATTGGCAGAGTACACAACAGAAGTACACAAGTACATACAATAGCGGAAGCAGTAAATATCCAACAATAGTAAATAGTAGAAGACTGATAATTAACCAACTGGAGAAAAATATATAAATGATGGATGATACAATGCATCTAGGAAAACATCAAAACAAGTCACAATGCTGAAATAAAGTACTAAACCCAAGTACAAAAGAAAGTAGATAAACTCCTCAGCATTACAAGCCATAGCTTGGTCCCATGATCTCCAACTCCAATGAAATCAAGAACCTTAAGTAGAAGGGATCTTACCCTTATCTATACCTGCAACAATATAATATTTTTGGGTCTAAAATCATGAACCAAACAAGGTGTGAGATAAAAATCCCAGTTGGTAACCACCTGAAGATCTATGCCTAACAGTCAGTGAATATATGGCAGGTAAAAGTAAAGAAAATAGTAAACAGGAAAGTACTCAGCAGAAAACAATCCACATTCTCTAGAATATAATTTACAACAAGAAAGCAGCCACTCAAGCAAGTAGAACAAACAGAAAACCCTCTGGGTAGTTCTCACAGCCTAAACCCTATGGTTCAACCTACAAGTACTAGCAACCCTCTGGCAGGAACACACAGTCTCACCCCTCTAGTTCAGCTAAAGAAATATAGACTCTTTGGGGAAGCACTCATCGTCAATTCCCCATATAGTCTTGTATCATACTAAAGGAACTCTGGCGAAGCACTCAATGTCTCATTCCCCCTGTGGCCCACATCAAGGAACTAAAGACACTCTGAGGAAGCACTCAATGTCAATTCGCCCTATGGTCTCGCATCGTATTATAAAGACACTCTGGAGAATCCCTTACGTCCATTCTCTTTATGGTCTACTACACTAGGTTCTTATAGCCCTGTGTAAATTCAGTAAATATTACATCATGTAACAGACAAATTGAACCTCAAGAACTTGTTGGATAGCAGTCTATAGCATCCCAGCATGGTAGAACAACAGCCACACCACCCTACAAACTAGGCATGGAACTGGAAAAATCCTAACAGGAAAAACTAGACCAAACGGTCATAAACATGAAGAACATGCATGGAAAAACATCCAAAGCACAGTAAATTACCCTATTTAGAAACAACAACTCTACTCAGGAATATAAGCAAAGCAGGTAAACAATAGGGGCAAAATAGGAACACACAATACCCCGTTCAAGGGTAATGGTGGAATTTTCACAAAATACTCATAGACTTCATACAAAAAGGCACAAACCGCCTACCTTGACATTAGGAGATCGATATACTCAAACCTCAAAGCTTGAATCTCCTTGGAATGTTGTAGATCTAATAAAACGTCCAAAAATCTCAACTCATGATAACTTCAGAAAAAGGAGGAATTGGAAAACAAAGCTCTAGGAGAAGGAAAAGCTTACCGTTGTGGTTCCAATGTAATCGAAAATGGTCAATTTAGAGAACAGATAGAGGATCAGGGGATTGGAGGAGATTCACGGCCGTACGGGACACTCTCGGTCAAAGAAGCTGGAGAAGAAGCATGTTCTGAAAATTTGGCGTGACCCCGACCCGTTTAATGAAAAAAAGAAAGTACACGACATGTACTTTTGGAGTACACAAAATGTACTAGGCTTTTCCATACTCCGCTTTAGGCAGCCTCCATGTCACCTCTACATGTCCATGTGTGTGGCCATGACACAACCGGTACACTACCTCGAGCGGCAATGTAGTACACAGCGTGTACTCATAAAGTACACGACGTGTACTTCAAAAATTTCCAGAAACTCCTATTTTCTCAAAAACTACAGAAATTGGAAAAACATACCTGAAAAGAAGTTCCGTGTTCTTACAGGACCACCTTAGTTTGTTGGAACTGGTGCAATTCCCTTATTAACTTTCGTTGAGTATACCTACCAGGTGGCAGTAGCTATAGATCTATAAGGTGATGAGATAACTGTAAAGTTTATTCCTCTAAGGTTTATTATTGTGTAATCCCAATTGTTCTTGGGTTTGAGAAAATAGGTAATTCATTCCTTTAGGGTTGATTACATTTATATATTTTAGATTTTCAATCTTCTAAAAACAATAGTGTAGTGAGAGCATTTGAGTGTCCTGATTTAAATTTCTTCTCTTATTGGGATCGATGAATTTACTTTCCTTTTTTAGATTATTATAATATATATTCATGGATAGACCCATTACTTTTTTAGTGCCTCATCTATATCTTCCTCTACCCCATGCACTTCCATGAAAATTACTAGAGGATCACTTTTTATAAACCTTCTCATATTTAGTACACTGGTATATTTATCAAATGGTGATTGTTTTATGATGCTTTCAATTTGGACCATATCTCTCATGTCATTAGACTATGAATTAGATGGTTAGATTATTATTATTCCACATTACCTCTTTCTAAAGGAAGGTGTCCTATCACTGTTGGGGGTGATGGTGTAGGCTCCTAGATTGGGATGAGATGATGAGATATCAACCCTTCCTTCCATGGATTCCTCCATGAAGTTCGTTTACTAGTTTGGGTCGTCCACATGGATTTTATATAGGATCATGAATCTAATTCCCAATACCATCTTTTTATGGACATCAGTTAATTACATCATCAACTTCCTTAGTAAGGTGAACACATTTAGTTAGAGAGGATGAGTCTTAAGGCACAATCATACATTTTTGGGCATGTTGGAAATCTATAAATATCTTCCTCGGGATGGTCCGTGAGGTCATTCTATGATTTATATATAGGGAATTTTTGGTTTTTTAACCAAGTTATCCTATGCTCATCACATAAGAAAACATATAATTTTCACATTAGACATATCATGCTCATTTACTAAGACAAACATGGCTTATAAAGAGAGGAAAATCATGCTCATCACATGAGTTATCTTATGCTATTCACATAAGGAAACAGTGCGTCATTACCTAAGGAATACTGGGCCCATCACCAATGATATCATATGCTCATCATGTAAGGCATCCTATGATCATCACATAGGGTAGGGTGGATTGTTAGACTAATTACCCAAGAGGAGGTTAGAGAGATCTTATACATGTCACATAGGCTTCTTATTCTCATCACATAAGGCATCATAGGCTCATAACCTAAGGCACCACAGACTCATCACCTATGGATATATTTCTGATGTATTAGGTGGGGGTTATCCTAGGATCATCACATTGAACTCCTCGTGACCATCACATGGGTAAAAAACCTACTTAGGAATGTCATATAAGGGTGGGAACAAGTCAACATCTAGTGGGGATTTATCCCAAGATTCTCATAAAGTAGTAGAAAGAACATATTTAATGTCTAGTGGGTGACTAAATATAATTTAAAATACCATGGATACTTATGGAAGGTCTAGTGATAGGTTTTTTATGCTCTTGAATATGATTAGATTTTAGATGTACCACCTTCTAAAGGGGATATAGAATAGTGGAAATTTCTGGATTTAACCTCAAAGATGCATCACATGTATCCTACCAGAAAACAATAATCAAAACTCACATAGTTTGAGGTGAATAGTTTAAAATAATATATCATTACTATAACATGTAGTTTAACACTATGAGGTAAGGTTTATTATGTCATGAAAGGGGAGAATACAAGGGATGTTTTGGGTCTTACACTTTGGGCTTCTTAAGAATACCTGACCTAGTTTTTGACTTAGGTGAAGGTAGGGATAGTTGGATCTTACACTTATTTGTAGCCTCATGGTCCTTCTTGGGAGTTAGGAGAGTATGATTAGGTCTTACACCTATCTTTTTCTACCCGTCCTGTTCTTGGGAGCATCAGTCATGGATGTTTCCCAACTCATTATTTGTGAGAAGTGTTCATGGATGAGAGTTCTTATACATAAGTGAAAAAGGAAAGAAGACCACACATAACTTTATTATTGCAATGGTATTTAGAACCAGAGGTCATGAATCCAATTATGTATATTTATTTTGAATAAGTGATATTAGATATGGTAGTTTCCAGTACCACGTAAAATAAACTTTCAAAAAACTATGTATGGCGAAAGGAGACATCAAATAGAGGTCTAGGATGTGGAGATCATGCAATTCAAGGGTTGTATGAAGCTCATGGTTATATAAGACTTGGTTCTGTATCATAGATAGTTGACATAGAAGACCAAGATAAAGGTACTACAGAAGGAGGGTGTTATGGGAAGTATGGAATTATGTGAGAATTTGTAAAGACCTGGGAATTCGGTGAATTTTTTTCCTCTTAAATACATGGGATTTTTACAAGCCCGCGAAAATTTACGGCTCTTGATTATGAGGCTCGGTATGCCCGTAATCAATTTATGAAGTTTTGTTTGGGTATGTTCAGTAAACGCACGAGCTGGATTTTATAATTTTTGAACCGGTGGTCGGAACTGAAATCTGAGGGCACTGTTGAACTCGCAGCACCAATATTCGCTTAAGAAGACTTCCACCTTGACGACAGATGGTTGAGAATAAAACTTAGTTTTTGGATTTTTATAAAAATAATAATAAAATAAAGTGTACAACACTTTATTTTATTTTAATCTACCATGTGTGTGATTGTTGGTTAAAACCTCCACCTCGGAGTTGGAGGTGGGACCACCACACCCTAACCTCCCATGAGAGGTTATGGTGGTGGGGCCCACCAGAATTTAACCTCTCACGAGAGGTTATGACGTGGGGACCACCCGAGACCATAACCTCTCATTTGAATAATAGGGGTGGGGACCACCCGACCCCTATTAGGGGGAGGAGAGTGTAACCTCTCAACTCTCCCTCATTAATGAGGGAGAGCCTCTCCACCTCCCCTTGTTTTTTAATTTATGGCAACTCCCCAATTAATGTTCCAACCTAATGAATTAAATTGGAGGAGCCTTTTCAATTAATTCACCTTTTTGAATTTTTTTTCCAACGATTAAAATAATAGACAAACTATTATTTTGGACACTTTCATTTTGGTGGAAACTTGGGAGAGGAAGAGCACATGGAGAAACTTATCCTCTTCAACTAAGAATGCCCCTCCCAACGAAGAATGCGAAGAACGCCGACAACGATTCTCCTTAGACTTTATTCAACCCGGACACCTACCAACCTACCCTTCGTAACGTCAACGAGCTGATGTAGCTCGGGATTTGAGATGTGCGGAAGATGCGAAAAATGATGAGCGACGAATCAAAAGGTAGGGGGTTTATTACTTGTTGAAGTTGTACCTTTTTCTTAACTTCTTCAAAGGATAATAAGGGATTGTTGCGGATGTATTATTGATCATCTTCTTCTCATTATGATCCAAATGATATCTCCTTAAACACGGAGGGTGTGGGACAACCTAACATGGCCCAACATCCTCCGTCGATATCTCTCTTCTTGTGATGTTCTACGGCAAGGAAAAGTATCAACGATGAGGCAATAGAGGCGGTAACAGCAAAGGTCGTGCTGCCCGTGGCCTCCGCGAATCGCGTTGCTGGACCGCGCTAGCCCGATCTCTGCCGAACCGACTGGCCTGGCACCCCCATGGACTCCCGGCACCCTGCTACGCCCTGCTCGGTGCCCTGCCGGCGCCACCGTGGCCTGCCCAACCCCTACCATGCCCTGCCCAGCACCCTTCCGGTGACCCGTGGCCTCCCGAAGCCCTGCCAAACCCTGCCCAGCACCCCTGTGGCCTGCCCGGCGCCCTACCGGTGCCTCTGAGGCCTCTCAACACCCTTTCGCGCCCTGCCCGGTGCCCCCGCGGCCTGCCCGACCACACTCGATCTGGCCTCCGTGCACGACACCCCAAACCAGAAGCCCCCGAGCCGGCCTCCACGCGCGCCACCCCGAACCAGCCGCCCCTGAGTAGGCCTCCGCGCGACCCATGCGCTCCCGGCCGAACCAGCGTCCTGGCTCCCTCACCCCCTCTGGGCCGAGCCACTCTAGACCGCACCCTCGCAACGCTCCGGGCCGAACTGGCCCCGGGCCCAAGCTGAACCGCCCCTGCAGTCCGCTGGGCTGGGCCCAGCAAACCGGGGCAAACTTAGCGGGCTGACCCACCCAACGGGCCGGGTCTGACCCATCGTGTCTGACCGGGTCAACCCAGACCAAGTTTCCCCAGACTGGGTTGGTCCAAGTCGGTCCGACCGGGTGGGACTGGAACCGGGCCCAATACCAAACCCATACCTTCTTGGGCCATATCATTGGCACCAGAAGTCCCTTTGAGATATGGTCAGGTTGGATCGTACACGAATCCAACCGGCCCCCTAGGACAAAAAGGCTAATAACTAACAGACCGAGCGTCCTATTAACACATTTTCTGTTGCGTCGAGACCCCTATAATGTGGAAGACCTTTGAGATTCTTCTTCGTAGCACTTCGTGATAGTTGGAGTATCAACTAGTAGCTCGTGGAGTGGATCCTTCCAGATGAGAGAAGACAGAGTACAGAGACGTAGTAGCTGGCTGAGACCTGACGACTGCTTGACCGATTCGACTCGGAGTGACTTGACTAGCCTAGTGGGGAGCGCCTATGTGTGAGAGCGGTAGACCCATGGTAGGGATCACCTCTGTGTGAGCGCGGTAGACCCACAATACTCGACAGGAGGAGTACCTCAACAGGATACGAGGGGAAGCACCTCTGTGTTAGCCCAGCAGACCCATGGTGGGGAGTGCCTCTATGTGACGTGGAAGACCCATGGTACTCGACAGGAGGAGTACCTCAGCAGTCCAAGGATAGTGGGAAGCACCTCTGTGTGACGTAGCAGGCCCACCATACTCGATAGAGGAGGAGTACGCCACTAGCCATGGTTTCGATAATAAAAATCCTAGTTTTAGTTGATTCAATGACTTTTGTGTTTTCCTCATGATTGAGATGAGTTACTATATGAATTAGGTATATGTATGGGCACATACCTAAGTAATGGTTATCCGTTGATTTCATACTTTGTTGTTTATCCTTGCTGGATTTTTTGAGACCTTGAGTGTGTCGGTGTCCCTACTAAATATCGTTATACTCACCCCTGCATGGGCTATACCCGCACCTCGTTGTGTTGGTTGCAGATGACGGACATCACTGAATGAGGCAGAGATTAGAAGGACTGGATGGTACCCAGAGGTGGACCACTCGGTGTGACAGTACACGGAGGAGACAGACAGATGGGAGTGCTGAGGAGGCCATCTGTACCTACCCTTCAGGTAGGAACCCTGGAGGACGATCTGGTAGTTGCTTTACTTTTCTATAGTTGTACTTTATTTCAGTTATACTTGTACTTTCCAGTTGGGATTGTATTTCCGGCCCCTTTTACATTTCATCACTTCTTTTGTATACAGTTTTACTTAGTGTTTTGCTTCCAGTTGTGTACTATGATGTTTTTTTATATTTATAAAGGAAATGATTTCCTAGTTTAGGGATTTACGCCTTTGGTGCTAGTCGCCAGTCTCTGGCCTATGGAAGGCGGGCTTGGGGTAGTCACGATACGGGCCCTGGGGGACGGGTTGTGAAAAATTGGTATCAGAGGAGTCGGTTCTACCGCAAAACTTAGAACTCTGATATTTCTTTTCTATGAAGCAATAGTATTAATGGTACGAAGTGTGGTTTTCAGTTCAGGGAGTCCAGTGTTGGTGCGGGCGGCCGACGTATCCATACACCAGGACCCTGACATCTGATTTCTAACTCAGTGCATGAATACATTGATTGCGTGCGTGTTTACAAAAGTTTTCATTAATTCATCTCAACCAGGTCATCTCACTAGGTATAATATTTTGACCGTGTCGCATCTATTTATTTCAGGATGCCTCCCCACATACGACCAGTTAGATCCCTGAGAGACGTACGTACTAAAAACCCATTCAGTGACGAGGCCTCGGTGTTGGGGCCTTTACCAGCAGAGGCACCAGCGGTACTACTTCCTGTTGGGCCACCGATGCCACCAGCCCCAGCAGCAGGTGATACACATCACTTTGAGTGCGTTGCACGAGTTCCAGTGCTAGAGACCACCCAATTTTAGGGGAGAGATGAACCCATAGGTGGCCGAGGATTGGCTGGAGGCTATGGTGAGAGTCCTCAGGCTAGTATGCACACTGGAAGACTTCATGGTGATCCTTTCCACGAGTCTCCTTCTGGAAACACCAAGCAGATGGTGGATCCTGATGCTCTAGGTACAAGACGAGGTGACGCTACTCTAGGCAGACTTCAGGAGCCTGTTTCGGGCGAAGTTTTTTCCAGTAACTCTCCGCGTAGTGCAGATATATAAGCTATTGCATCTACATCTGGGTAGAATGATGGTAGCGCAGTACTCAGTGAGATTCACCAACCTCTTGCGCTACTCCACAGATATGGTGCGGGACCCATTCTTCAGGGCCCAGAGCTTCGAGCAAGGGCTCAGGAGAGAGATCAGAGCATCGATGATCTCTTTCAGCATCCCGACGTAGGTGGGGGTGTTATAGAGAGCCCTCCTAGTAGAGAGTTTCTTACTGAGCAGTCACTAGCAGCGAGACCCACTACTTACCGACATGCAGCGAAGTCTTCTGTATTTGGCAGTAGACTGATGTCACAGAGGTCCAAGAGGACCAGACCTATAGGTGGTCGACTGTATGATGCAAGATCGATTGTGTGGGGGAACACAGAGCAGAGAAACACATGCCAGTAACAGGCATGTTACTCATGTGGCGGGCGGGGTCACATGGCTTATGATTGTCTAACCTTCCATTCAGATGATCACCAGACAGTTGAGGGACCTCCCAGGCAGAGGCAGAGGTTTGAACGAGGCGGTCCGTTGGAAGGAGGCACACATGTAAGAGGAGCAGGTCGTGCAGCTGGCGGTGGGCGACATTTTGAGGTGTTACCACCACCACCACCAGGAGGTCCACCCAGACCACAGGGAACAGGTGGACAGGGAAGAGATCAGCTCCAGGAAGATAAGTCATACGACCATGGCGCTCCAGCGATGATTCGAGGTACGATCTGTGTCTAATCCACCATATCTACAGTTCTTATAGACACAAGTGCTAGTCAATTCTTCATTGCCACTACCCTTGTTCGGGTCTCAAAGATTCTGATGGAGACGTTGGATCGATCCTTATGGCTAGAGACCCCTACACGAGAAAACTTGACAATTACGCACTAGTGCCAGCAGTGTGAGCTTACTCTAGGAGGCGAGAGCTTTGGTTGGGATGTCCTAGTAGCGACGTCGAGGCCTTACGACGTCATCTTGGGTATGGATTGGTTATCTACAGTCCATGCTCAGATTGACTGTATTAGGAAAAAAGTGCGGTGTGTCCACACAGATGGGACTAGGTTTACCTTCACTGGTGAGAAGGGAACCTTTGCAGCACGGGACATACTTACTTGGAGGAGGGTGTATCCGATCACTCATCAGTTGGCCTGCCTTACCCTCAGAGCAGTTGATGTGAAGAGTCCGAGCTATCCTGTAGTGGTGGAACAGTACATGGATGTTTTCCCTGGAGATGTTCCAGGACTACCTCCTCACAGAGAGGTGGACTTCTACATTTACTTGTACCCCGAGACGACACCGATATCTACTCAATAATACCAGATGGATCCTGCTGAGCTTCATGAGTTTTGGGTACAGCTGGAGGACTTGTAGGGGAAGGGATTCATCTGGCCTAGCGTTTCTCCCTGGGCAGCCCCGATTCTGTTCGCTAAGAAGGCAGATGGGTGCTTGAGGCTCTGTGTTGACTACTGTCTCCTTAACCAGGTGAACGTGAAGAACAAGTACCCACTCCCAAGGATTAACGACCTATTTGATCAGATTAAGGGATCACAGTGGTTCTCGAAGATAGATCTTATATCGGGCTATCACCAGCTCAGAGTTCGAGACGAGGATGTGCAGAAGACGACCTTTAGGTGTCGTTACGGCCACTACGAGGTCTTGGTTATTCCTTTTGGTGTAACCAATGCTCCAACAATGTTCATGGGACTCATAAATAGGATCTTCCAGCCATACCTTGATCGCTTTGTCGTAGTCTTCATCGACGACATTATGATCAACTCAACTATTGAGGAGAAACGTTCCTACCATTTGCGGGTAGTACTGGACACACTCTGAGAGCACCAGCTTTATGGTATGATCTTAAAGTGACAGTTTTGGATTCAATAGGTTCACTTCTTGGGACACGTAATCTCAAAGGCTGGAGTTGCAGTGGATCCAGTGAATATTGAGGCGGTAATTGCTTGGGAGCCACCCAAGAGTGTGATAGAGGTACATAGTTTCCTGGGATTGGCCGGATACTATCGCAGGTTTGTTCCAGACTTCTCCAGAGTTTTAGAACCACTATCTACCTTGAAAAAGAAGGGGAAACCTTTGTGTGGTTAGAGAGATTCTAGTAGAGCTTTCAGGAGCTGAGGTAGAGGCTGACTAGTACCCCCATCTTGAGGCTTCCAGAGGAGGGCGTAGGGTACATAGTTTACTGTGATGCATCAGGGACCAGACTTGGGTGTGTCATGATGCAGGAGCAATCAGTGATTTCATATGGTTCTCAGCATCTGAGAAAACATGAGCATAACTACACGACTAATGACTTAGAGTTAGCAGTAGTGGTCTTCACCTTGAAGATGTAGCAGCACTATCTATTGGGTGAGCGTTTTACCATGTACTCTGATCACTAGAGTCCCAGGTATATATTTTCTCAGAAGAACTTGAACCTGAGACATCGACGTTGGCTTGAGTTCCTCCAGGACTATGACTTCGAGATAGTCTATAATCCTAGGAATGGAATGTTTTTGCAGATGCGCTCAGCAGGAGGACTGGTATAAAGCTTCTAGGAGAGGCGACAGAGTAGCTGGATGCTTTACAAATATCATGTTGGGAAAAAATCCCTCAAGGTAACACTACATCATTTTTGGGTTGATTGTGTTTGTTGATAGAGTAGGTTTCCATGGTGAATTTTCAAGTTCCAGAGATTATTGTTGACAATCCATGTTTAAAAATAACTACGACAAAGGAATGGACGATCTGGAGGTGGTAAAAAAAGAGCAGTACAAGGTGGCACCGTTTTTCAGTGTGCCAAATTTTTGGGGTCCAAAATTTGGAGTTTGGTGAGCATCGCAAAAATTGGATATCCATGAAGAGATAATTTAAATATGGAAAATGCATGAGTTTTTCAAAGATAGGCCCCATGATTTGGATTTCTTGAAGACTAGAAGAATGTTGGCAGTGATGCTTCGTGATTACGTCAAGCTTCCCAATCGGCAGAGTTGAAGAGCATTGTGGCGACGAAGGGAATTGCGCATAGAAGCTTTGCGGCGTGAAGGTGGAAATTCTCGGTGAAGGCGCGATGTAAATGATGGTACGCTCCACGATTAGGACGAGATCTACGACCAGAATATTGCTGTGGTGCTTCGTAATTTTGAGAGAATTTTAGCGGGAACTTTGGAGCTTCGTGATTTGAGATGACGTGGCATTGAATTCGTGCGGAAGGTTTGAGGGGCAGTGGAATAGACTATAAATATACCTCAACCCTCTCGGGAGAATTAGAGAGTTTTCAGAGAAAATATTTTTCTCTCAGTTCACGAAGGTGATTCGCGAAGGCAGTGTGCTTCGCGAAAGTAGAGCTTCACGATAGCTAATTTAGCTCCGCGAAAGTGGTGTGCTCTACATTGGCTCAGTGAGCTTCATGAGGGAAGATGCTCTACGATGACTTGTTCTCTACGATGGCCTAATCATTGCGAAGGCTTTAGCTTTACGAGAGTGCTTCGCGAAAGTGCTCAGTGAAAAGGCAGGAGCTTTTCGAAGGATTGTTTGAGCTTTACGAAATTGGGAGCCTCATGAAGTAGGGTTCTTTGCGAAGGTTTTTCCAAAATAATTTCCCAGTGTTTAGGGGAAAAGGGGTGTTCATCAGTGGATGAAATATGTATTTCAATAGAGCATCTACATTCAGTGGAGGATGCATTCATTAGTGGTAATGAAGAGACCTCCATGTCTATAAACTGTGAGTGGACCTTCTGAAGAAGTAGTGAGCTCACTCTAGTTGAGAGGGCAGTGAGTTCTCAAATTGTGAGTGGTTGCAAACCAGGAGGGACAATGAGTCTGCTTCGAACATGTAAAGAGTAGTGCACTTACAGTGGAATTGGTACATCGACACACTATTGATATATGCTCCTTGGATGTAGCCCGGTGAGGGTGATCCAAGTAAAAATAACTATGTCCCGTGCATGCTTTAAGGTTTATTCATAATCTGCATCGGGAAGGAGAGAGAAGAGGGTTTTGTCTAATAGTAAAACAAGATCAATAAGGGGCATATGTTTTTATCTGTCATACCCTGATTCAACCTCTCTCTCAGGGTATCTAGCCTGGTGGACCTAACATATCCTTTTTGGATAGAGATGGAACAATATTCCTACAGTATCTTACGGTCACTCCCCCACTTCAGCAGCGAGTCAGGGAGGCACAACATGGGGATATTGACTACGAGACACGACATGCTCAGATATCCACAGGGCAGGCACCTGATGGATTTTCTAAAGGTGGGGAGCATGTCATTCTCTTCAGAGGATGTACTATGGTACCAGTGTCACTTCAGGAGGAAGTGTTGAGAGAGTTCCACACATCCCCTATAGCGGTACATCCAGGAGTGGAAAAGATGTACCAGGACCATCAAAGACAGCACTAGTGGTCAGGTATGAAGAAGGCAGTAGCGGAGTTTGTCTTACTGTGCCTCATTTGTCAGCAAGTGAAGGTAGAGCACCAGGTACCAGTAGGCTAGGTTCAGTATTTAGAGGTCCCAGAGTGGAAGTGAGATGAGATGTCCATGGACTTCGTGACAGGTCTTCCACGTACATCCAGGGGTCATGACTCGATTTGGGTGATCATCAACCGGCTCACCAAGTCGGCCCACTTCATACCGACCATAGAGTAGGGTTCAGTAGAGATATTGGGACGCCTCTATGTGCAGGAGATTATGTGGCTACATGGAGTACCTTCTTCTATTGTCTCTGATCATGATGCACAGTTTACTTCCCGGCTATGGAAGGGGTTTCAGGAGGCTTTCGGGACACAGCTTCACTTGAGCACCGCCTTCCATCCTCAGAATGATGGCCAGACTGAGTAGAACATTCAGACCCTTGAGGACATGCTACATGCATGTGTCCTCGACTTCGGTCGCAGCTGGGAGGATCACTTTCCTTTGTCAGAGTTTTCTTACAACAACAGCTATCACTCCACCATAGGGATGGCACCTTTTGAGGCATTGTATGTGTGACCTTGAAGATCACCCTTATGCTGGACTGACCCTGGGGAGTCAGCACTAGTGGGACTAGAGATGGTAAGAGCTACTACAGAGAAGGTGCAGATCATCCAGGAGTGGATGAAGACCGCACATAGTAGGCATTAGTCATATGTTGACAGGAGACGGAGACCTCTCGAGTTCGAGGATGGCGACCACGTCTTTCTACAGGTCTCACCTCGACAAGGTCTACAGAGATTTGACCGAGGAATAAGTTATCTTCGAGATTCATCGGACCTTTCCAGGTCCTCAACAGAGTAGGCGAGGTGGCTTACCACTTATCTCTTCCACCTCAGTTGCACCGGGTGCACAAGATCTTCCACGTATCTCAGCTGAGGAGATATATGCACGACCCTTCCCACATCATCAATCATGGAGAGATGGAAATCGAAGATGGGGTGAATTTTATGGAGGTTCTAGCGGAGATTTAGGATCGACAGGAGATGGTCCTATGTGGACGGTCGATAAATCTAGTGGGCGTACGATGGCAGCATGAGAACCTCTAGGAGAGCACATGGGAGCGGGAGATCAGAAGTGTACTTAGTACCCCCATTTATTCCCATATTTCGAGTTGTAGCTTACGGGTATGTAAAGCCCTGAGGTGGGGAGAATTCAAAGACCCAGAAATTACATGGAATTTTTCTTCTTCTTAAATACATGAGATTTTTACATGTTCACAAAAATTTATGGCTCTTGATTCTGAGGCCCGGTGTGCCCAAAATCAATTTCTGAAGTTTTGTTCGGGTACATTCAGTAAACATACAAGCTGGATTTTATAATTTTTGAATCGGTGCTCAGAACTGAAATCTGAGGGCAACGTTGAACTCACAACGCCAATATTCGCTTAAGAAGACTTCCACCTCAATGACAGATAGTCGAGAATGAAAGTTAGTTTTTGGCTTTTTATAAAAATAATAATAAAATAAAGTGTACAACACTTTATTTTATTTTAAGATTCCATGTGTGTGATTGTTGGTTAAAACCTCCACTTGGGAGTTGGAGGTGGGACCGCCACACCCTAACCTCTCATGAGAGGTTATGGTGGTGGGGACCACCCTAATTTAACCTCCCGCGAGAGGTTACGACGTGGGGACCACCCGAGACCATAACCTCTGATTTAAATAATAGGGGTGGGGACCACCCAACTCCTATTAATGGGAGGAGAGTATAACCTATCAACTCTCCCTCATTAATGAGGGAGAGTCTCTCCACCTCCCATAGTTTTTGAATTTGTGCCAACTCCCCAATTAATGTGCCAACCTAATGAATTAAATTGGAGGATCCTTTTCAATTAATTCACCTTTTTGAATTTTGTGAAAATGATTAAAATAATAGACAAACTATTGTTTTGGGCACTTTCATTTTGATGGAAACTTGGGAGTGGAAGACCACTTCGAGAAAATTATCCTCTCCAAAGAAGAATGCCCCTTCCAGCAAAGAACGTGAAGAACGCCAGAAACGATTCCCCTAAGACTTTCTTCTAACCGGAAACCTACCAACCTACCCTCCACAATGTCAATGAGCCGACGTAGCTCAGGATTTGAGTTGTGTGGAGGATGCGATGAATGACGAGCGACGAATCAGAAGGTAGGGGGTTTATTACTTGTTGAAGTTTTAATTTTTTCTTACCTTATTAAAAGGATAATAAGGGATTGTTGCAAATGTATTATTGATCATCTTCTTCTCATGATGAGCCAAATGATATCTCCCCAAACGCGGAGGGTGCATGCCTACCTAATATGGCCAGACATCCTCCGTCGATTTCTCTCTTCTTGTAACGTTCTACGGCATGGAAAAGTATCAACGACGAGGCGACGGAGGCGACAATGACAAAGACCGCGCTACCCGTGGCCTCCGCGAATCGCGCTGTCAGCCCGCGCTGTCCTAAGATCCACCGAACTGGCCTGCCCGACGCCCCTGTAGCCTCCCGACGCCCTGCCATGCCCTGCCCGACGCCCCCACAGCCTGCTCGGAACCCTGCCGGCGCCCCCACAACCTATCCGGCCCCTATCGCGCCCTTCCCGGCACCCTGGCGGCACCCCTGCGGCCTCCCA
This sequence comes from Viscum album, assembly GCA_963277665.1. NCBI lineage: Eukaryota > Viridiplantae > Streptophyta > Magnoliopsida > Santalales > Viscaceae > Viscum > Viscum album. Next base: position 145,014,096 of record OY728150.1, read on the forward strand.
GTGCCCTGCCCGGGGCCCCTGCTGCCTGCCCAACACCCTGCCTGTGCCCTCACCCCCTCCCGACGCCCTGCCCGGCGCCCCCGAGGTCTGCCCAACGCCCCTACGGCCTGCCCGGAGCCCCCATGGCCTGCCCGACCCCCTGCCATGCCCTGCCCGACCCCCTTCCATGCCCTGCCCGACCACCCCCGAGCCAGCCTCCACGCGCGTTACCCCGAACCGGCCGCCCACAAGCTGGCCTCCGTGCACGCCATCGCGAACCAGCCGCCCCCGAGCCAGCCTCCGGATGACCCATGTGCTCCCAGCCGAATTGGCGTCCCAACTCCCTCGCGCCCTCCGGGATGAGCCACGCTGAGCCGCACCCTCGCAACGCTCCGGGTCAAACTGGACTCGAGCCTGGGCTGAACCGCCCCCAAAGTCTGCTTGGCTGGGCCTAGCGAACCAGGCCAAACATAGCGGGCTGGACCACCCAACAGGCTGGGTCAGACCCAGCGAGTCTGACCGGGTTGACCCAGACTAGGTGGGCCCAAACTGGTTTGGGCCAAGTCGGTCCGACCGGGTCGAACCGGACCCGGACCCACTACCGACCCCATACCTTCTTAGGCCATATCTTTGGCACCAGACATCCCTTTGACGAACCGTTAGTGGCACCAATATTCTTAGAGCGAAGCCGTCCCTTTGAGAATACCCCACTAGAGTTCGAGTTATAGTTGAGATATGGTCAGGTTGGATCGTACGCGAATCCAACGGGGCCCCTAGGACAAAAAGGATAATAACTAACAGACCGGGCGTCCGATAGATGCGCCATCTGCTGCGTTGAGACCCCAATGACATGGGAGACCTTTGAGATTCCTCTACATGGAACTTTGTGATAGTTGGAGTATCGAATAGTAGCTCATGGAGAGGATCCTTATAGAGGAGAGCGGGCAGAGTATGAAGACCTAGTAGCTGGCTGAGACCTGACGAATGCTTGACCGATTCGACTCAGAGTGACTCAACTAGCCTAGTGGGGAGTGCCTCGGTGTGAGCACGACAGAACCATGGTGGGGAGCACCTCTATGTGAGCACTAAAACCCACAATACTCGATAGAAGAAGTACCTCAGTAGGCTACGAGGTGAAGCACCTATGTGTGAGCATGGCAGACCCATGGTGGGGAGCGCCTCTGTGTGACGCATCAGACCCAAAATACTCGACAAGAGGAGTACCTCAACAGTCCAAGGATAGTAGGAAGCACCTCTGTATGAAGCGGTAGAACTACTGTACTCAATAGAGGAGGAGTACGCCACCATCTGTGATTTTGATAATAAAAATCATGGTTTGAGCTGAGTCAATGACTTTTGTGTTTTTCTCATGATTGAGACGAGTTACTAGATAACTTAGGTATATGTATGGGCATATACCTCAGTAATGGTTATCCGTTGATTTTATACTTTTTGGTTTATATTTGTTGGATTTTGTGAGACCTTGAGGGTCTCGGGGTCCCTAATGAGTATCGTCATACTCACCCCTGCATGGGTTATGCCCACACCACATTGTGTTGGTTGCAGATGAAAGACAATGCTAACTGAGGTAGAGAGTAGCAGGACTGGATGGTATCCGGAGGTGGACCACTTGGTGTGACGGTACACAGAGGAGACAAACAGATGGGGGTGCGGAGGAGGCCACATGTACCTACCGTTCAGGTAGGAACCCTAGAGAATGATCCAGTAGCTGCTTTATTTTTATTCAATTGTACTTGCTTTCAGTTATAATTGTACTTTCCTGTTGGGCTTGTATTTCCGTACCATTTTAATTTCCATCACTTCTTTTGTATATAGTATTAATTAGTGTTTTGCTTCCTGTTTTTTACTCTGATGTGTTTTTTTACAGTTATAAAGGCAATGTCTTCCTAGATTAGGGATTTACGCCTTTAGTGCTAGTCTCCAGCCCCTGGCCTATGGAATGTGGGCTTGGGGTTGTCACGATACGGACCCCAGGAGACGGGTCATGATAGAATTAATCCTCTAGCATGAATTTTGTTTTTAATGTAAAGGGGTTACACAAAAGAATCAAAAATACGAGTCAATGAATTTAGGGAATCATGTGTGGTAATATGAAAATATTTCTAATCTGTAGGAATCCATAGAAGTATTTGTGTTTGTGTGATTCAGGAAAGTCTATTTGCATGAGTTGGGGGCCTTGCATTCCGTATTCCAAAGTCCCCTCTGCAAAAATGGAATATGGAGGGGTATTTATAGGTCTTATGCTTATGGGGGATGACTAGTTCAAGAAATATTTGTGCAATTGTACAACTATGGAGCCACATCATGCTCTAACATTGGTTCATGGATATTTTATTGTGTAGGACTATAGGGGAGTTGATTGGTTCTATGGAAGTGGTATCATGCAAATATTAATTGAAATAACTTTTTTACTTTTCTCTAGAAATACCTCTTCTGACCATATTTTAGAAGTATAACTTTTAATATCCTTAAATTTTGATCCATAAGTTCATTTGGGTAAAATTATTAGTAAAATAGAATCCTACGAGATGAAATAGGGCCTAATATATAGGGACACCTATAACTACTATTTTTAGAGACCAAAAAGAGAATATAAGACCCTACAAATTGGGTTTAAAATCTTCAACACATTATCTGATCACTTTAGATGCATTTTCCATTATAAAAAATTATGGAATAAAAAAACATGTGGTCCACATAAAAGTAATGTACCATTTTGTGGGGTTATTACAAATATCTAAATAATCAAGAAATGATGTCTAAAGCATCTGGAGTAGTACAAGTGTGTGTTGAAGTTTTCCCCATATCATTTCCATGTTAAATTAAATTACATAAGTTCCAAGAAGGATATGAAGTGGATATCATTATCAGGGATAAAGGAAAACTAGTGTTGTGATATTTTTATTCAATAATTACGTAATGATTATATAGATATGAGTTATTTTATTCCTAGTTATCAAGTCATTAAACATTTGATTTTTTAAAACCATCTTTTATTTTCCCTTTTCTTTAGAGAGGGTGGTAGATATGGAAATCAATTATAATGTATAATTACCTAGATCTACTTGGCCTTCACCATATATCCTTTTAAGTAAATCATTTAAGTAAAAAAATTATTGGATTTTATGGATGTTCCTTATATGGTGGTATTATTAGTTTGTATGATCATTTATATCTACTTCCCTATCTTTTAGATTTTTAGTAATCCAACTAGGTTATACTTCATAGTGAAAATAAATTACCTAGGGACTTTTTTAGTCTAGAAAGAGTAAAATAAGGGTGCATCTACTACTTACAAATGTATTTAATATTGGTATTTAGTTTATATATTTATACTATTATGGACAAGGAGGAATCTCTAAATGAATTCTGGTTGGTTGAAGGGTTAAATCTAGCACCAATATCATTTTGATAGAGATGATGGATATTTCTACCTTTTTTATTCTTTTTATTTTTTATTTTTAATAGCTATTGAGATTTATTATAGGTTATATATATATATAAACCTCTTGATGATGCACTACTTTAGTCCAATATCATAATCTACCAGGATACCTCTATGAGATTAGCATTATTATTAACATGTCACACTAGTTCACTATAGGGATCTCTATAAAAAATTATTATAGGATTTATACTTTCAAAAATTACATCAATCCCTTCAATAAAATGATATAATAATATCATTTTTCATTCACTCACTAATTTTATTTGAAAATATCATAGATACTCATCTTCATCAGAATTGAGCTAAAATGAAAAATGTAAAATCGATAGAGATCAACATAGCCAGTGATAGACCCAAGTTACATATTGCTATAACAGAAAAACATGTTTCCATCTATGGTTTTAATTAATCATATGATTATAACCTCATATTACTTAGGGGTCCCTAGTATTGAGCCGCATTGAGAAAAAAAATGAGTGACATGATAATCTAGTTTACCTATACTGTTGAAGGAAGAGCAGTTGGAGTTTATAAATTTCCATGATTGGGTAATTATTTCTACCAACTCAAGAAAAAAATTATCTTATGTAATATTTGTGTGGTCCATACATCCATGCCTTATAAATAATTTGTTAATGTGAAAATAATTTCTACATGTGATGCCTCCCTTTATGATAAAATCATCATTGGATAGCTCTCTTGAACATGAGATTGGTGGTGGTTCAAAGAAGGACTCTCTTAGAGGTTTACTATATAAGAATTTATTTATAAATCTTGGTGGGGTTTAAGACCAGTTATGTGACTTGGTAAAACCCTCATGGGTTGATAAATTTCTAATGATTGAGGTGGTTTAATCATCAGAGTTGAGAACTTAACATAAATATCTTCTTTTCATTGTGTATTTATGAAAACAAATTACTATTAATTTATTAAATGTTTTCAATATCATTCTTTATCCTAGTAATATAATTTAAAATTAGGATTGACTTGACAACATTAAGTGTTTGATGAGATAAATAAATTTTAATATCATTTTCCTTATCGATGGTATATCTAGTGACATGTAATTGTAATTCAGTAAGGGGCTATTGTGATATAGTATTTCTTTTATGTCTAGAGTAGACCCTTTATTTATATATCTTAGACCTAAGAGTAGTTTAAAATGATATATAATCTATATAAAGATCATTATTAGAATAATATTTAGAGGGATAAATAGGGAAATATATTAATATTTTCACTGATGCAAACCATGAGGTGTCTTTAGTTTTTTTATATCATTAAAATATATAGAATCATCTATTCTAGTGTAATTAATGAGGAACTCTTCTGAATTTTTGACCCTTATAAAATCTCATATTTTTATTCTGATGTGGTCCATGAGGTGAGACACCAGACTCCTTAAGTAAGGTAATTTGGAGGGAATTTCCTTGAACAATCATCAATCACAGCATAAGAGGAAAGATTAATTGATTATTTACCTCTGAGGATGTTCCAACATTTAAAATTATTAATTATTTAAATTTAGTTTTTTGGCACTTAACACTTACTTGTACTTGATTGATACCATATGGGATTATGGTTAGGATTAAAATACCCCCATCCTTGCAAGTTGGGGTTATACTCATAATGTTGTTATTGTGTTTTTTTTATGATTCTTGTGATTTTATTCAATTGATTATTCCATATGTTTTATTATTTACCTATTAAGTTTCCCATAGTTTTGTCAATTTTAAGAGAGAGAAAATTATTATACGATATGGATTTTATGTGATGGGATTTCACACCTTAATGTTTTGTGAAACATTAACTTCTTGAGTAGCTTCATGAAGAAGTCTCATAATTTTATGACCTTATTGAGATCATCTATTTTGATCTTTGGAGATTGTTTAATCCTTATAAGAAAACATGATAGCCTTTTAACACCCTTAAATAGGTGGTTCCACTAATGGTAATGATGTTTCACACTAGTTTAGCTCATCGTTACAAGGAGGGAGCCATCTATGGGTTCTATGGGCCCCCATAGGGATATAAAATAGAGGAAATTAACTATAGTAGATCTACACTATCCCTTCATGTATACATAAAGGTAGGAATATTTGACGATCCAAAAAATTTCTCTAAGGATTTTCATTTAAAACCTTTATATGTTCTTTTGTTATTTTTTTTGACGAAGGTCCTCGCACTACTTGGAGGGTGGTAAGGTCAACCTACTATCATTTCTCCTAGAGCATATTGATGTGATTGGCTTACCCACCATAGGGAATGAATTTAAAATTAATCCATTTAAACATCACCCACATGTTTTGATGAAGTCATGATATATCTTATTCTTAATTAAACCCAAGAAAAATATATTGGTGCGTGATAGGAGTCCTATATATAAAAAGTATTCTATAAATAGCTATTTTTCCATACAACAACTATATCTACCTCATATTCCATGAAGAGATCATGAAAATTTTCATTTAATTGATTGTTGATTCAATGAGGGTTTTCATGAAAAATTCAATTTTGACCTTCTATATTTTTTTATTCATTCATAAATCACATTTATTCTCCAATTTCTCACTCTGGTTAGAGATTTTGATATGATATTTTACTATGTAATATTGAAATCTCATCTTGTATAAAGGATTCTGCTTCCATTTTCTAAAGGAAACTCTAAATAGGTATTTGTATTGTGTTCATCATTTTATTTATGAAATTATATTGAGGCATTAATTATTTAAAGGTTTTTATAATTTTAAGATAAAATTAGTATTTTTGTTATTGGTTTTAATTAGGTCTTTGGACTATTGTGAATATGCATGGAATTTAAGAAATATTCTCAAATTTTTTTCCTAAGGTTTAACACTATTTTATTTTGGTAATTTATTTGTTGAGATTTATTTTCTTATAGAACTTTTTATGATGACATTTATCAACTATTTGATTGATGTTGGAGTATTTTTTGGTGGTTGTTAGATTTTTAAGGCTTTCCTATGGTTAAGGTAGTGGGTCTCAACTATTTTTTGTAATTTCAAGGATATCCTTGGAACATGATTCAAACTTATTTTCCCAAATTTAATAATAAATCCTAAATACTATTTTCAAACTATCAACTAATAAATTTATTCAAGGAATTTTGTTATGACAAAATTAATGCTTTAAATTTGGTATATAATAGTGTTAAATAATGTTTTTAAATCTATAAAATTCATGATTACTAGTTTATATAACACCAGTCTTTGAGAATTTTTTTATTGTTTATGATTTTCTTGTTAAATATAGTGTTGTTCTAGGATTATTTCATAAAAGTTATTAATAATGTTACCATGCTTACTTATAAAGTATTATGAACTGAGGGGAATTATTATTTAACCATTTTTTGTTTACTTTTATATATATCCATGCATATTAATGTGATAATATATTATATTAGTGGTAAACCATAAATAGTTTCATCTAGGATCAACACTCTTTCATCCCTTATGTTGATATAATATGACCTTTAATCACAACTCTTAGGTAATATGGCTATAGTAAACCTAGGTTTACCATTATATAACCATTATCATGTTTTACTAAAGAGATATTTTTGATAGTATACTTAATGATTTATGAGTCAATGATTCAAAATTATTATTGGTAATGAATTTCATCAGTGGTGAGGTAATGGTTGGGCTAGCTCAATGTAAGGAGTTGATGTAGTTCTTAAACTTTTATGGTTTTCAAAACAGAGTTGTTTAATAATAACACTTAATGACTATAAATATATTATTATTTCTTTTACATGAAGAGTAAGTATTGTTTTAAATTTTTTTAGTCATTTAAATTATAACATGATTTTATGAAATCACATGTGACACCCTAGGCCCAAACTATTGGATTTAATGAAAAAACACATTCTTTGTAAACTGGATTGATACCAACTGACATGACCCAAACATAAACATCCATAATGACAATATCAATAATAAATATTGTGTCACTTACATACCCAATACCTTTTAGTTTTATAGTTACAAGGGATTTAGAAAAAAATAACTATAAAATATCATATCTTTTTCTACTAAATAGTAATTTTCCACTAAAACTAGAATTCATTATTTTATAAAAATTATTTAACATTTCCCAAAAAAATTACCCACACAAGATACCCTTCCAGGAACATCATACACAATAATCTTCTTTAGAACCTATATAAATGTAAAAATAAGAATTTTATACAGAAATTATAAATATGGGGTAGCGTACAAAAAAATCTATCATGGAATAAACAAGGATTCAATAATATTCTAGGAATAAATAATAATAAAAAAATTTCATATAAAAGATAAAACAAGTATACAATATTTTCATGGATAACATAACAAAATAAATAATCCTATGGAAAATAATAAGTATTTTTATAGTGATGGATTATATAATTTTGAACATCATAAACATTCCATGAAGGCCTTGATATGGTACATCATACATAAATTTATAAGGATCACACCAAATACACAAAATAGCTTGTCTCATGAGAACTATCGATGCATCAAGTGGCTATATAATTTTGGGTCACACCTATCATTAATTATGTCCAATGAATTAAACACATGAAGTAATAAATTAAAAAATTAATGCATAACCAACATTCCTTATTAATCTATAATCATATATATTAAAATAACAAGAATACAAAATTTTAATATTTATACATTCAATAAATTGATCAAATTTCTTGGTAAGAACCATTAAACTTTATACTGTATATAGTAATATGTATATGGTTAATTTAATACTAGAAACACAACATATAAACAATGTAAGTGAAATAGAATATATCCATGAAATTAAAGAATATGGACATGAAGAATTTGTAACATGGTTAGAAAAAAACAAATTTATATAACACTTGAAAAATCTATTTCAAAGGGATGAAAGGAAGGTATTGAAAAAATTAATTCTTAAATAATTCCAAATATTAAAATCTTGATAAAATATTGTTAAATATATAATAATTGGAATGAAATATAAAAATATAACTCGAATGAAATCTCTTTATCTATTCTTCAAAAATATTTTCCTTTATTTTTAAAATGAAAAATTCACCACACAATAGATATAAAAATTACTTGGTAAAAATTGGAAAACATAGAAAGTATGATTTATGAAGAATAATTTTTATAAAATCAGGAAAAGGTTCTCATGTAGTAAAAATATAAAACGTGATTATTTTCACTCTATTATAAGGAAAATAAAAAATGAATCATGTGGAAGAAATTATAAAGATTATTTTTAATTTTTTTAAGGAAGGTGAAAGCTAATGAAAAATTACCTTAAAAAATAATTGATATATAGATAAGAACATTTTTGAAACATTCTAGAGAATATTTACATTGAATAAAATAAATCATTTGAAAGGATTATAATTAGTCTTAATAATATCATATTTTTATTTAGAATGAAATCCATCAGGGAATATGATTTAAAAATAAACTTGTAATTCCCTCAAAGATATTGAGAAAATACCATATATAATAGATACATTGAATAAAAATACACTTAGAAGAGAATAGTTAAGGAGGAATGTTTATACCTAATGAAAAGGAAATTGAGTTGACAAAACCATTACAGCTTATTAAACTTTGAATCAAAACCTCTTTAAATAGAGGGAATAAATTTGAATATTAATTACCATGAATAGAAATAAAATCATGTTTTAATTTTTCAATAGGAAGAATATACAACATATAAATGAAAATAGGATCATAATACAAAATTTATATGTAATAGGGAAATATTTAGATAATAAACCCTTACTGCTCAGCAGATGTTAGTCATGGGAAGGGTTGACGGTCTTAGGCCTGACATGGTAGGGAGATGATGGATGGAGGTTAAGATTAGGTGATCTAGATATGTGGAGAAATAAAGCAAGGGTATATGGGATGAGCAGGGTTCTAGAAATGCTGTCAAAGGAGGTCACGTGGTTTGGATCCATGGTAGACATTGGTGAGGTTGAAGGTAGATGATGTAGTCATGGAAGATGGGATGGGATGGGCACTCACGATGCTGTCGAAGGCGGTGGTTAGGCAGTTTGAATCTATGGTGAATATTGGTGAGGTTGAAGGTAGAAAACATAGGTAGAGTGGATGATATGGGTTGGAGGATGATTATGTTATCGAAGGTGGGGGTCGAGTGGTCTGGTTCCATAGTGGATGTAGGAATGGGTTTAGATCCAACGTTATTGTGGATAGGATAGGCTATTCATGGGTTGACCTATGGGCTGGGTCTCTATTAACCCTCATGGGTTTGGGTCTTCAGGCCATGTTTGGACCTTTTTGTTCCTTTGATCCATCATGACCATGTAATGGGATCCCTCTATCCATAAATAGTGGCATTTTATGGTTTATGATAAAAAATGAGGGACTTCCATCCCACCAATTAAAAAAACACTATGCCCAAAATGAAAGATGTATCAAGAAATTAAACTTCAGACAAATAACTATTGCATCAGGTCCTATTTTATTTCATCATGTTTTCTACATCTATATAATAAGATTATGTTTATTAAAAAAATTAATACATAAGTGAGTTATATTAATTTTTTTCATTATTAATCAACTATAATCATTGATATTTATTTTTTACCTTTTAGTTTGAAAAGTAAATGGTTTGAAGGCATGTTTTGTTTTTAAATTATCTTATTTGGTTTTGATTTCATGATATTTATTATTTGAAATTTATAATATTTTATAATTATTTATAGATTCTTAGAATAAACTAAAATACATTTATATTTAAAAATATAAATTAACCATACATATATGGGTGATAAGAAAAGTATTGATAACCTCCTCATAAGAGGATGAAACTGACTTCTATTGGGATGTGTTAAATGAGAGTAGAGATATAGTATATGATATAAATAAATTAAAATAGTTATACCGATATCATAACAAAATTAATATGTTTTTTAATTATATATGAAATATTTTTGAAAGTTGGAAAAAGAGAAATTGATCAGGGGAGTAAGAAAAATAATATAGAAAAAAATGAAAAAAAATCAATGTTATCTCTTAGTTAATGATTTAATTCTTTAGTTACAGCTTGAAGGATTAAGTGTGGGTAAATATAGAAGATACTAAAGTAACTATTAGTTTTATGAGGGGGGAATGGGTAGATATTTGGTTTTGTGAAGTTTAAGGGATGTGGATTACTGAGATAAATTAGTGGGTGGTATTTATACATGAGGTTAGGGGTATGTTTCATTTAAAATATTTATTATTTTATATTTTAAGAAAAATAATTTTGAAAAGTATTGATTCTAAGGAAATTTATTAGTTTAAAACTAAATAAAATATGGTCATTTAAATTTCAAACCAATCCAAAACTAAGTGGAATCTTATAAATTCTTATTCAAAGGTAAATAGTCAATAATAGTTTTTATATAAGAATGAAATATAACATTATTTCCAATATAAAAAATATAGGTTTCAAAATTCAACATATTTATTTTAAATGAATTATTTTAATCCTAACATATATATTGTAATGTGAAAAAGGTTTCATAAATTTTCAATTTAGGCTAACATCATGATGATGACATAAAACGTGTGGTATTTATAAAAAACTGCATTTTTTAATAGTCACTAAAAAATTAGATTTCTTGAAAAAATACAAAAAATTCACCCTCAAATAATTTTGACATGATGCTTGAAAATATTATTGTGTTTTCATAAAATTTAAATTCTAAAATTTAGTAATTTAAATTTTAAATTAAAGTATATAACATATTAAAAAATATATTTATTAAAGAAAATAACCTTTTTAAATTTAAGTGTTACTGATATTATTTTATATCAATTAAAAAGAAAATGAGTGTTAATATATTTGTTTTAAAATTTATACATATGAATAGAATAATCATTTAAAAGTGTTCAATTTAATTTATTGAGATTAAAATACTTAATGTATAGAAAAATACATTTAAAAAAATAGGTTGTTTAACACCAATAGATTTTAATCACATCCCAATGAATTTAATTATTTATCTTAAATGATTAAATTCATTAAATTCATTAGTATTATAAAACATTCAAATATTATTTAAAATAATAATTACAATATGTAAATAGATAAAATAATGAATTTTAACTATCTTTTAATCACTTGAGGATTTTCTCTTCTTGTAATTTTTTAAATGATATTTCACATTTTATTCTCATTATGTGTTAATATTTATCTTTAATTGTAAAATATGTCATGGTTTATTTTTGTTCTGTGTTTCATATTATATAAGCTATATAAAGTAGTATTTATTTAGAGGAAAAATGTAATAAATCTCCAGGTGTTACATTCAACCACCACCCCTAAATAAAGAACTATCAATTTTAATTTCTCTCATCAATGAAAATAGATGAGGGTATTATTAATATAGGAATCACTAGTGATATAAAAATGCATTCAAATCCTTCATAATAGTTCATAAATATCACGTGAAACATTCAAAGAATATCCCCAAGTATTGTCAAACTAAGTGTAAAGTTAAGTCCTCTTGTTGTGTATTAAGTAAAGGTTGAATTAATACCCAACTATCATTTTTCAAAGTTATTACTCATAGTTGGATTGAATTGTGAGCCTAAATAAACTTTCAATATCAAGACAAGGATGTCATTTCTAGGAAACCACATACTCTTTACTTTAAAAAAATTTCAGGAAGTTTTCTTATATTTAGATCATCCTTAGGGTTTCCACTAATGTATTCTAATCCCAATTGTTAATAATAATTAAATGTAAATTTATCAGGATATTTATTACTGCATTCCAAACCCAAAATTCATGGGAACATATGCTCTTAAAAATCAACTTACCATTTAATCCCAAAATAGCATAAAATAACATATCAATTAATATATTCCTTAATCATATATACTATAAAAAATATATTAATATTATCCCAAAAATAACCATATTTTCTTATCACAATGTTACATTTCGCCCCAAAGTTTATCTATACTTCACAACTTATATTCCCAAATGACAATTAACTATTTTCCCCAATTAACCATAATTAACTCAACATCAAATAAAATATCTAGAAAAAATGTTTATCTATACCTCATTCATGTATTATTTCTAAAATACTAATAAAAATATCTAAAATACAATTAACCACATCAAAATAAAATCACATAAGACTACAAAATGGGTATCTATGCATTTAATTTCATGATCAACCATAAAATTATGAATCCATTATGGTATCCAAAACTCTTAAATTATCATAATATTTTAGAATGATAACCTATAAATTTATCCAAAGCCTTATTTTATAAAAATTGAGATACCCCAAACCAAATCTTCTGGATCCGGTGCTAAAATCACATTCTTTAAAAACTGTCTTGATACCAACTGAAGCAGCTGAAACATAAACATCCATAATGAAAATATTAGTTATAAATATTTAGTGACGTACATATCCAAGATATTTAGGTTTATAGTTTTAAAAAAACATGAAAAGAACCTTTAAATAACAAAACCCATATCATTTTCCACCAATTGGACATTTTTCCCACTAATATGAGAATTCCTTATGTTATAATAAGTATTCAATATCTCTTAAAAAATTATTCATAGGTGATACCATTATAAAAACATCATACATAATTATATTCTTCTTAATATTGGGAAAAGTAAACATAAGAAGGGTAATATCAACTGATCATTCAGGGATAGTGTACAATAGAGGTTATCATGAAATAAATAAAGCATGGATAATATAACATAAATAAATAAAAATAAAATAATTTCATATAACTAATAACATGAGTATGTAATATATCTATAGATAACATAAATATAAAAAAAATCACATGTATAATAATAACTGGTTTCATAGTGACAAAATGGATAATGCCAGACATCTAAAACATATCGACAAAGCCTTATTCCAAGACATCATACATAAATAGCTATGGATTACTTTAAATACTCAAATTAGCTTGCCTCATGGAGAATATTAATACATAAAGGGGATATATAATTAAAAGCCTCATCAGTCATTAATTATGTATAGTGAATTCACCATATAATGGAATGAATAAACATTATAGTATATAACCAACACGCCTTTGTAATTAACAAAAATATATATTAAAATAACAAGTATATGGAATTTTTATATTTCCCTAATCAATAAATGTAATAAATTTATTGGTAAGAACCCATAAAAATGACACCATATATAATAATGGGTACATGGTTAAGTCAATACTAGAAAGAAAAATATAGAAATAATTGAAGTGATATAGAATATATCCATGAAATTAAAAAATTTGTATATAAAGGAGGAAAAATAAAGTTAATAAATAGATGAATACTGTTGGTCGGAGTGGATACTCAAGAGGGGGGTGAATTGAGTTCCAATTAAAATTTCTGTTTTAAAAACTTTGTCTTAAAAACCCCCAAATAAAATACTGAATTAAACTGTAGTGAATTTATATCAAAGTATAGGTTCTGTTGGGTTCTCAAGGGATTGATTATTTCCCAGCTAATCAAATCAGAAGAGTTGATTAAATTTTGAAACTAACTTACTGATTTACAACTAATATAAACACTTGCGAGTTTAATTATCAACGTGACTTTAAAAGAGTTTTGGTTTTAAAGTAATTAGTAGCGGAATAAAAAATAACTTTGAATATAAATAAGCATAGAAGATTTAACCAAGAGGTTCAGTCTCAATCTGAGACTTAGTCCTCTCAAAACTTTATATAAAAGTGATCAACACCCTGGATCGGGGATAAACAACAGTATACAACTGTCCAGGTCACACGACCTCTACCACTGTTATCCATGGGAAACAAAAACAACAGCAACCAGCTGTCCAGGTCACACGACATCTACCACTATCCCAGTGGGAAATACAAGATGTAAGAGAGTTGAGTGAGGATTTACAAATCCTCTAGTTAGAGTACAGGAGAGAGTGTGTGTGTAAAATACAGCATATAACACACACTGCTCAATATGTAAAAAGATAAATCACAGAGCCAATATTTAGAGTTTAGAAATGGCTCTTGTGATTATCGTGCAGTTCTAGACTCCTTTGATTGATCAAAATTCACTCTGAGTCCTCTTTTTGTTTTTTTCTGGAAAACAGAGTATCGTCTGTTTCCTTGACTTCCAAGTGTAGAGACAGTCGATGAAGCTCTTGTGTTATGTTCTCGTTCTCAGCTCTTCACTGGTATGCAGCAATGAATGATTTCTTTGTGTAAGTTCAGTTGTCTCTTTGCATTCACGCTCAGTTGTTCTTCCAGCACACCTCATGGTATGTATGTCTCTATGTATTCTTCTATTAATCTCCACTTTGTAGTAGCACATCCTTCCATTATTTAAAGCACGAGCTCCGGAAAAAGATGATTTACTTTTTGCAGGTATGAGGTACGGTTCCCTAACATCCAAAAACCTTCATTAAATAAATGACAGAGCATTAAAATATTCCTAATATGACTGTTAGTTAGATTAAATAAAGATAAAGAAATTAAAGCAGTGTCAGGTTCTATCTCTGGAACGGTAGCTCTTGATATCGGTAGACTTGTGTTACGGTAGGTGTCTATATTGGTAGACTTAATTTGTAACGATAGACTTTGTTTCGATAGCTGAAACTATAGACTTGATCACATCAGTAGCGGTGGACTTGTAACGGTAGCTGTGGCTCTGCCTTGTATCAGTAGCAGTAAGTCCCTATTAGTATCTTCCTTGATGTATTGGTAAACTTTGCATATTGGTGGATTTCAGCATATCGGTGGACTTCAGCACATCGATAGCTCTGTATCGGTAGCTGTTGACTTCGATGTAGCGGTAAACTTGAGTACCAGTGAGCTTGTAACTGTAACTCTATCGATGGATATTTTCTATCTGAGCATTCTATTGGAAGAATGAGTAAAGTCAGAGTATACATATATCCATTAATCCAAAATACTTATATTAAGCATAATTTAAAGTAACAACCTATAATAAAGCATATCTGAGATGTATCAATCATAATTAAGATATAAATAAAATATAGTTGGGATTATCAAAATATAATAAAACAACTCAATTCCCAGAGGGTTCAACAATCTCCCCCTTTTTGATAATCACAACTTATGCCAAGAAAATTGAAATAGTATCAGAGGAAAAGGTTCTTTTGAACAAAACTTCCATATTCCTCCCCCTTTCAAGTCTTAGTTCCTCAAGTCTCAGTTTCTCATTCCCCCTTTGTGTGTTTCTCCCCCTTTGTTAACTCTTAGGTATCATTGCTAAAATGTTATCATTTTATCCCCCTTTGTGATTAATAAAAAGAATGGTAGAAGAGAAAAGATAAAGATTAGCAAAGAATAAATGACAAAGTAATAGAAACTCAGTAACGTAGAGAATAAAGAGGAATTTAATTAATACAGAAGATAACCTGATAAAATTAGAACAAAAAATACAAGTGAATCCTATAAAAAAGATCTAGAAACACTCAATCCTCCTCTGGAATAGGTGTCTTTCCCTTAGGATCAGTAGAGGGTTTTGGAAAAGCTGAAGGCACAACTGGTGGTTCAACTACAGAAACTGTACCGGATCTGAAATCTGAGCTCCTCTGAGTGATCATCGGTGTAAAGCTCATGATGGCTTAAACTGGAGTCAATTGAGGAGTACTCCCAGAGGTAGAAGTAGGAAGGGAAGGAGGTACAATCACTGGTATGGAATCCACATGCAGGAAGGGAAGAAACAGGTTTCTGAAATACATTATAATGCTTCCTCCTCTCTCCATTGCAGACACAAAATCATCCCTATTTTCAATGAATTTGTCCAAAGAAGGAGTAAGATCCCTGAGCTTACTAACCTGTTCTCTGAAGGCTTGGGTAACTGGAGGTAACTTCATATTCTCAATCAAGAGTTTGAAATGGTTTGTCATTTGGTTCTTGGTATAAACCTTTTGAAAATAAGCATCCACCTTATTCTTGATTGCCTCTTGAGAAGCAGTAGCTGCCCGCAGGTGATCACGAACAAAACGACTAACTTCCCTAGTGGTAGCAAGAATCTGAGTATCTGATGCACCACTGGGACTGGCCTTAGCCAATTCTTCCTAAATAACAGTGCGGATCTGGTCAAGGTTCACACTGGAGCTGGATGAGGGAAGAGGTTTCATTGAAAAAGCCACTGTCTCCTTGAAGGATTGAGTCAGACTACTAACAACCTTCTGAACAAGTTCATCCTGGCTGTTCAGATGTTCTTTAACTAACTTTTTAAAGGCCTCAAAAACTTCCACAAATTGTTTGACCACTTCTTTGATATATCAATTGTCAGAGTTTACTTTATTTTGAGATCTATTCATGGTAGTCAGAGAAGCAATCGATTGTCTCAAGGCAACTACAGCTCCTGTCCAAATCTCAATTTGAGTGTGGCACACTTTAAGTTCATCCATCATTTCTTTCACAGGACTGGACACACCACATCCAATGGATAACTAAAGGGATTTCTCCACGCTTTTCATCTCTTCAACCATACTTTTCTTCATATCTTGCACTGATTACCTTATTACTTCTTTCAATTCAGCTTTTAAGGACTCAAGGTCCTCCTTGGTTGCCACAGTTTCGGCCATAGTGGGTAGGGTAACTGATTCCTTTTGGGTTCGGTCTTCCTCATCAGAATATCCATAAGAAAGTCCAAGAATCATATATACTGGATCTGATGTCCAACCTTCAATGTCATATAGCACTGATACTGAGCCAAGATTCTCCCCCTCACTTGGAACATTCTCCTGAGGTATCTCTTCCAACTGTTCTTCTTGAGGTAATTCTGCAATTTCCTCTACAACTACAGTAGATTAAATAGCCATTTGTTCTAAGTAATTAATGACTCTCTCATCAATAGGTGCTACTGCTACGTCTTCCTGATCAGGTGCTATCCTGACTGTACTGACTCTTAGAGGACTCAAACTGAGCTCTTTTTTAACATTTTCCTCATCATCTGCTTCACCATCAACCTCCTTTTCTCCATTAACATCATGATCTGATTCGGTTTCCTCATCCTCCTCAGAGGTGTCCTTGACAACATACTGGCATGCTTATTCTTCTTCTTCTGTAGTCTCTGTATCATTGTCCTTCAAGATAGTTTCTCTCTTTGGTAGTTCTTTTGGAGGGCTAGCTGCTCCATAAGAAATAACATGATGCACAGGACTAGGGGGTAAGTCTGGGTCAACTCCTTCCTCTACTGATGTCTCTTCCTCCTCAGCTTCATCATCACTGTAGACCGGTTCTGGCTCATCTGGTCCAAGACCAGGATCCCTCACATCCTTTGGTCTAGAAGGATGATCCACAGGAGTATACTTGTCATAGATTTTTCCATCATCATTCACCCATGATTTCTTCCAAGGATTCCAACTGACTTTCATGTATTTACAGAAAGTTATTATAATACAGAAGTTGTCCTTAACCACTACCATCTCATCCTGAGGTCCATCAACCTCTTTCACTTTTAGCATCACAGAAATCAGCTTTGAGAAAAACAGTGCATTTGATTTGGACTTCGGTCTAGTCATCTCTTCCACTTGAACCATAATCAATCTACATAGATTGATTCTCACAATGTGCTTCAGCAAATATAACAGATATATATCTTGGAATCTAAAAGTGGAAAAGTCTCCTCTTCTCGGACTAACAACATGCTGAATAAATTTAAACAACAGCTTATCTTCTCCTACCATCTCTATAGCAATCACCTTTCTAGGGGTCCCATTCCTTGTAAGCTCCATCAAAGCATCTTTATATTGAAACACATCACTGGTCGAAGGTACATACTTTGAGTAGAACAAATAATCTCTTTCATTTGGAACTCTTAAGTTCCTATCCCATTCCACTGAAGTAAATGATACTTCCTGACCATTTACCAAAGATATCATTCCGCTTTCCTCCTCAGTCTTTTCAAAGCGGACAAAATCATAGAACTGCTTCACCAGCTCAGGATAGTAAGGTCCGTTGTTGTTCATAAAGCACTCAGTCCAACCTTTTTCTTCTAAAACTTTAAGAACCAAGGACTTGTTCTCCATGAGCCATTCTTCACACACATCTTTCTCAACGACAATTTCTCACTTTGAGAGATGCAGGTTTATTGGATTCCTTCGAGCTACACTTCCACTTCCACTGGTACTATCATTCGATACTTTCTGTCTTTTCGCTTGCGTCTCATCACTCCCATCTGTAACCTGAGGTCTCTTGATGCGGGCCATTACAGATTCGAGGTTTAGGGTTTTGTGGCTTGAGAGGGTCAGGTTGGAGGGATTCGAACAGACGAGTTCGCGGCGAGGTTGAGTGAAATATAGACTCGGTTTAATATCATTTAGGATCCAAAAATAAAATAAATCATATATATATAAAAAATTTAGATGTCTTGGCTTTACATAAGTTATAACAACGCGAGATGTACCGGTAAAGTCTTATAACGGTGAGGATGTCCTAATGGTGAGGTCTCTTAACGGTGAGGTCTCCTAACAGTGAGAATTTTCTAACGGTGAGAATTTTCTAACGGTGAGAATTTTCTAACGGTGAGGTCTCCTAACGGTTTCAAGGGTAAGTTATCATTCCTAATTCATGTCTAATTAAACTTAATCTTACTGAACATAAAGGCTTAGTGAAAATATCAGCTAATTGAAGTTTAGTGCCTATAAACTCAAGTGTTATATCACCTCTTTGATAATGATCTCTTAAAAAGTGGTGTATAACATAAATGTGTTTAGTTTTAGAGTGAGACACAGGGTTATTGGAGATGTTTATCGCACTAGTGTTATCACAATTGATTGATACATGTTTAAAAACAAATCCATAGTCCAATAAAGTGTGTTTCATCCATAGAATCTGTGCACAACAACTACCAGCAGCTATATATTCTGCTTCAGCAGTAGATAATGCAACTGAGTTCTGTTTCTTACTACACCATGATACTAGGGAATTTCCAAGTAAATGACATGTTCCAGAAGTGATTTTTCTATCTAACTTGCATCCAACAAAGTCATCATCTGAGTAACTTATTAAATCAAATGATTGTTCTTTTGGGTAAAACAGTCCCAAATTAGCAGTACTTTTAAGATATTTGAAAATATTTTTAACAGAGAGTAAGTGTGATTCTTTAGGATTAGCTTGAAACCTAGCACACATACATACACTAAACATAATATCTAGTCAGCTAGCAGTAAGGTAAAGTAAACTCCCAATCATACCTCTGTAATTAGTTTGATCAATAGGTTTCCCAGATTCATCAATATCCAATTTACAGGTGGTACTCATAGGTATATCACTTTCCTTAATACTATCCAAGCCAAATAGTTTTAACAAATCCTTAGTATATTTACTTTGAGTTAAAATAATACCATCTTTAGTTTGAAAAATTTGAAAACCAAGAAAATACTTAAGCTCTCCCATTAAGCTCATTTCAAACTCATTTTGCATTACCTTTGAAAAATCAGTACATAAAGAATTTTTAGAAGATCCCAAAATAATATCATCAACATAAATTTGTACGATTAAAACGTCTTCTGAAATCCTTTTTATAAAAAGAGTGGGATCAGAAATTCCTTTTGTAAATCCTTTTGAAATAATAAAGATTGAAAGTCTTTCATACCAAGCTCTCAAAGCTTGTTTTAAACCATATAAAGCTTTAGAAAGTTTGAAGACATGATTCTAAAAATGAGGATTTGAAAAACCAGGTGGTTGTTCTACAAAAACATCTTCAACAATAAAACCATTTAAAAAAGAACTTTTCACATCCATTTGATATAACTTGAAATTCAGATGTGATGCAAAGGCAAGTAAGATCCTAATTGCCTCTAATCTAGCTACAAGTGCAAAGGTTTCCTCATAGTCAATTCCTTCTTCTTGATTGTAACCTTGTGAAACTATCCTAGCTTTGTTTCTAATGATGTTACCAGATTCATCAACTTTGTTTCTAAACACCCATTTTGTGCCTATGGTTATAGTGTCCTTAGGTCTTTCTACTAATTTCCAGACTTTGTTTCTTTCAAATTGATTTAGTTCTTCTTGCATAGCAATTACCCAAAATTCATCATTGATAGCATCATTGATATTTTTAGGTTCTAATTGTGAAAGAAAAACTTGATGTTCAACCTGATTTCTTAGAGAAGCTCTAGTCTGTGTCCCTCTATCAATATTTCCTATAACAACATCTAAAGGAAGATTCTTTAGAATTCTAGTTGATCTAGTAAAGGTAGGACTAGAAATTTCAGGTTCATCAACAGGTTGGGAATCAACAGAAGCAGGTTCTGAAAAATTTCCAGAACTAGATGTTTTTACTACAGGTCCACTTTCCTTATCATTAAGGTTCAAAACAGAGAGATCATCTTCAAGATTTTCAAGAGAAGTCTTAGGCTCATGTGGATCAGTTTCATCAAATTTGATGTGAACAGATTCTTCCACACATTTGGTTCTCTTATTGAAAACTCTATAGGCTTTACTAGTTATAGAGTATCCTAGGAAAATTCCTTTATCACTCTTTGGTGAAAACTTCTCAAGATTATCTTTAGTATTAAGAATAAAGACTTTGCAACCAAAAACTCTGAAGTAGTTAACCTTGGGTTTCCTACGGTTCCACAACTCATAAGGGGTCCTTTTAAGAACAGGTCTGATCAAGACTCTATTGATAACATAACAAGCTGTATTTATAGATTCATCCCAAAAGGAAACTGGTAGGTTATACTCATTAAGCATAGTCCTAGCAATTTCCTGAAGGGTTCTATTTCTCCTTTCTACTACACCATTCTGCTGAGGTGTCCTAGGGGCAGAGAAATTGTGACTATAGCCACTGTGTGAGAAGTAGGATTCAAACTCATGATTTTCAAACTCACGACCATGATCACTTCTCAAAGTTTTGATCTTAAGTCCATTAAGATTTTATGCAGACTTGGAATATTTAACAAAGTAATTAAAAGCTTCACTTTTGTGAGCTAAAAAATATACCCAAGTATATATAGAAAAGTCATATACTAAGACATAGACATAGTGCTTCCCATTTAAACTAGAAAATCTAGATGGTCCAAATAAATCCATGTGAACCAACTCGAGAGGTTGAGAAGTTGACACTTCTTTCTTTGATTTAAAAGAAACTTTATGTTGCTTTCCCTTTTGACAGGGATTACAAACTTTGTCTGCTGGAAATTCAAGTTTGGGTAGGTCTCTAACTAAATTCTTCCTAGCATGTTTTCTAAGTGAGTGTACATTTCAGTGTCCTAATCTTCTGTGCCAAATCCAAGACTCTTTATGAAAAGCATTTAAACAAGTAATATTTTTCTTAGCTAAAACATTTAAATGAACATCATAAACATTTTCATTTCTTAAAGCATAAAACACTAAAGCATTTTTAGAATTAAAAACATGGAAAGAATCATTTTCAAATTTAACATAAAAACCATCATCACATAACTTATAAATACATAACAAATTATATTTAAGTCCATCAAAAAATAAAACTTTAGAAATTAATACTGAGTCAGTGTTACCAATCTGGCCTAAGCCGATGATTTTTCCTTTTGAGTTATCACCAAAAGTGACAAAACCTCCATCAATTCGGACTAAGCTTTTAAAGCATGAGAAGTCTCTTGAAATATGTCTTGAACATCCACTATCCAAGTACCAAGTGTTTCTACAGGAGCTCTTTAAGTAGGTTCCCTACAAAACAGATTTTGACAGGAAATGATTTTGGTACCCAGATTTTCTTGGGTCCGGACAGGTTAGCCAACAAAACTTTAGGTACCCAAATTTTTCTTATGCGTCTCATAAAATTTGTAGAATCAACAGATTTTTAAAGGTAAACCTTATTAGATCCATAACTATAAATATAACTAGTTGAAGCATATGAAGTTTCAGAACTAGCTACATTCTGTCCAGATTTAGGAATGAATTTAGTTTTGGTAATTTTCCTTTGTCCAAGTTGGTATCCTATTCCAATAGTGTATATAGGTTCTATTTGCTTACCTAGAATCTGAGTAAGAGTATCGTTACCATTTGTAATTTTTTTTAATTCTTTCTTAAGTTTCTCATAAGATAATTTCAGTTCAGTGTTTTCTTTAAGCAACTGAGCATTCTTTTCCATTTCAATATCAAGATTATATTTATGTTTAATAGTTAAAGCATACTGTTTATTCAAACCTTTGTATTTGTCTTTAAGCTCATTACAGGTTTCTTCTAACATATCGCAATATTCAAACAGTTCAGATTTTGACATGTTTTCTGAGTCAGAATCATATTCAGAATAATATGAATTTAAAGTAGGAGTTTCAGCTGTTACCTCAGATTTGTTTGTCATAAAACACATATTTTCCTTATTTTTGAGTTTAGTTTCAGAAACTTCAGATTCACTGGAGCTATCCTCAGAAGCACTCCAAGTATCCTTCATGGATTTCTTGTACTTATTGTCCTTGTATTCATATTTCTTCTTGTACTTTAGCTTTGGATAGTCAGCTTTTATATGTCCTTTTCTTTTGCACTCATAGCAGACAACCTCATCTGTTTTGTCAGATTTCTTCCAATCCTTTTTCCAATGACCCTTGCTGTCATACTTACTTTTGTAGTTTGATTTTCTGAAAAACTTTTTCTTCCTATAGAAATTCTTGAACCTTCTGGCAATGTGAGCCATCTCAGCATCACTATCAGAAGCAATCCCACTGTCTTCACAACTTGAACTCTCATTTGTAGCTTGAAGCTTCTCCTTATCTTTATTCTTTGAAGTTGGAGTCTTGAACGCAACAGACTTCCTTCTTGGTTCATCATCTTCTTCTTTGTTCACTTTGAGTTCTTCTTCATACATCATCAGCTTGCCAATTAATTCCTTGACTGAAAGTTCACCAATATCACACGATTCTCTAATTAAGAAATAAGTTCCTCTCCATCTTTTAGGTAGACATCTCAGAATTCTCATAATTTTTTCTGTTGATGGAACATCCTTTCCCAGAGAGATCATTGTGTTGACAATTTCGTTGAACCTGAGATACATGTCAGAAATGGGTTCATCAGGCTTCATCTTAAAATTATCATACTTAATAGTATAAGTGTTCAATATCATTTCTTTAACATTAGTTTTTCCTTCATGAGAAACAGCTAAGGTATCCCAAATTTCATAAGCAGTTTTACAAGCAGATATTCTATTAAATTCCTCATCTCCTAAAGCACAGTACAAGGCATTCATAGCTTTGCAATTATTATTGTAGGCAACCTTAGTATCTTCATTCCAAGTAGATCTAACAATAGTAGGAATTTTATATTCCGATTCTATAGCAGTCCAAATATCAAAACCCATGCTCTCTAAATGAATTTTTATCTTGATTTTCCACTGAGCATAGTTAGTTCCATTGAAAAATGGTGGTCTATTGTTAGAAACACCTTCAAGTCTATTATCCATGATAACTAACTTAAAGCAAAGATTTTAAAGAGATAAAAATTTATAAATAACAGAAATTTTAAGAACTTTAAAATACAACTAAAATCACAGCTGAAAAATAGAGTACTTTATAAAAATATTTAAATATTCCTCTGATACCAAATATTGGTCAGAGTGGATACTCAAGAGGGGGGTGAATTGAGTTCAAATTAAAATTTCTGTTTTAAAAACTTTGTCTTAAAAACCCGAAAATAAAATACTGAATTAAACTGTAGTGAATTTATATCAAAGTAAAGGTTCTGTTGGGTTCTCAAGGGATTGATTATTTCCCAGCTAATCAAATCAGAAGAGTTGATTAACTTTTGAAAATAACTTATTGATTTACAACTAATATAAACACTTGTGAGTTTAATTATCAAAGTGACTTTAAAACATCTTTGGTATTAAAGTAATTAGCAGCAGAATAAAAAAGAACTTTGAATATAAATAAGCAAAAAATATTTAACCAAGAGGTTCAGTCTCAAGCTGAGACTTAGTCCTCTCAAAACTTTACATAAAAGTGATCCACACCCTGGATCAGGGATAAACAACAGTATACAACTGTCCAGGTCACATGACCTCTACCACTATTATCCATGGGAAACAAAAACTACAGCAACTAGCTGTCCAGGTCACACGACCTCTACCACTATCCCATTGGGAAATACAAGATATAAGAGAGTTGAGTGAGGATTTACAAATCCTACAGTTAGAGTACAGGAGACAGTGTGTGTGTAAAATACAGCATATAACACACACTGCTCAATATGTAAAAAGATAAATCACAGAGCAAATATTTAGAGTTTAGAAATGGATCTAGTGATTGTCGTGTAGTTGTGGACTCCTTTGATTGATCAGAATTCTCTCAGAGTCCTCTTCTGGTTTTTGTCTGGAAAACAGAGTATCGTCTGTTTCCTTGACTTCCAGGTGTAGAGACAGTCGATGAAGCTCTTGTGTCATGTTCTCGTTTTCATCTCTTCATGGGTATGCAGTAATGAATGAGTTCTTCGTGTAAGTTTAGTCATCTCTTTGCATTCACGCTCAGTTGTTCTTCCAACACACCTCGTGGTATGTATGTCTCTATGTATTCGTCTATTCATCTCCACTTTGTAATAGCACATAATTCCTTTATTTAAAGCACGAGCTCCGGCAAAAGATGGTTTACTTTTTGCAGGTACGAGGTACGGTTCCCTGAAATCCAACAACCTTAATTAAATAAATGACAGAGCATTAAAATATTCCTAATATGACCGTTGGTTAGATTAAATAAAGATAACGAAATTAAAGCAGTGTCGGGTTCTGTCTCTGGAACAGTATCTCTTGATATTGGTAGACTTGTGTTACGGTAGGTGTCTATATCGGTAGACTTCATTTGTAACGGTAGACTTTGTTTCGGTAGCTGCAACTATAGACTTGATCACATCAGTAGTGGTGGACTTGTAACGGTAGCTGTGGCTCTTCCTTGTATCGGTAGCGGTAAGTCCCTATCAGTAGCTTCCTTGATGTATCGGTAGAATTTCCATATCGGTGGATTTTAGCATATCGGTGGACTTCAGCATATCGGTAGCTCTGTATCGGTAGCTGTCGAGTTCGATGTAGCGGTAAAATTGAGTACCAGTGAGCTTGTAACTGTAACTATATCGATGGCTATTTTCTATCTGAGCATTCTATTGGTAGAATGAGTAAAGTCAGAGTATACATATATCCATTAATCCAAAATACTTATATTAAGCATAATTGAAAGTAACAACATATAATAAAGCATATTTGAGATGCATCAAGCATAATTAAGATATAAATAAAATAAAGTTGGGATTATCAAAATATAATAAAACAACTCAATTCCCAGAGGGTTCAACAAATACCAACAGAGAACATAACCCTTATGAAATTGGGGAGGTATGAAATATAAAATCATAACATCATTTTAACGGTTATACATGATACATAACTCCAAAATAGATAAATAATTTAGAGTTTTAGAATAAAATGGAAAATAATTTATAAAAATAATTTTCATAAATATTTTGTAACATGTTTTAAAAAAAATGTATTGGTCACTTCAAAAATATATTTCAAAGGGATTAAATTAGGACATTGAAAATATTAATATCAAAAGAATTCCAAATTTTGAAAACATAAAACTAAATAATGTTAAAGATAATAAAAGTAGAGTGGGAGATAAAAATATATATGGAATAAAATCCCTTTATTTATTATTCTAAAACATTAGCCTTTATTTTTAAAATGAAAATTTCAAAAAACAAAGCGTATATGAATTGTATGTTCCAAGCACAATGGAAGAGTTCAATTGGTATTTCCCAACATTGATTGGTTCCATATTCTATGATAAATACGAGATCTATACAATGTTTAATCACCATGATTAATGGAATTGAATCAAATATAGACAAAATTAATCACACTCGAACCAGAGAGAGAGAGGATATCAACATATACTGTTTATAATTAATTTTTTTAGATAAATAATTACCTCTAAGAAATTATTTCTTCATTGATGAATTCACCGACAGATCTGTAGTGCACCATCATTGAATTCTAGAAACCAAGTGTAGATTTCCTCTATCGGTGATCCACACATGTTTCAAGAATCTCTAGATGTCACTGAGGGAGTATTTAAGTGCTAACAGAGAAGATCCGTGTGCTTGCATCATCCTCCTTTGATCACCTTGAGAACCAGTTCCAAAGTGTTCTCCGTGATCTAGTGGAGGATGATTTCTCTCCATTATTGGGAGCATTCTTGGAGAAGGGAGCTCTCTAGTCTTGAGTGGATTCTCCAAATCCATTGTGCACAACCAATAAAAATTAATTGGATTATGTATAAAATAATATAATTGTGTATTTATATTGATAGTGTTAAAATAAAATAATTGTAGAAGTGCACTTAATTATTTATTTAATCTTAGAAAACCCCCGTGTTATATAATAATACTAATATTATTATTTCTCAACTTGTGCTTAAATTGTGAATTAAAATTAAATATTATTTAATCAAATAATATTCAATATTATTATTTTTCACATGAACATTAAACTCATTCTTCCATTCCTACACAATATATACCAGACCTTGAATAATGTCTATTTATTTACTAAATAAATATCACTGCATTATTCTCCAATAAATAAATAAATATTATATTTTATAAACAGAAAATAAACATTTATATGCGATCAAGCATATATGAAAAATTATTAAACCACATATTGGAATAATATTTATAAAGCCTATTAAATAATAAATAATAATAGATATTATTTAACTGAGATTTTGGATACACGTAGTGTGTGACCCTCTTGGAATCTTTCTCAGTGGAATTAGGTAAAGCATCCTAAATTCTAAGGTTAGTATCTAGAAACATTCCAAGGCACCCAAACAGAAATAAGTTAATGCTGTTGTTTCCGAGGCTTTCGCCAGGGCATGCACATCCGTCCGTGGAGGATGCGCAGATGTTTCCCCGCATTCCCTCTTTCCAAAGGCGGGCAGAATCCGTTCCTTATTCAGGGACGTCTGCTCCTTGATCGAAACCGAGATGATGGGATGTCAGTTCTTCCTTCCGTGGATTTCTCCTCAGAACTCATCACCTAGTCCGGGTCTCCCTTATAGATTTAATACGTGGTTCGTGAATCTCGTTCCTGGTGCCATATCTTTATGGACACCGGTTAATTACACTACTTCCGTCAAGACATTCAATAGGGGTCTTGACATGGTAGCGACCTTCGGTCGGAGTAGATGACAACATCAGGCATGTCAGGGTATCTCTGGGTGCATGGAAATTAGGGAACCTGTATTCTTCCCCATAAGAGGGTATCTCAAGGGTACAGAACCCGAGGTATCCCACGTTGAATGTGGGGAATCATATTCCATAGGCATGTCTCTAAGGTTTTCCTCAGCTTCCCATGTTTAACACAGGGTATGCCGTGAGTTTAACGTCTTGCAGAGACGGTTATGCCAAAGGTGTTCCATCCAAGGTTTTCCTCAGGCAGATCATGATTATCATGAGGTAGGCCACGATTTTAACATCTCACGGAGACTATTTCTCCAAAGGAATGTCTTCCGAGGTTTTCCTCAGGCGTCTCATGATTGTCACGAGTTAGGCCATGAGTTTAACGTCTTGTGGAGACGATATGAGAGTGATCAGAACGTCCAATAGAGACAGATCAGATTGGTATATCCCATGGAGGGAATACCCGGAAGATGGATGGATCAGGACGCCCAATGAGGACAGATCCGAGGTGGTACACTCCAAGGAGGGGAGATGTCACACCGTAATAGATGATCTGAACACCACTGAGGGCAGATCAGGGAGCGTGTACCCCAGAATGGGGGACACCATGGTTTACCATTGGCTGGGATTGAACCTCTTGGAGGTTTCCTACATACCCTGTGTAGAGGAAAGGGGTCAAAACTCATGTATTTTGAAGGGTTGATGAATTGGGGTGTATAAAGAGGACAACGACCCGGAGACATGATATGGATTACACGTGGAAAGCGGCCTAAGTACTTCTAGAAGCAGCGAGGAGGGTGGATGGCATGATCCCACCGGGATGTGGCGGCCCGGGTAAAAATCAGGATGGGTGATGGATGGATGAATGAAGTGGAGGGGGAATGAAATGGGACCATCTCAAGGGAGACAGTAAAGTTGGGCTTGAGCCTCAGGAAGGCTTCCTATGTACCGTGCCTTTACACAGATCAAAGTCCTCGTAGTTCAGATGGGATGTGTGACACAATTTAACATCATGTGGGATGGGGTGAACCGACGTGAATGGGGTCGAAATGACTGGGTGACGGGATCGAACCTCATGGAGGCTTTCTACGTACCATACCTTAATATGGATCAAAGTCCTCATAGTTCGAGCGTGAATGGTGGGTGTCGGCGAACCGACCCAAAAGAAAAGAGACCTTGGTCCAGATTGTGTGGGGCTTACACACTAGGCTGCCCAGTTGTTGGTGAACCGACATGAGGAAGGTCAGAATGACCAACGGGTGCTGGGCTTGAACCACTGAGAGGCTTCCTACGTACCATGCCTTGACATGGATCAAAGACCCCATAGTTCAAGTTGGGTTTTGTCGGCGAACCGACATAGAAGTGAACCCGGGGGGTCCACTGGTGATGGGCTTGAACCTCGTGAGGCTTCCTACGTACCATGCCTTGACATGGATCAAAGTCTTCATAGTTCAGGTTGGTCACAATGGCTTACCACTGGACTAGGATGCATTTTAACGTCATGCGGGACGAGGATAAACCCTGATGTGAATAAACGACGGGCGGTGGGCTTGAACCTCGTGGACGCTTCCTACATACCATGCCTTCGCATGGATCAAAGTCCTCATAGTTCGGGTAGGGTTTTGTCAGAGAGATAACGTGAAGGTGAACCCGGGGGGTCCACTGTTGGTGGTCTTGAACCTCGTGAGGCTTCTTACGTACCACGCCTTGACGTGGATCAAAGTCCTCATAGTTCGGGATACAATTTAACGTCATGCTGGACAGGGGCATATAGTTTAACATCATGCTGGATGAGGGTGGAACTCGACATGATGAAATGACTAAGTGGTGGGATTGAACCTCATATAGGCTTCCTACGTACCATTCATTGACATGGATCAAAGTCCCCTTAGTTCTCTTGAGGTGTGGGTCAGGGTCGGTGCTCACTCTAAGCTCACATGAGTCATCCTCGTTGTGAGAAACAAGAGGTTGCAGGGACCTGACGATCACGTCGTGAAGGATGCGTCCGTGGGAAATGAAATGGGGCTTACGCTCTAGGTAGCCCATGGTGTTGGGACTTACTCCAGGATAGAGGACC
This sequence comes from Viscum album, assembly GCA_963277665.1. Classification (NCBI taxonomy): domain Eukaryota; kingdom Viridiplantae; phylum Streptophyta; class Magnoliopsida; order Santalales; family Viscaceae; genus Viscum; species Viscum album. The sequence goes on from OY728150.1 coordinate 145,043,791, forward strand.
AAGGAAAATGATGATGATAGTTTCGGGCTTGATCCTTGAAGAGGCTTCCTATGTATCATCGTGGCATGGAATCAAAGTCCATGTAGTTCTTCTGATGACGGCTTACCACTGATTGGGGGTTTCAACGGCTTACCACTAGATTGGTTCATAATGGCTTACCACTGGATAAGGATGTGAATGGATTACCGCTAAATGGGGTTGCAATGGCTTACCGCTGGATGAGGATATCAACGGACTGACGCCAAATAGGGTTGCAATGGCTTACTGCTGGATTGGGTCACAACAGCTTACCGCTGGATAAGGATGTCAATGGCTTACCACTGCATAGGATCACAACAATGGATGGGTCCTACGTGAATAAGTTTCCCGGGTGCCTCTAAGGAGCGGCAATGGTGAATGGGGCTTACGCTAGGAAGCTTCGTGGGTGCCGCTATGGAGCGAAAATGGTGGATGGGGCTTACGCAAAGATGCTGCCCTGGTGACTTCCTTATGTCTGGCCATGAGGGAATCCCAACTCATGGGTGAATTGAGGCCTTCACCTATGCGCTAGTGCACAAGTGGGATAATGTCAAGGGGCATTGGAATCATGCCACAATAATCAGGGCATTAGGCATCTTATTCTTGAAGCATAAGGCATCTCTTGTTTAGTGCAAGAGGCAAATTATGCTTGGCACATAGGGTGTGCTACAGTTTAGAGACATGTAGATAGGACTATTGGCATCTCATTCTAGGAGCATAAGGCATCTCTTGCTGGGGGAAAGAGGCATCCTATGTTTGGAACACAGGGATTACTACAGTTTAGAGTCTTGTAGATAGGACTATTGGCATCTTATTCTTGGAGCATAAGGCATCTCTTGTTGGGGGAAAGAGGTATCCTATGTTAGGAACATAGGGTGTACTATAGTTTATAGTCTTGTAGATAGGAATCTTAGGCATAAGGCGCCTGGGAATGGATGGTGTTGGGTCTTACTCAAGGGTAGCCCTTTCTGGTTCGACCTGGCATAGGAGCCAAGTGATTGGGTTTGGAAGAGTTGTCTGAGGAATGGTTTGACTCAAGGTACTCGGGGAATTGGTGATGAGAATCTCAACTCACGACATGAGAATGAAACCAAGAGGAATATGTCGACTCAATATGTTTCATGGTGTGAGGATAAGTATCTCAAATCATTGTGTTCTAAAGGTGTGAGGTGGGTGCGCATAAGGGCGCAATGGAAAATCCCGACATCCCAGCCTGAGAAATTCGTGGTGCGACTCTCCATTTTGCATGGGGTCCTGTGATGGTAGCGAAGGGACCAGCCCGAAGGGCGGGGACCGCAGCCCGACCCTGACCCCGATCAGGGGTGCAGGGGCGCAACCCCTGTGGTATGGACCAGTGGGTGCGAAGGTAGGATCCTCGCGAAGGATAGGTCTTCGCGAAGTAGCTTCGTGGAGAAAAGGTCTCGCGAAGTAGCTTCGCGGAGAAAAGGTCTCGCGGAGCAGAGGGATCTCACAGAGAATGGGCCTCTTGTAGAGAAAGGGCGGCTCGCAGGGTAATCGTGGAGAAGCATCACAGAGCATTGGCCCACGAAGCATGGACTCTCCGAGCAATGGCTCACAGAGCAGCAACGCAAAGGAAGCTGCTCGCGGAGCCGCAAAGCGGAGCTCTGCGGACCGGGAGATCAGCCACCCAAGGGGCAGAGAAATGGGAGTCCAGAGAAGGGGGTCGAGCTGGGTATTTATAGGCAAGGGGCTCCATGAAGCAAAGTTCACGTGGCACGAAGGGGGAATTCAGTTGCTCCGCGGAGGGTCACGAACGTCAACCAGATTCATGGAGTGGTACCGCCTCCTCTGCTTCGCGGCAGGTTCGCGAACGTCAGGGTGTTTTCGGAGAGTTAACGCCTCCTCTGCTTCGCGGCGGGTCTTCGCAGCGCGTCATGAACGTCATCCAGGTTCGTGGAGCATCCCACCTCACTGCTTCGCGGCGGCACTCCGTGATCACGAAGGGGGCTTCGCGAATGGGCTTTGCGAACCAATTTTTTATCCCAACTTCAAATGTCCATAAATCCTAATCGGTAGATCCGTTTGGGCCCTATGACCTACCAAATCGATGCTTGGGAAATAGACTACGATCTTGGATCGTGTATGGAGGCATTTGGAAAAATTTTGGGGACGCATTTTCCGGTGCCAACAGCTTCATTGAAATATCACCTTATATAAATGATTACCGTATAATATCATCCCTTTGTGTCAATATCTATAATAAAGCAGGTTTCATGCTAGTGCCATCGACCCATGTGATCGATCTCTCTTTCTTTGACTTCCTAAAAATTTAATTTTCCAAATGATCACCATGGAAATTGATCTATTTTGGATATATCATTTCCATTAATGGTCCTAAGATATAAAATTCCATTAATGAATAAAAGGAAAAATCCTTTCTCGCAATATTTATTAATGCAATATCACTCGTGACACACCCAACATATCCCACCTCACCGTGAACATCTGTCATCATTGTTTTCATCAATACATATAAGTTCATGACCCATAATAATAATTAATAATAATCTTAATGTCTAAGGACTAATACACATGTCTGCAGGTAGAAACATCTAATGACACATAGAAATGTGGATTTCTTATTGGTGGTACTCGTTCTCATAATATTCATACTTGATTTTACCAAGGGGGTACACCATGAGATGGTTCCTCAAAGTCCTATGAGTCTAAGTCCCCAATATCTTGTATCATTTGTATCCCTCAAAAGATATTATCCAACTATAGAACATATATTCAATAATAGTGTCATAACACTTCCAGGTTCTCATCATTGTGAGGAACTACTATGACGTTTTATTGCGACAAATACTCTTAAGACATTATCACATACTATGTCATGCAGAAGAACAATCATGATATGATAAATAATTTATAAATATTAAAAATAATGAATACATGTTATCATAAAGTAAAAACAATTTGGTTCTAGAGAACCAAATCCAATAGACTCCCACTTTCACTAGATCCAACTGCTAACATCCTTTAGTCTTCAAGCTCTGACATTATACTCATGTTTTAGCTACGATAGGCCATTAGTCAAGGGGTCTGACATGTTCTCTTCCATTGGTACTCTGATTACTGAAACTTCTCCCCCATAATAGAAATCCCTTAAGATGTGATACTTTTTGAGTATATGCTTTGTCCATTGGTGTGACCTTGGATCTGTTGTAAGAGCCACCAATGTAGTATTGGCACAATACAATGTCATAGGATATTTACTACTAGTAATCACATCAAGATCTTAGAAAAATTTCTGAATCCAAAAATCTTCCTTAGCTACATCATAAGCCACTCTATAGTCAGACTCTGTTGTAGAATCAGCGAAAACTGGCTACTTTGAACTCTTCCGCTCATAGCTCCCCCATTGAAACAAAAAACATATCCTGATTGCAACTTCAGATAATTTTGATATGTCTGAAAACCAGAATTAGTACAACCTCTAAGGACTAGATCCTCATCTCTTCCATATACTAGGAACATATACTTAGTTCTTCTCAGATACTTAAGGATAATATTAACAGAATTCCAATGTTATTCTATTATATTTTCTTGATATCTTCCTTCCATGCTCAGTGAATATGTGACATCAAGTCTATTAAATAACATGACATACATGATTGATTCTATCATATAATTTTATAGGATATTACTCATTCACTATTTCTCTTGTTTTTTCTGGGGAAATATTTTCTTAGAAATATGTAAACCCTGTGGCACTGTAACCAATCCTCTATTGCATTGTTCCATAGTAAATCTATTTAGTATCTGGTCAAAATATATACTTTTACTTAGTCCAAGTATCCTCTTGGATCTATCATGAATGATATTAATCACTAGAATATAGGCTGATTTGCCTAAGCCTTTCATAGTGACACACTTGTTTAACCAGTCCTTAACAGATTGTAAGATAGGTATGTCAATTCTATTAAGTAATATGTCATCAACATATATTACTAAGAAAAAGACCAAATTCCCACTAAACCTCTTGAAAACGCACAACTCACATTCATTATTAATGAAACCAAATAATTTTATGGATTCATTGAATCGAATGTTCTATAACCAGGATGATTTCTTTAATTGATAAATGGATCTCTGCAACTTAATTTTTTTTTGGAATCACCTGGAATCACAAACCCTTCTGGTTGTGTCATATAGACATCTTCATGAAGGTTACTATTAAGGAATATAGTTTTGACATCCATCTTACAGATATCATAGTCATGTTAAGATTAAATAGAATGTATGATTATGATGTATTTAAACATGGTAATTGGATAAATGGTTTCATCATAGTCAATTTCTTTATGTTTTTTAAACCCTTTACCCACCATCCTTTATTTATAGGTACTTAATTTACCTTCCACATCTAATTTCCTCTTGAATGACCATTTTCAACTGATGGGCTTTACATCAACTGGTGTATCGACCAGAACGCAAACTTGGTTTTAATACATGGAATCCATCTCAAAATTTATATCTTATAGAGACCTTGCATCTTCTGAGATCTCTAATACCTACCTATAGAATAGAGTTTCATCATTTTAACCAATAATGAATCACCATCTTCGGTGACTATAAAACCATATACCACTTGTTCTCTTACCTTTCTTACACTACAAGCTATTACTTGTGTTTTAGGAACTACTTATTTCATGGGGAACTATGGAATCTATTCCTATACCAACTATTATGTATCTTGATCATCAACTTCATCGAATTCAATCTTTCTCCCACTATCCTTTTTTAGGATGTGCTCCCTCTCAAGAAATATGGCTTGTCTGGAGACATTCAATTTCTTGTCCAGGGGGTTTTATAGGTAGTATCCTTTTGTTTCCTTGGGATACCCTATAAAGATACACTTCGTGCCCTGATGTGATAGTTTTTTCCTAAGATAGCCTTAACAAATGACTCACAACCCCATACGTATGTATGATATAAAATAGGGTTATTTCCACTCCACAACTCGAAGGTAATTCCATTTACCACTGTAGTTGGTACTTGGTTTAATGTGTATACCATATTTTGTAATGAATATCCCCAAAAGGATAATGGAAGATCTACACAACTCTTCATCAACCTTAACATGTCTAACAAGGTACAATTCCTCCTTTCACTAACACCATTCCGCTGTGGTGTATAAGGTGTATGTAGTTGAGATAGAATCCCAAAATCCCATAGAAAGTAGATGAACTATTGGTTAAGATATTCACCACCTTGATCTTATTGAAGCTTCTTTATCTTTTTACCAAACTGATTCTCTACTTCATTCTTGAATTCCTAAAATCTCTCAATGTACTCGAACTTATACCTCATCAAGTAGATATATCCATATATTCTCAAGTCACCAGTAAAAGTTATAAAGTAAGAATATCTACCTCTATCTTCTACTAAGAATGGTCCACACACTTCAGTGTGCACCAATCCTAGAATTTTTGTAGTCCATTCACCCTATCCACCTAATGGTGGTTTGGTCATTTTTCCTTGTAAACAAGAATGAAATCAATAAAGTGGTTTTATCTCAGAAGAGTCTAAACAACCATATTTACATAGATTTTTAAAATGTTTCTCATTTACATGACCAAGACATTGATGCCACACCTGGGTGTTATATGAGTCGTCTGAACCTGATTTGTTATCAATTTACAACACTTGGTTTTAATAATTTAATACATAAAGACCATTATTTAAATGTTCCATACCACTACATATGTTTTTAATATAAAAGAAACAACTTTTATTTACAAATTTGATAATAAACCCATCTATATCTAAACATGAAATAGAAATTATATTCTTGGTAACTGTAGGTAAATAATAAAAATCTTTTAAATCCAAAATCATTCCCTTTGGAAATGAAAGGTGTTAGTCACCAATGGCCATAGTATCCAGCCTTGCACTATTAGAAGCTCATAAATCCACCTCTCCTATGGAAATATTTTAGAATCTACTTGGTTCGTGCATTTGGATATAGATGTGAGCACCAAAAGATATATCTAATACCCAATGTTTTGAAATGGAAATATTTCACTTGATAATGAATAAACCTTTATCTTCCCTTTACTTTTGGATAGAGTTCCTATTTCAGTGGCCTAGCCTGCCACATGAAAGACACACTAACTCCTTTTCCTTTACCTACCTCTTGATCTTCTTTTTCTTGGTAGTATGGTGCTCAGGGGATTTATACTATTTATAAGTCTTGGTCCATTTCCTTGTACTTTATTTTCTTATTAATCATAAGGACCAAAAGTTTATTATGCCTGATGTCCTTATCCACTTGAATAATTAAATTAATAAGTTCAAAAAGAATCTTCTCATTAATTCTCATATATAATTCACAATAGAGCTAGGGAAGTCTTGGGAAATGATGAAAGTATGTGATCTATATGCAACTTATCTGTGAATGTAATCCCTAAGATTTCCAGGAATTCAATGTAGTCAATAATATTGAATAAATGAGGCCCATCTAGCATAAATTCTCCAAGAATAGATGTGAAAAAAGCATTGGAGATCTCATACCTCTCATGTCTCTCCTTCTCTTGATAGAGACCTCGAATGTGATACACCATGCTATATGAATTCATATACTCATGTTTTATCAAAATCTCCTTGGACATTGATAACAACATAAAGCACTGAACATTTATAGAACCATTTAGATGTTTCTTATAGAGATATAGTTCTTAATCACTTGCCTTATTTCCAGGCGCAATTGGTAATGTTTTTCCAACACATAAGCGCCTTTGCTACTATTTGAAATTTGTTCCAGTGATAAGGTTTTAATTCTCAAGTATGGATCAAAATGATATGTTTGATGTCATTTTAATTATATTTATACAAAATAAGATAATTATAATTTTAGTACTTTATCTGATAAAATTTAGATAAATAAGTAAATACTATATTTATTGGTCTCACATTATATTATAAAAACCCAATAGCCCTCACCATTGTATTTGGAATATCCTGTTTCTTGGATATTCTAGTGGAAAAGTTCCATATTCCCCTTATCATTAACCCAACTTTTTTTGTTCATGAAACTTGAATGGTTTTAGGTAGTAATTCTAAATGAAAATTGTGTTAAATCACAGTTCCTTGATCCACTAAGTGGACTCCCCAATCCTGAAAACATTAATTTTAGATTTCCTCAACCTTTGCCTCTCAGTTACACCAAGTACTATTTTTTTAGTCAACCCTTCATATGAACCAAGTTAAGTCAACTCAAAAACTTACATTTGAATTCCTTGATAATTGAAAGCACCAAAACTCTGGATGGTCAAACAATTGGAAATATGGATCGATTTTAACCGATGTAATGGAAGGATATACAAACTTAATATTTTATTGAGGGGTTTTATCATTTTATAAAGAAATGTACAATATTTATATTTATCATATTCTTGTTAATATTAAGTGGGATTACTTAAGTGATTAACCATGTCTTAGATAATATTTACATATAAGAAAATTTATTTAATTCCATCTTGCATGCTTGTTAATTCATTAATTATTTGATAGCGACAAAACATCCATAATGAAATAATCATGAAACTTGACTGAAGTAAAATAAAGGTTATGATCTTGGGCTTATAATAATGGTTAGATTATCTAGCGATTGATAAACTAAGAACTAACCTAGGAAAAAACACCTTTAACCATTGAGGTTCGTGTTGCAGTTTTCCACCTTTCCACCTATGTATATCCTTGGATTGGTTTTTCCACGACTCTGTACTTGAACCACCTCTACTAGCTTGGGATATCCATCTATTACATATGCCTTTTACTCACATTTAGGTGATGAGAAGAATGGTCTTACATAAAAGAAACCATATGCACACATGCCCTACATAATCATGAAGAGAGAAGGCGTGCATACCAAAAAATTAATTTAATAATAAATTAAATGAAACCAATCACATAAAAAAGTTTTTTTCTATCTCATAATCATCCACATGCATGAAAGGAATTACTCATTTAATAAAAATAGCATTCGATTCTTAATCATTCTTATTTTAGATAAATTGTGCTTGCATCGATTAATTATTATCTTTAATTAATCAATCATTTAATCTTAATTATTATTTGAATTTCCTTGAGATTCTCATACATAATAATTTTAAACAAATTTAACAAATTCCTTTAAAATTAAATTTGTACATAAATGTACCTTGGAGGAAACATGGTGAATACTCATATGATTCTTCCCAACATCTATTATATTCGTATACTGTTTTACTCTTGTGGCATAAAATACTTATCACATACTTTCACAAAATGTACTTTACTGATGATTACCGAAATTAAATGATTTTTCGGTCACATGTTGTGCTTAAATTCATGCAGAGTAACAGATTTTAATAAAACTCATACATGATATGAAGATCTGATAATTACGTAGATATTAATTAAACATTTAATATTTATGTATATTAAAACCTATCAAATGGAATATCCTATATTTATGACTACACGCAAGTACATGTCTCAAGGTTTACATAGTAAAACAAAAAAACTTTAAATTTTCATAACTTGGCATAAGTACATGACATATAGATCCAATCTATATGACATGTAGACCTTTCACCATCTATCCAAGATACACACATAGGGACTCAACATGTAAAACATACATCAAGAAAATTAAAGTACATAGTGTGTCCAATGGGCCACACACCGTGTTGAATCCATGTTACATGGTCACCAGTTAGGTAGTCCATTTATGGAATACATGGCTTGGATCTGACCCAAATGGACTACATGCCATGTACATGGTCTACAAGACATGTACTTCGGCTGACCGTTCACTAGTCAATCTTGGAAAACATGTAGTGTAAGAATTAACTACACCGTGTGTCATCAATGCACATAGTTTGAGTAATTTCCAAATTAAATCCTAGTGCATTGACCATGATTACATGATGAGAAATTTTGATTAAACAGATTTTACTCCCATGTTATCCAACCAAAATTATTGTCACCTCCAGATGAGTTCCTCAATTTTATTTTAATCATAAAATTAATTATCTAGATTAGATCTATGAGATACAAAGAAGGAAGAAATAGATCTTTTAATTCATATTAAAAGAAGGAATAAAATTGAATTGATAAACAAAATTATAAATGTCTAAATCACTAATTATTTTTAAATAATTATAAAAAATTATGTTCCCACTTTGTTACCACTTGTAGGTTCCGGGCACAGTGGAAGCATGCAATGGATAGTGCCCAACTTTTATTTTTTCCATAATCGATGATCAATCCAAGATCTATATAATGTTTAATCACCATGATTAATGAAATTGAATTAAATATTTACAAAATTAATCATTCAAGAACCAGAGAGAGACAAAAGATTAAAACATATTGTTTATAATTAATTTAATTAGATAAAGAATTACCTCTAAATAATTCTTCTTTTTTGATGAATTCCGTGACAGATCTGCAGTGCACTGTCATTTCCTTTTATAAACCAAGGGTATATTTCCTCTAGTGGTGATCCACATATCTTCCAAAAATTTCTTGATGTTATCGAATTAGTCTCTTTGTGTTATCATGGAAGATCCTTTCTCTTTCATCATCCACCTTTGATCACCTCAAGAACCGCTTCTAAAGTGTTCTCCTTGATCCGGTGGAGGATGATTGCTCTCCATTCTTGGGATAATTCATAGAGAAGTGAGATCTCTAGTCTTGATAAGATTATCTAAATCCATTGTGCACAACCAAGACAAATAAACAGGCTTATTGAGAAAATAATATAATTGGGTATTTATAATTCTAGGGTTAAAATAAAATAATTTTAAAAGTTACCTTAATTAGTTATTTAATCCTTATAAATCCCCATATCAGATAATAATACTAATATTATTATTTCTTGACATGTGATTAACTTATAAATTGTAAATAAATATTATTTAATCAAAAAATATTCAATATTATTATTTCTCATCGGAACATTAAACTCAGTCCTCCATTCCTCCACAATATTTATCAGAACTTGAATAATGCCTATCTATTTATTAAATAAATATCACTGCATTATTCACCATTAAATAAATAAATATTTTATTTTCTAAACAAAAAATAAATATTTATATGTGATGAAGAATATATGAATAATTATTAAACCATGTATTGGAAAAATATTTATTCAACCTATTAAATAATAAATAATAATATATATTATTTAACTGATATTATGGGTACACTTAGTGTGTGTCACTCTAGGCCTCTTTCTCAATGGAATTAGGCGAAGCTGCCTAAAGTCCAAGGTTAATGTCTAGCAACATGACAAGGAACCCAAAGAGAAAGAAGTTAATTCTACAATGACATATCACCTCATACAAATTCTCACCATATATTATAATCCCTTTGTCTTGATATCTCTAATCAAGCAGGTTGCATGGTAGTTCCCTTGACCTACGTGCTTGATCTATATTTCTTTGAATTACATGAAATGTAACTTGGCTATTGATCACTATGGACATGGATTTATTTAGGCTATATCCTTACCATCAAAAGGCCTGAGATATCAACTTCCATTATAGAAAAGAATGAAAAAATATTTTTTTTCATTATTCATTAATGCAATATTACTTAGGATGCACCCAACATATGATACCTTGTTGTGAACATCTATCATCACAATTTTCATCAATTCATCTAGGTGCATGACTAATAATAATCATTAATAATAATCTTAAAGTCTAAGGACCAATACACACATCCACATATGTGAACATGGAATGACACATAAAAATGTGGATTTCCCCCTAGCGAGTCTCGTTCTCATAATATCAGTACTAGATATTAAAAAGGGCATACACCATGAGAAGGTGCCTCAAAGTCCTATGAGTCTCCACCCCTTATAGCCTGTATTATTTGTATACCTCAAATGATATCATCCGACTATAGAAAATATATTCAAGAATAGTGTCATAACACTTCAAGGTTCTCATCATAGTGGGAAAATTCTATGAACTTTTAGTGAGATAAATAATCTTAGGAAATTATCACATACTATGTCATGTAGAAGAATAATCATAATGTGATAAGAGTTTTTTAATATTCAAAACATTGAATACATGTTATCATAAAGTACAAAGAATTTTGTTCTAGGGAACCAAATCCAAAATTAATTACTTTGGAAAATCATGTGAACTTAGAAAGGAAGATTCATAAATAATAATGGTTATAAAATAGGGAATAGACCTCAGGTTATAAATTTTAAAAATGAGATTCTTTTCACAATTTTGAAATGAAAATAAAAAATGACACGCCTGGAAAGTATTAAAAATATTCCATTTAAACCTTTTTAAAGAAAGTTAATTCTACTATATAATAACCTTAAACAATCATTTATGCATAGAAAAGAATATTTTTGAAAGAATATGAATAATATGGACATGGAATAAAAATAACCATCAGAAATGTGGATAATTATTCTTAATAATATCATATTTTTTTGGAGAATTAAATCCATTAATGAAGATATTTTTATGTATAAATGTTATTTACATAAATTGAAAGATAAAATACTACATATAATAGATATATGGAATAGTAAAAGAAACATAGACAAGAAAATTTAATGAATTAAGTTTATAACCCACAAAAAAGGAAATTAAGTCAACAAAACCCTTAATGCTTTGGTAAAAATTGAATCCAAACCTGTAAAAATAGATAACTTTCATTAGAAAATTAAATACCATGAATAAATAGAGAATCATGATTGAATATTTCAAGTTATAATATATACACCATATAAATGAAAATAGCTTCATGATACAAAACTAATTCTAAAGAAGAAAAGTTTGACTTGAGATGCCCTTAAAACTTTTGTATTATATGAATCAAAAGAACAAAAAAGGGAGACCATGATATTAACATTATAATATCAATAAATAAAATTGTTCTATTATACATAAATATAATATGTAAGTAATTACTCCATATAAAAGAAAACATGGTGGAAAATACGAAACATGTTTCAAGGAATTTAAATTGATACAAATAAGGCTTACCATAGGTCCAATTTTATTTTGTCACATTTATGACTACTGTAAAATAAATATATTTTTATTAAAAAATAAATTTATATGTAAATTTAATTTAATTTATAATTATTGATAATTTATAATCATTTTAATTTATTTACTACCTTTTCATTTTAATAGAGAATGGATTGAAGACATGTTTTATTTTTAAATTATCACATTTTTTTTGATTTTATGATTTTGAATATTTATAATTTATTATTTTGTAAAATTATCAATATAAGTTAAGTATAATTTAAAATAAATTTATTTTAATTAATATAAACTAACCATCCAGGAAGGAAGTGATATGTAAAGTATTAACAATGACCTCATAGGAGGATAAAACCGACCATTATTGGGGCGTGTCAAAAGAGAGGAGAGAGAGAGTGTATATGTGATAACTTTTCTAAAATAGTTATACCAATATCATAATAAAATCAATATGTTATTTAATTATATATGAAATATTTTATTAATGTATAAAAAGGGAAATTGTGGCGGAGTGTAAATAATAAGAGATAAAAGACAATGAAAGAGAATCAGGGTTACCACTTCATTTATGACTAATCACTTTGATAAATCCTTTAAGTATCGGGGTTTTGTAACACCAAAATAGCTCTAAAGGTACTAATATGATTATTATAGAGAAGATTAGAAGATTTTATCCTTCAAGAAGTTTATGGGAAGTGATTTTCCAAGGGAATGGAGAGGTTATATTTATGTATAAGTAGAGGGGTATTTTTGGGTAATAATATTCATTATTTTATCATTTATCCAAATAATATTGAAATGAATTTATCCAAATGAAATTTATTAGTTTATAATTAAACCAATTATGGTTATTTTACATTAGAACTACTCTAAAACCAAATGGAATCTGGGAAATCATAATTTAATGGTAAATAATCAATAATAATTTTCTTATTAGAATAAAATATAACATAGGTTTAAAAATATAAAAAATATATTTATAAATTCAATATATATATTTTTACTGATTTATTTTACTCCTTAAAGTATTATTTTTTTATTATAAACTCATAATCTTCTAATTTTATGTTTTGTGCTGGCGTTGATTGGAAGGAAGAATGATCATCTATGAAGAACTACATTAAAGAATGAACCTACTATGATGCTACATGAATTCATTAAAACATTACCATAAATCATGATTTAATATGTCAAATATGAACGAAATTTTGTGGTGATAGTTCCTATAGCCAATAATAACAATTATTTTAGAATCAATCCCATAGTTAAAGACATATATCTACAATTACTCTCGATTGATGCAACCTACCAATGACACTAGATATATGATTTAATTGAATAAAAGATTCCTAAAATGACTTTATGTATTAAAGAAGTTGGATTTTAGTTGAACATGATGATTACAAGGATATAAGATGAAGAATCAGAAGCCTAGAATGTGAAACTGATATTTAAGATCAATAATTGGAGGATTCTGACCCCATAGATTGAAGTTTCATGACATTCTTTTGAAGATCTTAAAGTGGAAGGATCTCCATTATGATTTTCCTGGTCTAAGTTTCATATCAAATAACTTTAATTTTTCATAATATGATCATTATAATTTATTCTTGTGGTATTTAAGTATGTTCTATTTAAATTTCTGGCTGGTTAAATCTCATTGCACCTCATTCTCTCACTATATAACTACAATATTATTTAATTCTTTTGTTGGTATGGGTTGGGTAACCAAATTCTTCTTAAGCCTTATTATTTTTAATATTTAAGTAAATAATCATTTGAGAAAAATTATTTCTAAATTTTTCTATCATGATTATATCAGGGTGATGTCAAAAATGTTGTGGTATTTATAAAAAACTACTATTCACTAAAAAAATATTTTTCAAAAGAAAAATCTAAAATTTTCCCCCTAATCTAATTAATATTGAATGATTTAAAAAATTATATCATATTATTAAAATAAAGTTAAAAAATATAGGAATTTTACTTTAAAATGAAAAGATATAATACAATAAAACACTTTTTTTCTAAAATAAAATGTATTTTTAAACATTAAGTGTGATTAATAATATTTAATATAAATTACTAATTAAATAAGTATCAATATCTTAGTTTGTACATTGAAAAGTTTAATTGTAATAACCCTTTAAAAATTTTCAATTTAATTAATTAATATAATAATATATAACATAAAGAAAAATACGATTCTTTAAAAAAATACAAAATTTTAACACTAAATGATTTTAATTACATCCCATTGAATTTAATTATTTATCATCCAACCATTAATTTTATTCAACTAAATATTATTAAAACACATAAAATTATTATTTCAATCAATAATAATTTTTATAGGTAATTAAAATAATTAATTTTAACTATCTTTTTATTTACTCGATGTTTCACTCTTCTTTTAATTTTCTTAATGATATTTAATATTTTATTATCATGACATATTATTGTTTATATTGAATTATAAAAAATGTAATGGATCATTTTAGTTCAGAAATAGGATAGTAAACATAGTATTTATTTAAATGAATAGACATGCTAAGATCTTGGGTGTTATATCACATCTTTAAAGTAAAACATAAATTTCATGAACTTTTATGAGATATAGTTTTTAATAAAAGTAAACCTTAAAGTTTTGTTACAAGTATGGATATTCATTTTTGTGTAGTAAAAGTTTTAAGTGGAAACCATTTTTGAATATTAAACATTTTCCTTATTGAGTGTCTTTTTATCAAATAATATTTAATCTGATAATCATTTTCCTTTTGAAAGAGTTTCTTACCTTAAAATCAAATCTTTAACTCAATGATTTTTTCATAATTTGTTCTTATTTTTTCTATAATGAGTATATATTGGTTTTAACCAAATGTATACTTAAGATATTATAAATTTTATCATTTTTGAGCACTATATGTTACTCATTCAATAATTCGATCCCCATGTTCTAAGGTTTTAAAATAATCATGAATTATTATTCATGATACATAAAATATTTCTCATGAATGTCCACCTGAGTTCCCTAAAAAATATATTTTTTAATAACTTGTGATATGTTTGAAATTGGTTCCATTATCTTGAGTATAATCATAATTAAAATCATATAGATTCATATACTATTTATTTAATTCTTATGGTAAATTTTATAATAATTGTATATTGGCATATTAAATAATATTTCATACTGGAGCATGTATATTTCCCATTAATGTCAATTATAATTTTTGAAATTATGATTTATGTTGTTATTGAGAATGGTTATTACTTTGACAATACAAAAATTATATAAGGGGTATATTTGTATATGTTGTTTATTAATTTTAAGAAGTTATACCATCCTATGGTGTGTAGAGTTTAATGGGATGGGTGTTAAAACTTGACTATTTCATACCCCTTCCTTATTTCCACGAGATGATCCTATAGTTACATGAATATTATATACACTTTCAATTTTTTCCAAAAGATATATTTTATACCCTAGATCTTTTTATACATTGGGATGATCATTATGGTTTCCTTTTCTAGGTTATCTTAGATTCAAGATGATAGGCTCGAAGAAAGTATGTTTAGGTATAAATCCTCCTGATATAGGGGTTAATTTTAGTATATTTTAACTAAATTTTTGTTATTATTAACTTGTTTTTAATGATGTATAACAATAACATTATTTTATTATATATGTATA
Organism: Viscum album; assembly: GCA_963277665.1. Taxonomy (NCBI): domain Eukaryota; kingdom Viridiplantae; phylum Streptophyta; class Magnoliopsida; order Santalales; family Viscaceae; genus Viscum; species Viscum album. The sequence goes on from OY728150.1 coordinate 145,059,550, forward strand.
TGAAAGAGTATATAAGTTCATTTATACATTATGTTATTAATTATTGTGTTGAGTTATGTTGGTGATGCCCTACTTTTCATATATATATCTTAACACCACACATAAACACTTTGATGGAAATATAACTCTTCTAAATATATTTCAATGAAAAATAATAAATGATTAGTTGTGTTATTTGATGTTATCCAATTGGGATTCTTTTCAAGTTCATGTATTGAATCCCCATAAGGTAATGAAGTAGAAGGCTATGTTTTGGTGCGAAAAATTTTGGCACATTACCTATTCCACCATAGTTTCCAAATTAAATATATCTTAGGAAATGTTTAAACTTGAAATTAGATAATATAATATTTTTATATTTTATACTAAAAAATGTATGGCTCAATTTCATTCGTGTTTTGGAATCATTGTTGTTCTTGTGTTCTTACTATGTTGTAAAAATTTTCATTTTCATTTGGGAAAATGAAACATGTGAATGGTTCATGTATGCCCTTTGGGGAAACTAGGCCAAGACTATTATATCACTAAAAGTTGGTAAATCTTTCCCTAATGATTAAGTCAGAACTATGGTGTAACACCTTGATATTTCATGAAATATTTTTTTTCAAATTAATTTTATTTCTTTGATGGATTGTGTTACACATAACACCAAGTTTTAATGAACCACAATACACTATTAACATTATTATTTAAACATTAGCATTATAAGCTAGCCATTAAACTTGGAAGTATGAATAATAATAACCAAATTTTAAAAATTAAGTATAAATTTTTTATATAAAGATAATATATTATTAAATAAGAACTTAATTTTTTAGTAAAGTTTTTATATGCTTCAAAAATACATTTTCCCTCAAACATATTTTTTATTTTTCGTGAATAAATAAAATTTTTTTTTTTTCCAAATTTTAGAAAATTTATTTTAAAAAATTAACTTAATTTTTAAAATCAACTTGTAAAAATTATCTCAGAGTGAATATTTTATAATTTTCTGAAAAGATAAAATTTTCAATGAATAGTGAAAAATACAGATTTCTATTAAAAATTATATTTTTGTTTATAGAATTGATAAGATATATTTTATTTTAAGATGATTTTAAATGTAAAAATTAGTAAAATTAAATTATTAATAATCCAATTTAGGTCATTGAAATCTATTTTATGTACAATTTCAATTTAATTTGTTTTATTCTTTTGAAAACGTTTTCTTCAAAAAGCACGTTTTCATCACACGTGGGTTTAATTTTAAATTAAATTATTAAATTTTTGTGAATTTAATGTGGTAAAATGGATTACACATTTTTAATCAGAAAAATTAATATTATATAATAATTTAAACTTAATTTTTTGTCCCAATGAATAGTAAAAATAGTAAAAATCTGTTACCACGATTAAGGTTAAAATAAATTTTCCAAGGGGTGATAAACTTAAGGAATAAAGGTGAAAATGAAATAAAAACTTGTATAAATTCTATTTTATGGACATATTTATAACTTATATCATATAAGTTTTGGGAATTGTCCATTTTAGAGGCTTGTGTCCAAGAAAGTGACTTGACATTGTTGGACGATTTTGAAAAATTACAAGTGTACCACTCACCTCACTTATAAACAACACCCCCTCTATTCTACTCTTGAAAATTAAATATCCTTTTATTTTCATAAAATACCTTCCAAAATACATTAATTATATCCCTATAATTACCTATAGGCCTTATTTTGATTATAAAACCTTTTTAGGAATGATTTTGGTGCAAACATAAAGAGGTTGTCTGAAGAATTGGTATCATTCTTAACAATGAATTTTTATTTTATTTTTTTCTTTTACCTCCTTCAATTATTATTTATATATTCTGATATAATAACATAATTATCTCAAATATATGAAGATTTTATTATGTTTATTATATAACTTATATCCATATCCTCTTACATCAAATGGAAAATGAAACCGTTGATCATCTTTATGGTGGACTACCGTCTAATGAACCGATGTAATTCATTTTCCATCAACACCTCTCATAGATGAATATAATGATGTATTTAATATATATATATATATATAAGATATTTATGAAATAATTTTACTTTATTAATTATGTAACACCCCAAGCTTCCACGGTACGTTTCACTTCGAATAATGCAATAGTGTGTGTTGTACGCAACCTCGAGCTCTAACACACACCACAACGAATTAAAGTAGCCGTTATGAATATTAATAACCACTTTTTAAAATTATAGAAATTTTATATTTGAAAATGGACTTCATTTTTGAATTCGTAATATCGAAATTATCCTAAGTTAAATTTTTTGTAACTTTCTGAGAACTTCCAATTTTTTTATGAATAGTGAAAAATACTTAAAAACAACTTTTTTAATCAAAATAATTTATAGTGATAAATTATACTATTTAGTGGTTTTAAAGTATAATTATAATATATTTTTACCATTTTATCCGATGGTGGTCATTAGAATTAATTTAACATTGAAATTGGACATAAACAATTGCCAATCTTTTGATATAAATTGTTTCTTAAAAACACGCTATTTGTTGTGACAGCGGGAATTAATTATAAAATTAATTAATGCAACTTATATGTTTTGAATTTTGTAAAATATACATCATTTTTGAATTCGGAATATCAATTATAGCTTAGGGTGAAATTTTGGCATTGTTCTGAAAAACTTCAATTTTTGATGAATAGTGAAACCACTAAGTGGTAGTTAAATAACTGATTTTTCGTTTAAATGAAATATTACCAATTCTGTGATTTGATTTTCAAAAATCCGACATACATGGTTGTCATTAAGAAGTAAAATGTGGTTCAATGAGATTAAAATAATTTTTTGGTGAATAGTAACTTTTAAGTTCTTAATCACGATTAGAGGTAATTAGTGTAGTTTAAGGTACAAATATTGTTTTAATAATATGAGATGAGCATGAAACTTGTCCTACTCCTATTGGATGAGTCATGGCCGACCAAGAAAACCCATGGGTCAACTTGGGGACCCCATGGAGCCACTTTAGTTGGAAAATGACATTAATATATATTTATTTAATGTTAAAATTAAATTGACACAAATATGAGTTGTTTTACTAAAACAGTTTTTAAGTGGGGTTACACAAGTCCAAATTTTGATTATAAATATTCATTAGAAAGATAAAACGATTTCCTAAATCATAGTATTTTTTTTTATAATTTTTAGACATTAAATAAATTAAATTATTTTTGACATCATAATGATGCAGCGATGACCACATTATTTAACGATTTAAATAAAATGGGAAGATAATGAAAAATCTAAGGCTTACACTTGTCCAAAGCCTATTTGATGAGGATATTTCGAACCCTTATCACCTTAGACTCGAATTATATAAGTGTGGGACTTCTAAAATCCGAAACTCATTTTATAATAAAGTGACTTTTCTTTACTTTCCAAGAGTGCCCCTCCTCTCCACTTATAAAAGGCCCCCACCTCTCCCACCTCATTTACACTTTCAAGCCATTTGGCTCGGCCAAACGCTGCCCAAATACTCTCCCAACTTCCACCTATTACTCCTAGAAGCCTCACTTTGGTCAGAACTCTTCTCAAGGAAGCCTTTGGCTCAAATCAAAAAGAGTTACCCGATTTTGAGGTAATGTCTTCTCTAATGTTGTTTTGTTTTATTTTTCTTCTCCAAACCCCTAAACTCTTTTTATTAATTTCTTTTGTAACAAAAAAAGTATCCTCAATATACTAGGATGTTGTTATAAGATGTATTAGATCTACACTTACACACACCTACATCTAATGGTTAAAGAACATACAGTTTCTGTGGATGGAGAATTTCTGCCTCACGAAACGATGATTGTTCAACACTCATATAACACCTTCAAAGGTGGCCATTAAGATGTCACTATTTTTATATATTATATATAATATGTTTATGTTTTACTTATGCTTCTGTATTTCTCATTTATGGCATACTTTATGATTTCCATTATGGGTAAAACACGATAATTTCATTTTAGGAAGTGCGGACTACCGCCCCCTCAAAGTGATTTGAATCGTTAATACCATATGTGGGATGTATAAAGGATAGATTAAATGGTATTATATACTATATTATACTGGAATTATATCATAAATTTATATCATTATGATTTGGTTCCATTAAATATGAAATTGAAATGAAAGTAGCGTTCATGCGTACGTACGGCTTACCGTCTCCATGAACGATGCATTTCATTTCTTACCTCTAAATATTACGTAATATTATAAATGAATGTATATACTGTATATATATGATATATATGATATCTACATCATGAATATAATTCTGGATATAATGGATATTTCACCACATGAATAACTTGTAATTATAAGAAGTTTATTTTTGACTCAAGTACCAAAGATCGACAAAACCACCGTTATTAACATAAATAATTACATAATTGTAATAAGTGATATAAAAAGGATAATGAAATTGAAAATGGTTCTTAATAATGTATATATTAACTCTAGTTTATTATTCAGGAGGTTAAAGAACGGTTGAGTCAAGTCAGACATGAGGTAAGGGAACTTTTTAACCCAATTACCATTCTTTGGGTTAATCTCCTACTTTCAAATTATGTCATGATATTATTATGTCGTATATTGTATTTATACTTTCTTTATCTGTACATATAGTGAATACACATAATAGATATATTTTATTTAAAAATGATCTTTTTAAGGGACTTCGTCTTAATCTCCATTCATTGAGGCATATTTTGTTTTATACACAAATTTCTTTCATACGGTGTATAAACCCCTTTGACTTTTACGTTTATTCAAAAGGAATCTTTTTTATACGAAGCGTTTACTAAACGAAAAAAGGGAATGTTTTTGTCGTAAGTATGCGGCGACAATGACTTCTCTGCCGCCGTGACCACTATTTGAGTTTCGGCTTCCTCTACAAGCCATACCCGGTTTTTTAATGAAAAATAAATACCATGTTATACTTTTCTTTTATTTTGGTATTGAAAATGGTTTTGAAAGCGTTTTTATTATATCAATGTGTTGTATTGATATCTTGTGATTGAAATGTGGAAATGTTATGTTTCCTTTATGCATGTTTTATGTGATACGATTATGTTATGGTTTATGAGATGTTTAAACCTGTTCATATGAGGAATGTATTGGACTTAATAAGTGACGGGTGGAGCCCGCTATAGCTCCTCGATGCATCGGTAGGTCTCATGAGACAACTAGACGTGGAATTGGCCGAGGCCCTTTCCCCATTTGATTTGTGATTTTGGCCGAGGCCTTAATCATTTTAGACGTCTTGGCCGAGGCCTTGACAAAATGTTTCAGAATGTCTGGCATTATGCATTCCATCATTATGAAAGTGGTTAATGTTATTGAATGTGATTATTCGACCAGTAGAATATCCATGTGAATAAGTAAATGGCATTATCTCATTTTACTTTTTCCATATTATGTTGAAGTTCATGTTTAAAAGGCTTTTGTTTTTGTTATACATTGCCTTAAATGTTAATGTTTATTTATGAAAGCTTCCGCAATATTGTTATCCTTACTGAGCATCTGAGCTCACCCCTTTCAATGTTTTAATATTTTCCAGGATGTGAAGAAGTATTTTATGAATGACCTACAGGGATTGTCAGAAGATGATATGAGTGTGGACTATGGAGACGTTGTTGTTGTAGTTTTTCACTTTATGATGTAATGTAACGTTTACGAATGTATCTAGTGTTTCCAAGGCTACTAAACTAATCGGTCTTTCGAGACTTGATCTTTTGTGATCATGCCAATGTTATGAAGTAATGCACCGACTCTGGGTAGCTGGGGTCAGGGCGTTACAGTTGGTATCAGAGGCAGTTTAGTACTAACCTTGGAAGCTAGATTTAGATAAACTCTGATTAGAGCACATAGCCCGAAGATAGACTTTGAGGATTAGTATAGAAGAACTTCCTAGAATTTTGGTATTGTAGAGATGTTGTGAGTTTTCCGAGCAATAAATCCCTGTCTGGATACAAGAAGGTAGAGGTGGCTCTGGCACAGATGTACCTAGGGGTAAAACCCGAAAACACCGCTTTGAGCTAGACTCAAACGGGAACTGGTGCACGACAACGAGCCTTGCTGCACTCTTGGTTACGACACTCCCGGGGGATATGCTTAGGATAATTCTCATTTTCTTTACAAACCACTATGAAGGGTTATGAGTATATACTTCCTCAAAGGAAACATTTATTTTTATGATTATGGATTATATCCATAAAGAGTTCAATTTATGTTAAGTATTTTACAAGTATGGAATTATGTATTTTGATTCATAAACTAATCTAGTTTATGCCATTGTTTAGAAATGGCGCCTAGTAGAAGGAATGGAAACTGTATCAATGCACGCACTCCGTGTAGGGATTGCCCTCCTGCTCAAGATAATTATTGTGGAGCTGGAGATACAACTGGTGCTGATCAACTTATTACCATACTGGGACAACTCACTCAGGTTATGAATAATAACCTTACTCGTATGGAGCACCCTGATCCGCAACGTGGAGGATCAATGTTAGACCATTTCATGAGGCAACAACCACCAACATTCAATGGGAGTACAAATCCTATAGTAGCTGAGCAATGGATAAATTCCATAGAGAAAATATTCCATGCCTTGGGGAGTAGTGAAAGGGAGAAGGTTGTCATGGCAGTTTACTGCCTCACTGGAGATGCCGATCAGTGGTGGTCTCTGATTCAAAACACAAAGGAAGATGATGACGTATCGAATATGGAATGTAGGGAGTTCAAAGAGATTTTCTTAGAAAAATACTTTCCTCGTGACCATCGAGCAGATATGGAAAGGCAATTTCTGAGTCTGAGGAAGAAGGAGGATGAGAATGTCACAAAGTATGAGGCTAACTTTACAAGGTTAGCGAGGCATGCTGCCGATTATATACGTAACCCAAGGAGTAAGATTGATCGTTTCTTTGATGGGTTAAAACCATTTCTCCATCGAGCTTTTGTATCACAATCCTTCTCATCATACGAAGATATTGTCTCATGTGCTATCAAGACAGAAAAGGAATTCTCTAAGTCTTATGACAACAAAGTAAAGCAAGAGAAGAAGAGAACAGGGGAACAAGAGACAGATAAAGGTAAAAAGGGAAAGAAGGATTTTCCATTATGTGATAATTGTGGGAAGAATCACCCTGGTACATGCCTAAAAGGAATGGGAGTTTGTTATAAATGTGGAGAAAAGGGTCACCAGGCTCGTGATTGCAAGGGAAAGAAAGAGGCTGTCAAAGTTGAATGCTACAATTGTAGGGAAATGGGGCATTATGCAAATGAATGTCATAAGCGTCAAGGAAACATACCTCAGAAAAGGCCAAGGGATCAAGGCCAATCTTATGCTGTGACTACAGTTGAAGCGGAATAATTAATGTATTGGTGCTTTTGGACTCAAGGATTATATTCTGGTTATAAGAATAATGTGATATATATAAAGATTGTACTGCAGTACTTTTTGATTAAGGTAATATGATTAAGGTAATCATATTTTTAGTATGTGACAATAAGAGAAACTTTTCTTTGTTTGGGGAATCTGATGTTACAATTGATTTTGGAAATAAGAGACCTTTTAGAGAAAGTCTGGACAGAGGTATTTTGGATAACTATAAAGGTTGGAGTGGATTAAGTTGATCTTTGGATAAGTAATGTTTAAGGTTAAAAAATTTATAAAGATTATTTTTGGAATATTATGATACAATAGTTTTAGGAAAAGGACAACCTGCAGGGTGGGGAATAACCCGTCGCGTCGGACAAAGCTGCAGGAATCGAACCCACAACCATAGTGCGACAAACCTTTATTTCCTCCCACTAGCCTACAGGAAGTCCCTGGTTATTACAAAATAGTTTTACTAATCTAAATGGTATGTGTTAACATTTGGAACCTTATACAATTAGGATAAATAGAATATTTTTGAGTTCCGTTACCATTTGGAGTAAAAGTTGGGTTTGTGGTAAAAATTGATTAACGAATGAAAGTATACATAACAAGTATGTATATTCCCTTACGTTCTTAGTAAATCTCCTAAATAAATTCCTCAACATTATAAAAGGTAACTTAAAAAAAAATGTTGTCGGTTAACTTTTCCAACTGGGGATTCAATGACCGTTTAACCAATCACAAGTTTGTGATTTTCTTGTGGTTAAACTTTCTCCTAATCCTGTTTTCTATAACTCTCCATCAGACCTTGATGGTTTGTTTCTCCTCCATATCCATATTTTCATAGAATCCTAGAATGGGCTATATCGGGTGACCTTTGTACTTATCTTGCTTTCTTTTAATGTTATATATTTATTAACCTTATTTCCGATGTGGGTTTTCGTCAAATGTATTTTCTCTTTTCAACCTTTTATTTTCAAAGAAAAATTTCAAATTGCGAGGACGCAATTTATTGAAGGAGGGGAGAATGTAACACCCCAAGCTTCCACGGTACGTTTCACTTCGAATAATGCAATAGTGTGTGTTGTACGCAACCTCGAGCTCTAACACACACGACAATGAATTAAAGTAGCCGTTATGAATAGTAATAACCACTTTTTAAAATTATATAAATTTTATATTTCAAAATGGACTTCATTTTTGAATTCGTAATATCGAAATTATCCTAAGTTATATTTTTTGTAACTTTCTGAGAACTTCCAATTTTTTTATGAATAGTGAAAAATACTTAAAAACAACTTTTTTAATAAAAATAATTTATAGTGATAAATTATACTATTTAGTGGTTTTAAAGTATAATTAGAATATATTTTTACCATTTTATCCGATGGTGGTCATTAGAATTAATTTAACATTGAAATTGGACATAAACAATTGCCAATCTTTTGATATAAATTGTTTCTTAAAAACACGCTATTTGTTGTGACGGCGGGAATTAATTATAAAATTAATTAATGCAACTTATATGTTTGGAATTTTGTAAAATAGACATCATTTTTGAATTCAGAATATCAATTATAGCTTAGGGTGAAATTTTGGCATTGTTCTGAAAAACTTCAATTTTTGATGAATAGTGAAACCACTAAGTGGTAGTTAAATAACTGATTTTTCGTTTAAATGAAATATTACCACTTCTGTGATTTGATTTTCAAAAATCCGACATACATGGTTGTCATTAAGAAGTAAAATGTGGTTCAATGAGATTAAAATAATTTTTTGGTGAATAGTAACTTTTAAGTTCTTAATCACGATTAGAGGTAATTAGTGTAGTTTAAGGTACAAATAATGTTTTAATAATATGAGATGAGCATGAAACTTGTCCTACTCCTATTGGATGAGTCATGGCCGACCAAGACAACCCATGGGTCAACTTGGGGACCCCATGGAGCCACTTTAGTTGGAAAATGACATTAATATATATTTATTTAATGTTAAAATTAAATTGACACAAACATGAGTTGTTTTACTAAAACAGTTTTTAAGTGGGGTTACACAAGTCCAAATTTTGATTATAAATATTAATTAGAAAGATAAAAAGATTTCCTACATCATAGTATTTTTTTTTTAATTTTTAGACATTAAATAAATTAAATTATTTTTGACATCATGATGATGCAGCGATGACCACATTATTTAACGATTTAAATAAAATGGGAAGATAATGAAAAATCCAAGGCTTACACTTGTCCAAAGCCTATTTGATGAGGATATTTCGAACCCTTATCACCTTATCCTCGAATTATATAAGTGTGGGACTTCTAAAATCCGAAACTCATTTTATAATAAAGTGACTTTTCTTTACTTTCCAAGAGTGCCCCTCCTGTCCACTTATAAAAGGCCCCCACCTCTCCCACCTGATTTACACTTTCAAGCCATTTGGATCGGCCTACCTCTGCCCAAATACTCTCCAAACTTCCCCCTATTACTCCTAGAGGACTCACTTTGGGCAGAACTCTTCCCAAGGAAGCCTTTGGCTCAAATCAAAAAGAGTTACCCGATTTTGAGGTAATGTCTTCTCTAATGTTGTTTTGTTTTATTTTTCTTCTCCAACCCCCTAAACTCTTTTTATTCATTTCTTTTGTAACAAAACCAGTATCCTCAATATACTAGGATGTTGTTATAAGATGTATTTGAGATACACTTACACACACCTACATCTAATGGTTAAAGAACATACAGTTTCTGTGGATGGAGAATTTCTGCCTCACGAAACGATGATTGTTCAACACTCATATAACACCTTCAAAGGTGGCCATTAAGATGTCACTATTTTTATATATTATATATAATATGTTTATGTTTTACTTATGCTTCTGTATTTCTCATTTATGGCATACTTTATGATTTCCATTATGGGTAAAACACGATAATTTCATTTTAGGAAGTGCGGACTACCACCCCCTCAAAGTGATTTGAATCGTTAATACCATATGTGGGATGTATAAAGGATAGATTAAATGGTATTATATACTATATTATACTGGAATTATATCATACATTTATATCATTATGATTTGGTTCCATTAAATATGAAATTGAAATGAAAGTAGCGTTCATGCGTACGTACGGCTTACCGTCTCCATGAACGGTGCATTTCATTTCTTACCTCTAAATATTACGTAATATTATAAATGAATGTATATACTGTATATATATTATATATATGATATCTACATCATGAATATAATTCTGGATATAATGGATATTTCACCACATGAATAACTTGTAATTATAAGAAGTTTATTTTTGACTCAAGTACCAAAGATCGACAAAACCACCGTTATTAACTTAAATAATTACATAATTGTAATAAGTGATATAAAAAGGATAATGAAATTGAAAATGGTTCTTAATAATGTATATATTAACTCTAGTTTATTATTCAGGAGGTTAAAGAACGGTTGAGTCAAGTCAGACACGAGGTAAGGGAACTTTTTAACCCAATTACCATTCTTTGGGTTAATCTCCTACTTTCAAATTATGTCATGATATTATTATGTCGTATATTGTATTTATACTTTCTTTATCTGTACATATAGTGAATACACATAATAGATATATTTTATTTAAAAATGATCTTTTTAAGGGACTTCGTCTTAATCTCCCTTCATTGAGGCATATTTTGTTTTATACACAAATTTCTTTCATACGGTGTATAAACCCCTTTGACTTTTACGTTTATTCAAAAGGAATCTTTTTTATAAGAAGCGTTTACTAAACGAAAAAAGGGAATGTTTTTGTCGTAAGTATGCGGCGACAATGACTTCTTTGCCGCCGTGACCACTATTTGAGTTTCGGCTTCCTCTACAATCCATACCCGGTTTTTTAATGAAAAATAAATACTATGTTATACTTTTCTTTTATTTTGGTATTGAAAATGGTTTTGAAAGCGTTTTTATTATATCAATGTGTTGTATTGATATCTTGTGATTGAAATGTGGAAATGTTATGTTTCCTTTATGCATGTTTTATGTGATACGATTATGTTATGGTTTATGAGATGTTTAAACCTGTTCATATGAGGAATGTATTGGACTTAATAAGTGACGGGTGGAGCCCGCTATAGCTCCTCGATGCATCGGTAGGTCTAATGAGACAACTAGACGTGGAATTGGCCGAGGCCCTTTCCCCATTTGATTTGTGATTTTGGCCGAGGCCTTAATCATTTTAGACGTCTTGGCCGAGGCCTTGACAAAATGTTTCAGAATGTCTGGCATTATGCATTTCATCATTATGAAAGTGGTTAATGTTATTGAATGTGATTATTCGACCAGTAGAATATCCATGTGAATAAGTAAATGGCATTATCTCATTTTACTTTTTCCATATTATGTTGAAGTTCATGTTTAAAAGGCTTTTGTTTTTGTTATACATTGCCTTAAATGTTAATGTTTATTTATGAAAGCTTCCGCAATATTGTTATCCTTACTGAGCATCTGAGCTCACCCCTTTCAATGTTTTAATATTTTCCAGGATGTGAAGAAGTATTTTATGAATGACCTGCAGGGATTTTCAGAAGAGGATATGAGTGTGGACTATGGAGACTTTGTTATTGTAGTTTTTCACTTTATGATGTAATGTAACATTTACGAATGTATCTAGTGTTTCCAAGGCTACTAAACTAATCGGTCTTTCGAGACTTGATCTTTTGTGATCATGCCAATGTTATGAAGTAATGCACCGACTCTGGGTAGCTGGGGTCAGGGCGTTACAAATTATAACATCACATCTACCGTATTACATTACAATCCGTTGGAAAATGATAATATTGCTCGTGCGTACATGCAGACCACCACATCCATGAAGCGATGTGATCCATTTTCATTTAAATTTGATATGGATAATAATAAGGATGGATTTTATTTATATAAAATTTTCATATGATATAATAATAATTTTATAATAGTGAATTATTATTTATAATTCTTTTGTTCCATCCGTTAAAAAATTGAAAATCGCGTTTATGCGTATGTATATCCTGCCATCTTTATGAATCGGGTAATTCATTTTTCTATATATAATTTTATGGATGGATATAAATATGTATATAAGTAAAATATATGATATTTATATAATTATAAAAATTATTTATATTATGTAACCATGACCAAAGTACAAGGACCAAAACTATTGAACTAAAACAAACACAAAAAACACATCAGTTATTTCCCAAACAATGATTTTAATAAAGAGTTGTTAATAAAAAGGTAAAAAAGGTTATAAATAAATAATATATGGTATGATAAAAATGATTATGTATATATAATATATTTATAATAATCCAATATTTATTATACATGATTTTTGAAAGCGTATGAAGAAATTTAGGACTTGATGTAATGGATTTTCATCACATTTTTATTTTTGTGGGACACATGCCATATCCACCACTTTTTTCTATTATATGGTGTATATAATGACCATAAATTTATTTTATGATGTTTATAATAAAAATTATGGGATATAAATATCTATATATGGCTCTTCCTTCATGGGTATTATGACCCAAAAGTTACAAAAGTGGTAAGATATTTATATTACAATCTCATTGTTTATTAGGATTGTTTTTTTGATTACGCTTCTGATGATGAAATATTATGGTATATATCTAATAAATCTAATGTATTTTCTTATACTCTAGTTATTTATGGATAATATATATTTTCCTTTAATTTTTATCTCTTTAAGAACAAAAGATATCAAAATGTCATTTTTAAGTAAAACCGACTTTATTTCTCTCTTCGGTCGAAAATATTTTCTCTTCCATGTGCATGTTTTCTAAAAATACTTCAAAAAATATTTTTACTATTATTCTATAATTGTTAAAATTTATTTTTATCCATGTTTTAATTTTTATTAATTTTTTTTAAGATGATTCTTCTTTCCACTTTCTAAAATGAGGATCTTTTGACTTTTTACCAAAAATATGAAAGGAATTTTGTTTTAACATGTACAACATGAATAATATTTCCCAAAATCATGAATAATCAATGATTTAAAACCTCCTTTAAAATTTTAAAGTGTTATTTTTAAAGAAATTTTTTTCTTTAATATTTTTGACATTTTTATATTTTAAATAAGTGATTTCAAAGTGGAATGAATATTTTCCTCAAGAAACATTCCAAGTGATTTTTAAAATTATTTTCCATCTAAGAAGACATCGTTTTATATTACTTACGATTTACTAGGGATATGATCTAGTGATACCATCCTTATTAATTATATGGATGGTTTTTTATTCTGATGAAAATATACTTATGAAACTTGTCCCTTTTCCATGGGTTATGATATAATGAATTTATGAAATGATTATGAAACACATTTCTTTTCCACAGATTATGTTATGATGAAATATTTATTAAATCCATTTCCTTTTCATGAGTTTTGATACAATGAATGTTATTTGATCTTGTGGAACACATATATATTATTCTCATTATGTGATGGGTTGGCCCAAAATTATAAAGCCCTCCAATGCATTGGGTAAATATTGATATCCCATGAGATAGAAAGGAATGGAATATGAAGTGAACATATTTCAGCAAGGGACTCCATCAACCATGATAGTCTTAAAAGTTATCCTTTACTACAATTATGGTTTGGGGAGTGAACCCAATAAACTATGATTTCTTGAAAATAATCCTTTACTACTAAGGAAATTATTTTCTATGCTTATGTGTATGCCAAAAATATATCTCTTATGATATTGTTATTCTCTCATGACTTATATTATTTTATTACTTTATGATTTATACCATATAAAATGCCAGGATTTATTCCATGAATCAATATTATGATCTATTATATGAGTGGCATGCTTTTCAAATATTATGATCATATTTTTATACCCTTATTCTAATGTTATATTTAAGTGATCATTGATATCTCCCTTGTTTACCCTTACTGTGAATCTAATCTCACAATTTCTTATATTTTATTTCCACCAGTTGAGAAGAAATTTATTATTTATGATATATGTAATAAGGTTTATAGTTATGAAGTATATATGGGAGTTGATGTAGTTCACTTATGAACTATTTTTTATGTGTCCTAGTTTCCAAATACACCAAACCTTTATGGTCCTCATGCATGTTTTTTATAAAATTAAATGAATATTAATTTATTAAGATGTAATATCTATGTATGAAAAGTGTGGGTTTATATAGTTGGTATCAAAGGATAGGTTTAGTTAAACTTTGGAAACTAGGAGTATAAAAATTTAGTAAGAACCATTAGGATAATCCTAAGTATAAGAGAACATCCTATGTTATAGTAAATAAAGGAGTGTGATGTTAAAATGATAAAATCCCTATCTAGATACTATAAGTGGACATGGTTTTTACACAAATGATTCTTATGGAAATAACCACGAAAAGATTTGGCCAAGTATATCTCATTCATCATTTTGGTGCACAGTGAGTTTTCCCTTATTACACACCAAGTTTAACACTCCCAAGGGACACTTTTAGGTAAATCCACATTTTAGTTAAAAACCATCATGAAGTATTTAAAAATATGGTGACCATGAATGAACTAGAATAAATATAAGGTTTCATAGATCTAAAAGAAGGTATCATGATTAAGACATCCTATAATTGATTTTTCATTATTATTTGGTTTTCTACTGATTATGTTTTCTCACACTATGCTTTTTGGTTTTAGTCAGTGGTAGGAATCTAAAGAAATCATGTTAATGATGAATGTGATAGACAATGAAATGATTTTAATCCTATGAAACCAAATTTTATGAGTGTTATAATGAAAAATATTATTTATATGATCAAATTTATCAAGCTATGAATCATGATGAGATTCCAAACGAGTAAAGGAGGGAAAAAATTCTATTAATTCATTTATGAGGCAACATAAAACTTCTTTTAGTGGGACCAAAAATCCACTATTCATTATGAAATGGATTAGTACCACTGAAAGTATATTTTTCATTCTCTAGTGTTCAAAACATGAAAAATTATTTGTGGTTGTTTATCATTTGGAAGGACAAATAGATGGTGGAATCTTATAAAGAACACATGGAAATATGAATAAATTGACTCCATGGTGTGGGATGTATTTAAGAGATTATTTATTAATAAGTAATTTATATGTATTGTTTGTATGAAAATGGAGAAGAAATTCCTTTAGATTTAGTAGTAGTATAATGAATCTGTTAGTAAATATCAAGAAAAATTTATAAGATTTATGAGGTATTCTTCTAGAATTATCATCAAACATGAAGTTAAGGTTGATAAATTCTTTAGTGGATTGAAACCAAGCTTCTAAAGAGTGTAAAACATAAGGGAATTCCCTAGCTATGAAGAAATCATTAAATATTATCTCAAGTTGGAAATGGAGATTAGATTTACCCATTAGTCTCTTAGTTTTGATAAGAAAAAGAAGATGCAATTCAAAGGAAATTAAAAAAACCATGTAGAGAAGAAGATGAGCCTTCCCTTATGATCAAAGTGTGTAAGGAAACATTGTGTAAATTGTCTTAAGGGAATTGGTAAATGTTTTAATTGTAGAAAGGAAGTGTATCAGGAAATTGAATGCTGAAGTTATGAGTTGAAGTTAACTAATGATATTGATAGATAGAAAGAATCATAGAATGCACCACCCACACTATAGTGTTTCAAATTCAAGGTGTATGGTAACTATTCTTATGAGTTCCCAAATATAATGGTAAATGATGAGGATCAATCCCAATAACCTCTTAAACCTTGAGACGAAGGGAAATATTATGCGATCACTCTTTCCAATGAGGGGTATGATAATGACATGGTGAAAGGTACACTTACCATCTACTCCAGAACTGATAATGTATTATTTAATTCTAGATCTACCCACTCTTTTAAATATTAAGAATTTACTAAGGGTATCACAATACCACCTCAACAATTAGATGTTGAATTATCTGGGAAAAACCCAAATGGTATGATGATCACATATCAAGTCTATGATTCTTCTCCAATTAAATTTTATGTTAATGTGATTCTATAAAATCTTATTATCCTCTCTATGGTTGAGATTGATGTTATCTTAGGCATGGATTGACTTTACATACATAAATCCCACATCAATTTACTAGTAGGGGAAGTTATGTTCAATATTCAAAACCAAAATATGGTTGTCTATTAGTTTTATGATAAATATTAACTTTACATGGAAATAAAATCCATTATATGGGTATTTATTCCTATTCAAAAGGGGAATCCATCCTAGATAGATAGGTAGAAACTCAATTTTGAAGATATGACTATTGTGAGGAAGTTTGTCGATGTATTTTTAGAAGTGTTTCCTAGTTTTCCAATGAATCGTGAAGTTGAGTTTTAAATAGAACTCATATTAGGTGTTACACCTATCTCAAATACTCTATATATAATGAACCAAATTAAGTTACAAGAATTAAGTTAGAAAATCTAAGAGAATCCTGAAAAGGAATTCATTCAGCTAAGTGTGTCACCTTGGGGTGAAACATTTCTTTTTATTATGAAGAAATATGGATCGATGCGACTCTGTAATTATTTTTAGGAACTGAACAAGATCACAATCAAGAATAAGTATCCTCTACCCCATATTGATGAATTGTTTGATTAACTATATAGAGTTAAATAAGTTTCTAAGATTGAAATTCAGTTTTTATATCATTAATTAAGTGTAAATAAGGAGGATATATCCTGGAAAATATTTCTAACAAGGTATAGAAACTATGAATTTATAGTGATTCTATTTGGTCTTATGAATTCTCCTACTATATATATAGATTTAATGGATATAGTCTTTATAGATTCCTTGATCAGTTAGTGATAGTCTTTATATAAAAAATTCTTATTTATTCAAAGAGTAAGGAAGGGCATGAATATCACTTGAGGATTGTACTGAAGTCCATAAGGAAGAAACATTTGTATTAAGAATGTTCCAAGTGTGAATTTTGGCTATAAAAATTTTATTTATTGGGTTATATAATATCAATCAAGGGTATATCTATGGATCCATCAAAGATAAAAGTTATTGAACATTAGCCTAGAACAACCACAGTGATTGATATCCATAGTTTCCTTGGTTTGGTTGGATATTATCGATTTTTTTGTAGAATTTCTCATGGATTTCCAATCCATAAACCAAGTTAACTTGGAAGGGAGCCATGTTTCTTTGGATCAATGAATGTGAGGAAATTTTCATGGAATTATAGTGAAGGTTAGTTAGTGTACCTTTTCTTACACTACCCTGCAGTGGAGAAGGGTTTTCAATCTATAGTGATGGATCAAAGAAGGGAATGGGATGCGTCCTAAAGAAAAACAATATGGTTATAGGTTAAGACTCGTGATAATTGAAGGATTATGATAAAAATTACCCAACTCATGATTTAAAGTTAGATGTGGTAATGGTTCACATTAAATATATGGAGATAATATCTTTACCAAGAAATATGTGATATATATACTAATCATAAACATTTAATGTATATATTCACTCAAAAAGGGAATAACATGTGATAAAGAAGGTGGTTGGAGTTGATTAAGGATTATGACTACTAATACATCACCACCATGGGAAGGAAAATAAGGTGGTCGATTCTTTGAGTCTAAAATATCATGCTAGATTATATATTATGAGGATTACGAAAGATCTAATATTTCTATATTTGAAAAGGATGGATATAGAGATCTTGAAGTCAAATTTTATCTTTCTCAAATGAGTGTTAAAACATCAATCCAAGTAATGATTAAATTGGCATAGAAGGAAGATGTAGAGATACAGAAGAAGGTCATAAATATTTCAAACTTGAATATGTAGTAATGATAAGGGTTGGGCACCATTTATATGTTCCATAAACACTATATTTAAAGAAGGAAGTATTATAGGTGGCTCAAAATTATTTATTCTCTGTTCATCCTAGGAGTAAGAAGATGTATAGATATATGAAAAAATATTTCTTTTAGGGTGACATGAAAATATATATTGCATAGTTTCTATCTCGGTGCTTGGTATGTCAACAAGTTAAGACAGGGAGACAAAAGTTTAATGGGATGTTACAATCATTACCCATACCATATTAGAAATGGGAAAACATCACTATGTATTCTTTTGTCATACTACCCATAATTTATAAAGGGAATAATGCTATTTGGATTATAGTTAATAACCTTAAAAATTCATCATGCTTCATTACTATCTGATACTTTTTCTCTATGGATCGTCTTTCCAGGATATACATTAAGTAAGTGGTATGGTTTCATGGATTACCACATTCTATGGTATCTTATTAGGAGATGAATTTTGCCTCAAAGTTCTGGTGAAGTATTCAGTAGGCTCTAGATATAAAGTTAAGATTCAGTACTGCTTATCACCCTCAGAAAGATGGATAGCCTAAGAAGACCATTAAAACCTAAGAGGATTTGATGATATCTTGTTCTATGTACTTCAAAGGTGGTTGAGATTAACACCATCGTCTATTTGAGTTTTATTATAATAATAGCTTTCAATCAATTATTCAGATGAATCCTTATGAATACCTCTATAGAAAGAAGTGTAGAACTCCAAAATTTTGGGATGAAGTTGGAGAAATAAGGCTATAAAGACCTGATCTTGCTAATTAAATGGATGGTAATGTCAGATCCATTCAATAACACATCAAGGGATCACAAAGTCGATAAAAAATTTATTTTGGAAACCATCAACATGATCTAGAACTTGAAGTTGGTGAAAAGGTTTTTCTTTGAATTTCTCCATGGAAGAAGTTTATGAGATTCAGGAAAAAATGAAATATGATACCTATGTATATATTTACCTTTTATATTCGTTATTGAGTAGGGATGGTATATTATCACTTGGTATTTCCACTTAACCTCTCTCATGTTGATGATATGTTCCATGTATCTCTTATAAGGAATTACATACCTGATCCATCACATGTACTAAACTCAAAGGTCATAACACTGGCACATGATATTTTGTATGAAGGAAAATTATTATAAATCTTGGACTGTGGAGATAAATTTTTACAGAACATGATAACTCACACCCTAGAGGAATCAGAATTTGAAGAAGCTACTTGTGAACTTGAGGATATAATGAAATAGAGATGCCCCCATTTTTTATATCTAAATGACACAATTTTGAGGGAAACATATATTTTAATGTCGGTACCATATAAGACGTAGATATTTTATGAAATATTTTTTCAAATAAATTTAATTTCTTTGATATCTTGCATTACATGCAACATCGAGTTTTAAGAAACCATGATATCATATTAATATTATTATTTAAACATGACTATTATAACCTAGAATTAAAAATTGGAGGTATGAATAATAATAATATTTTTTATAATCAATTAAAAAGGTTTTAGATACATAAAATATATTTATGAATAAGTACTTAATTTTTATTAGAGTCTTTATATGCTTCAAAATTATATTTTTCCTAAAAAGTGAATTTTATTATTTTTTGTCACCAAATAATAATTTTTTAACATTTAGAAAATTTATTTGGAAAAATTATATTAATTACTAAAATCAATATGTTAAAATTATCTTAGAGTGGTTTTTTGAGAATTTTCGAAAAAGATGAATTATTCGATGAATAGTGAAAATGTGGATTTTTATTTAAAATTTTATTTTTCATTTAAAGATTTTACAAGTTCCATTTTATTTTAATATGGGTTTAAAATTAAAATTTGTAAAATTATATTATTATTATTCCAATTTAAGTCATTGGAATCAATTTTATGTTAAATGTTTACCTAATATTTTTTTTATACTTATGAAAAAAATTCATTGGAAAACTCCTTTTTTGTTGTGTCAACAAGTTTAATTTTAAATTAAATTTTGTAAATTTTTTTATTGAATTTATTAAAATAGATTCAATATTTTTAAATTTTATAATTAATATTATATTATACAATTAACTTAAATTTTGGTTATAATTAATAGTAAAAATAGTAAAAATATGTTATCCTAGTTAATGGTTAAAACAGATTTACTAGGGGATTAAACTTAAGTGATAAGGGTTAAAAAGAATTATTTTTATAAATTATATTGTATGTCCATATTTAAAACTTATCTCATATAATGTATTGAAATAGTGTATTTTTGAGACTTGTGTCTAGTAAAATGATATATAATTATTGGAAAATTTTTAAAACTTACAGGTGTTCCACTCACCTCAATTATAAAAGGGAACCCCTATCCTCTCCTATTAACACTTAAATATCCCTTTTCTAGGCTAATGAAAACCAAAATACATTACTTAAAACCCTACCCATGACCTAGATGTCTTTTATTAATTAGAAAACCCTTCTTAGGGTAGGTTCCGAGCACAGTGGAAGCATCCTTTGAAGGTATGAACAACTTAACTTCTAGTCTAAGATTGCATGTAATAGTTTATTTAAAAGATAATGAGATCATGTACAATAAAAATCAGTATAATAATAGTGTAAATTAATACTAAAAAACTATAGGTATATGATATTCAAATGTAATTTATAATTAATTTATGACTAGATATAGAAATTCCACAACTTGTAATTCCAATTTCATTGATGGTATGATGAAATAGAATTAATCACACCATCATTGTGATATAGGATTAAAGTGAAGAATCCATATATAGGTGATCCAAAAATTAAACAAATTATTTGATCAATGTTTTAGAAACTGTAGGTTATATCATGGTAGATCTTGATCACTTTCATTGTTCATGGTTTATCAGAGTAATATTCTTCACGAAGGTTGGAGAACCCTTGATGTTATCTTAAAGGATTGAGAGGGGAGGAAGAGAGAGAACACTCTAGGGACTGATCCATTTTGTCGTTATCCATTGTTCACACCAAAAGTTAATTAAGAATATGATATAATTAGACATTTATTATATCTAGTTTATGGTTGGAAAATCTCACAGAAGCCCTCCAACCATCTATAATATTCTTAATTGACACCATCTCAAATAATAATAATAATAATGATATTAATTAATTTACATGTGTGAAACATTATGAATATAAATAAATACCATTTATGGAATTTAGATAATTAAACTTGATCCTCTTTCCCTCTTCGACATTTAATGATCCTTAAATAATGAATATTTGATTAAATAAATTTCACTGTATTATTCTATGAAAAATATAATAAATATTATATTTTACAAATGTGTAAACTAAAATTTATTATTATTGTTTAACTCACTTATTATTTCGAATTACTTGTGATTAAACTATGAAAATCAACCACACCAGAATAAATATTATTTATTCCAACTTACTAAATTCAATACTAAAATTTAAATGTGATTGTGAATACACTTAGTGTTTGACAATCTAGGCCTCTTTATTAGTGGAATTAGGTATAAATTTATAAAGTCCAAGGTTATCCTCTAGAAACATATCGTGAATTCTATAGAGAATTAAGTGAACATCACAATGATGTCTAATCACCTAT
Organism: Viscum album; assembly: GCA_963277665.1. Classification (NCBI taxonomy): domain Eukaryota; kingdom Viridiplantae; phylum Streptophyta; class Magnoliopsida; order Santalales; family Viscaceae; genus Viscum; species Viscum album. Next base: position 145,081,476 of record OY728150.1, read on the forward strand.
GAATGTTTACTATGTAATATAAACCTTTTTATCATAATATCTAAAATCAAGTAGGTTGCATGCTAGTTCCATAAACCTATATTCTCAATGTCTCATTCTTTAAATATCTTGAAATGAAATCGCCCCTCAAACACCATGGTCATTGATTTATTAAAGTGGTTCAATTCCCATAAAATGTTTTGAGATATTAACTTTCCTCAAGAGATAAAAGGGATAAATCCTTTTCTCGTATTATCCATTAATGCTATATCATTCATGACACACCGAACATCTCCTACTTCAACAAGAACAAATGTCATCACTGCTTTCATGAAAACATAAAAGTATGCGAGTAATGATACCCATTAATGATAATATTAAAATCTAGAGATCAATACACACACTCAAAGATAGGAAAATCAAATGAAACATGGAAATTTGGATTTCCTACTAGAGGGACTATTCTCATAACCTACTATCTTGGATATTACCAAGGGAGAACACAATCGGAAGGTGTCTTATTGTATTATGAGACTCCTACCCCTAATAGATTGTATTGTCAATGTACCATCATATAATATCACCCAAAAATAAAACAAAGTTGAAGAATAATTTCATGCGACCTATAGGTTCTCATCATAGTGAGGAACTATTTTGTCCTTTCAACGTGACATATATTCTAAGGAAATTATCTCATAAAAATATCATGCATAATAATAATAAATATGTAATAAAAAAACTATTTAATTAATAAAAACATGTAATCAAGAACTAAAAAAGTTAGTTATAGGGAACCAACTTCAATAGACTCCCACTTTCACTAGATCCAACTAATAATAGATTTCAATCAGCTAGTTCTCACATGATACTCAATATTATTTTGAGATAAATCCTTCATCTAGGGGTTTTACATGTTTTTCTCTATGGATAATCTGATCACCATAACTTCAAATTGTTGAGAAAAATACCTCAAGATTTGAAACTTATAAATTATGTATGTTTTCCATTGGTGTGGTCTTGGATATTTGGTGTGAGCTACAATTGAAATATTATTATAGTAAACTATGATAGGGTATTTACTACTAGGAACCACATTAAGATCTTAGAAAACATTGTGAATCTATATTGCTTCCCTGGATGCATTGGAAGTCATAATATACTCAAAATATACTGTTGAATTGGTGAAAAATGGCTACACTGAACTCTTACATCTCCTAGCACCTCTATTAAGAAAAAATATATAACCAAACTGTGACTTTATATCATTATAATATATTTGAATGCAGTCATTAGTGTAACCCCTTATGAATATATCTTCATCTCCTCCATACACCAAGAAAATATCTTTAGTTCACCTCAAATACTTAAGGATAGTATTAAAAGTAGTATAATGTTTTTCACCTAGATATTCTTGATATATTCTTACCATACTCAAATTGTAACACCTCAAATTTTTATAGACATTTTTTTAAATAAATTAAAATTTTATTTATTTATTACAATACACAAAGTCAAACATTCGTTTCACATGAAAAAACATTTGCATACATAATATGGAAAATGAACTTTATGTATGTTACATGGAACATATAATTGGCATACATTACACAGAACATCCACTTGGCGTGGGTTGCATGCAACACTGACGTTTCTACGAAACATCATTTTATTGTTATAATTATTTAAATGAGATAATTATAAACTAGAATTTAAAATTATTAATATGAAAAGTAATAACAACTTTTAAAATATTTTTTATAATTTTTTTATATAAATAAAACATATTTATAATGAAATATATGATTTTTTTAAAGCTCTTATATGTTTAAAAAATAATATTTTCTCAAATGAACTACTTTTAATGTCCTTCGGTGAAAAATAATAAAATTAATTTTAGAAAAATTTAGAAATTTAATTTTATAAAATAAACTTCATTTTTTAATTTATAATTTTAAAATTATATTAGGTTTATTTTTTTGTGATTTTTCCGAGGATGTTCATTTTTTTGATGAATAGTGAAAATAATGCTTTTAGGTTAAAAACTGCATTTTCATTTAAATAATTATTAATGATAAATTATACATTAATTTTTTAATGTCACATTATATTAATCATACATATATTAATACAATTTATGTTACTAAAAACAATTTAACTTAGAAATTAAATATAAAAACTTAACCAACTTTCGAACATTTTTATACTTTTAAAACCCGTTATTTCATCCTTTCTGCAGGATTAGGATTAATATTAATTTTTCCACTTATGTGAATTTAATTTAAAAAAACCATTGAAATATGTATAATATTTATATTCTAATAAGATCAACTTAATGTTTTTTTACCAAAAAGAATTGAAAAATTGATTAAAATTAATCATATAGATTAAGGTCAAATTAAGCTTAATTAGGGACTAAACCTTAATCTTAAGGGCCCAAATGACCTATAAACTTGTAAAAAAACTATTGTATTAATATAATTCATCCATAAAACTTTTATTATTTATTTAGGCTTGTTGTTTATGGCTTTTGTTAGGTAATATCATGTGTACACATAACATGTTTTCAAAAATTCCACGTGGGTCCTTTTCCTTCCCTATAAATGGCCACAACATATTCCACTTCTTCACACCAACCAAAAATCTTAATTTTGGCCAAGACCTACTTAATAAACTTCCTAGAAATACTAACTTAGTCCTATATGACTTACCTTGGGTATAAGGAAATCCAATAAATTCTTTTGGCACCAACCAAAAGGAGTTACCCCATTAAGAGGTAACATATTTTCTTAAGTCCTTATCTTTTATTTTATTTTGCCACCCCTCCACTTTATTTTTAAAATATTTTATAAAAAAACAAGCATACTTAATATAATAGTATTTGTTATGCTAAAGTTTCAACCTATACTTACACACACCTCTATCTAATGGATAATGAACATACTATTTATGTGTATGATGCACTACCCACTCACTAAACGATGCTTGTTCAATTTTCCATACCGCCTCTCATGATAGAAACTATGATAGAAACATTGTTTAAATATTTTATATATTATATTTATTATTTATTTAATCTTATGCATTGCTTTTAAAAAACATATAATTTTACTCTCCATTTGGTATTAATACGATAATTTCATTTGAGGAATCATGGAGTACCACCCCCTCAAAACGGCATGATTCGTTCATAAACTACATGGATTGTATTAAGGATGGTTTTAGTGAATATATAAGACATATAATATATCATAAATATATTTTAATAATGATATATATATACATATATATATATATATAAACACATGTCTTTTACTTTCTTTCTTTCTACATGACAATTAAACCGAAATAGCGTTCATTCGTACGTACGACCTACCATCTCCATGAATGGTATATTTAATTTCATAATTATATATTCTATAGATTATTATAATACACATGTACTATATATAAATTATATTTATATCATGGTTTAAATTCTTCAAATCATGATATAAATTATAAATACCAAATATATAACAAATTAGGACACATGTGAAGAATAAAGGGTATATTATCCAAAGTGAAACCTTAACATAGGATTGTTAACAAGTGGGTAATATAAGGTCGTAAGAATACCATATATGGTACTAAATATAAAAATTTGTTTTTCTAAAATATTTATATTACATTTATATTTATTATACAGTGGTTTGAACATGTACAATGAGAGTCAAGATACAAGGTAAGATAATTTCATCTCACTTTTGATTTCTATGAGATACATGCTATGTTCGTCACTCTTTCCTTTTGTGTGGTGTATTTAATAAAAATTATTTTTTATATGAATCTTAAACTTAAATTTATGGGTATTAACATATCCATTTCATGATCTTTATTTAATGGAGTTGAAGTTTCAAAAGTTACCAAATCAGTAAAATAGTTTTGTCTCAATTTTCCTTCTATGAGTCTCATGTCTTGTTATGCCCCTAAATTATCTTTAAAGGTGTATATAATTCAATTTTAAATTTTATATAAATAATTTACCTTTAATTGATGATATTTTATGCTTTATATAATTTCCTTTTCTTACAAGGATAATATGAAACCAAGTTACCGAGTAATAAGAGTCTATTGAAACAATCTCATCACTTTTTGAAATTGTTTATGTTTATCCTTTTTTTGATAAAATATTATGATCCAACTCTAAAAAAAACTCATGAGTTTTCTTATAATATTATTATTCAAGATATATTCATGTATTAGTACAATTTTATCACTCTTTGGTACTTAAGATAATGTTTTTAAGTAAAATTTGACCGCATCTCTCTCCGACCAGAAATCTATTGTATTAAAAAGCAATATTTTCAAAAATGTTTTCAAAATATATTTGAAACCCATTTTCAAGAAAAAGTATTTTAAAAACGTTTTGTGGTTTTAAATTATTCCTTTATTTGTTTTCAAAGCTATTTTCAAAGATTTTTTTTCAAAAAGGTTTTATGTTTTAAAAAGAGTTTTTAATGAAGAAAGGATATTTTCATCAAGAAATGTTTTTAAAAGATATTTAAAAGTTATTTTCCATCTAAGATAACATATTTTGGTGTCACTAATGACTTTTTGGTGAAATTATTCAATTTTTCTATTCATATTGTTTCTCTAGATGGATTATGTTTTGCGTGCATGATGTTGATAAAACCCGTTTCTCTTTCACAGGTTATATGTTTTTGAAACCAAATTATTTTCATGAGCTATGTATATGATGAAATGATTATGAAATCTATCTATTTCAATAGGTTATGATATTATTACATGTTTATAATATCCATTTCATTTCATGGGTTATGATATTATTATTTATGGTCTTGTGGAACATGTATGTATGATTTCATTATAAGATGGGTGGGACCTATATCTCCCTCCAATTAAATGGGTAAAGATTTATATCTCATGAGATAGACTAAGATGGTATTGGGAATGAACCTTGACTACTAAAATGGGGAGTTAACCATGACTAACAATATAGTGCGAGGAGTGAACTCATGCTACTAAGATGACCATGGGAGTGAACCATGACTACCAAGATGGTATGAGGAGTGAACCTATACTACCAAGATGGTCTTGGAAGGAATGTATTTTCTATTATAGAAATCATATTATATGATTATGTGTATGAAAAATCTCATGTTTTATTCCTATGTTATGATTTCATGGATTATGTTCTTTATTTATTTATGATTCATGTCTTATGAACTGCCAAGACTTATGCTATGATTTTTGTATTTTACCTTTGAAATGCAGGGTATGATCATATATTTTCGTTATCATGTTATCATAACATTTTTCTCATGATTATGCTTACATATCTCCCTTGTTTACCCTTATTGAGCATTTGATTTCACCCATTTTTATGTTTCCTTCCCTAGGTTATGAAGATATATATTATGTTTGATGTGTCTTTGGAGGGTTCTAGTCAAGAAGAACCTACTGGGAGATAATTTAGCTCACTTATACATTAGTGTTTATATTTCCATGTTTCCAAAGGCATTATACTAGTATGGTATTTGGGTGTCTGTTTGTGTAATGTTTTATGTATTCTGTAAAAGTTATGTAATGTCAATTTATTAAAATATAGGGTCACTATAGTTGGTATCAGAGAAAAGGTTTAGTTAATCTTAGGAATCTTGGATGATAAAAAATTAATGAGAACCTTAATAACATGTCTAGGGATAAGTATAAGAATAAGGAAAAGTATAAGAAAATGTATTGGAATTTTGGTAAAGGATAAAGTGGGTGGTTTCCTAGAAATACATCCCTACTTGGATACTTCAAGTGGATGTGGCTCTATAATAGATTTACCTTATGGTAACAACTCTAACAACATGTTCCAGGCCTGACTTGGGGTAATGTGGTACACAAAAAGGGCCTTACTGCACACCTAGTTTGACACTCTCAAGATATTTTATTTTGGAATTTTCAAACTCTTCACAAACCATTATGAAGGATTTAAATAGAAGTTGGATATGAAAAACTTATGATAAACCTAAGGTTTCATAGATTAAGGAAGGTGTCATAACTTAGACATCCTGTAAGTGACTTTTAATGATTATGTGGTTCCTATATATGAAAACATCCTCTTACTCTATACTTTTGGTTTTATTCAATGGATAGGACCCAAAAGAACCACATTAATGGTGATTTATATGGAAAATGAAATGGTTGTCCTCATGAGAAACCGAATTATTTGGGATATGGAATGAAAAAAACATTGCTATTCTCACACATATTTCTTAAGCTATGAATCATGGTTCACTTGAAAATGAGAAAAAGAGGGAACAACATTCTGTTGAGTCTTTCATGAGGCAACATCCACGTACTTTCAGAGGGTCTTATGATCTATTTGTTTCTATACAATGGATCAGTACTACTGAAAATATATTCTCCATTATCTAATGTTCAGACCATGATAAATTAATTCTAGATGTCTAGCTATTAGAAGGTATAACAGAACAGTGGTTGACTCTAATCAATAGTATAAGGCAGAAATATGATATTGAATCCATGGATTGGGATGAGTTCAAGAACTTAGTTTTCAGTAAGTACTTTCCTCAGATTCTCCATACCAAGATGGAGAAGTAGTTACTTGAGTTTAAGTAAAGGGACGATGAGTCTGTTGGTACCTATGAGGCTAATTTCATGAGACTTGCGAGGTATGCTTCATGAATTATCATCCAAACTGAAAGTAAATTTAATAGGTTATTCAGTGGCTTAAGTCCAAGTCTTATAAGCTCGATGGCCATAAGAGACATTAGTATCTATGAAGATATTGTGTGTTGTAAAATCAATTTTGAAATAGATGTTGGAGTCCTGTATCAGTCACATGGTTTTGACAAGACGAAAAAGATAGATATTAAAGGAAAATCTAAAAACTATGAAGAGAAGATGATGATCTTTCCTTTATGCTCTTAGTGTGGGAAGAAGTATGGATGAAATTTCCTTAATGGGTACAATAAATGTTTTAAGTGTGGAATGGAATGCCATTGGGAATTTTATTTCTGATGTGATGGGAAGAAGTTATATAATGTTGTGAATGAGAAAAAAGTATCATAGAATGCACCTCCCACAATTCAGTGCTACAAGTGTAAAGAGAGCATGAATTATTACAACCACTACCCAAACCCAAGGGCTGGTGATGATGATCGACGTCAACAAAATCTTAAGCTAAGGGATAATGGGAAATCTCATGAAATCTCTTTTTCTAATGAGGGATGTGATAACAGCATGATGAAAGGTACACTTACCATCCAATCTAGAACTATTAATTTCATATTTGATTCTGGATCTACCCACTCTTTCATATATAAAGATTTTTCTGAGGGTGTTAAGATTCCACCAAAATAATTAGTTGTGGAATTAGTAGTGAAAACCCCTAATGGTACGATGATTGTATATCAAGTCTATGATTACTCTATGGTGGATGTTTGTGGGAATGTTCTTCCTAAAAATCTTTCAATTCATCCTTTAGTTTAATTTGATGTCATCTTAGTAATGGATTGGATTTCTCTGAATAAATCTAACATTAATTGTCAATAAAGGGAAGTTACTTTTGATATTTCAAACCCTCCTATGATTATCCATCAATGTGATGATAAACACGATCTAACTGTGGATATTACATCCAGTGTATGGGTATTAATTCCCTTTCAAAAGGGTTGTTTATCTAAAATTGTTGGGGAGAAAATCAACATCTATGATAAGCCTATTGTTCAATATTTTGTGGATGTCTTTTCAGAAGAGTTTCATAGTCTTCCACCAAAACATGAAGTTGAGTTATAAATAGAACTTATACCTAATTCAACACCAATTTCAAATATTCCTTATAGAATAACCACGATTGAGTTGAAATAATTAAAGAATCAAATCTAAGAAAATATTGATAAGGGATTCATTTAGCCAAGTGTTTCACCTTGGGGTGCACCCATTATTATTTTTAAAAAGAAATATGGATAAATGGGACTCTTAATTGATTATCGGGAGTTGAAAAAGATTATAATAAAGAACAAGAATCCTCTTCCATGTATTGATGACTATTTTGATCAACTATGTGGAGATCAATACTTTTCCAAGATTGACCTTCATTCTATATATCATCAATTGAGGGTCAAGAAAGTTGATATACCCAAGATGGAATTCTGTACAAGTTATGGGAACTATGAATATATAGTGATGCCTTTTGGTCTTACTAAATCCCCTTCTATCTTCACGGATTTAATAAATAGAGACTTTAAAGATTACCTTGATCAGTTTGTGGAAGTCTTTATAGATTATATTCTTATATATTCAAAAAGAAAAAAAGAGCATGAAGATCACTTGAGCATTTTACTAAAGACCCTAAGGGAGGATAAGCTATATGAAAAATTTACAAAGCATAAATTTTGACTACAAAAGGTTTCCTTTTTGGGTAACATAATATCAATAGATGATATAGAATTAGACCCATCAAAGACAGAGGCTACTGAATACTGTCCTATGCCAACCACAATGACTAATATTCATATCATTATTGGTTTAGCTAGATATTATTGATTTTTTTGGAAAATTTATCATGACTATCTAATCCTATGACCAAGTTAACTCGGAAGGGTGTAATGTTTCTTTAGATATATGAATGTGAGGAAAATTTTAGGGAACTAAAGAGAAGGCTAGTTAGTGCACATGTTCTTACATTACCTAGTGGAGAAGGGTTTGTAATCTTTATAGATGTATACAAGAAGTGATTATGATGTTTTATTATTCAAAATAACATGGTAATCACTTATGCATGGCGATAGCTAAAGATTCATGTGAGAAAATACCCAACTCATGATTTAGAGTTAGCATTGGTATTTTTTTCATTAAAGATATGGATGCATTATCTTTATAGATAAAAGTGTGATAAATATACTAATCATAAAAGTATAACATATATACTCACATAGATGGAGTTGAATATGCAATAGATATGATGGTTATAGTTGATAAAGGATTATGCTGCTCAATACACTACCACTATGGGAAATAGAGCAAGGTGGCTGATTCTTTATGTCAGAAGGATCATGATAGCTAATCCATGATGAGGATCACAAAAGATCCAATATTTCTAGATTTTGAAAAGATGTATCTAGAAATAATTAAAGAAGGGGAAATGTATTATCTTTATCACGTGAATGTTCAACCCTCTATCCAAGTGAGGACTAAGTAGGACCATAAGGAAGATGTAGAGTTGCAAAATAAAGTTAGAAATGTTCCTGAGTTTAACCTTGATTAGGATGGAATGACGAGGTTTAGGAACCATGTATGTGTTTATTCCATACCAAATTTGAAGAAGAATCTATTATAGGAAACTCATAGTTATTAATTCTCTATTCATCCTAGAAGTATTAATATGTATAGGTACTTGAAAGAATAGTTTTGGTGGGATGGAATGAAGAGAGATACCATTGTGTTTGCATCTCGGTGCTTGGTATGCCAACAAGTTAAGGATGAATGACAAAAGTCAAAGGGAATGTTGCATCCGTTAACCATACCATAATGGAAATGGGAGAACATAACTATGTACTTTTTATTGGGAGTACCCAAAACCTCTAAAGGGTTTAATGATTTATGGGTGGTAGTCAACCAACTTACTAAGTCAACACACTTCCTTGCTATCAGAGAAGACTTCTCTTTGGATCATCTTTCCAGGATATACATTAAGGAAGTGGTATGGATTACCACATTCCATTATATCAGATCGGGATTAGAGGTTCACCTCTATGTTTTGGAGAAGTTTTCAGAAATCACTTGATACAAAATTGATCTTCAAAACTTCTTATTATCCTCAGACAGATGGTTAGTCTAAAAGAACAATTTAAACCCTAGAGGATATGTTGAGATCTTTTTCTCTAGATTTCAAAGGTGGTTGGGATCAAAAAAAATTTCTATTTGAGTTTTATTACAATAACATCTTTCACTCAAGAATTCATATGGAACTGTATGAAGACCTCTATGGGACGAAATTTAGATCTCCAATATGATGATATGCAGCTAGAGAAAAAATATATATTGGGTCCTTATATTGTTGAAGAAATGTATGAGAAGGTTAGAACCATTAAACAACATATCAAGGAAGCTCAAATTTGGTATAAACATTACACTAAAAACCATTGGTGTGACCTTTAATTTTATGTTTTTGAAAATTGATTTCTATGAATCTCATATTGGAATAATGTTAAGAGATTTGGGAAGAAAGGGGAACTAAGCCCTAGGCATATTAGTCCCTTTGAGATTCTTGATCGTACCGAGATGGTAGCCTATCACTTCGAACTTCCTCAAAATCTCTATCAAGTATATGATGTACATAACTGACCCTTCACATGTACTGAACTCAGAGGTTATACCAATAGAGTAGCATATTTCTTATGATGAGAAACCTGTTGAAATTCTAGATCATACAAATAAAGGTCTATGAAACATGACCACTCACCTGGTCAATGTTTTATGGAGAAATCACAAGTTAGAGGAAGATATGTGGGAACTTTAGAATATGATGAATCATAAGTATCCTTATTTTTTTACCTGGGTGATGAATTTTAAGGGTGAAATTCATTTTAAGGGGGTGGAATGTATCACATCAAGTTTTTATGGACCTTTTTTTTGAATAAATTAAATTTTCATTTATTTCTTCTATGAACCAAATCAAAAATTCCTTTCACAAAACAAAAAATTGGAGTATATAACATATACATGAACTTGGTTTATGTTACTTTGACCATCTAATTGGAGTACGTTATATGGAACATCAACTTGGCATATGTTACACGCAACACTAATGTTTTTACAAAACATCATTTTATTATTATAATTATTTAAATGAGATAATTATAAGCCAACCGTTAAAATTAGTAATATGAACAGTAATAAATAATCTTAAAATATTTTTTATAATTGTTTTATATAAATAAAACATATTGATAATTAAATATTTGATTTTTGGTAAATTCTTTAAATGTTTAAAAAGAATCATTTTCTCAAATAGACTGCTTCTGATGTCCTTCCGTGAAAAATAATAAAATTAATTTTAAACAAATATAGAAAAATAATTTTATAAAATAGGATTAATATTTTAATTTAGAATGTTGAAATTAGATTAGGGTTAATTTTTGTGATTTTTTTGAGAATCTTCAATTTTTAATGAATAATGAAAAATACTTCATTTAGGTTAAAAACTACCTTTTCACTTAAATAATTATTAATGATAAATTATAATTGAAATTTGTTTCAAGTTAAAATTATATCAATTATAAATCTATTAATACAATTTATTTCATTATAAATAGTTTCAATTTTAAAAAGGATATAAAACTTAACAAACATTGGAACATTTTTATACTTCGAAAACCCATTATTTCTTCTTATCTGCGGAATTAGAATCCATATTAATTTTTACATTTATATGAATTTAATTTAAAAAAACATAAATAATTTTTTTAATAAGTATAATATTTAGATTCTAATCATATCAAATTAATTTTTGACTAAAAATATTAATAAAATTGATTAAAATTAATCACAATGATTAAGGTCAAATTAAGCTTAATTAGGGACTAAACCTTAATATTAGGGGCCCAAATAGCCTATCCAATTTTCCAAAACAACCTTTGTGGCCATTATTAATACATAAAACTTCTAGATTTTATTTATGTCAGTTTTGCATTACTTTTTTTTGGTAAGAGCATCTGTACACCGAACTTGTTTCCAAAAATTCAAAGTGAGTCATTTTCCTTCCCTATAAAAGGCCACCACCTCTCCTACTTCTTCACACCTCTAAAACATATTAATATTGTCCAAGACCTACCCAATAAACTTCCCATAAATCCTAAATTCATAATATAATCCTTCCATTATGTATAAGTCAATCCAAGGAAGCCTTTTGGCATAAATCGAAAGGAGTTACTTGATTAAGAGGGAACATTTACTCTCAAGTCCCTTTTTATTTTCTTTCACCACCCCTCCACTTTATTTTTTACATGATTTCATAATAACAATATTATCATTAATATACTAGGATTTTTTTTATTCTATGGTTTCATCCTACAATTACACACACCTCCATCTAATGGATAACAAACATACTGTTTATGTGTACAACAAACTATTGCCCCACTAAACAATGATTGTTCAATTTTCCTTACTTCCATGGTGGAAATTAAGATATAAAGTATATTTATATATGTTATATATTATATTTATTATTTATTGAAACTTATTTATTCCTTTTACAACACATATATTTTTACTTTCCATTTGGTGTTAATATGATAATTTCGTTTGAGTATGTGTGGACTACCGCCCCCTCAAAACGGTATAATTCATTCCTACACTACATGAACTGTATTAAGGATGTATTTAGTGAATATATAAGACATATATTATATCATAAATATACTATAGTAATTATATATATACATATACATACATATATATACACAAATATGTATTTTACTATATTTATTTCAACACAATAATTAAACAAAAATAGTGTTCATGTGTTTGTACGATCGACCATATCCATGAATGGTGCATTACATTTCATACTTATATATTTTATATATTATTATAATATGAATATATTTTATATAAATTATATTTATATCATTGTTTAAATTCTGGAAATCATGATATAAAGTATAAATACCAAATATATAACAAATTAAGACACATAGAAAGAATAAAACACATATTATCTGAAGTGAAAGATTAACATAGGATTGTTAACAAGCGGGTAATATAAGGTCATAATAAAACAATATATGGTACTAGATATAAGAATATTTTTCTTTAAAATATTTATTATAAATTTATATATATTATACATGTTGTTTGAACCAATATGATGAGAGTCAAGATACAAGGTAAGGGGATTTCATTTCACATTTTATTTTCATTTCACCTTTTCATTTCATTTCACCTTTTATTTTTGGGTAGTGTATGAAATGAAGATGATTTTATTATATTTATATTATAATTAAATTTATATTCATTCACATATCCATATTATTATATTAATTTCACAAGGTTTAAGTTTTAAAAGTAACTAAATCGGTAAAATAGATTTGTCTAAATTTTCCTTCTTTGAGACTCACGTTTTGTTATGCACCTAAATTCTATTTAAAGGTGAATATAATTCCATTTTACATGTTATATCATGAATTTAATTTATTTCATGATATTTTAAGTTTCATGTAATTTCATTTTCTTATAAGGAGAATATGATCCCAAGTTACCAAGTTATAAGAGTTTATCAAAATAATATCATCACTTTTCAAGACTGTTTATATTTATGCTTCCTTTGATGAAAGCATATGATCCATCTCTCAAGAAAACTCATTAGTTTCCTTAAAATATGTTTATTCAAGATATATCCATGTATTAGTACCATTTTACCACTCTTTTGTACTTATGATAATGTTTTTATGTAAAATATAACTGTCTCTCTCTCCGATCGAAAATCTATTATATTAAAAAACCTTATTTTCAAAAATGATTTCAAAAATGTTTTAAAAATATCATTGAAACCCATTTTCAAGGAAAATGAATTTTAAAAAAGTTTTATGGTTTTCAATGCTTCCTTTATAAGTTTTCAAAAAAAAATTCAAAGATTTTTTTTCAAAAAGTTTTTATGTTTTAAATAGAGTTTTCAATACAGAAAGGATATTTTTCTTAACAAATGTTTCTAAAAGATGTTTCAAAATTATTTCCCATAAAAGATAACCTTTAATGGTGTTACTAATGAATTTTTTCAGAAATTATTCAGTGTTTACCCTCATATTATTTATCTAAATAAATTATGTTATGAGGGAATGGTGTTTATGAAACCCATTTCTCTTTCAAAGGTTATATGATTTTAAAACCTGACTATTTTCAAGGATTATTTCTATGATGAAATTATTATGAAACATATATCTTTCTATAGGTTATGATATTATTACATGTTTATAATACCCATTTCATTTCATGGTTTATGATATGATTATTTATTATATTGTGAGACATGTATTTATGATTTCATTATGAGATGGGTGGGACCTATATCTCCATAAAATTTACTGTGTAAAGATTTATATCTCATGAGATAGACTAAGATAGAATTGGGAATGAAACTTAAATACTATTATAGCCATGGTAGTGAATCATGACAACCAAGATGGTGTGAGGAGTGAAATCATGCTATTAAGATGGCCATGGGAGTAAACCATGACCACAAAGATGGTATGGGGAGTGAACCTATACTAGAAAGATGGTCTTGGCAGTGATGCCTTGGCTACTTTGGAAATCATATTATATGCTTATGTGTCTACCACCATTCCATGTTTTATTCCTATGTTATTATTTCATGGATCATGTTCTTTATTTCCTTATGATTCATGTCTTATAAACTGCCAAGATTTATTCCATGATTCATGTATATGAACTTTGATATGAAGGGTATGATCTTATATTTTCATAATAATGTTCTCATACCCTTATGCTCATGATTATGCTTAAATATCTCCCTTGTTTACCCTTATTGAACATTTTATCTCATCCATTTTTATGTTTATGTCTCAAAGTTATGAAAATATATATTATGTTCTATGTGTTTAAGAAGGGTGATAGTTAAGAAGAACCTAGTAGGAGATAATATAGCTCACTTTTGTATCAGTGTTTTTGTTTCCATGTTTCCAATGGAACTAGACTAGTAGGGTCTTTGGGAATATTTCTCTGTAATGTTTTAAGTATTCCACAACTATTATTTAATGTTAATGTATTAAAAGTTAGGGTCACTATACAAAGCACATGAAACATTAAGACTCATACATAAAATGACATATGTGATTGATCCTATCACAAAAGTGTGCAAGATATTATTCATCCTCTCTATTTCCTCTTGTGTTTGAGTACAAATTTTATTAAAAATATTTATACCATGTGACAATATAACCAATACCCTATTGTATTGTTCCATACTAAACCTATTCATTATATATTCAATATATATACATCAACTTATCCCATGAATCCTATTGGATATAGAATTTATGGTATTGATCCCTAGAATGTAGGCTAATCCACCTAATTATTTCATGGAGAATCACATTATCAATCATGCTTTAAATTATTATAAGGATGGTATATCACTTATAATTAGTAATATGTCATCCACATATAATATTATAAAAACAATTGTGCTACCACTAAACATATTGTAAAAACATGGTTCATATTTATTCATAATGAAACAAAATGACTTTATGGATTCATTGGCATGGTAAGCTACTATAGAAAGTAGGATTATGATGAATTTAAACGTTTAAACTAGAAAAAAAAATTCATCATAGTTTATTACTTGACATTATATAAAACTATTTCCCACTAGCCATGATTTATAGGTATTTACTTTGCATTCCACATAAAAATATATCTTGAATACCCATTTATACTCAATAGGTTTTATATCAACTGATAGATAAATCAAAACCCAAAATTGGTTTGGATACATAGAATCCATCTCAAAATTCATGGATTCTTGATATATTGTAGCCTTTGGGATATCTATTATCTCTTTATAAGAGATAAGATCATCATTGTTAACCAATAATCAGTCACCACCATCAATGAACAAAAAATCATATCTCTTTGGTTCTCTTACCTCTATTGTACTCCTACACATTAATTGTGTTTCAAGAACAAAATATTCTATGGGGACCTATATAATAATTTCTTGTACAAAATCTTGTGTATCTTGAGCATCAATTGTTGTTGTTCCCAACTAGGATCTAGATCATTGAGGGGGGGGGGGGTGAATTAGTGATTCCTTTTTTCCTTTATAAGAAAATTTATCAACTTCTTTAGTAAAACGTTCTTAACCTATAAAACCTGTTAAAGTTACAATCCTCAAAAATAAAACTTCTCAAACTCACATTTCATATGAAAAAATATAAATATAATGCATCACATGATATTTACAAGGCTCAGTACAAATACCTACTCTTTGCCATGTTGAATAGTCTCACCAACATGGATTCTTTCACAATCTTCTTTCTAGAATAAAAAGGAACAAGTAGTGAAAAATTCTAAAATCCCATTAGAAACTTTACTTCTATAGTTGGTTATACCTCCCAACTATCCTTTTTAGTATCCACTTCGCTATATCTAGTTTTACAACCTAGCAAGATGAGATTTTTCAGCCACTGTTAAATATATACCGTTATAAGATTAACTTCCATTCTTCTTTTCTGATCCACTTAATAAAGTCTTCACTTACTCCACAAGTAATATGAATCAAAACTTTACCTGTATACAATCACCAATAACTTAAAAAATTCTCTAAGGAACTTGTTGGAAATGAAACATTCTCCTGAATCTTTTTCTAGAAAACTTTACCATAAAAAGTTAGTTTGATCTACCTAGGTCTGGTAACCTCTATATGATGGTCCCTGTATAATTGGCCTTGGTACATTTATTATTCAAATATTATTTCTTCAATTAAGTGGAAAATTAATTGGTAGCTCAAAATTCCTACATCCGATGGAACTTAGTCTGATGACCCTTGCTCCGATGGATGTCGGTCTAATGGGATCACTCTAGTGGAATTTCTCCCATGGAACTTGATCTATTGATCAAATTGAACCTCACTCTAATGGAATCGTTATGATGGAAATTATTCAGCATCAACCGAAACAACAATCTTTCGTTGGAAACTCAAAACCTGAAAAAACAAATTTCATTGATCACAGTGCATGTTAACAATTCATGTTTTTTCACATACTTTAATAATGTCTTGTGTTCTCTATTTATAGGAAAACCATAATGAAAAATATGGGAAAACCAATTTCAATTCCCACTCAATGAAATTAATAAATCTAGAATTTATCATTCATTTTAGTATTCATATTTTAATTCTTCAACTCTTCATAATAATTATGAGAGATTCTCAAATCTTCTAAAAAATTAAGACTTCTTCAAGTTTACTGATATTATTCAGTCATATGTTTCACTTCAATTCATCATTACGATGAAGACATGTTCAAAATTGAATATGGACCATTATGATGACCTTTAGTAAACATTTTCAGTCTTATCATACGAATGATCTATATAAACTCTTTATTAGCACATCTAAAATGTATTCAAAGTATTTCTAATTTTCTTTAATTCCTCATACTTATGATCATATATCCTATGAAGTTCATCATATGATGAATTTATAAGTATCATCCTGCATCTGATGGACCAGTCTATGCTTGACTCCGATGAAAGTTGTTATTGCAAGTCTGATGAGTTTTCAACTCTTCTTGAGAAATAGTAAATAATTCTTTTTATTTTACTTTTTACCCAATTTTAAGATAAAAATTATGATTTTTTTCTTAGACCAATTGAAATATAATTCAAACCTTCTCAAACAATATACCTCTGATAAAAATTTACATCTGATAGACAAAGGATACCGACAATATGAATCAGTGTCAAAATTCATTACGATGGATTGGTGGCATACCACATCTGATGGACCGATGTCGGTAGTTAGTTCTACAATTTTCACACCGATGATTCTCATACTGATGATATTCATCCTTTTGTGTCCGATTTTCCTCAAACTGATGAGTATTGGCTAGAATAATTTTTATCATATTATTCACTTCCACAAACTTCAGCTTATATCATGACTTCCTCATGATTTTGAGATTGATTAAGTATGAAATTCCATCATCTAACTTACTATGTGAAGTATTGTAACTTCCCATTCATCTAGAAAATTCATTCATTATAACAAAAACTGAATACGACTGGTTGCACCGACACTCCCACTTTCCTTCATAAGTTTCACATCACAAATTTTTTAGATTACTTATGATTTATAAAATACGAAACAAAAAATAATCTTTAGATTCAAAATTGGAGTTATTCAGACTCTAGAAGACTTCCCCATTATGATCATCACTTTCATTCCAGACTAAATATGATTTATAGAAGCTTCTAAATTTTTATAAAAATCTCAATTTGATGGATCATATTCAATTACTCATTGATGATCTAAGTCTGATTATTAATACTAATGTCCTGGGTCCAAAAACGAAAAAATTATTATTATTTTTAACTTCAAACATAAATCATTCATTGACAATAAATACAGCCAAAACACAACTTGGACCTAAAAATATCCCATTTTTTGTCAATACCCACTTCAACCACTTCAAAAATAATACCACTTGTTGTTAACTTTTATCTTTTCTTCTCCCAATTACTTTATTTATCCCCATAATTCTTTTCTCTACCACTTATTGAAAATAAAATTCAAAGCGGCCATAATGAAAAGTTTCCCCTCTTATTAAAAAATGATCTTATTTCCAAGGTTTGGAAATTTTCATCTCAAAATTCTAGAGAACATAGTCATCACATGAGTTTCTTAACAAAGGGAATTTAACTAAAAAACTCTAAGTCTACATATGGGAACCCATTTTAGAAGAAAATAGAGTGTATAATCCCATTTATAAATGTTGCACATAATAACAATTTCATGTAATACATTAACATGTTTCTTTTAACATTCTAATTTTAGGTAAATTCTTGAAAGGATAAAATTAACCTACACCCATATCAAAAAACATATCATAAAGTTCAGGTGTATTAATAAAACTTTAAAAAACACAAAATTTTCAATCTCATTACTTTATTTTGAAAGAATAATAAGAGAATCAAATAAAAAATTCCTTAATAAAACTCTTTTAATTACCTACAAGTTAGTAAAAATAAAAATATTTTTTGAATAGGAGGAACCTCAATAGGATTTTAGAAAAATATTTCGGACTGAAAGTTCTCTCTCAGTCTTTTCATTTTCTTATTCTTCTTGGATTATTCTTTGGATATATTTTCTTCTTTCTATTAATCCTTCTTATATTTTATAACAGGTTTTTTTCATCTTCGAATTCTTCTGATACAGATTTCAAATTCAATTCCTCTTTATCATCATTTTTTATAGTAAGTTTGTAACAATTATTTCACGCCTTCCACTTGTTTTGGAATTATAATAATTGTTTTTAGTAACACACCCTTCTTACTCACATCTCTTGCATATTTTATGAAATTTCAATCCACAATCTATTTATATCTTTTTATCAAATTTTCTTTCATTTTTAGAAAACTTTTTATTACCCTTTTCTTCAGATGATTTTTGGGATTATTCTAACTTTCTATACATGTCAACTTATTTTGTATAAATAAATAAGCACTCCTTTTCTGCTCAAAATTTTTATTTTTATCCACTTTCTTAATATAATTAGCTTTCTTTATTTTTTGACTTTTCTTTTTTGGTTCCACATAATTTTTAGGGAAATTTTATCCTCATTTATCATAGTATATCCCCGTTTATTCACACTTGTTTCTTGGTAGAGACATGTTATGCTAGCATGAATAAGCTCTGTGTCTGAAAACTCCACAATGCCAATAGTGACCTCTGAATCTTGATTTTTTGGACTGATAGTGAACTTTTTCAGTACTTTTTTATTGTTTTTTATTCACAAATAGTTGACCACTTCACTCTTCAGGATACTTTCTAGAATAATTCCTATATTTCTTAGTGAAATATGTTTTCTCACAAACCTACTTTTGCAAACATTTTTTTTAAACTTCTTTATACGTTTCACCTTTAACATCAACTTCCTTGATAAAGTTTTCTATTATCTTTCTTATCTCAATTTGTGTTGTAATAATAATCGATTGTGTTTCTAACAACTCTTATTCTTTCTAAGCTAGATTAACTTTCTGAACATCGTCCATATTTTCAGATTTAGCTATCTTCAACTTGTTCTTATTATTTTCTTCAAATATTATTGATTCTTTCATATTAAGGATCTCATTTCCAGATAATATTTATTCAAATATTTTTTATTTTATTTTAATATCATCAATCATCACATTCTTCTATCTAATAAAATTTATATTTTTCTCTTCTTTCTTCACCTGACCATTAATCTCAAAAGTTATTCTTTCAACATATTTCTTCAGCTTATTTATTTATTTCTTGAGTTTAGTATTTTGATCAATTTATTTTTCAAAATTATATTTTATAATCCATTACATTTTGAAAATATATTCATCACTATCATCACTTTCGGAATAATTACATCCCTTTATAACTTAAACAATAAATTTGAGTTGATGATCATGTTCATCACTGGATGAGGAATCATCCTTCTTTCTTTTGCTCAGATAATGTTTCTTCTTTCTGTCATGAATAAATATTTTTTATGTTTATTCCACTTTTTATCTTGATATTTATCATCGTATTCCTCAGACTCATACTCATAATCCTTATTTCTAGGACAATTATGTGAAAAATGTCTTTTACCTTCACAATTACAACATTTTAAGGTTTTAATTTTATGTTTTCCCTTATTGTATTTTTTTGAAAGGATGAAAATAATATTATTGAAATATTTATCTTATTACTATTCTTTTGAATCACTCGATTCTTCTTTAATTTCATTATCTTTTTTTACCTTACAAAAAATATTTGAAGGACATTTTTTGTTCAAACTTTTCTTTAATTTTCATAAACTTATCTCTTCTCATTTCATCTGTAACAAGATTACTATAAATATCATCCAAATATAGAGTTTCAGGATATCTATCTTCCAAAGATGAAACTTTAGAATCAAACTTATCAAGAAAAAATCTCAAGAAATTTTTAACAATGGTTAAGTCTTAAAACTTCTCACTAAGACATATTATGGTGCTAAAAATATTGTTTACCCTTGTAAAGAATTCACCAATAGATTCATACTCACCCATTTTTATATATTCATAATTCAGCCTCCAAATTTGTAACATTTCCTTCTCAACATTTGTATTTCTTTCATAAATGTTTTTGAAATTATCCCCATTACATTTGATAGTTCCATATACATTTACTCAAAGAAATTCACTTTCAGTTAGTCATGAGAGTAAAGAATTCTTAGCTCCTCCATCATTATCAAGTTTTTTATTTTCAGAAGTAGTAAGAGGGGAATTCTCAATACGAGGAGTAAATCCATTTGTAATAGCTTCCAAAACATCATACCTAAGAGACATAAGATGTGAAAGCCTTCTATACTTCCAGATATGATATTTATTAACATTGAAAATTGTAATACCCTTATATTTCACTGAATTACAATTATCCATTCACATAGATGGATATTTCATAGGGAACCTACCTATGATACCAACTGTTATTCCCAAATAGGATTGAGACCACTATGAGTTGGGAGGGGGGTGGGTGAATTATAGGTTTCCTTTTATTTTATAAGAATGTTTCTTAAATTATTTAGTAAAACTTTCTTATCATACGAAACCTGTTAAAGTTACAATTCTCTCAAATAAAACTTCTGAACCTCACCTTTCATATAATCAAATATAAAGAGAATCTAGGACATGATATTTAAAAGGTTCAGTATAAATACCTACTCCTCTCTATATTGGATAGTTCCACCAACATTTATTCTTTTACTATCTTCTTTAAAAAATATAAAGGAACAAGAAGTGAAAAATTCAACAATCCCAGTAGAAACTTTCCTACTATAGTTGGTTATACCTCCCAACTATCCTTTTTAGTATCCACTTCCCCATAGATGGTTATACACTTTATCAAGACAAGAATTTTCAGCAACTAGTAAGTATACATAGTTAGAAGCTTCAATTTACTTATCCTTTTATGATCCACTTTAGAAATTATTTACTTCTTCCACAAGTAAGATGAATCAAAATTTTACATGGGTACAATCAAAAATAAATTCATAAATTCTATAAGGAAATTTTTGGTCGTGAAAAATTATCCAAAAAATACATTCATGAAACTTAGAAAAAGTTAGTCCAATCTTCATAGTTCCAGTAACCTCAGTCTGATGGCCCCTTCCTATTAGCCTCAATCTGATTATTCTTATGATCTTCTTTCTTCAATTGATTAGAAACTCAATTGAAAAATCATAAATACAATATTGTATGTAACTTGGTATAATGAACCTTACTCTGATGGATGTCGCTTTAATAATATCATTATGATGGAGTTTTTCCAATGATGTTTCATCCATTGGAACTTTCTCCTTTGATTGGATTGAACCTCACTCCGATGGACACGTACCAATGTAACTTCCTCAGAATAAACAAAAAAAGAACACTTCAGCTGGAAACTCAATACCTGAAAAAATGTCATATCTCTCAATGCATGTTAACAATTCAAGTTTTTCTCACACATTACAAATGCCCTGTTGTCTGTTTTTATAGGCCATACAAAATGATAAAGGTGGTAAAACCAATATAACTTCCCACTCAATGAAATTTGTAAATCCCAAATTTCTCATTTAATTAAGTGTTCAAATTTAACTTCTTAAACTCTTCATGATACTTATGGGATCTTTTTGAATATTCTCATAAGTTCATACTTATTCAAGTTTACACACATTCTTCAATCTCATTGTTCATTCAGATTTATCATTATGATGAATAGATGTGAAAAAATAAATATGGCCAATTATGATGAACTCTTATAAACATTGAAAATATTATCATATGGTTTCTCTGTATTAACTCTTTATCAAAACATATGAAATGTCTTCAAAGTATTTCTAGTCTTATTTTATTCCTCATACCGATGATCGTGTGTCTAATGAAGTTCAACATCTGATGAATTTATTAGTGTCATTATGCATCTGATGGAGCAATATCTACTTTATTATGATTAATGTTTTCATCGCCATTATAATTATTCTTCACCTATTCTTTAGAAATAATAAATATATTTGTTCTTTTACTCTTAACCCAATTGTAACAAAACAAAGTATGACTTATTATTTTTCTTGATACAATTGAAATAAAATTTAAACTTTCTCAATCAATCTGCCTCTGATAGAACACTGTATATGACATATAAAGGATACTAAAAATATGAATCAGTGTCAGAATCCATTATGATGGATTAATTGAATACCACATCTGATGGATCAGTGTTGGCATCGACTTCTATAATTTTCATGATGTTGATTCTCATACTGATGATCTTAATCCTTCTATATTTGGTGTTCCTCACAATGATTATAAATGGATAGAATAATTCTTATTGTATTATAATCACTTCCACAAACTTCATCTTGTATCATGACTTCCTCATGGATTTGAGAATGATTAAGTATGGAATAACATCATCTAACTTACTGTTGAAAGAATTTTAACTTTTCATTCTTCTATCACATTCTTTCATTCTAACCGAGCCTCAATATGATTGGCATCACCAAAACTCCCCTTTCCTTCATATGGATTACATCACAAGTTTTCCAAATAACTTATGATTTATGTAATAAAAAATATGATTTTTTTATATTCTACATCATAGTTATTCATACTTTAGAAAACTTCCTCATTATAATAATTACTTTCATTCTATATTTAATGTAATTTATAGTATCTTCTAAATTTCTATCAAAATCCAAATATGATGGATCATATTAATAAATCACTGATGATCTGAGTCTGATTCTTCATATCAATGTCCTGGGTCAAAAATCCAAAAAATTATTCTTTTTATAACTTCAAACATACATCATCTATTGACAACAAATACAACCAAACCATAAATTGGGTCTAAAAATTTCATCATATTAAACATTTCTCCCACTATTATTTTTAAGGATGTTATTACACTCATGAAAGACGACCTGTCTTAAAAAAATTACATTCTTATATGAAGTTTTTTACAGATATTATCACCTTGTTTCCTTGGGATATTCTATAAAGATATACTTCATACCTATTGGTGCTATTTTGTTGTTTGAGCTAGCCTTAACAAACGACTCACAACCCCATGCATGAACATGTGCCAAAATGGGTTACTTTACACTCCATAACATGAAGGTAATATCATTTTCCACTTTAGTTGGTACTCAGTTTAGTAATTATAATGCTACCTATAATGAATATCCCAAAAAGGATAATGGAAGGCTTTCATGAATCATCATCAAACATACCATGTATAACAAGGAACAATTCCTCATTTCACTAACAACATTCTACTAGGGTGTATAAGGTGGAGTGAGTTGATATAAAATCCTATACCCTCTTAGAAATTAGATAAATTCTTGATTATGTTATTCACCACCTCGATCTGATCAAATTTTCTTTTATCTTCCTACCAAGATGATTCTCAACCTCATTATTGAACTCTTTGAAATTCTCAAAGGATTTTAAATCATACCTCATCAAGTATATATAACCATACATGCTCAAGTTTTCATTAAAAGTAATAAATTATAATTATACACTTCTAGATTATACATGAAAATGTCTAAACACATCAGTGTATACTAATTCTAGAATATTTATGGCCCTTTTACATTGAATAATAAAGGGCAGTTTGCTGATTTTTTATTATAAAAAAACATGAAATATTTCAAGAAGATTTAGCTAAAAAGAGTCTAAATAACCATCTTGATTGTGTTTTTTCAAACACTTCTCATTTATATGACCAAGATGGTCATTCCACAATGGGGTTTCATATGAGTCATGTGTACTGAATTCATTATCCCTTTATAATATTTTATATTCATAATTTAACACATAAGGACCATTATTTAGCTATTCTATACCATAAAAAATTCAATTTTTGGGAAAATATCCCTCATGGTGTCATATTGATGTTTTTGGGGTGATTGTGTTTGTTGAAAAAACTAAATGGCCACAAATCTGTATGATTGGTGTTGCCGAAGTAGATATATAAGATGGCACATTTTCCTAGTTTTTTCCAAATTTTTGGGCTTTAAAATTTGGATTTTGTTTTATGATAACTGAAGGTTTTATGAAAAGGAGTTCACAGACCACAAAGATTAGTTTGTGGATTGAAAAAGAGGTACATGTAATGTCAATGAAAAATTAAAAAAGGAATGATTTTTGCATAATAGCACTATACAGACCATGAAGCATGCTACACATACCCTACATTGAAAATAGTTCATGAAAGTCTCAAAGTTCATAGGAGGATCATCAATTCATGGGAGGAGTGTTATTTTTGGATTAAGGTAGTGATTATGGTTTCTACAAAGAGGTTTTTTCATCTGCAGAAGACATCAACCACCACAAAGGGGAAGGGTGTTATGTGGACCACATAGAAATTTGTAGTGGAGGTTGTCCCACATAAAAGTTTTGGGAAATTCAAATTAGTGTATTTTTTAGATCTATTTTCCTATATAAATACCCCTAATAACATCATTAGTTATAGATAATTTCATTAGAAAATATCATTATTCTAGGAAGAATTTTGAAAGGTCTAAAGCGGTTTGTGGAGGCAGATTCCATAAAGGGTGAAGTAGTTCATGGGAAAAATTCCATGAATGGAGTTTTAAAGTATCTATATCCCATAATGTAAAATGTATTATGTATCATAGGTAGTTCATTGAAGAAAAAGGCATCCATGAAATAGAAGAGGTCCACATAAGAAGAGGTGGTCCACAAAGCACTCCTGCCACATAGTGTAATAGAGTTCTTGGAGGACTTAATGGATTTCACGAAGGGTTCAAGGAAGTTCAAAAAGGAAATAAAACAATTTTCAAAAGTAATTTATAAAAAATAAAAGTACTCGAAGAAGGGTATTTCATTGACAATTGAAAATGAAACTTCAACAGAGCATTTACCAACAATTGGGGATGCATTCATTCATTTAAATGGATAGACCTTTAAGTCCATAAACTGTGTGCGGATATCTTCTAGATCAGTGAGAAAAAAGAAGAGGAAACACTGATCATTTCCACTAGTGGTGATATAGACAAATAGACATAGGGAGTTACCTTGGGAAAACAGTGAGCTGAACATAAAAATTTTAAAGTTAGTGATCCTAGGAATAGAAGTAATCTAGCCTGATCCTTATAATTTGGAAGTGATAATTGGTGGATTTGGTACATCATCACATTGCCTTTGGATGCTCCTTAGATGTATCCCAGTGAAGGTCAACTAAGTAAAATTGTTTTTTCTTATGAATGATTTCAATTCTATTCATATATTGATATGATAAAGGGATAGAAGAGTGTTTTGTTTAAAGATTAAAAAAGATCCTAATTGGTAGTTGTTTTAATTTGTCATACCCTGATTCACCCCTATCATGTTTTTAACCTACTTGGTCTAATAATTGGTTTCATAACTAACGGTTAAAAGTTAGTGGTTATCTCTTAGTAGAAAAAATGGAGGTTTTCAATCACAAAGGTATTCCGATCTTTGAGGGAAAAAATTTTCAATTATGGAAGAATAAGATGAAGCACTTCTTCTTATCATTAGTAATGGATGTATTTATAGTATCTATGCATGGAATATTATCCAATATCGATAGTGGTGCTTTATCAAAGGAAAATCGAAGAGAATTTTATGTTAACTCTAAAGGAATCAATGATTTAGGGGGATCCCTATACGATGAAATATATATAAAAATGATATCATGCAAGTCATCACATGCTATGTGGGATAAAATAATAAATAATTTGGAGGGTGACTCAAAAGTAAGAGAAGAAAAGATGAAGGTTATTTTGAAAAAGTATGAGGATCTAAGAATGCACCCTCATGAGTTTGTTGATGCATTCTTTGACTGGGTAAATGTTGTTGTGGAAGACATGCATGGTATCCGAGAAATTATTAAAGATATAAATATTGTTAAGTGCATCTTGAGAAAAATTCCACCTCATTTCAATCCAAAAGTTGATGTATTGGAAGATAAATATTCAATAGAGCCGAAAATGGATATATTACATAATAATATTATTTTATATGATATTATTAATGATGAAAATGATTCTACAGAAATGGGAAAGTCCAAATAAGTGGCATTCAATTCCATGAAAGAATCTAACTATTTAATATGGATTATAAGAAGAAGATACTGATAAAGTCATGAAATTCCTTTCATAAAATTTATGAAGAGGAAAAATAATGTTAAAAGGAAAACATCCAATTGAATTCTTTTGATGTATAAAGGATGGATATATTGTAGAAAGGTGCCCAAAGATGTTTCCAGATGATAATGAGGATGAATTAGAAATTCCCAGGAATAATTCTTTATCCTACGTGAAAGATATTTTTTTTTCAAAAAGAATACTCTTCTTTCAAAAGAAGATGACAGTTTAGAAGAATCTAAGACAGAATAGTTGAGAAATGTAAGGATCATAAAGCATAATATATGGTGGAATTTTCCAAAAAGTCATAAACAAGGTAAGAAAACAACAATGATAAAGGAGAAGTTGATGGTAGTGTTGAACTTCAGGTTTAAATACAATATACTCTTAAAGAAATATATGTTTGGAGATCCAAAAAAAATAAATCCAACAAAGTGGTTCGTGATGCCAAACTATATATACAATATCATGAAGAATAGAAGTCTAAGATGAATGAAGAAATTGAAAATCTGAAGTCTTTAATTCCAAATAACTCAGAAAATGTTGTTGATTACTATATAAAAATTGAAGAAAAGAAAGGAGAAAATGATAGTTTGGCTAACACTAGAAAAGATCAAATAAAATATATCAAAAAACATGAATCAGAAGTTTTCAGCCTATAAAAAAGTGTTAAGGATAAAGAAAAACTATTGAATATTAGTATGAAATCCTGAAATTAGATTATTCAGGAAACATAAAAGATACAAGTAGAGTATATATTTCGAGCATAACCAAAGAAACAATCAAATCCAAATGATAAGGTTGGTATGAGGCTTGATAAAAAACAGAAAGCAGTAATGGTTGAAGTTAGAAAATAAGCTCCCGATATGATATTGAAGATTTATTTGGGTACAAATCAAAACCAAAATATTCAAAGAAACCAAGGGAGAAACAATAATGCCATATTTCCACACAGGAATGCACCCCACATGAAATGTTATTGTTGTGGAAAATTGCGACACACACAATATGTTTATTCCATATCTAAGAGGTAATGAAGGGAAAAAGACCAATAGAGACATCCATACAAAACTCAATATTACAGAACATCATTTGATGGTCACTTTTTTAGGAGTGGAATATTTGAGCACATGGAAAGATATTTCTCATCAACAATGCATAGAAATGTTCCAAATAAGAATGAATGTGGTCATAATAAAAAATTAAATGTATTATCAAACGTGCTGAAAATGAAAAATCGGTTAGTATCTCTACAAGATGAAGATGATCTATCATACTCCAAGGAAGATAAATATTATCAATCCATACCAGGTATAAATTCAACAACATGGATTAAAAAGAATAAAACTGATTAGTGCATGGTTGTAGAGATTTATTTTAAAGCATTAGATCACACCGTAATATGAATCATTAACAGTGGATGGACATATCATATGATATGAAATAAAGATCCAGTGAATGGAATCAGGTAATATAAGGATGTTATTATAAGTTTTGGTAATGATGATGGTCTGAAAATTGTTGGCTCGAGAAAATCCAAGTTTGGGGGAAATGACATGAGACCCATAAATGTATTGGTTATTGAAGGTCTCAGTCAAAAATTACTAAGTATAAGTCAACTGTTTGAAATAGGACATTCCAAAATATTTTCAAATAAATTATGTGTCATCAAGGAGAAACATGGTAAAATAGTTTTTTAGGGAAATCATATGAAATGAAATCTCAACCTTGTGAGTGGATAAAAAGATAAATTCTTTCTATCCAAGGGAGAAGAAAATATATTATGGAATAAATGTATTGGTCACATGAGCCAAACATTATTGGAAGATATTGTGATATTTGATGCTACTTGAGACCTCCCTAGGTTATCATGGGATTGTAATCATATGTGTGATTATTTTCAACAAGGGAAGATCATTCTAAATACATTTAATGAAAAGAGAAAAGGCCAAGAAAATTGATTTATTTGGTTTTTATTGATGTATGAAGACTTATTTCACCCATAAATATTGATGGGAGGAGATATTATGATCTCTTAATTTATGATTTGAGAATAATTAAAAGAGTTTCAAATATCACTGATAAATTTGAGGTGTTTTTTTTGCATAAAAACTTATCGATGGGAAGTTAAAAACACACCGAGTCAAAAATATGAAAGATCTAAACAGATAGTGAAATAAAGTTCAAAAATAGCCAAGTGGAGGAATATCTTGTGAAACATGGGATAAGGAACCAAGTTTCAACATTATGAACTCCACATCAGAATGTAGTTTTTGAGATAAGAAATCACATTATCAACAACATGGATTGAACAATGCTCATTGAGAAATACCTTATAGAGAAGTTTTGGAAAGAAGATGTGATGAAATTAGTCTACACATAAAATAAATATTTATTATGTCCAAAAGAATAGAGGACTCCATATGTGCTATGGTATAGAAATTATACAACATTTAAATACTTTACAGACTCTAGAATTTTGTGTGAGAAACATTGGAAGTTTGAATCCCATGGATATACGTGGATATTTTTTGGATACTCAAAGAAAATAAAATTATATAGATGCTTCAATAAGAAGATGGAAAAGGTAGTTGAAAGAAATGATGAAACTACAGTAGAGAATGACTAGAATATTCAACAAATACATGATTAGTCTCAGGAGGATAGTGATTAAGAGATAAGTAGATAAGGGGATGTTCTAGTTCTAGAGGCTGATTCTAAAGAAGATTCACATAATGAAAAAGGATGGGCATAAAATAGTATCTTCCAAAAGATCAAAGTGAAGAGAAGAAATTTATAGATAGAACATAATTGGTGACCAGATAATCTCATTGTAGACAAGGAGAATGAATACTCTACAAAATGAATCGTTATTATCATAGGTATAACCTAAATGTTTTGAGGAATCAATTAGATAGGACAACTCGGATCAAGATATTAATGGTGAGCTTGAACAAATTGGGAATAATCGGACATTGGAGATTATTTCGAGGATGAAATATAAGAATATGATCAAAACTAAATGGGTCTTTTGTAACAAGATGAATGAAGAAAATGCAGTGATTTGAAAAAAAATAATGAATAGTGTGAAAAGGATACTCATAGATAGAGGGTATAT
Organism: Viscum album; assembly: GCA_963277665.1. NCBI lineage: Eukaryota > Viridiplantae > Streptophyta > Magnoliopsida > Santalales > Viscaceae > Viscum > Viscum album. Next base: position 145,111,506 of record OY728150.1, read on the forward strand.
ATGTTGATGAAACATTATCACTTATTTCAAGGGTAGAGACAATCAGATTATTCTTGGACACAATAGTGCAAATAATGTTCAATGTTTTCTAGATGGATGTCAAGTCAGTGTTTCTAAATGGGGTTCTAGAAGAAGAAGTTTATATTGAGTAGCCAGATGGTTTTCTCATTCATGAAGATGAGAATCGAGTTTTTCGGCTAAAGAAGGAACTATATCGGTTGAATCATGCACCAAGAGCATGAAATTCAACACTAGATCACTTTCTAAAGAAGATTTGTTTTCAGGATGGGGGAGTTGATTACAATATATATTTCAATTATGATAGTATTCAAAGGATGATGGTTCATATATAAGTCGATGACATAATCTTTGATGGATCATATGAATCTCAGTGCAAGAAATTCACAAAATTAATGAAAAAATAAATTTTAAATGTCAAGGATCAGTGAATTAACATTGTTTCCTTGGTTGACACGTGATATAAATAATGAATGACACATTAATTTATCAATCCTAATAGCCCAAGGAGGTTAAAATAAGATTTGGAATAGATAATTCCAAGGATATGATAACTCTAGTGGATACCTGGATGAAACTATCATGGGATAATGAAGGTAATGTAGTCAATATCACTGAATATAGAAAAATAATTAGCATTATATAATACTTGATAGTGAAAATAGCTATTATTATCTTTGTAACATGCCAAGAAGCAAGATATCAAATTAATACAAAAAAAATCCAATTAATTTCAGTGAAACAAATACTTCAGTATATCTAGGTCATGGTGTATTTTTTGTTTTCTTTACAATGAAAAATATCAACAAGAGTTATTGAGATATACATATGCAGATTGGGATGGTTAAGTAGACTATATGAAATTAATGTTAGGTGTTACATTATATCTTGGAGGATTTTTTACTTCTTGGATAATCAAGAAACAAGATTACATTTCATTGAGAACCATAAAATCTGAATATATTGCAGATACTGAAGCATGTATACAGTTATTGCAGATTAAGAAATAACTTGATGATTTGAGAGTTGATGTGAATTCTTCGATCAAAATACGTTTTGATAATTCATGTGATATAAATCGTAAAAAAATCTAGTCCATCACTAAAGGAAAGAATACATTGAAATCAAGTATCATAATATCAATGAGAAGGTAGAGAGAGAAATTGTGAAGTTAGATTATGTTCCTACAAAACTACAGGTTGTAGACATTATAAAAAACACCTTACCCAAAGAAGCATTTAAATAACATATAATGGCTCTTAGAGTCCACTCAATTCCACTCACTTGAAAAAGTGTGGATGTGTGACCCTCTATCCCTCATGTATGGTGTGTTTTTATCTAATGTTTTAATCTATTTTCTTTACTCTATTGTAGACCACAACAAAGAGACCTTCATGTTTGTTGGCAAAGAGGGAGAATTTATGGCTATAAAATAGGGAGAAAATGTCTTAATGAAGACATGGGGAGAAACTAAAGGGGGATAAGTTGATAGAGGGATCAAAAAAGTAAGGGAATTTCAGAATGTAAAAATAATTAATGTGATTGATCAAAGTTTATATATCACAAAAGATGAGGTTCATGATAAAAATAAGTTGAGTGGTTTTGGAATAAAGTGATTCATTGATGAAATTTTCATTATACTCTTATTCCTCACACTGATCATGGATCATGTTATCTTAGAATGTGTGTTGATTAAATCCTTGATCACTAGAATAACCGCAATAAGTGAATGATGATATAAGATGACATAATATTTAACATGGTATCAAAATGCAACGAATTGTAAACAAAACCAAAGGCGGGGATTTTTGGGGAAAAATACCTCAAAGTTCTGTCTCGAGGTTCTTGGGGTTATTGTGTTAGTTGGAAAATTCATATGAACGTGAATCCTTATGGATGGTTTTTTTAGAAGATGTATAAGGTGGTGCAGTTTCCCAGTGTTTTCCAAATTTTTGGGCCTCAAGATCAGGAGTTTGTTTAACAGAAAAAGAAGGTTTTCTAAGAAGGAGTTCGGAGATAGAAGTTTGAGGAATACAAATCATAGTTCAAAAACCACAAAAAAGGTTCACAAAATGATGATGGGAAATTATAAAAAGAATTTTTTTGTATAGTAGTTCTATGGGGACCGCGAAGCATGCTACGTGGTTCACAGAGTAAAAATGTTCGTGAAAGAATCATAGTTTGTGAGAGGTTCATCAATTCATGGGAGGTGTGTCATTTATAGATTGAGGTGGTGATTATGGATGATGAAAAGGGTTTTTTGACTATGTAATACAATAACTATCACAAAGTAGAAGGGTTCTTTGTGGACTACAAAGCAGTTCACAGTGGAGGCTGTACCACATCGAAGTTTTGGGTAATTCAGAGTAACAAGTTTTTTAAATCTATTTTTCTATATTAAGACCACTAATCACATCATCAGGTAGAGATAATTTAATTAGAAAATATAATCACTCCGAGAAGAATTCAGAAAAGTATTAAGTGGTTTGTAAGGGTGGATTCAATGAAGGGTGAAGCAGTTCATGAAAAAAATTACACAAAATGAGTTTAATGGGTTCTTTAGACTTCAAAGTAAAAGGTTCCACATAGAATAGGTGGTATAAGGAAGAAAAAGGCATCTGTGAAGAAGAGGCAGTCCGTGGAAGAAAAGGTGGTATGTGTAGCACTCACGCCGCGCAATGAAAAACTATTCGTGGAGGACTCATGGGGGTTCATGAAGGATTCAAGGAAGTTCTAGAAAGAAAAAAAATTGTTTTTGAAATTAATTTATGTAAAATAATAGTATAAGAAAATGTAGATTTCATCTACGGGTGAAAATGAAACTTCAACAGAGTATATACTGACAATTGAGGATGTGTATATTCATGAAAATGAAGGAACCTACAAGCCCATAAACTGTGTGTGGATCCCTTCTAGATAAGTGAGAAAAAGAATAGGAATAGTATGATCCTTTCCACTAGTAGTGAGATAGGGAAAGAGACATAGGTATTGACCCTTGGGAAAGTAGTGAACTGGACCTAAACATTGTAATGGCCGTGAGCCTAGGTATAGAAGTGATCTATCCCAAACATTGTAATTTTCTAGTGAGCCTTAATAGATTTGGTACATCAGTGGATCACCAATTTATTCTCCTTGTACATATCCTAGTGAGGGTGAACCAATAAAATTTATGGTGTCTCATGAATGATTTCATTTTTTTTCATACATTGCTATGGGAAATGGAGAAACGAGTGTTTTTAACAACAGAACAAGATCCTGAAGGGAGAATTTTTTTTAATTTTTCATACCCTGATTCAACCACTCTTTCTAGGTATTTAACCTAGTTGGGATAAAAACTATCATTATAAAAGTAGAATCCTTTATTTACAAAGTATAAAATAAATCTATCTACATCTAAGTAAGAAATGGAAATAATTTTCTTTGTAACAGTAGGTACATAATAACAATTCTTTAAAACCAAAATAAATCTTATAGGAAAATTGAGAAGGTAGTATCCAATGGCTAAAGAAACTTTCCTCACACCACTGGAATCCTATAGATCCACCTCACCTCTTTAAACCTTCCTAAATCTACTTGGTTACTATATTTAGATAAAAATTTGATCACCAAATGCAGTATCTAATACCCAAGTTGTAGATATAGAAAGATCGGACTCGATAATGGGCACACCTAAAGCTTACCCTTTCTTCTTTGACTAGGTGAAATTACTCTTCTAGTGGAACTTATTTCTACATGAAAAACTTACTATATCCTATTCCATTCCTTACCTCTAGATCTTGTTCTTACTATAGGGATAGTACTCTAGAGCCTTAGATTTGTAATGAGTAATTGAATCATTTTATTTGATCCTCTTTTCCTTACTCAACATATGGAAAATGGGGTTTTCACTCCCCATGTCTTCGTCAACTTCATAAATAAGAGTACGAAGTTTCGATAGTGTCTTCCAACTATTTCTCATATTATAATTCACTATAAAACTAGAGATGTTTTTTGGGTAATGATAACCGAATGAGATCTGTATGTATATCATTGGGGATATTAAAACCTAAGATGTCCAGGCCCTCAATTTAGCCAATCATTTTGACTACATGTGCCCCATAGAGATCCCAAAGGTGAGAAAATTTGTTATACACATTCGTATCATCATATATATTTAAAATCTTATTGTACATGGATCATAACATAAAACAGTGGAAATACATTATGTTATACACATGATTTAGATAGATAGATACCTCTTCCTCACTAACCTCTTTGGAAAGTGACTCAGGAATTTGGGTTTCCATCATGTTCAATTTCTATTTGGGGCATAGTATAACTTGAAAATGCCTGTACCATTCATAGAAATTCAAACCAGTGAGAAGGTTTTCCATCTATAGTATGGATCACCATTATATTTTCTATGTCATTTGATTTTCCATTTCTACAATCTAAGAATAAATAATTAGTACTTGTTTTGATTACTAAAATATATTAATAAATTTAAATATAATTAAATTACATATTAATCTTCTACTATTTACAAAAACCAATAATCCTCACCATCAAGTTTATATTATCTTATCACTTAGACATTCTAGTGCCAAGGATCTATATTCCCTTCTCATAATATAGACTTGGTCCATAAAATCTATTTAGAGAGTTTTAGGTAGGCGTAACTTACCAACTATACTAACTCATATTTACATGATCTATTGAGTGGAATCCCAAATCTTAAAATATAGTTTCAATATTTACTCAACCTTTTAGTCATAGTTACACCATGTCATGATTTTATAGTCAACCCTGGATGCTTACTATGTTAATTAAACCCAAAACATCAAGCTAAAATTTCCATAATAATTGAAAGAACCCTAACATGGGTTGGTCAAGTAATTTTAACTATGAGTTAAATTATAACTTAATTAGTGGAAGTTTATGCCAATATAATATTTTAATTTAGTTATTTTTATCCTTATGAATATGATTTTAATTTCCTTTTCAATATTTAGTGGATTTAAATCAAGTGATTAACCATGTATGATAAACCATTTACACATAATCCAATTATATATATATTTCCCATTTTTCATGCTTGTTGATTCATTTATTTGGTGATCTCACAACATGAACAAACATAAATAATTAACCATGAAATAGATATAAATAAAATATAAGTGGCATAATCATGATATTTTTATAGTGGATAATAAAATAACCCTCACCCTTGGGGAAAACACATTGAACTGCATCTTGGTTTGTGTAACATTGTTATAAATTGGCTCCTATACATTTATTCAATTGGTTTATCCTTAGATACCTGACATGGACCACCTCCACTCATTTAGGAGATACATCCTTACATAATATTTTACTCACATGTAGGTGATGGGATCCAATAGATTGGATAAAGGGGGTTTACATAAAAGAAAATATGGGCACACTTGTTCTTACATAATAAAGAGGAGGGGATGAAACATAGGCCATAAATAATAATTTAGCTATAATAAAATAAAATAAACCAATCACACATAAGGTCTAGTCTAATATCATTATGATCCACACATCCAACAACGAGAATACATTTTCAATCTTGTTATCAATTACTTAGATTCAATATTTAATCAAGATAACACACTACAAATTAATCCAATTAATTTATTTTTATCTTCATTCCATTCAACTATACTTAACTCACCATCATCTATAATTTGAAATTAATTAACTTCATTTAATCTTAATTTAGTATACAAGGGTACTTGGAGGAAACCTCATATGTTCATTAAAATTTTAACATGGAAACTAACTTAATATATAACTATTAATATTATGGAATGGAATGTACTATCAAATAAATGACACCTAGAATATATAATCAATAGGTTTAACTATATATTTAATTCTTTTTCCCATGGAAATTTGAGAACACTGCCAACAAAAGACAACATGAAGTGTAAAAAGGTTCACAATGTGTACTCTTATTTTTCCTCTATCCACAAGACATGCCTTGGTTATAACAATGTTTCATACTGTATATGTGTTTAAGGTACATAGTGTGTACTAGGAATACATGACATGTAACCTTGGATTGCATAACTTAGAAGTCCCCATTCCCAGAACACAATAAATGACTTGCTTGAGACACCCTGTGTGCTCGTCCATAAGACACGTAGAACTACATGTCATATAAAGAGGTTACATGATGTGTAGTTCTTCAAGGCATGTGAAATCCTATCTAGATCCACACATCAATATTTTTTTTTCAAATCATAGATCTGATTAGATTAGATCTATGAAACTTTATCATGAGATCTAGCTATGTGGAGAAAAACTACATGTCATATACTCATGAAGTACATAATATGTACTTTTTTTTTCTCCAGGAAAAACCTTTGACACCTCCAGAAGGTATTATCCATATGATTCTTTATTTTTAATCATTAATCAATTACTAGTTATATTATCAAGAACAAATAAAATAAGAGATGATGATGTTCATATATTGAAAAGAATCATTTTAAGTAAAATAAAATGAAAACACATGTAATCAATCAATAAATTATAAATAATTATAAATTAAACATGTGAACGTTACGATACCACTTGTATGTTTTGATAGTAATGGAAGAATGATTTGAAGGTGTGAACAACTCATATTTTAGTATTAAACCACATGTAATAATTTCTTTACATGATCATGAGATCATTCCCAATGAAAAACAATAGATCAATAGACTATATTAATATATCTGAACCATAGGTAGAGGATCTTCATAGGTAATTTATAATTAATTTATGAGTAGATATATAATTAACACAACTTATAATTCTTCTTTATTTGATGATCCAATAGAATAGAATTCATTACACCATCATTGTACTATATGATTAGAGTAAAAAGTCCCTCTAGTGGTGATCCACAAATGCACCAAAACCTCTAATCAATGTTGTAGAAAAGATGGGTGCTAGCACGGGAGATCCTGATTTCTTGCATTGTTCATGGTTGATCAGAAAAATATTCTTCATTAAGGATTAATAACCCATAGTGTTATCTCTAAGGATTGAGAGTGGAGGAAGATAGGGAGAACTATAGAGATTGGTCCAATATCTCTATATCCGTTGTGTACACCAAAATTAAATCAATAAAGTCATATAATTAGATATTTATTATATCTGGTTTAGGGTTGGAAAATTGCACACCATCATCCTAATATATTCTTAAATGAACCCATATCCAATAATAATAATAATAATAATATTAATTTATTGACACGTGTGATGAATCAAGAATATGAATAAATATTATTTATACTATTTAGACAATTAAACTTGGTATTCATTCCCTCATAGACATTTACCAATATTTGAATAATGGAAATTTAATTAGATAAATGTCACTGCATTATTATACGATAAATATAATGAATATTATTTTTCTAGACTTGAAAAAAATATTTATTATTACTATTATTTAACTTACTTATTATTTTAAATAACTTGTGATTAAATTATTTAAATCAACCAAAATCGAATAAATATTATTTATCCCAACATATTAAGTTCAATACTAGAATTTAACTAATATTATGGATACACTTAGTGTGTGACTGTCTAGGCCTTTTTCTCAGTATAATTAGGAATAAATGATTAAAGTCAAAGGTTAGAATCTATAAACACACCAAGGCTTCCATAGAGAAATAATTTAACATTGCAATATCATCCAAACTTTTATGAACATTTATCGTGTAATATAATAATTTTATCAAAATATCTCAAATCAAGAAGGTTTCATGTTGGTGTCATCAACCTAAATGATCGATGTACCTTTATTTAACTTTATAGAAATAAACTCACGCATAGAGAATCATGGAAATGGATTTATTTAGGTGGTTCCATTATCTTTAAAGGCCTTATATATTAACTTTTTTCAAGGAAAAAAAATGGATAAAACCTTTTATCACATCGTCCATTAATTCAATATCATTCATGACACAACCAATGTAACCTACTTCACTGTGAGAATATTTCATCATTATTTTTATCAATAGATAAAAGTATCTGAGTCATTATACCCATTAATGATAATATTAAAGTCTAAGTATCAATACACATGTCTATAGGTAGGTACATATAATGACACATGGAAATATGGATTTCTTATTAATGAGGTTTTTCTCATAACCTCATATCTTAGAGATTACCAAGGGTGAACACTAGGATAAGGTGTCTCAATGTCTTATGAGCTTCCTACCCCTAATATACTATATTTTTTGTGTACCATTAGAAAATATAATCTCGAAATAGAAAAAGGTTAAATGATAATGTCATGGAATCTATAGGTTCTCATTATAGTGGGGAACTACTATAACCTTTTAGCATGAGATATATTCTAAGGAAATTGTCACATACAAAAATCATGCATAATAATAACAAGGATGTGATATGTAATGTTATTTAATTATCAAAAAAATGTAATAAAACACTAAAAAAGTTGTTTATGGGGCACTTACTCCAATACTAGGAAGGATTTTGGTGAAAATCTAAAGAGGTTGTCTGAAGAAGAGGTATGGGTATTAAACATGCGTTTTTGTTTTATATATTCTTATAACTCATTGTAATAATATTAAAAAATGTTTTTATAATAACATAAATATCTCTAATATACTAATATATTATTATGTCAATGGAATAACCCATATTCATCTCCTCTTATATAAAATGGGAAATTGAACCATCAACCGTGTGTATGATAGACTACCGCCTCATGAACTGATATAATTCATTTTCCATCACCACCTCTAAAGGACATATATATTGATGGATTTAATATATATATATATACATATAATATTTATGACATAGTTATAATTCTTAAATTATAATCTCACATATACCTTCTTACATTATAATTTTTTGGAAAATAATAACATTGCTCGTGCATATGTGTAGACTACCGCCTCCATGAAGTGATGTGATTTGTTTTCATTTAAATTTTATATTTATGGTAATAAAGATTTATTTAATTAATACTTATGATTTATATGATATAATATTTTTTTAAAGGAGAATTATTATTTACCTTTCTTTCATTCCATTCGCCAAAAAATGGAAAACAACATTCAAGTGTATGCACGACCTACCATCTCTATAAACAATGTAAATAATTTTTCTATATATAATTTTATGGATGAATATAAATATTTATATAATTAATATATATAATATTTATATCATAATTTAAATTATTTATATTATGTATCCATAATAAAAGTATAAGTACCAAAACTACTGAACCAAAACATACATGAAAAACTGAGTAGTTATTACCTAAAACAATGATTTCAACGAAGAACTATTTATAAACGGGTGATAAAATGTTATAAGTAAATAATATATGGAATGATGAATATTATTATGGTTATATAATAGATTTATAATAGACTTATATTTAATATCAGAGGTTTTCATGTGTACAAATAAATTTGAGACTTGAGATAAGATATTTTTGTCTCACTTTTATTTATGTGGGAAACATGCCAAATTACCAATATATTTCTTTTAATTGGTATATGTAATTACCATGAATGTATTTTATGATTATTATAATGAATATTATAGGATATAAATTTATATATAAGGTTATTACTCCATGAGTCTTATGATTCAAAAGATACCAAAGTGGTAAGAGATTTATGTTAAAATTTCATTATTTATCAGGATTATTTTTTTTATGATTCCAATGATGAAATATTATGGTCTATATATAAGAATATCATAAATTTTCTTTTATTATGGTTATTTCTATAGAATAAATGTTTTAATTTCATTTTTATATCTTTAAGAATTAATGATACTAAAATAATGTTTTTAAGCAATATTGACCTTATTTCTCTCTTCAATAGAAAATCCTTTCTCTTCCATGTGTTTGTTTATAAAAATGTATCCAAAAATATTTTTACTATTATAATATTACAGTTGAAATTAATTATCACCCATGTTTTAATTTTTAATAAATGGTTTAAAAGAAATCTTCCAACCACTTTTCGAAATGAGGCACTTTTGACTTTTTACCAAAAATATGATAGGAATATTTGTTTTAACATGTATGACATGAAGGGTATTTCTTTACATCATGAACAATAAATTATTTAAATATTAATTCTCATGTTTCAATGTTTAATTTCATAAAAAAATTATTTAATATTCAGGATTGTTTTACATTTTATATAAGTGATTTGAAAGTGGATTGGATATTTTCCCCAAGAAATGTTCCAGGTGATATTTTAAAATCAATTTCCATCTAAGATTATATACTTTGATGTTAATTATTATATACTAGGGATATTATAAAATGGTACCATAATTATTCTTTCTATGTATGGTTTATGATTATGATGAAAACATATCTATGAAAACAGTTCCTTTTCTAGGGGTTATGCTGTGATGAATTGATAAAATAATTATAAAACTATTTTCTTTTACTTGGGTTATTCTATGATGAAATTTTTATTAAAACCATTTTATTTTCATGGGTAATGTCACAATGAATGTTTTTTGATATTGTGTAACACATATTTATGATTCTAATTATGTGATGGGTGAGACCAGAATTATATATCCATATAATGCATTGGGTAAAGATTAATATATAATGAGATAAACAGGACTAGAATAGGGAATGAACCTAGTTTAATAAGGTACTATATCCACTATGATAGTATTGGGAGTGATCCTTTTCTACTTTGAAAGGTTAGGGAGTGAACATAATCCACTATGATGTTCTTGAAAGTAATACTTGACTACTAAGGAAACAATTTTCTATGTTTATGTGTATGCCATAAATATATGTCTCATTATTATGTTATGATCTCATGTATCATATTATTTAATTACTTTATGATTGATGTCTTATGAACTACCAAGATTTATACCATGAATAAATATTATAATCTACGAGATGTAGGTTATGATTTTCAAATGTTTTCTTTTGTCCACATACCCTTATGCTCATGTTATGTTTAAGTAATCATTGAAATCTCCCTTGTTTACCATTACCGATCATCAAAGTTCACACTTTATTATGTTTCATTTTCCCATGTTTTGAAGAAAGTTATTATATATGATATGTATAAGAAGGGTTCTAGTAATAAATACAATAGTGGGAGATGATGTAGTTCACTTATGAAATAGTGGTTTATGTATCCCAGTTTCCAAAGACACTAAACCTTTATGGTCCTCAAGTGTCTTTTTTGTAAAATCAAAAGATTATTAATCTATTAAGTTATAATATCTTTGTATGAAAAGTTTTTTTCACAATATATGGTGCTAGGAACAATCCCCTATAGATTACAGAACACTTATAAGGTATTAGAATACATGATCAAGGTACAGATGAAATATTTGGGTCAAGGTTGTTAAAATATGTTATCAAAGAAAAATTTGGTTAATTAGTATTTTTAATTTCCATAGATAAGAGATAATATAGTCATGACTTCCAAAAAAATAATAAATAGGCTGGATCAACCTCATTATGGTAGAAGCTCATGTTACGGGGGATTTCTGAGAAATGGGTAGGCACTATATGTTTGATATGGGTTGTTCAAATATTTCATGTATGATGAATCATAACTCATGAAGTGTATAAGGGTTTTATGGGAGCCACATTCAATGTCAATTCATGCATCATACAATCTACTGGCGCAATAAGTGATTATTTTGATTTATATAATTACTCATGTATGTGGATAGTCTCAAATAAATAAATAATAACTAATATAGTAAATGGTGTATTCCTAGAATCTGTATATGTTACTATCTATTTAATTAAATCCACTAATAAATATTTATATAATATTATTTATTATATATCTCTTATTGTAGAGTTATTATTGGCATTGATTGATAATTTTACCCTTGATAATATTACCTATAAATTAAAAAATAATCCATTTCGTGTATATTTTTTAGGTGAAAATGTGTTTAGAATCGTCAAATAATTTTCATATTTAAGAATGCTACATACTAACTACTGGTTTTTTGATTAATACAATTTGCCTTTAAATTGGATCTTTTATATTTTACTTGTATTTATCATATTAATATATTTTTGAAATATTAAAGAATAATACTAACCTTCTAATTAGTGACATGATACCACTGGTTATTTTTCCCTATTAGTGAAATTATTTTAAAACTAAGCATCACACTAGTAATGTATCATTATTATTGTTTGAAAATAGTTTCGAGTATGACTCTAGTTGTTTCCTTATCATGTTATATTGAATTTGATGATAATTCATTGGTTTCCATTTTTGTAAACTAAACTATAGAATTATTTCTATAAAAAATATTGTAAGTTTTTTTATAAAATTTTATGTTTTAGAAAATAATTTTTTTTGTAATTTCCAAAATTAAATTTTGGTTTCAATAATTTTTTTTGGAAAGTGAAACATGGTAATTTATTCCATAAAATTTATTTTATAAAATAGTTTGTTCGGTGAGATTATATGTTATTTTAATTTTTTTAATGTGTGGTTTTGAAATGGGAATTTATTTATTATAAAATAATTATAGGATGGACACCATATAATAAATTATAATTCAATTTTAGTTCAGAAAAGTTATAATCTAGGTGACTCTTATAGTGGGAAGTAATCAACGGAAGATGATAGTTTGGTAGTGATTTTTGAATAAATAATGTATATTAGAGTGGCCTTTTATTATCAATAAATAATGGTATTTGGTGGTGATTAATATGTTTTTAGGAATCATTCATATAAAGAATATTTATTCCTATGGATTAGAAATTGTTTCATGATTTAGGAACTTATCACGTGGGGTATGGACAGATTTTGGGACAGAATATAATCTTCTAATATTAAAGGTTTTTTTTTGTATTTTTAGAGTTAGAAATAGTTAGTATAATGAGATATTTAGGATACCTATTAGTGTGTTATTTAGTTTTATAAATCATGGATGTGGATATTTTTGTGTATTCTATGATTTGGGTTTGAATTTAGAGTTGTAAATTTGGAATAGTAATTTGATAACTTATAGTGAATCAAGGTTTCTGTGAGGTAATAAGTATTTGGAGTGGGAAACATCTTGGAATTCTCAAGGATGATAATTCATATGGAAGAGATCATATATCTTATTATTCTCTTAATAAACTAATTTAAATGTAATATTGGTTCTTTTGAGATGTTTATGTTAATAGGAGAATAATAAATTTTTTCTTCTTGGTTCTGATTGAGTGGAATTTTCATTTCCGTATTATTTATTGAATTTTCACTTTTGAGGACATAATTATAGTTTTCTAAAGAATGGTTTGTTGTTTAGAAGGAAATTTGTGATCTTGGATGATACTCAGAGTAGTTTTCATGTCCTAGATGGGACAACCCATCCAACTGGACTCCAAACCATACTGTAGAAAGACCGGAAGGGAATTCTCGATCTCTACGGGCTGGAGAATCGCACACATGAAACCAAAAAAACTAGAGGGAATGCTTTTCACAACCCAAAAAATATATATGGAATATATATATATAAATAAAACCATTAAAGAAACATTCCATAATCAAAAGAGTGATAATGGTAGAGATACAACCAAAGGTATCAAGATACTGACCAAGGAACATGTCCTAAAAACAACCAAATGAAAAATAATCCCAAGAATAAAACTACTACTCAATGTGATATGTGGTAAAGAACCTATCATCTCACCACCACCTATCCAAGCCTAGTTGACTAAAACCCTCTCCACTTCACTATGGTTCCTTGAACTTTCCTACATTAGACAAAATAAGGTCTATACACCCCCTAATGGAGAGTGCATGATGAGAGATAAATAATATTTTAGGATCCCACCCAAGTTTTTCATAACAATTCTCTATAAAATAACACAAATATATATAATTTTAATGAAAACAAGGCATAATAACTAGTTATATAGTTTTAGATCCAAAGCATGGTAAATTGTTCCTCTTTTTCCAAATCATTCAAAAAACTAGGTAATATAATTTAAATCATAATTTAAATAATACATTTACATTTATCAAGAATTTATCATATTATATTAAATTCAAAATAGTAAATATCCAAATAAGAATGGTAAACCCACAGAAGATAACAAAGGCTAGGCTATCTAGGTCAATCATACCTCAATAAACAAACAATGACTAGTGAGAAATCAAGTCCCTAGAGTTAGTACATCAATAAAATAGGTATGAAGGAACACCCTATAATGTGAATCATCTATAATTTTAATAATTTTCCTAGAGAAAATGTTTATATGATCTTGAAACAAAAGAAAACCCTGAAAAGTGAACCCCTTACAATTATAATGGATAAGGCCTAACACTAAACCCTCCACCTTAAAACCCAAGGTTCCCATGTGTGGAATATTTAAAATAAATTTTCAAATGGAATATAATATTTTAAAAATAATTTCAGACAACACTTTATTCCAAAACATGCATTGAATCCCAATTTTACAAACCAATTCAATAATTCATTGAAAATAAATTTCTTTTACCAAAATAAGGGGAAAACCATATTTTAACCAAAATAACTTTTAAAAATACATATCAATGAATTTCATGAAAATTAATTTAGAAAACCATTTAAAAATTCAATAGAATCCATGGTTCACAGATCATAGACTAAAGACAAAACCACCTACATTAAACTTAGGTCGTACACCACCTACATTAGGATTCACACACACTAGAAAAAATAAAATGAAATAGAAACAAAAAGAGTACCTAAAATCGATTATTTCATCTTATAATTGAATTCCATAAGTAAACGTCTATATTTAGAAGTTTTATCAACATGCATCTCAATAATAAAATGAACCGCACCATAATTGACATGAGAACTGACCTCCGGAGGACAAACACACAATGAATCTATAATATACAGAGAAAAGATCACCACATGATCAATATATATAATAAAAATATCATATTACCACTATGAAAATCTATTAGAATAGGTGTAATAAAAAGATAATGAGAGGTAAATCATGACAATTACTAAATCATTGACAACTGATCAAACCAGGATTGAATCACCAAGCGAAGAAGTGCAATAAAGACTAGATCCCTAAGGATGACCTTTCTAAGTCCATTGGTAGAATTAAATGTTATAAAGCGGTATTTTATGTAATGGCCCGGACCTCTCCAATCCATTCCTTTATGGAAATGGGATGCTAGAGGTGTTCCGAGAGGTCAAGGTGACTTGGGGGTGCGTTTGGGTGGACTTTTAAGAAAGCTAAAGGGGAATAGCTTCCGCATGGTTGGCGCATGGTTTTCCCAAACCATGTAGCCAAACTGTGCATGGTGGGTGTTGGAGGTATGGATAACACATGGTTAGCGCCTGATTTGTCTAACCGTGCAGACTAACCGTGCGAGGAGTGTTTGGTGAGTCAGAAGCTAACGCATGGTTAGCACATGGTTTGTAAACCCGTGTGGACTAACCATGAAGGCACTTAAAGTTAGATCCTAAAATTTTGGATCTAAATCGTTTTGCCTTTAGTCAACTCATTTAAGCCCCTAATTAGCCATAACTCGAGATTACCTTTCCTTGGAGGTAGAAGAACCTCTCCCAAGCATTTTGGAGGTGATCTAGAGGCTTCTCTTTGCGAATCAAAGCAGGTTTCTTGAGGAATGTGATCCTTTTGTTTGGTTTCTTAGATCTACGTAGATCTAATCTTCCTATTATTTTGGGATCTTAGTTCTACGCCCATTATGGGGAGATCTATGTGTGTGGATGTCTTTTATGATGAGCTTTGGTCTTGGTTGTGTTAGGAGAGGAGATCTAAGGAGGATTCATGGAGAATCGACCCGGTCCCTTGGACGTTCTTTGACCATTGTGGTTTTCCTCGAAAACCACTGAGGTAGGGGATTCGTGGCTGCTCTAATTGTTATGAGAAATCGTAGAGTTAGCATGATTTAGCCCTTTGGATCACAAGGAAATTGAACTAATTAAATATTTGAACTGGATTAAGAAATTGCATCGAACGTATGTTGTTGCCTCATGTTTCTTCTAGATAGTGTGATATCTATGCCTTGCTTATTAGCATGTTGTTATTGATGAAATTGATAAAGAACGTAAATCCGGAATTAATTGATAATTAATTGGATAAATATAAAGAGGTGTGAAAAATAATCTTGTTCTTGTTGTAATTTTGATGTTGATTAAATTGGCATAGTAATCATGTTTAATTTTGCGATAGCTTACTAATTTGGTTCATGATGTTGGAACCAACGAATCGAATTTGTTAATTCCAGATGGATTAAAGAACTTGATTGATTGAATTCCCTAAAGGGTTCTGAGTTACCCTTTTATTGTGAATTAGGGCTAAGAGCCCAATTGATGTGGTGTTTGTTTTTTCCTATTGTTTGTGATGTGATGTGACCCCAGAGGGGTGTTGTGATATGTGGAGGCAGGGAGGCCTTGTGGTTGTGGCAGCAGATGGCGGCTAGTGTGTCAAGATGTATCGGTTTATGCATGTGAGTGTCGGGGAGGACACTAGGGATAATGGTATGGGATGGATGAGATGGCTGGATGGTTGGTGGTTTGATTGGTTGTTTACCTACTTTACATTCCCCACTTCTCAAGGCAGCTGGTTTTTCTTACCCTTCTTTCGAAAGGGGTGAAGAAACACAGGGTATGCCATGTTCTTTCCATGTTTATCCTCTCGAGGGATAATGGGTTTACACTCTTGCTATAGGTGGAAAAGACTCGACGGGTAGTATATCTGCTCACTGTGTTGATCCCCCTTGTGTTTAGTAGCATAGGTTTCTTTTCTAGAATGCATGGGAATATGGGAAAGTAATTATATAATGAATGTTTGAATAAATGATGTTAACCCATGGGGTTGGAGTTTGTTGAAACATAATGATGAGGTTTAGAACTTTTTAAGGGATAATTGATTTTGAATGCGATGCTAATGAAGTTTAATGTGGTTGTGTTCATGGTTAATTAATGTGCAAAGAATTAATTAACACAAAGTGGAACTAATGAAAAAGTGAATGAAGTAACCTAATGAAGTTCTTTAATTGGTTGTGTGCTTATAGGATACCTAGTCTTATAAATATAATCCCGGAGTCCGAGAGATGTTAGCTACAACTAAGACTAAGAATAGGTTATGCCCATAGTGTGGTTGTGAGTTATATATATTCTTTCCTTTTTTGTTTCTATACGCTACTCCACCCTGTCAATAAGGGAAACTAACACCCTAGGGATTCTGAGCCCTGGGGGGGGGGGGGGGGGGGGTTTCCCCAACATTTTGATGGGGGTTTGAATGGGTGACTACCCCTTTAGCCCCGCTCTCTTCTCTTGGTAGATATTAGTGCCATTGGCACAACAGTTAGTTTCCCCATATATGTGTATAGTGGGATGTAATGGCTTGTGGTTATTCCACACAAATATATTTTGGATATAGTATCCTATGGACTACTATAGGGGTAACATGTATGGGATGTGATGACTTGAGGATAATTACTCGGTGTGTGGGATGTAATGGCTTGAGGTATAATACCCGACGTATGATACACGTTATGCGAGCTGTGGTGGCTCCTTTAAACTACCTGTTTACTTTTGGTTGTGAGGATGGTGTGGTGCTTAGCCTAGGAGTCTGCGGTCAAGCCTTTGTGATGCACGTGGTGCAGATTGTGGATCCTAGCCCATGTTTATATGGGGAAGACTTTGGAGAGAGATGCACAGGACGTATGTCATTGGGGAAAACCGATAAACCAGTGAGGAAGTAGTAGCGAGGTACCCTTTATATTATTTGTTATATGATATATTCTTGTATGCGTTACTTGGTGAGAGTAGCCATGGTGAGGTTGGGAATATAGTATACTTGTTTAGGTGACGAGTTAGTTTCACTGTTATTCACTTTGCTTACCATGATATCTTTAATTTTGCACGAGAGGCTTCAGGGAGGATCCTATTGAGTATACTGTAATACTCACCCGACATATATATTAACTGTTTTTCATGTCACTTGGAGCAGGTTGGAGATCAGGCTGGTTACTACTAGCTTTTGGTTGTAGGAGCTGTTCGGGCTTGTGATCGCTGTTGTTTTTTCTTTCTTTTGGGGACTTGCAGTTTTCCCCTTTCAGTTGTAGTACTTTTGCATGAAATTACATATGCACTTGGGTTTTCTTTTATAATTTAGTTCTGATTTGGAGTTGGTTGGTTTCTATCTTATCTCTCTCTTCTGCATGTGTTCTCTTAGAGGGTAATGCCTCCCATTTGTGTGTTTACTATACCCTCGATGCTAGTCGCCAACCCGAGGCCTACTGGAGGCGGGACTCGGGGGTCATTATCTCCCTTCTCACATTGTCGGCCCATGAGGGGTATAGTTTGTGGTGAGTGGGTCGTGACAGATTGATATCAGAGGTCTGATTGAGGGATAGGATGAATATTGGAGTTAGGCACAGGTGAGGTTGCATGGGTTGGTAGGGAAATGATGTCATTCATGTTTAAAAAGTGCGGTAAACACTGGATACCGACTAAGACATAGGCATTTAGGGCCCCCTATAATCTGATGTACGGATCTTTAAGATTACAATGACTACTAAACAGGGTGATACTGGTTTCAAGGTAGAGAACTAGGAAAGGATCATGCATAATTCTTCTTTGTGCCTGTGTTTGAATGGATAGAACTTGGGATAGGTTAACCTAAAACGAATAGAAGAAAACAATTAATTAATTAATTAATGTTGAGTCTTCCATATTCCAGTCTTAAGAGCTCTAATTGTTTGTTATTTTTCAGGTATGGCTCCAGGTCGAGGTCCTCATCAGGTTTGCGTAGAATATGTTCAGCAGGTTGTTCCAGTAGGTCACCACAGGGTAGAGGTTGACGACGACGACACTTGGAGGAAGGCACTCTGAGAGTTTCAGCTCCAGAGTTTGTAGAAGTATGAGGGATCCATTTCAAATGCAGTCATGGAAGACTGGTTAGAGGAGGTTGAGATAGGATTCAGTTCAATCCATGCTCGGAAGGAGCACTGGGTGTCCTTGGTTGTGATGATGCTGCATGGAGCAGCAAGGCAGTGGTGGATGTTGTTCATCGGGGATCGTGAGGAGTCAGTGATCTCATGTGAGGAGTTCTGAGACAAGTTCAGAGTCGAGTTCCTTTCCTCGACAGCAAAGGCGTCTGGTCTTCAGGAGCTTCTTACCCTTCGACAGGGGTGCTCCAATGTTCGAGAGTTTGGAATCCATTTCAGGAACCTTCTATGATATGCTTCAGACCTACTGCCAGATGAGGAGGCCAGGGCGAGGCATTTCGAGGAGGCTTTGCATCCAGAGATCTAGTTCCAGGTCACCCCATATATGCTGAAGACATATCTTGAGGTTCAAGAGAGGGAAGAGGTTGTTGAGAGGACTTTGGCCAGGACCAGATCGTCACAAGAGGGGAATCATCATGATTCCTCACGAAGTAGAGCTGTGGTCCGGGGTTCCCGGTTTTCAGGGAAGAAGAGTTTTTGTTCACCTGGAGGTAGGTCCCAACCCTCTCCATCTTGTTTCTCTGGAGACAGTAACTCTCAGGACTATGCTAAGGGATCGGGTGATTTTTTTCTTGTGGTGGTCATGGTCATCAGCAGAGGGAGTGCCCGACTTTTCAGAGCATTCATCGTGCCTTGGGCGCTTTGCTCCAGGTTCCTCCGTTGAGGCAGTTCCAACCAAGGCAGCAGTAGTAGGTTGCACCGGCTTTCGATCAGCAGAGGGTAGATAAGGAAGGTAGAGGGCATCCCCATGACGACCCCCGTCCTCAAAGAGTAGAGCGCAACCGTGGTGGTGGTCGTCATCAGGGTCAGAGAGCCCATGGAGGAGGTCGTGGTCAGCTTCATGCTCTAGCGTTGCCAGCTCCAGGAGAGCCATATGTTGTTCGAGTTACCCTTTACATGTTTTCTACCTTGGTGTATGCCTTTTTTGATTCAGGAGCGATGCACTCCTTCATATCACATACCCTTGTCCATGCGTTGGGACTCAAGGTAGAGAGGCTTCCAGTGCCCTTGGCGTTGACTATGCCAGTTGGAGGTAGAGCTAACTTGTTTGAAGTATGTAGAGACTGTGAGCTAGTGTTGGGGAAACACCGCTCTTGGGGAGATTTCCTATGTTTACGAATACAACCATATGATTTCATCCTCGGCATGGATTGGTTGTATTCGATGTAGGATTTTGTGGATTTCTACAGGAATA
Organism: Viscum album; assembly: GCA_963277665.1. Classification (NCBI taxonomy): domain Eukaryota; kingdom Viridiplantae; phylum Streptophyta; class Magnoliopsida; order Santalales; family Viscaceae; genus Viscum; species Viscum album. Next base: position 145,131,720 of record OY728150.1, read on the forward strand.
AGGTCGTTTTGTTTGACGCAGATGGAGAGAAAGTGGTGTTTGTTGGTGAATGAGACCCTCAGATGGGTCATAGGCGCATTCCATCCTTATCATCCTTGATGGATGAGTTGATGCTAAGTTCATCAGAGGTTCCACAGTTGGAATTTCCTAGGGTCTTGGAGGAGTACCCTGATGTCTTTCCAGAAGAGGTTATAGCATTACCCCCTCAATGAGAGATCGATTTTGGGATCGAGCTACAACCAAGAGCATCTTCTATCTCTATTTTTCCATATAGGATGGCCCCTTCTAAGTTACGAGAGCTACGTATACAGATTGATGGTCTGTTTTAGTGTGGTTTTTTTGGCTAAGTGTGTCACCGTGGGGTGCACCAGTTCTGTTCGTGAAGAAGGCCGACAACAGTTTGCGGTTTTGTGTCGATTATCATCACTTAAACAAAGTGACAATAAAGAACTGCTATCCTCCTCCACGGATTGATGATTTATTCGATCAACTGAAATGTGCAAGTTGGTTTTCAAAGATATACCTGCGGTAAAGATATCATCAAATGTGTGTGAAGGATGAGGATATCCCAAAGACTGCTTTCTGTTGTCATCATGGGCATTACGAGTTCGTTGTAATGCCGTTCGACAAGATGAATGCTCCATATATATTCATGGTATTGATGAATGCTGTGTTCTGTGAGTTCCTGTACAAGTTTGTGGTAGTTTTCATAGATGACATCCTTGTGTACGCCACATCTAAAGAGGAGCATGCATAGCATCTTTGAGTTGTTTTGGGAGTTTTTTTTTCCAACATCAGTCGTTTGGGAAGTTGTCGAAGTGTGAGTTTTGGGATCAAGACGTCTATTTCTTGGGGCATGTTGTGTCCCAACAGGGAGTAGCTATAGATCCATTGAAGATAGAAGCAGTTTTGTCTTAGGAATCCCCCAAGACAGTTTTAGAGGTGCGAAGTTTCCTTGGTCTCACATGCTACTACAGGAAGTTCGTATCCAATTTCTATCGAGCTGCAACTCCTCTGACAGCTTTGACCAGGAAAGACCAGGATTTCATATGGATTGATCAGTGTCAGGTAGGTTTCGAGTATCTAAAAGGGAAGTTAGTAAGTGATCCAGTCCTTTGTCTTCCAACTGAGGGAGTTCAGTTTGATGTTTTCTACGATGCTTCACATCTAGGGTTAGGCTGTGTTCTCATGTAGCAGAGGTCAGTTGTTTCTTATGGGTCTTGGCAGTTGCGTTCCCATGAACGAAAATATTCCTCCCATGATATTGATTTTGAATCCGTGGTGTTTTCTCTAAAGTTGTGGAGACATTACCTCATTGGTGAACACTTTGTGGTTTTCACTGATCATAAGAGTTTGAGGTATGTTTTCTCCCAGTGTGACATGAACTTGTGGCATCATCAGCGGATGGAGTTCTTATAGGAATACGGCTTTGAAATATCGTATACACCTGGAGAAGGGAATATTGTAGCTGATGCGCTAAGCCAAAAGTCACGTAGTGATGCTGTGCATGAATCTGGTGATTCCTGTAGAGTAATGGAAGAATTGTCAGCCTTACATCTTGATATGGAAGAAGTTGGAGGTAGAGGTTGTCTTTTTCAGATGACGGTGCAGTCATCCCTGATGCAGAAGGTGGAAGAGTCCCAGTTGGGGGATCTAGAGGTGGAGGTTTGGAGAGACCGAGTTGTTTGTGGTGAGGCCCCTGATGGTTGGTCTGAGGATGAACAACACCGAGTGTTGCATCATGGAAGGATTTTTGTTCCTGTGGCGATGCGTGAGATGGTTCTCAGACAGTTCCATAGTTCACCTTTAGCGGTACATCCTGGCGTGAAAAAGATGTAGCAATCCTTGTGGAGTCAGTTTTGGTGGCCTGAGCTGAAACGTTCGGTTGCAGAGTTTGTGTCTTGATGCCTAGTCTTCCAGAAGGTGAAGGCTGAACACCGTATTCCAGGTGGTCTTCTTCAGCCATTGGATATTCCTCAGTGGAAGTGGGAGGAAATCTCAATGGACTTTGTCACAGGTTTACCTCGAGCTCCAGGAGGACATGACACTATTTGGGTGGCAGTGGATTGTTTAACGAAATCATCTCACTTTATAGCAATCAAGGAGTCAAGCTCAGTGGAAGTTTGGTCGAGGAAGTATCTGGAGGAGGTGGTGAGACTTCACAGAGTCCTTAGGATGATCATTTCTGATCGAGATCCTCATTTTACCTCCAGGGTATGGAGAGGTCTCCAGCATGATTTCGGTTCTCAGCTATGCCTTAACACTGGTTTTCACCCTAAAACGGATGGTCAGATAGAGTGAACCATACAGACTCTTGAAGACATGTTACGGTCTTGTGTTCTTGATTTTGGAGGTTCATGGATGAGGCATTTACCCTTGGTGGAGTTCTCTTACAATAACAATCTTCACTCCAACAATGGTATGGCGCTGTTTGAAGCCTTGTATGGCCGACCTTGCTGTTCTCCGTTGTGATGGACTGGGGTCGGAGAGTCAGCAATTCTCAGACTAGATCTTGTGCAGAATACAACAGAGATGGTTAAGGTGATTTGCGAGAGGATGAAGGCAGCACAAGATCGTCAGAAATCTAATGCTGATCAGAGAAGGATACCCTTAGAGTTTAATGTTGTGGATCATGTGTTTCTGAAGGTGAATCCCCATCGTGGGAAGAGAAGGTTTGGTCGTGGGAGTAATATTTCTCCCCACTTTGTTGGGCCTTTCAAGGTGTTAGCTCATGTTGGAGATGTGGAATATCGAGTAGCACTTCCCCCTCAGATGATTTAGAAACATGACATTTTCCATGTATCACAGCTACGTCGTTATCTTCTTGACGACTCCCACATCATCGATTGGGGAGAGATCGATGTTGATGATGATTCCACCTTTGAGGAGTGACCTGTGGAGATCCAAGAATTCAAGGAGAAGGTATTGCGTGGGCAATCCATCCCTTTAGTTCGTGTCTTGTGGCGACACGGTGGCTTGTAAGAGAGTACGTGGGAACGCGAGTCACAGATATGCGCTCAGTACCTAGAGTAGTTTGATGTTTAACACTTTTTGTGTATAGTTGTAACTTATGTGGTTGTGGAACTTTCAAGTTTATGAAATGGAATCCTTTGTTTCTTTGGTGGCTTGCTCTCTTTTGAGAGGTATCTCGTTGGGTGGTTGTTCAGATCCTGATTAGTTTTCTCTTTAGGTGGGTTTTGGATTCTTGAGGACGAGAATGTTTTAGGAGGTATCTGATGTAATGGAATAGACCTCTCTGATCCATTCCTTTGTAGAAATGGGGTGCTAGAGGTGTTTTTAGAGGTCAAGGTGACTTTTGGGTGCGTTTGGGTGGACTTTTAAGAAAGATAAATGGGAATAGCTTTCGCACAGTTGGGGAACGGTTTTCCCAAACCGTGCGGCCAAACCGTGCAAGGTGGGTGTTGGAGGCAGTGGATAACGCATGATTAGTGCACAGTTTTTATAATTATGCGGACTAACCGTGTGAGGAGTGTTTGGTGAGGCAGAAGCTAACGCACTGTTAGTCCACAGTTTGTTAAACCGTGCGGACTAATCCTGCGGGCACTTAAAGTTAGATCCTAAAATTTTGGATCTAACTCGTTTTGCCATCAATCACCTCATTTAAGCCCCTAATCAGCCATAACTCGGTATTACCTTTCCTTGGATGTAGAATAACCTCTCCAAAGCATTTTGGAGGCGATCCAGAGGCTTCTCTTCGCGAATTGAATCCGGTTTCTCAAGGTATGTGATCATTTTGTTTGGTTTCTTAGATCTACGTAGATCTACTCCTCCTCTTCTCTTAGGATCTTAGATCTACGCCCGTTATGGTCAGATCTAAGTGTGTGGATGTCGTTTATGATGAGCTTTGGTCTTGGTTGTGTTAGGAGAGTAGATCTAAGGAGGATTCATATAGAATCGACCCGATCCCTTGGACATTCTTTGACCATTGTGGTTTTCCTCGAAAACCGCTGAGTTAGGGGATTCATGGATTCTCTAATTATTATGAGAAATTGTAGAGTTAGCATGATTTAACCCTTTGGATCACAAGGAAATTGAACTAATTAAATATTTGAACCGGATTAAGAAATTGCATCGAACATATGTTGTTGCCTCATGTTTCTCCTAGATTGTGTGATATCTATGACTTGCTTGTTAGCATGTTGTTCTTGATGAAATTTATAAAGAACATAAAGCTATAATTAATTGATAATTAATTGGCTAAATATAAAGAGGTATGAAAAAGAATCTGGTTCTTGTTGTAATTTTGATGTTGATTAAATTGGCATAGTAAGCTTGTTTAATCTTTTTGATAGCTTAATGATTTGGTTTATGATGTTGGAACCAATCAATCGAATTTGTTAATTCAAGATGGATTAAAGAAATTGATTGATTGAATTCCCTGAAGGGTTCTGAGTTACCCTCTTATTGTGAAATAGGGATAAGAGCCCAATTGATGTGGTGTTTGTTTTTTTTCCTGCTACTTGTGATTTGATGTGACCTTGGAGGGGTGTTGTGATATGTGGAGGCTGGGAGGCCTTGTGGTTGTGGCCGCAGATGGCACCTAGAGTGGCAAGATGCATCGGTTTATGCATGTGGGTGTCGAGGAGGACACCAAGGATAATGGTATGGGATGGATGAGATGGCTGGATGGTTGGTGGTTTGATTGATTGTTTACCTACTTTACTTTCCCCACTGCTCATGGCAGCTGGTTTTTCTTATCCTTCTTCCGAAAGGGGCGAAGACACACGGGGTATGCCACATGATTTCCGTGTTTAGCCTCTCGAGGGAGAATGGGTCTACGCTCTTGCAATAGGCAGAAAAGACTCGACGGGTAGTATATCTACTCACCGTGTTGAGCCCCCTTGTGTTTAGTATCATAGGTTACTTTTCTAGAATGCCTGGGAATATGGGAAAGTAATTATATAATGAATTTTTGAATAAATTATGTTAACCCATGGGGTTGGAGTTTGTTGAAACTTAATGATGAGGTTGAGAACTTTTGAAGGGATAGTTGATTTTGAATGTGATGCCAATAAAGTTTAATGTGGTTGTGTTCATGGTTAATTAATGTGCAAAGAATTAATTAACGTAAAGTGGAATAGATGAAAAACAGAATGAAGTAATCTAATGAAGTTCTTTAATTGGTTGTGTGCTTATAGGATACCTAGTCTTAGAAATAGCAGCCTAGAGTCTGAGAGACGTTAGCTGCAGCTGATACTAAGACTAGGTTATGCCCATAGTGTGGTTGTGAGTTATATATATTCTGTACTTTTTGTGTTTCTATATGCTAATCCACCCTGTCAGTAAGGGAATATGACACCCCGAGGATTCTGAGCCCTGGGGGGGGGGGGTGTGTTTTCCCCAACATTCTGATGGGAGGTTTAATGGCTGACTACCCCCTTTAGCCTTGCTCTCTTCTCTTGGTAGATATTAGTGCCATTGGCACAACAGTTAGTCTCCCCATATATGTGTGTCGAGGGATGTAATGGCTTGTGGTTATTTCACACATATATATTCAGGATATAGTGTCCTATGGACTACTATAGGTGTCACGTGTATGGTATGTGACGGCTTGAGGATCCTTACTCGGTGTATGGGCTGTAATGGCTTGAGGTATAATACCCAACATATGATACACATTATGAGAGCTGTGGTGGCTCCCAGAAAGTACCTAGTTAATTTTGGTTGTGAGGATGGTGTGGTGCTTAGCCTAGGCGTCTGTGGGAAAGCCTTTGTGATGCTCGTGGTGCAAATTGTGAAGCTTAGCCCAAGTTTATACGGACAAGCCTTTGGAGAGAGATGAACATGACATATGTTGTTGGGTAAAAGCAAAAAACCAGTGGGGAAGTAGTACTGGGGTACCCTTGATATTCTTTGTTATATGATATATTCTTGTATGCGTTACTTGGTGAGAGTAGACATGGTGAGGTTGGGAATATAGTATACCTGTTTAGGTGATGAGTTAGTTTCACTGTTATTCACTGTTCTTAGCATGCTTTCTTCACTTTTGCACGAGAGGCTTCGGGGAGGATCCTGTTGAGTATACTGTTATACTCACCCTACGTATATATAAACTATTTTTCAGGTCACTTGTAGTAGGTTGGAGATCAGGCTGGTTACTACTAGCTTGTGGTTGCAGGAGCTGTTTGGGCTTGTGATCGCTGCCGGTTTTTCTTTATTTTGGGTACTTGCAGTTTTCCCCTTTCAGTTGTAGTAATTTTGCATGACCTTACATATAAACTTGGGTTTTATTTTATACTTTAGTTCTGAGTTGGATTTGGTTGGTTTCTATCTTATCTCTCTCTTCCGCATGTGTTCTCTTAGAGGGTAATGCCTCCCATTTGTGTGTTTACTATACCCTCGGTGCTAGTCGCCAACCCGGGGCCTACTGGAGGCGGGACTCGGGGGTCATTATCTTCCTTCTCACATTTCTGGCCTAGGAGGGGTACACTTTGCGGGGATGAGGTCGTGAAATTTTCGATTTAATTAAGGGTTTAATGGGTATTAATTTTCAATTACCCCCTTCCCCCACCATCCCACCCCAATGCCACCGGCTACACGGTGGCTACCATTGGCTAGTCGCTGGCCACTACAAATGTTTAGTGGCTATTGGTCGGACAAAAAGTGGGATATTGGAGGCCCAATTTTGGTATGGAGGATGTATAAACCATAAGTTATTCTACCTAAATCCATCGAGGGGCTGTTGACTACCCACCCATTGGTCGGTGGATCCCTATAGCCACTGTCCAGCCCAAGCTATTTTTAGAACCTACTGAAATGCCCTGACACCCCCCAAACATGAAAAATAACCAATTAAACATAAAATGTGGACATAAAAAACTAGGATGTTAAAGTTATCCCCACTTTAAGGATTTATTTCCTCATAAATCCATGTGGAATAAATATTCCTTAGAAAGAGGTGAGACCACTGCTCCCTCACTGATGATTCACGCTCCCAAGTCTCACAATAATCTGATATGTGTTACTAAAAAACTTTGACAAATAAAATTGGATTCCAAAACAAGTATTTAATATGATAATCAATGATATCTACTGATTAATCCATAACAGAAACAGTTATATCTAACCCAATATCCCCCCAACTCTAAACATGAGAAGGAGTAGGGATGTACCTCTTGAAATAAGATATATGGAACACATCATGAAAACCTATTAACTAATTTGGCAACTCAAATTCATAAAAAATATGAATAAGAACCTTAGTGATCTCAAATTTTCCAAAAGTATAATAGATCCATCTTCCCTATTTATTAATCCAACAATGACCCAATTAATGAGAAATGTTCATGAAAACCTTATCACCAATGAAAAACTCCAAAGGTCAACATCGATGACCCGTATATGATTTCTTCTGAAAATGAGATATATCCAAGTGTCTACATATATACTAGATCCTTTATAACTTATCTTGAATGATACTCAGTCACACAATAGTTGAATCACCCAACTCTAAACAATAGAGGTGAGAAGAAAGGGTGATCATATAAATCCTCAAAGGGGGACATTCCGATGGACCACTAGTAACTGTTATTATAAGTGAACATGACCAGACCCTTATGGGTGTCCAATGATCCATTGAAATATAAGATTTTTTAATAGATAATATCCTCTAGAATCTATATAAAACACTATATATGAATATATTTCTATGGATGGTAAATTGTACTCAATCTGATATGAGTCCCTATCACCTATTGGAGACACTTCGAGAACTTGGAGGTAAACACGGTATCCCTATTATTGACAATGGTACAGGGGAACTCATAAAACAATAAAATATCATGCATGTACAACTTACCTAGATATTAAACCTTAGTGGTGTCCCTGTTCAGAATGAAATGAGGTAATTTCATCAATAGACTAATCACCACCCAGATATAATTATTTCCTCCAGGAATACATGGTAATCCAACAATTAAGTCCATGGACACAACATCTCATTTCAAAACCATCATCAAAAGAGGATGGACTAGACTAGAAGGCTTCAGGTTCCCTAGATCAATCTATTGGAAGGTTTAATGGTGGGATTCATGATTACTATTTGCTCACTTCATACCGAACCATTATAAATTTCATTTAATCTCATAAGACATAACCTTAGTACTGGTGTGAAAATCACATGAAGAACTATTAAAATAATTAAACATTGAGTTTCTAATAGACAATGGAATGAAAAATGGATTTCTAATGCATAGAATCTGATTAGAAGGAAGTGACCAACCAAAAATGGTCTCCCCACCATATAAGGGTTCTCGAATTCCTATGAATTTATCATCCTACACATGAACCTGTAGAATAGACTCAGGGAGAGGCGATGATTACTAAGAACTGTTCATAAAAATTCCCTAATAATTTTCCCTAGAATCTATATATAATGTAGTTAAAATACACATAAGGATTCACTCATATTTTTATTCAAAGATAACCTAATAAGGGTACTTCTTACTGAGGAAATCCATGATGACATTCCCCATCCCTATAGAGTAGGAGATGTTAAAGTCAAATGTCTATAGGTAATCAACTTATCTTCTTTTCCAATGGTTCAAGACCATTTAAGAAAATATGTATATTATAATCTAGTGATAAAAAAATCATGAATCTATCCCCAAAGATATAGTGTCACTAACACTTAAGTGAATCCATAATAGTGGGGAGCTTTAAATCATGAGTGGTTTAATTTTTCTCACACAAACAAAGATCATGAAATTCGTAGGACATAATGTGATCATACTATATAAGGAAACAACCTAGAAAAACACTATAAGCATAAAAAATACCACATAACCCACACCATGTTATGGTAGGATCATAATAGTAGCCGATGTGAGAAGTCATTTCAATTCATTGAAGTATGTATTCTATTTCGCATCCCAAATTAATTTCACCCCTTTATTTGTAAGAGTAGTCAAAGGTGATTCCAACATAGAGAAATCCTTAATGAACCATCGATATTATAGATCTAATCCTTGTAATCCACATATATCAAAGAGGTTGTGTGGTGCTTCCCATGAAAAGACAACCTTCACCTTATGAGAATAAACAAAAATTCCATGTTCTAAAATCATATACCCTAAGAAAATCACTTATTGGATCCAAAATATGAATTTAGATAGATTCCCATAAATTTGGTGACTCTTCAAGATTTCCAAAACCAAATTTAGATGGTTCTCATGCTCAAAATAATATCTCAAATAAGCAAGGATACATTCCGTGAATACCACAATGAAGTTGTCAAGATATTGATGGAATATCTAGTTCATCAAATCCATAAACACTGTAGGAGCATTAGTAATGAAAAAATGAATTACAATACATTCATAATGGTCATACCTACTCATAAAAATGGTATTTGATATATCAGAATCCCTAACCCTAAGATAATAAAAACCCAATCAAGAATCGAATTTTGAAAACAACTTTACCCCCTTTAACTGGTCAAATATGCTATGAAGACAAGGTAAATGGTATTAATTCTTAATAGTTACTTGGTTTATCTTATAATAGTCTAGAAAAAGATGCAAGGAACCATAAAACTTATTGGAAAAGAGAATGATGGATTCCCATGGTGAAAAACTAGGGACAATGACGCTTTTATCTATCATATATTCCAATTGGATCCTGATATTGTTAATCATAGAAGGTTCCTTATGATAAGAGGGTTTAGAAATTAGTTACGTACCTGACACCAAACTAATTGTGAACTCTACCTCACTTTTTAGAGGGTGGCCAAAAAATTCATCTAGAAAAACCTTGATAAAGTCCCAAAAAACCAAAGTAATATCATTAAGATATGGAACATCATCGAGCTCAACTGTAATGATAGCGAACAGATTCCTGAGCTCTGAGAGGGACTATCTCGCATGAACAGACATTGAGTCCCACTCTCCCTAGAAAACACTTAATCTCCCATAAGTAGAAAATAATGAAACAATATGATGATGAAAATACATATAAACATAATGAGAGACTCGAAAATCTATCCCAATGATGAAATCGAATATATCTATATCAATAACCAAGAAATACCAAACCAACTCTACATCAGCTATTGATAGAGAACATATAGGACAATGAAACCCTATACTCCTTCCTCATTCCAAGAGGAGTCTCGAACACTATAACAAAGGACATGAGCTTTATTTGATGTTTCAGTACATCCAAAACATGGGTATATATAAAAGAGTGATATACCTATATCAAACTGAGTGGTTTCTATAGAATATACAACAAAGATGGTACCTCTCATTGTAGTCGTTCTCACATCAAAATCCATCAGATAAACATCCACTATGTGAAATTGATCCCCTTATAAGGATTAATACTGGATCCTTATTGATTTTGAATATTATAACTATGTTTTAGTTTCCTTTAGAGGTACAAAACCCCTAGTCATATCAAGGTGTACACAAATATTGGGAGAACCTATACAAACGGCCTCGGTGGCCACAAGAACTGTAATTATTCATGGGTGTGGGTCATGATCATAGAGTGCACCCTACGTTTACACACCAATAGAAGAAAAGGGAACACTACTGGATACTTCTGATTGGATCGAGGAGTCTTGTTACTGAGATCCACCACCAAAACCCTTGCGATTATCATTCCACTTTCTCTTCTTTCCCTGTGCACCACTGCAAAAACCATTATGTGGAAGAGAAGATCCATAAAATAAAATTTTGAAATATATATATATATATATATATCCATTTATTCAATCATAACCCTATCAAACATGTTATTATAGTTGGTGAGATTAAATATATATACATGTGATCAAATATCAGGCCACAAGCCCTATTGGTATTTCTGATCCCTCAGCAGATCATTCATCCCCCCTTGAGAAAAAAATGAACCAGATCTATAAAATGTTTTTGTACTCCAACACTAGATTCCCCCTATTACAAATAGATGAACTCTAAGGATTTATATATCATAAAAAATTCTTGGAAGAATTAATAAAACAAGAGGGTTTTAAATCGATTAAACTCCAAGACCACATATAGGTTTTCCTGAACCATGGAATCCCACCACTTCTTTCTAGGTCCCTTGAGCTTGAAAATTTCAAATTTCACCTTAATAAGATTAGGTGTTACTTTGAATTCAAACATCTTGTCAATATTTTCTAGAAAAGTCTCTACCTCTTGGAGTTCATTTGCACCGTTTAATTATCGGGTATTTTCATGCTCAATCCCTATCCCCTCCAGATCCTGGTTTCAACTCAATAGTTTGGTTTTGAACTGGTGTAACATTCTGGTTTACTTGAACAATGTAATCCCTCCACTTCTTTCTAGGTACCTTGAACTTTAATGTTGCACATTTCACCTTAAAAACATCAGGTGTTACTTGGAATTGAAAGACCGGGTCAATGTTTTCTAGACAATACCCTACCTATTTGAGTTCATTTTTACCCTTAAAGTATAGTGTATTTTGATGCTCATTCCCTATATCCTCCATCTCCTGGCTATAGCTCAATTGTTTGGTCTTGATCTAGTGTCACATTCTCGTCCATGACACAATCTTATCATATGATAACCTCTATGATATTTTGATCTAGGGGAGGATTCCCTTGAGGAGAATATCCAACTATACCCACCTATAGAACCCTACAAATACATTTTAGATTCATGTTTAAACATAAAAAATAGAAGGAAATGACCAGAAAATGGAACAATCTTAGTTTAAAATAGAAGAATGTATGTATAAATGGACACTACGAGAAAACCGCCGTTTAGCGGCGGTTTTTTCGCGGCGGTTTTAAAAACCGCCGTGAAATGCGTTTCGGGTTGGCATTTCGCGGCGGTTTTTAAAACCGCCGCGAAAAAACCGCCGCTAAACGGGAAAAAAAAATTATTTTTTTGTAAATTTTATTCAAGGATTAGCGGCGGTTTTTTTAAAAAACTGCCGCGAAATAGGGGCGGTTTCAGTAAAACCGCCGTGAAATAAAATGAAAAAAATAAAAAAACGTGAGAAACCCCGAAAACACTAAAACGATCATAACTTTTGATCCGGGCGTCCGTTGAAGCGCCACGACCAGTCAAATCAAAGCTCATGAAGAGATATAGTGGCACATATAATCAAATCCGTGAGATGTTCTATGGTGTGGTCGATATTAGAGTTATAAAAAAGTTGAAAAAAGTTCTCCAACTTCAAATGGCCATAACTTTCGCTCCGGGTGTCCGTTTGGGCTCTACCACATATCAAATCGAAGCTAGCGAAGAGAGCTATGCACCGGTTCGACACAATCTTGCTTTTGTCGGGTTTTTCAACCCCAAAACCCCTCCAAAGGCCTCTAAAACCCCGTTTCTGTCACCGGTGTCCCGTCGAACTTGTCTTCAAACGGACCTAACTTTCGATCCGCGTGTCAATTCGGCCTCCTCCACCTGCCAGATCATAGCTCGTTCCATGAGCTTCAGTTTGACTGGTTGCGGCACCCACATGCACTCATAGATCATATGTTATGGCCTTTTTAGTGGGTTTCGGGTTTGTTATGTTTTTCAATGCCTCGTTTCTAGCACCCGTTCCCCGTCAGCTTTTTTTTAAATGGTCGTAACTTCCGATCCGCCTGTCCATTCAGACTCTTTCACCTTTCAGGTTGAAGATCGTTTCAGGATCTTTGATTTGACAGGTCGCGGATCTAAAACGGACTCTCGGATCTTAAGTTATCTCCGTTAATGTGAGTCCAATGTTTTTGTCTCTTTATGACCGTTTTGACGAGTTTTAACGGTAGCTCCATTTATTACTGTTTATTTGGGTTTCTATGACTTGTTATCTTTATCAATGGTTTTTTGTGGGTTATTATGATGATTATGTTGAATTATTAAGGAGTTTTCCAGAGTTGTCACGAGTTTTCATGCGTTCTCATTCTTTCTAATACCTCATTCTTCATATGCTTCTCCATCCTTTTTCATGCATTTTCATGATTTTTCATCCCTTATCACGTCTTTTCATACTTTTTCATGTGTTTCCTTTATTATTTATTATTTATTATTTATAATATACTTTAATTTATTTATTATATATTATTTGTAACTGGTTATTTATTATTTATTATTTATTATTTATTATTTATATTTATTTACAATTTATATTTATTTATTTATTATTTATTATTTATTATTTATATTTATTTATCATTTATTTATTATTTATTATTTATTATTTATTATTTATTATTTATATTTATTTATTATTTGTTATTTATATTTATTTATTATTTCTTATTTATTATTTATTATTTATTATTTATTATTTCTTATTTCTTATTTATTATTTATATTTATTTATCATTTATATTTATTTATTATTTATTATTTATTATTTATATTTATTTATTATTTATTATTTATATTTATTTATTATTTATTATTTATATTTATCTATTATTTGTTATTTATATTTATTATTTATTATTTATTATTTATTATTTATTATTTATTATTTATTATTTATTATTTATATTTATATTTATTTATTATTTATATTTATTTATTATTTCTTATTTATTATTTCTATTTATTTATTATTTATAATTATTTATTATTTATTATTTATTATTTATATTTATTATTTATTATTTATTATTTATTATTTATTATTTATTATTTATTATTTATTATTTATTATTTATATTTATTTATTATTTATAATTTACAATTTATTATTTATTATTTATTATTTATTATTTATTATTTATCTTTATTTATTATTTATTATTTATTATTTATTATTTATTATTTATTATTTATTATTTACTATTTACTATTTACTATTTATTATTTATCTTTATTTATTATTTATTATTTATTATTTATTATTTATTATTTATCTTTATTTATTATTTATGATTTATGATTTATTAATTTTTATTTATTATTTATATTTATTTATTATTTATTAAATAATTTATTATTTATTAATTTTTATTTATTATTTATATTTATTTATTATTTATTATTTATATTTATTTATTATTTATTATTTATTATTTATTCTTTATTATTTATTGTTTAAATTTATTTATTATTTATTATTTATTATTTATTAATTATTATTTATTAATTATTAATTATTATTTATTAATTATTATTTATTATTTATTATTTATTATTTATTATTTATTATTTATTGTTTATTGTTTATTATTTATTATTTATTGTTTATTATTTATTATTTATTATTTATTCTTTATTATTTATTATTTATCTTTATTTATTATTTATTATTTATATTTATTTATTATTTATTATTTATATTTATTAATTATTAATTATTTATTATTTATTCTTTATTCTTTATTATTTATTATTTATTATTTATTATTTATTATTTATTATTTATATTTATATTTATTTATTATTTATATTTATTTAGTATTTCTTATTTATTATTTCTATTTATTTATTATTTATAATTATTTATTATTTTTTATTTATTATTTATTATTTATCTTTATTTATTATTTATTATTTATTATTTATTATTTATTATTTATTTTTTATTATTTACTAATTATTATTTATTATTTATCTTTATTTATTATTTATTATTTATAATTTATTATTTATTATTTATCTTTATTTATTATTTATGATTTATGATTTATTAATTTTTATTTATTATTTATATTTATTTATTATTTATTATTTATATTTATTTATTATTTATTATTTATTATTTATTATTTATTGTTTAAATTTATTTATTATTTATTATTTATTATTTATTATTTATCTTTATTTATTATTTATGATTTATGATTTATTAATTTTTATTTATTATTTATATTTATTTATTATTTATTATTTATATTTATTTATTATTTATTATTTATATTTATTTATTATTTATTATTTATTATTTATTATTTATTATTTATTATTTATTATTTATTGTTTAAATTTATTTATTATTTATTATTTATTATTTATTATTTATTAATTATTAATTATTATTTATTATTTATTATTTATTATTTATTATTTATTATTTATTATTTATTATTTATTGTTTATTGTTTATTATTTATTATTTATTGTTTATTATTTATTATTTATTATTTATTCTTTATTATTTATTATTTATCTTTATTTATTATTTATTATTTATATTTATTTATTATTTATTATTTATATTTATTCATTATTTATTATTTATTATTTATTATTTATTATTTATTATTTATTATTTATTATTTATTATTTATTATTTATATTTATATTTATTTATTATTTATATTTATTTAGTATTTCTTATTTATTATTTCTATTTATTTATTATTTATAATTATTTATTATTTATTATTTTTTATTTATTATTTATCTTTATTTATTATTTATTATTTATTATTTATTATTTATTATTTATTATTTATTATTTATTATTTATTATTTATTATTTATTATTTATTATTTATTATTTATTATTTATCTTTATTTATTATTTATTATTTATTATTTATTATTTATTATTTATTATTTATTATTTATTATTTATTATTTATTATTTATTATTTATTAATTTGTATTTATTATTTATTAATTTTTATTTATTATTTATATTTATTTATTATTTATTATTTATATTTATTTATTATTTATTATTTATTATTTATTATTTATTATTTATTGTTTAAATTTATTTATTATTTATTATTTATTATTTATTATTTATTATCTATTATTTATTAATTATTATTTATTATTTATTATTTATTATTTATTATTTATTGTTTATTATTTATTATTTATTATTTATTATTTATTATTTATTATTTATTATTTATTATTTATTATTTATTATTTATCTTTATTTATTATTTATTATTTATTATTTATTATTTATTATTGATTATTTATTTTTTATTTGTTACTATTTATTATTTATTATTTATTATTTATTATTTATTATTTATTATTTATTATTTATTATTTATTATTTATTGTTTATTATTTATTATTTATTAATTTTTATTTATTATTTATATTTATTTATTATTTATTATTTATATTTATTTATTATTTATTATTTATTATTTATTATTTATTATTTATTATTTATTATTTATTATTTATTATTTATTAATTTTTATTTATTATTCATAAATATTTATTATTTATTATTTATATGTATTTATTATTTATTATTTATTATTTATTATTTATTATTTATTATTTATTATTTATTAATTATTTTTTAAATTTATTTTTTATTTTTTATTTATTATTTATTATTTATTATTTATTACTTATTAATTATTAATTATTATTTATTAATTATTATTTATTGTTTATTATTTATTATTTATTATTTATTCTTTATTCTTTATTATTTATTATTTATTATTTATTATTTATCTTTATTTATTATTTATTATTTATTATTTATTATATATTAGTTACTATTTATTATTTATTATTTATTATTTATTATTTATTATTTATTATTTATTATTTATTATTTATTATTTATTATTTATTAATTTTTATTTATTATTTATATTTATTTTTTATTTATTATTTATTATTTATTATTTATTATTTATTGTTTAAATTTATTTATTATTTATTATTTCTTATTTATTATTTATTATTTATTATTTATTATTTATTATTTATTATTTATTATTTATTATTTATTATTTATTATTTATTGTTTATTGTTTATTATTTATTATTTATTCTTTATTATTTATTATTTATTATTTATTATTTATTATTTATTATTTATTATTTATTATTTATCTTTATTTATTATTTATTATTTATTGTTTATTATTTATTATTTATTATCTATTATTTATTATCTACTATTTATTATTTATTATTTATTATTTATTATTTATTATTTATTATTTATTATTTATTATTTATTATTTATTATTTATTATTTATTATTTATTATTATCGAGATTATATCTATTATTTATGTATTATTTGTTTTTTCAATTAATATATATAAGTATATTAATTTCTGTTTATTAACCATATGGCGAGCTTGCTGGAGTGGTAAAGTCTTTGGAAAATATGCAAGAGGTTAGGGGTTCAAATCTCACCAGACGTAGGATTTATTTATATTGCATGGGCATGCATGTGCATGCATGTGCATGGGCATGCATGTGCATGGGCATGAGAGATGCATGCATGGATAAATAAAATAAATAAATAAAATAAATAAAATAAATAAATAAAATAAATAAAATAAATAAAATAAATAAATAAATAAATGAAATAAATGAAATAAATGAAATAAATGAAATAAATGAAATAAATGAAATAAATGAAATAAATGAAATAAATGAAATAAATAAAATAAATAAATAAATAAATGAAATAAATAAATAAATAAATAAAATAAATACGAAATAAAAGAAATAAATAAAATAAATAAATAAATAAAAACCCCCGCTGAATCATTTAGCGGCCGTTTAAACCGCCGCGAAACGTTCCGACGGTTTTCAAAACCGCCGCGAATAGTTTCCCGACGCACGATTTAGCGGCGGTTTTTGAAAACCGCCGCCAATCGATTTTGCGGCGGTTTAAACCGCCGTGAAACGAAAAAAAACCGCCGCTAAATGCCTTTTTTGGTGTAGTGGGAGATCGATGTAAAAAACTAGTATATGAGACTAACAGACCAACATCTTATGGTGACATAAGGTTTTTCATGGTATGATCAAGCCATGATCTCACTACAAAATTCCTCTCAAGTCCCAAAAATTATATCTCCAATCTATAAACATCCCAAGAATGAGAATAACCATGACATGATATGAAATTTTCATATCCTAGTATAAGGCCCCAACCTTAAACATTACTTAATCTTGAGTTATTACAAGATTACACATCGAGGATCTTTTTAGGTTTAGAGTTTTAGAGAATTAGACAATAAAACTTGCATTACATTCCACATTTAAACAAAGTGGTTACATAAAAGATAGTATTCATTTTTCCCATCAACGGAAACATATTTAAAATAAAACATGGATTCTTTCTTGACACTTCCTTGACACTATCATCATATCATGTACCATTCCCTTGACCTGTGAAAAACATTTCAAAAACATGGGATGAGCATAAAAAGCTCAGTAAGGGTTATAAAAAGTATGGAAAGGAAACATGAGTACATATATACATAAGAATGATATCATACTTTACCCATAAAACATATGCACTTTAACATACCTCATAAAATCATGAATAAATCATAGAAATCATAAGACATAAAGGTAACTTGAGGCATTCATTAAATTCTTACGTATGGAGTAACCCTCTTGGTTATGTTTGGAATACCCATCACAGTATATTCCCTAAATCTCTTCAGAGAAAGCTTAATGCTTAACTCCTTCGCGTTACCCAATTCATTGGAGAGCTATATCGGGCTCACCCGCCCTTAGTTTATCACGGAACCACCCGTCTTCATAACAATGCCCAAGAACCATAACATAATCATAGCACATAACTTAAGCATAAATGAAAGATAACATTCCCACATTGCAATAAAAGTATAACATTTTAAGACATTGAAATAATGAATCCATTCTAAAAACCATTTTCAAATCCATTTAAAACATTTAATAAAGAGATTTTTAAATCAAAGTGTCCCATAACACATTGAATATTTTAAAATTTTAAACCATTAATATCCATATAAATAAGTCCTTAAAACCATTTTGAAAACATGGATATTAATGAGAAATATTTATAAGAATAAATCATTAAAACATTTAAAACGATATTTTAGTTAAAGGGTTTTTAACAAAATGAGAGACACTTGAATACAATAATTGAGAAATAAAATTTAATAAAAACTTTATAATATCATTAGAATAAAGGTATTCATGATATAATATTACAAAGGACAGTATATACACCATATAATAGTGAATTGGTGCATAACAACAATGAAGTCTCAATGGAAATGTAAATTGAGATGAAATCCATTAAGAAGATGGTATCCTTAAATTAAGGATAAATCAATATCATAATTATGTTTGACAAATATAAATACACCCAATATAAGTGGATATTAAGTTTAAAATAATCAAGGGTAATTCAAACATATTCAAAGGATGACATATTCAATAACTACATGTTGAACCCAAAGAATCAAAATTGGGTTAAGAAGTTCCCTTACAAAAATTCGACAGCCTAACGGCGTCACATAAAAATTCAGAAAAAGAGTTGATGAGAGATAAAAGGGTATCTCATCACTTGGACATAAAATTTACATCAATAAGGATATATAACAACATATCCCAACATAATAGTATGTGAATTAAAATACATAACAAAAGAAGTCTTTTAAAAGAGGAGGGTGAAAGGTTCCCTTACCGACTTGGGTAACTTTTGAAACATACACCCCATTGAAGAAGGGTCATAAAATGAATATGTAAATACCCATAAATGAAAATATATTACACAAAGAGTATAATAATGGGAAGTACATACACCACTCAAAGGAAATGGTGTAAAATGTAGCATAAATCTCACTAGACTAAAAGTGAGATGAAAAATCCCTTACGAAAACTCGGCAGCCTAACGACGCCACTTAAAACTTACAAAAATGGACTGATGAGATCAAATAGGGTCTCTATTCATATTAAAATAAAATTTACAGAAATAGGAATATAAAATAACACACCCCATCATAACAAATAGGAGCTTAAAAGAAGTGACATAAAGGAGAGTACTTAAAAATAAAGAGAAAGGTTAGATCTCTTACGAAAATTCGGCAGCCTAACGAAGCCACTCAAAACTTCCAAAATGGATTGATGAGAGAAAATAGGGTCTCTCATCATATGAACATAAAAATTACAGTAGGATAAATATAAAATAACATCCCAATCATAATAAAGATGAGCTTAAAAGGAATGACATAAAAGAGTGTACTTAAAAAGAAAGAGAGGAGTAAGATCCCTTACCTCGGGTCCGACTTGACTCGATCATTCTTTAACGTCCTGAATAATAAACTTGAGTTTATTTATACTTTCTTAGGAACCTTTTTCACGTTCATTATTCCTTTTATATCACTTATTTCCATGTTATGAACATTATGTAATCATTTATGTTAATAATGTTTGTTTTGTTGATATTTGGTTCTTAAGTCGAAAGTGGACTTCTTATAATTACATGTTGTTCGTGTGGTCAATGGTTCATTATATACAGAATGATATTCATGATTTGGATATCATATATATCATATATATCCAGAATATACATGTATTTATAATATTACATAATCATTTAGAGGTAATAAATGAAATGCACCGTTCATGGAGATGGTAAGCCGTACGTACACATGAACGCTACTTTCATTTCTATGTCATATTAATGGAATTAAAACTAAATGATAGGTATGTATATTTTAATTCCAGAATTATATTCATCATTTATATGTAACATAAATCATATATAATAACTTTAAATACATCCTTTATACATCCCACATATGGCATTAACGAATCAAATCACTTTGAGGTGGCAGTAGTCTGCACTTCCTAAAATGAAATTATCGTGTTTACCCACAATGGAAACCATAAAGTTATGCCACAAAAGAAAAATAAAGAATATTAAGTAAAACATAAAAATATTATATATCATATATAAATATAGTGAAATCTTAATGGCCACCTTTGAAGGTGTTATCTGAGTGTTGAACAATCATCGTTTCGTGAGGCAGAAATTCGCCATCCACAAAAACAGTATGTTCTTTAACCATTAGATGTAGATGTGTGTAAGTGTAGATCGAATTATTTTTATAACAAAATACTATTATATTTAAGATACTGTATTTGTTACAAAAGAAATGAATAAAAAGAGTTTAGGGGGTTGGAGAATCAAAATAAAACAAAAGAACACAAGTGAAGACATTACCTTAAAATCGGGTAACTCTCTTTGATTTGAGATCAAAGGATTCCTTGGGAAGACTTCTGCCCAAAGTGAGGCTTCTAGGAGTAAGAGAGGGATGTGGAGAGGCAAAATGAGCAGGTGGTGGCCGAGACAAAGTCTTTATAGGTGTGGGTAGGGTGGTAGAGGTGGGGGCCTTTTATAAGAGGAGAGGAGGGGCACTCTTGGAAAGTTACAAAATGTTACTTTATTTTCAAATGCGGTTCGGATTTTAAAGGCCCCACATTGATTTATTTAGAGGATAAGGTGGTAAGGGTTCGAAATATACTCAACAAATAGTTTTTTGACAAGTTTAAGTTATAGTTTTAACATTATCTTTTAATTTTATTTAAATCCTTTATTAATGAGGTAATCGCTGCATCATCATGATGTCATAAATAATTTAATTTATATATTGTATAAAAATTATAAAAAAAATATAATGATGTATTAAATCTTATTATATTTCTAATGAATAATTATATTAAAAAATATGACTTTTATAACCCCATTTAAAAATTGTTTTAGTGAAACATCCCATGCTTGTGACATTTTTATTTTAACTTTAAATAAAAAGTTTTTTATGTCATTTTCCAACCAAAGTGGATACATGGGGTCACCAAGTTGACCCATGGATTGTATTGGTCGGCCATTACACATCCAATGGTGGTAGGACATGTGTCTAGGTCATTTCATATTATTAAAACATTATTTTTACTTTAAATTACACTAATTACCTCTAATCGCGATTAAGAACATAAAAGTTACTATTCACCAAAAAATTATTTTAATCCCATTGAACCACATTTTACTTACTAATGAAAACCATGTATGTTGGATATTTGAAATTCAAAACACATAGGTGGAAAAGTTTCATTTAAATGAAAAATCAGTTTCTTTAACTATTCATCAAAAATTGAAGTTTTTTCAGAAAAATACCAAAAAATCACCATAAGCCATATTTGATATTCCGAACTCAAAAATGAAGTCTATTTTACAAAATTAAAAACATATAAGTTGCATTAATTAATTTAATAATTAATTCCCGCTGTCAAAACAAATTGCGTGTTTTTAAGAAACAATATCTATTATAAGATTGACACTAGTTTAAGTCCAATTTCAAAGTGAAATTAATTCCAATGACCACTATTGGATTAAATGGTAAAAATATATTCTAATTTTACTTCAAAAGCAATTAAAAATATAATCTAATCATATAAATAAATTAGATTAAAAAGAGGTTTTGAATTAAAATACAACATTTTTCACTATTCATTAAAAAATGAACTTTATCGGAAAGATACCAAAAATTTACACAAAGTAAATTTTGATATCTTGATTCTAAAGAAGAATTTTATTTTGACAAATATAACACATAAAATTGTCAAAAAGTGGATTTAAAAGAGGTTCGCCATCAAAAGGCGGTTAATCGACCTTCTAAAGAATATTAGAATGTTTACGCTTAAAATTGAATTCATTCACATTTTTAATCCTCTAACATTTTTTGTAAAAAGTAAAAATATTTGAAAAACATATATAATAATTTTGTAGTTAGTTCTGTTCATTCCCTCCATTACAATGTCTTGGCATTAACTACCATTTAAAATAATATTATTTTATTATTATAGTGCAACGTAAGATTTCAAAGGAACTCATTGTTGTGTATTCGGTAAGCCATCAAGCATAGCGTCCCCTTTAAATTAATAGTAAAATTTTATTCACAAATACAGATAAATATAAAGATGTCATATTATTTATTTACCTGGGGTGTTACATCCTTCCCCCCTTTTGGGAATTGCGTCCTCACAATTTTAAAATTGGGCTCGGAAACATCCTTGAAAGTCCCACATCGGAACAAGAGTCGGTAAAACAATCACTTTAAAATAAAGAAAGAGAAGTACAGAGGTCACCCAAGTTAACCCATACTAGGATTCAATGTAGGAAAACATGGACATGGAGGAGAAAATATAGGGTCATGTTCTGATGGAGAGTGATAGAAAACATGTTTAGGAGAAAGTTAACCACAAGAAAATCACAAACTTGTGAAGGGTTAAACGGTATTCGATTCCCCAGTAGGAAAAGTTAATAGACAAAATTTTATTTTGAAGTTAAGTTTTATTGAGGAATTTATTCATAAGGAAACATAATTACTTATCATGTTGACTTTCAACTTTTATTAGATTTCTTACACAAACTCATATTTTCTCCAAAAGACGAGTATTTAGGAAGACTTGTTCACTATAATCAACTTCTAGAGAATCACCTAATCCACAAAATAGAACTATATACTTCCCATGTCTTTAGACTTTAACCAAAACCAAAACCAAAATGGTTAGTACAAGATCAGATAATCCAGAAAAGGATAACCCTTTATAAAAAGAAAATCTATTCTTAATCTCCAAAATTGGTCCAACAAAACCCAAAGTTCAATGAGGACCATTTGATAAAATATTTGTCCATAAAATTCTTCAAAGTAAACCAAAATAAGATTGAAACACAAATATTTGAAGGATTTAGTCACATAGTCTTCCAAGGTACAAATTAACTTTTATCTCCAAATAACATCAGTTGCTCTTAAATTCTCATATTGGAAAGTAATTAACCTAATCACATATCCTCGATGATAGGTTAATCATTTCCATAGATAACCCAAAATAAACTTACTCTTGATTCCTAAAATAATCTAACTAAAAAGAATTAGTCAAACTAACCAGGGACTTCACGTAGTCCAGTGGTAGGCGATAAATACCAGTCACACTTTGGTTGTGGGTTCGATTCCTGCAGCTTTGTCTGACGCGACGGGTTGTCACACAGTCTGCATGTTGCCCTTTTTCCAAAACTATATAATTCTTAAAACATTCCCCAAAACGAGATAAAATCTTCAAAAATAATCATAACATATTTTAAACTTAAGTTTATCTCATGCCTTTAATTTTCCATCATAACATATAATAACCCATAATTACCTCAAAAGTAAGGCTCATATAAACTGTAATGGTTACCTTTATAATTATTACCTGAACTTCCACATCGATTGATCATCTCGTACATGATGCATTACAGATCATACCAAGGTTAAAGTGGTTGATCATGACTCCTTGATAGTTGGTTTAAAACAACCACGAGTTTCCTCAATGAATCCCCCATTTTATCTAGTATCTTAATTAGAGAACCACCACAGTTTCCTTCAGACCTGTTGTCTCTTTGGTGCCTGCTAGATGCATCCATTCACTAAAAACAGAAATGTCAGTATGAGTATATCAAAAAAAAACCATCATGTACTAATGAGGAAGGTATACACTAAGATATACTTACTCATTCACTTTATCTAAAACTAGGACTCTTTCTGAAATCCTAACCAATATGGTAATGTCACTTGTGCTTAGAGAATACCCTAACCCTTAAAGTTATCAAAACCGACCTATGATACCAACTATAAGGCCCCAGCCTTAAACCTTACATAATCTTGAGTTATTACAAGATTACACATCGAGGATCTTTTCAGGTTTAGAGTTTTTGAGAATTAGATCATAAAACTTGAATTACATTCCACATTTAAACAAAGTGGTTACATAAAATATAGTATTCATTTTTCCCATCAACGAAAACATATTTAAAATAAAACATGGATTATTTCTTGACACTTACTTGACACTATAATCATATCATGTACCATTCCCTTGACCTGTGAAAAACATTTCAAAAACATGGTATGAGCATAAAAAGCTCAGTAAGGGTTATAAAAAGTATGGAAAGGAAACATGAGTACATATATACATAAGAATGAAATCATTCTTTACCCATAAAACATATTCACTTTAACATACCTCATAAAATCACGAATAAATCATAGAAATCATAAGACATAAAGGTAACTTGAGGTATTCATAACATTCTTACATAGGGAGAACCCTCTTGGTTACATTTGGAATACCCATTATAGTATATTCCCTAAATCTCTTCGGAGAAACCTTAATGCTTAACTCCTTCGCGTTACCCAATACATTGGAGAGCTATATCGGGCTCACCCGCCCTTATTTTATCACGGAACCACCCATCTTCATAACAATGCCCATGAACCATAACATAATCATAGCACATAACTTAAGCATAAAGGAAAGATAACATTCCCACATTTCAATAATATTATAACATTTTAATATATTTAAATAATGAATCCATTCTAAAAACCATTTTAAAAACCATTTAAAACATTTAATAAAGATATTTTTAAAACAAAGTGTCCCATACCACATTGAAGATTTTAACATTTTAAACCATTAATATCCATATAAATAAATCCTTAAAACCATTTTGAAAACATGGATATTAATGGGAAATATTTATAAGAATAAATCATTAAAACATTTAAAACGATATTTTAGTTAAAGGTTTTTTAACAAAATGAGAGACACTTGAATACAATAATTGAGGAATAACATTTAATAAAAATTTTATAATATCATGAGAATAAATGGATTCATGATATAATATTACAAAGGACAGTATATACACCATATAAGAGTGAATTGGTGCATTACAACAATGAAGTCTCAATGGAAATGTAAATTGAGATGAAATCCATTATAAAGATGGTATCCTTAAATTAAGGATAAATCAATATCATAACTATGTGTGAAAAATATAAATACACCCAATATAAGTGGATATTAAGTGTAAAATAATAAAAGGTCATTCACACATATTCAAAGGATGACATATTCAATAACTACATGTTGAACCCAAAGAATCCAAATTGGGTTAAGAAGTTCCCTTGCAAAAATTCGACAGCCTAACGACGTCACTTAAAAATTCAGAAAAAGAGTTGATGAGAGATAAAAAGGGTATCTCATCACTTGGACATAAAATTTACATCAATAAGGATATATAAGAACATATCCCAGCATAATAGTATGTGAATTAAAAGACATAACAAAAGAAGTTTTTAAAAGAGGAGGGTGAAAGGTTCCCTTACCGACTTGGGTAACTTTCGAAACATACACCCCATTGAAGAAGGGTCATACAATGAATATGTAAATACCCATAAATGAAAATATATTACACAAAGAGTATAATAATGGGAGGTACATACACCACTCAAAGGAAATGGAGGAAAATGTAGCATAAATCTCACGGGACTAAAAGTGAGATGAAAAATCCCTTATGAAAACTCGACAGCCTAACAACGCCACTTAAAACTTCCAAAAATGGATTGATGAGATAAAATAGGGTCTCTATTCATATTAAAATAAAATTTACAGCAAGAGGAATATAAAAGAACATCCCCCATAATAAAAAATAGGAGCTTAAATGAAGTGACATAAAGGAGAGTACTTAAAAAGAAATAGAAAGGTTAGATCTCTTACGAAAATTTGGCAGCCTAACGGGGCTACTCAAAACTTCCAAAATGGATTGATGAGAGAAAATAGGTTATCTCATCATATGAACATAAAAAGTACAGTAGGAGTAATATAAAAGAACATCCCAATCATAATAAAGATGAGCTTAAAAGGAACGACATAAAAGAGTATACTTAAAAAGAAAGAGAGGAGTAGGATCCCTTACCTCGGGTCCGACTTGACTCGATCGTTCTTTAACGTCATGAATAATAAAATTGAGTTAATTTATAATTTATTAAGAATCTTTTTCAAGTTCATTATTCCTTTTATATCACTTATTTCCATGTTATAAACATTCTGTAATCATTTAAGTTAATAATTTTTGTTTTGTTGATATTTCGTTCTTAAGTCGAAAGTGGACTTCTTACAACTACATGTTGTTCATGTGGTCAATGGTTCATTATATCCAGAATGATATTCATGATTTGGATATCATATATATCATATATATCCAGAATATACATGTATTTAAATATTACATAATCATTTATTGGTAAGAAATGAAATGCACCGTTCATGGAGACGGTAAACCGTATGTACGCATGAACGCTACTTTCATTTCTATTTCATATTAATGGAATTAAAACTAAATGATAGGTATGTATATTTTAATTCCATAATTATATTCATCATTTATATTTAACATAAATCATATATAATAACTTTAAATCCATCCTTTATACATCCCACATATGGCATTAACGAATCAAATCACTTTGAGGGGGTGGTAGTCCGCACTTCCTAAAATGAAATTATCGTGTTTACCCAAAATGGAAACCATAAAGGTATGCCACAAAATAAAAATACCGAAGATTAAGTAAAACATAAACATATTATATATCATATATAAATATATTGACATCTTAATGGCCACCTTTGAAGGTGTTATATGAGTGTTGAACAATCATCGTTTCGTGAGGCAGAAATTCTCCATCCACAGAAACAGTATATACTTTAACCATTAGATGTAGGTGTGTGTAAGTTTATCTCGAATGATTATTATTACAAAATCCAATTATATTGAAGATACTGGAGTTGTTACAAAAGAAATGAATAAAAAGAGTTTAGGGGGTTGGAGAAGCAAAATAAAACAAAAGAACACAAGTGAAGACATTACCTTAAAATCGGGTAACTCTCTTTGATTTGAGATCAAAGGATTCCTTGGGAAGAGTTCTGCCCAAAGTGAGGCTTCTAGGATTAATATAGGGATGTGGAGAGGCAAAATGATCAGGGTTTGGTCGAGCCAAAGGCTTGAGAGGTGTGGGTAAGGTGGTAGAGGTGGGGGCCATTTATAAGAGGAGAGGAGGGGCACTCTTGGAAAGTTACAAAATGTTACTTTATTTTCAAATGCGTTTCAGATTTTAAAGGTCCCACATTGATTTATTTCAAGGATAAGGTGTTAAGGGTTAGAAATGTACTCATCCAATAGGTTTTTGAGAAGTGTAAGTTATAGTTTTAACATTATCTTTTCATTTTATTTAAATCCTTTATTAATGAGGTAATCGCTACATCATCATGATGTCATAAATAATTTAATTTATTTAATGTCTAAAAATTATAAAAAAATATCATGATGTAGAATTTTTTTTAGATTTCTAATGAATATTTATAGTCAAAACTATGACTTGTATAAAACCGTTTAAAAATTTGTTTAGTGAAACATCTCATTCTTGTGACATTTTTATTTTAACTTTAAATAAAAAGTTATTTATGTCATTTTACAACCAAAGTGGATACATGGGGTCCCCAAGTTGACCCATGGATTTTCTTGGTCGGCCATGACACATCCAATGAGGGTAGGACATGTTTCTAGGTCATTTCATATTATTAAAACATTATTTTTACCTTAAATTACACTAATTACCTCTAATCGCGATTAAGAACATAAAAGTTACTATTCACCAAAAAATTATTTTAATCCCATTGAACCACATTTTACTTCCTAATGAAAACCATGTATGTCAGATTTTTTAAATTCAAAACACAGAGGTGGAAAAGTTTGATTTAAATGAAAAATCTGTTTCTTTAACAACCACTTAGTGGTTTCACTATTCATCAAAAATTGATGTTTTTCAGAAAAATACCAAAAATTCACCCTAAGGTATATTTAATATTCCGAACTCAAAAATGATGTATATTTTACAAAATTCAAAAAATATAAGTTGCATTAATTAATTTAATAATTAATTCCTACTGTCAAAACAAATAGCGTGTTTTTAAGAAACAATATCTATTAAAAGATTAACACTAGTTTAAGTCCAATTTCAAAGTGAAATTAATTCCAATGACCACTATTAGATTAAATGGTAAAAATATATTCTAATTTTATTTTAAAAACAATTCAAAAGATAATCTAATCATATAAATAAATTAGATTAAAAAGAGGGTTTGAATTAAAATACAACATTTTTCACTATTCATTGAAAAATGAACTTTATCAGAAAGATACCAAAAATTTACACAAAGTAAATTTTGATGTCTCGATTCTAAAGAAGAATTTTATTTTGACAAATATAACACATAAAATTGTCAAAAAGTGGATTTAAAAGAGGTTCGCCATCAAAAGGCGGTTAATCGACCTTCTAAAGAATATTAGAATGTTTACGCTTAAAATTGAATTCATTCACATTTTTAATAGTCTAACATTTATTGTAAAAAGTAAAAATATTTGACAAACATATATAATCATTTTGTAGTTAGTTCTGTTAATTCCCTCCATTACAACGGCTAGGCGTTAACTACCATTTAAAATAATATTATTTTATTATTATAGCGCAACGTAAGATTTCAAAGGAACTCATTGTTGCGTATTGGGTAAGCCATCAAGCATAGCATCCCCTTTAAATTAATATTAAAATTTTATTCACAAATAGGGATAAATATAAAGATGTTATATTATTTATTTACCTGGGGTGTTACACCTAGCCTGAAAAACCAATCCAAATATGCTATGAACTAGATCATGACAAGACTTGAAGGGCGTTCTCGATCCCTACAGGCCAACGACTAGCACCTGGGAAACAAAAAAAAGCAGTGAGAATGATTTTCCTAACGTGAAACAAGATACATTAAATATATATAGAACTAAAACCATAAAATAAATATTCCACAATCAAAATAGTGAAAATGGTAATAATACAAATATATGTAGAAAGTTAAAAACTAAGGTATATGTCCACACAAAAAACAAAATAAATTATATCCCATGATAATAAATACTACTCTATGTGATCTGTGGTAAACACCCCGCTATCTCACCACCTGCTACCTAAGACCAGATGACCAAAAACCTCACCACCTTATAGCGTTGCCTTGCCATTTTTGGCATCTGACAAAACAAGGTATACAAACCCCCAAGGGATTCTATAAGGTGTGAGATAAATATATTCTGAAAGATCTCACCCATGTTTTTTTTTATAAAAAGTCTTTATATAATAATCATAATATTCTCTATTTTAAATAAAACATGACATGAAAATCAGTTACAACATTTTATATTAAAATAATGGTAACAATCACCCTTTTACAAAATCATTCACAAATCAAGGTAATAAAATTTTAAATCATAATTTAAATAATACATTTACATTTTTCAAAGCATGTTTCATATCATATCCAAGAAAAAACAGGAAAAAGACAAAGAAAAAATGGTAAACACCACTTGGATAATATTGGTTAGAATTAGTAGGTCACACACAAATCAATAAAAAACAACAAATAATGCACACCCATGTACCTAGAGTCACTACATCCATAAATTTTGGAAGAAGGAACACCCAAAAAATTGAACCACTTATAAAGTTAATCAAGTTCCTAGATCAAATGTATCATTGATCTAGGAATGAAAGAACACCCAATAAAGTGAACCCCCTTACAATTCCAATGGACATGTTCTAATACTAAACCCTTCAGATAGGTACCCATGGCTCCCATATACAATATATTCCAAATCAATTTGAAAAGGGAATATAACATTTCAAAAATAATTCTAAACAACCCTTTATTCAAAAATATTATTTGGAATCCAATTTTATAAATAAATTCTACAATTATTTGAAAATAAATATCTTTTACACAATTTAGGGGAGAACCATATTTTAAAAAAAAACCCTTAAAAAATATTAATAAGTTAAACTATCCTAAAAATTCATTTATAAAACCATTTTTAAATTTGACATAATTCATGGTTGTTCACAGAATATAGTCTGGGGATGAAACCACCTACCTCAAACTCAGGTTGCACACACACCAAAAGGAAATAGAATGAAAGAGAAATGAACAAATGAACTAAAATTTATTCTCACATATTATAATTTGGTTTTATAATAAAATGGGATAATATAAAAATAAGGTCAATATATATCTTAATAATTTCATGCGCCATTCCACAATTGACATGAGAAATAGCCTCCAGAAAACAAAGGAAGAATGTATCTATAAGAGACAAAGATTAAATCAACAATAGATTAATAAATCCAATGAATAAAGAATTGAACCATTTAAAAAATATATGATAACGGTATGGACAAGAATATAATAAAAGATACCTCATTAAACAAACCAAACCCTTGAAAACTGATCAAGCTAGGATTGAATAACTAAAAAGAGATTATCAAAGGATGCATGATCACCAAAGAAGATCCTCTCTAGAAGAACTGGTAAAATTAAATTTGATAAAGATTTATTATAGGGTTAATTAAGGGTTTAGGGGAATTAATTTACAATTAGTCCACTCCTCATCTGACCTATATTGATTCCACCATCCAACCAGTGGGAGAAGAACCCTTAAGGGGTTCTATGCAAAGAAACTATCTAGAATGTGGATCCTTTTTCCACTGTTCAGACCAATTTCATTTTATAACATGTCAAAACACCGTTTACACCTACTAAAATAAAAAACCCAATAAAACATAAAAATAAGATGCACCCAATCCCTGATGTTACCATAGTGTCGCTGATAATCATAGGCTTATAAGTGAAACATGGTAATTAGTGGGATACACTGGTTACCTAATATTATTAACTAAGGCGGGGGTTTCAACTGGTTCCCAGTGGATTAAGATCAGTTACCCGATAAGCTCTTATCATTTGTTTTTAATGGGGACCATTTTTTCATAATAATATAACCATTTTATCTCTAGTACATTCCATTTCAAATATTATTCTCTCAATACTTATGAGATTATTCTCTATAGTGTTCCAAGGTCTCTTCCTCCTCTATTTTCCATATACTTCATGGTTTATTTATATGGAGTTTTAATAAAAACTTCAAGGTATACCTACTATCTTCATTTATTCTTTCCTCTTCTTCTGTTATTATATGATTTTCATGCAATGGTTGATGACTTTTATATGAGTCCTCACCAATTCTTGATGAATTCTCATCATATAATGATACTTTTTCTTCTATTATCTAAAAGAAAATATATTTTTGTATTTTAATTATGTAAATTTTTATGTTAATGGAAATTTATTAAGGTGAAAAACTCACTTGGGTTTTCATGATTTTATCATATAATTGGGATATGGTACAATTATTTTAATTGGGTATTTAGATAATTTTTAATATAGGTATATTTTAGGAATAATTTTCCTAGGTTTTCCAATGGTTTAGTCTTATTTATTAGAGTAATTGATTTATTTTCTTATATAAATTTGTTTGAGTCCCTTTGGAATCCGATTTATCACCATTATATTATTCTTTGGTGATATTATGATTTTGACAGCTCACTAAAAGTTAAGAAAATGAGTTTTTATACTTTGAGTGAATTTTTAAGATATGAACCAAACACAAAGAACAATTTATTTTTAAATAATAACAATAAATACTATATACTAATTTTGGATCTGTGAACTGATGGTTTTCTTTAAGTTATTTTATTATAAAAAAATAAAGGCTTTTGATGAGGCCTCATAAGGTATTAAATAATAATTATAAATCCTTCCTTTTATCTCATGATTTTTTTAAAACTAGTTCATAAAATGTATTAATAAAGTGTTAAATTATTCACACCATTGATTGAATGAGTTATGAGTCATCAATCCAAACATAACTTTTGTTATTAGTATAATCATTAATGTGGAAACAACTCATCTATCTGAATGAAAAGGGATAATGAGGTTCTTAAACATATTATATTTTCACAACTAATATGTATCATAAATAAAACCGAAATTTTATAAGTATAAAACTATATATTTTACATGAACATTAATGCTTGTTTTAATTTTTTTATTAATTTATTATATAATTTTATTTTATGAAATCACATATTTAACCATGAAGGAAAATTCCATGAACTTATGGTATATATTTTTCTATTAATATAAATCTTAAAATGTACTTATATGTGTGTTTATTCCATTTATAATTGTAAATTTTTTAATTATAAATCATTTTTTAATTTGAATTTTTTAATTATTGAGATAATTTTCATGAATTATGTTTTAATGTAAAAACATTATTAATTTTCAAAGACAACCCTATATTCAAATGGATGATTGAAATCAAATTGTATTCATACCATATATTCACATTGTTTATGAAACTATACATTGGTTATAACCATTAGTATATCATAATGATTACATATTTTATCATTAGTGAACACTATATTTCACTCAAAAAATAATTAAAACCTCATGTTCCATGGTTTTAAATGAACCCTAAGTTTCTAGCTACACTACATAAATTATTTTTTTGAATTTCTACCACAGTTCCAAAATGAAAAAATTATTTGATGAATTGTGACATGTTTGGAATTATGTAAATATGCATGATGATGATCATTATTTTGATCAAATAGATTCATATATGATTTATGTAATTTTTACTTTTTGAATATGTTATATTTTTACATTAAATGATGTTTATTATTGGAGAATTTATATTTCCCTTTAATGTTAATATGCATTCTAACTATTATGATTACAATTATTCTTGAGAATTGGTATTTCTTTGATAGTGAATAATCATGAATTAAGGGAATGAATATATATTTATTCATATAAACTATAAGCTGGTATTTTGATAAATGATCTATAGGGTTTAATGGGATTGGTGTTGTACCCTAAAAACTATATACCCCTTCCCCCATTCAACGAGGTAGGCATGTGGGTACCTAAATATTTTATACACCAAAATGTTTCCATGGGATAGGATTTTTAACCAAACTCTTGTTCTACAATGAGATGAAAATCTTGATTTCCTTATTCAGGCAATCTGATATTCTGGGTGCTTGGATTAAAATAAATTTTTTAGATATGAACCCTCCTAATATAAGGGTTACCTTTTATAAATGTTTTCTAATTTATTGTTATTATTATAATGTTTTTTTATTTATTGTAAAAAACACTATTTTATTATATATTTATGTAAATGAGTTGATAGGTTCATGCTTGCACCAGATTACTCACTATTATTTTGAGGTACATTTTTGGTACCCTACAGAGTATGAATATTCTCACACCCCACTTAGACACATATGTGGACATGCAAATCTCCTTGATTTGTTTAAGGAATTTTGGGTACATGGTCATATGTGGGATGTGCTATTGGATATCTGTAAGTAGCTATGAGTTCATATATTCATAACCCATAATGTAATGAAGTTGGAAGTTATGTTTAATTGGAGAACTATATAGAATATTTACTATTAATTTATGTTTTCATATTTTTCTATGTCTTAGGATATATTTTTATTATTCATTAGATTATATCTTGTGGTTTTATTTTTTATACTAAATTATGCATGACTTGGTTGCAATCACATAGATGTATATTTTTTTATTAGATCTCATAAAGTTTTTATTTTCTTCTGGGAACATATAACCTATAGAATATTTATGTCGACCCTTTAAGTAAACCTGATAATTACAGTATCACTTATAAGTGGGTAAATCATTATTTAATAATGAACTCAACCCTATGGTACTATTCCCCAATCTTCAAGGATCAACGAATTATCTTTCACCAATATCAAACTTTATCCAATTATTGATGATATATTTGAGTCAAGGACATTATAAAATGGTATTATAGAGATGTTGGTTTAATTTAGGATGTTTAATAATAATATACATAATATAGGAATGTTATGATTGGAGAAGTAACCCATAAGTTATCATGTTCAGTTTATTTATAGCAGAAGCTCATGTTACTAGGGTATATTAAAGTAATGAGTAGGATCATATTGGTTTGAGTAAGGGTAGTCCAAATATCTTGAGTTTTATGATGTGTGACTTGATAAGCTTATATGGATTGATAGAGTTTCACTTACGGTGTTAGTTCACACATCATACAGTCAAGTAGCACATAAAATCACATGGATTTATTTTATATCATAAGACATATATGTGGATGGAAATAATTAAATACATAGTAACTAATAAAGTGAATGGTGATTTCCAGAATACCTTATTAGTTGGTATTTATATAATTAAAGTCACTTAAATATATGTCTACGCTATTTTTAACTATATATCTTACGTTACTGAGGTATTATTTAAATCATTTGATAATATATATCTTTAAT
The DNA here is from genome assembly GCA_963277665.1 of Viscum album. Classification (NCBI taxonomy): domain Eukaryota; kingdom Viridiplantae; phylum Streptophyta; class Magnoliopsida; order Santalales; family Viscaceae; genus Viscum; species Viscum album. The sequence continues at coordinate 145,166,553 of OY728150.1, forward strand.
CATGTTATCTATAAATTTACTATTAAATTAGGATATGTATATTTCTTATATGATAATGTGTTTAGAATATTGAACTATTTTTTTGTTTTTAAGCCTGTTATATATTCTTCACGAGTATCGAATTCATAAAATTAACCATAAAATTTTATCTTGTCTATATTACATGATTTTTTTCTTAGTAATATATTATATATATGTCAAAAAATGGTATTATTAATATTTATGGTGACATGATGCCATTAGTTATTATTCCTTATTAGTGACATGATGTTAAACATTAGCTTTATCTAGATAGTGTATCATTAGAAATCTTTTATAAATTGTTTTTGATTATTCCACTATTTGTTTCCTTAATATATTTTAATTACAGTTTTTATAATTATTTTTTAGTTTTTTACTTAATTAAACTGTATAATTACTTCATAAAACTATTTTTGTATGTTTTTTTTGTAAAATATGATTTTTTTGAAAATATACAAGAGTGATTCAAAAATATCATTTAATTTTCAATAATTTTTTTAAAGTGGAACTGGAAAATTGTTTTCGTAAATGTTAATTTATAAATAGATTTCGTTTTGTAACTTAATGTGTTTTAAATGATTTTAACACGTTCTTTTGAAATGTAAATTTTTTAGTAAAACCATTTTATTTGGGACCCCATTTAATGAATTAGATTACATTGGTTAGCTAGGAAATTTATAAATAACATGAATTTTATATTTGGGACTATCATAAGTGATATGGTACTTCAAAAATTATATTTTTAAGAATCTGGGTATAGTATTGTTTCTTTTTGGTATTAATAACACTAGGAATCTAGTGGTGATTTGTATGGTTTTTGGAATGGTGCATCAGAAGCATAGTGATGCCTTGGGATGATAAATAGTGTATTGATTTAATAATTTATCACATAGAGTTGTGATTAATTTCGGGGAATAATATAATACAACAATATTAAAATTTTTATAGTTTTTAGGGAGATAGGTATAGGTAGTATAAAGGGAAATTGATGATGTGTATGAATGTGTTAACTTTATGTATGATTCATAATTTTTTTTTTGTTATTATGTTTTTTGGGTTGGCACTTGGTGTTTATTATTTCAATTAGTTGTTAGTTAACATGAGGTGGATCAAGTTTGTGTGATGTAGTGAGTCTTTAGAGTGAGAATATCTATGGACTTATCAGGGATGAAAATTTATATGGTGGGGAGATTCTAATCTATCATGTCCTTGATGATTTAATATAATGTGAATTTTGGTATCTCATTGGAGTTGAAGGTAATAGGATCATGGGCCACTATGAACTATTGGTTCCAATTGAGGAGTCATTTTTTATTTATAGATTGTTTCATGAATTTTCACATTTGAGGATAGAATTATATGCATTTTTAGGAATAGTTCAAAGTTTTTTGGTATATTTTTTAGTTTATATGAGGATTAAGGTTGAACATCATGTAGTCTTAGGACTAAAATTATACCTAGATACTTAGTTGGCGATATAGGTTACCCAATGTAGTTGAGATAGGAGGGTGCACCTTTGGGTTGTACTTATTGCACAGTGGCCCCAGACTAGTTACACGGTTGGACGAGGACATATTTTTTTTAAAAGAGGGAATTTTGGTCTTTTCCACCCAACTCTTTTATACCCAAAAACTTATACTTCAAATCCCATCCTTTTCATCCCCATGATAGCCTTATTCATGGTGATCCATGTTCTCCTCCTCCTCATCCTCCTACGTTTTCTACTTACTTCAAGGTAGATTCAAGGTTATTTTTCATACCAAATTCAAGGTTGAACTCCAGTATTAATTTATTTTTAATCATATACAATTATTATCTAATTTCTAATATATTGGTTTAATATTTTGATATGAAATTACACCAACTCATTGCAAAATATTGTCTTGAATGATGTATTGCTCCTCACATTCCTAACACATCTCTAAAGATGTATTTTCATTATGTTCATCTTTGTCTTCATGAAAAGCGATTGATATTTAATATTTTCTATTATTTTATTGATTTTATGGTTGAATTGGGATATGAATGAATGATTTATTTTCCAAGGTTTAATGTTCTCTGTTTTAGATAATTTATTAATTGGGGATTATTTTGTTTTGTAACATTGTATAATGGTCTTTAGAACCTATTTGATGATTGTTGGAGTAGTATTTTATAGTTTTTATATTTATAATGAACACACATGGTTAAGGTATGATGTATAAACTCTTTTACTAAATTTATATGTTATTCCTTGAACACATACAACCGTTATTTTTGTAAAACAAATAATAATTCTTCGATAATATTTTTTGAACTATGAACTAATGATTTTCATAATGTTATCATGAAGTACAAAAATAAATAATTTAAATAGTGATTCATATGGTATTAAATAATGGTTTTAAATCCATCCTTTTAAACTCATGATTATTAGTTTGTGTAAAATGGGCCATTTATAAATTTTTGATCATATAATCTTCATTTATTCTATTGAGTGTTCTGAGGGGATTCATACATAAGTTTCCTTAAGTATGTTACCTTTCTTACTTATTGAGTTTTATGAACTTATGTACCTTTACTACTTTTTTGAACTGTTTTTATGTTTCATATTATATGAATTATTTCATAATAATGTAATAAAATGATATATTGGTGGTAAAGAACATATACTTCCATTTAGGTTATTCCCTCTTATATCCCCTTCTATGGATACGATATGAACTTTAGTCTTAATTATTGGGCAGTATGAAGATGTTCAACCCAAGATTAATATTATATTCTCTTTATCATGTTTTAATAAATATATCATTTGTTTTCCCATATTCTGAATGAGTTATAATTTAATCCTAAAAATATAACAATGGTTAATAATGGAATTAGCAATGAGATAACGGCTAAGATAGATCAATGGAAATAGATCATGCAGTTCTTAAATATATCTTGTTTTCAAAATTAGGTTTTTTTCATAAATAAATCCTAATGATTATAAATATCAAATAGTTTGTTTTACATGAAGAGTAAGGCTAGTTTTGAATATTTTTTAGTCGTTAACTTATAGTTTGATTATATTAAATCAAATATTTTATGAAAAATAATTTCTTGCACTTTATTGGGATATAGTTTTAAATTTGAGTAAAATTGTAAGTTTATTTACAATTTTATTAGTTAAATTTGGAATGTGGAATCCAATTTTAAATATTAAAATTTTCATTGATGATAGTTTTTACTTAAAATATGTTTAAATTTTAAAAACCACTTCATTTTAAAATATATCATTTATTTAAAATTAAATCCTTAACTCATCACTTTTCTCTTACCATATTCTTACATGGGTTATAACTTTTATACATTGGTTATGAACAATAATATACCTAATATATTACACACTACATTGCTAGTGAGTACTAGATTTAAGTACTGTAATAATTTGAACCTCATGCATCTTGGTTTTAAATGAACCTTGAGTAGTTATTCACATACATTAATGATTTAGTATTACTTGACACCATATTTCCTTATTGAATATATTATTACATTACTTGTGACATATTATCTTGAGTTTCATCACAATTTAGACCCCATGGATTAATATATGATTTATGTTATTATATGTGTAATTTTTGAATATCTTTATGTCGGTACAGTAAATGATGTTTGATTCTAAATAATGTATATTTACCTTTCATGTTAATAAGAATTTTAACTATAATGATTGAAATTGTTCTTGAATGTGGAAATTTCTCAACAGTTTATATTAATTATATATGTGGTATTTGTATATATATATATTTTTCATATGAACAGTAAGTAGGTTTGTCATCCAATGACAAATACGGTAGAATGGAATAGGCATTTCACCCTAACTACTATTTACCCCTTACCCCTTTCCATGAGATGGTCATATTTTCACTAAATATTTTATACACTTTATATTTTCCATGAAATGTTTTATACCATGAATATTGTTATACATGTGGATGATATTCATGGTTTCCCCATCTATGTCATCTTAGATTCTGAGAATTAGGCTTAAAGCATTCATGTTTACGCATAGACCCTCCCAATATTTGGGGTTACTTGTTATTAATTTTATATAATTTATTATTATCATAAATATTTTTCAATTGATGAAAAATAATGAAACTCTTTACTAATATTTATATGTAATTTAGTTTTCATGTTCGTGTATACCCATTTCAATTCACTCTTACACTGAGGAAGGATGGTGTTGTCTGACTGAGTATGTATATCCTTACACCCTACATGAAAACTTTGATAAAAATTCATTACACATTACTACAATTTGGTTATGATAAGTATAGGTTTGTATAATGAATATTTTATGAGATATTTGAGAGCTTTTATGGGTTTTTGTATTCAAATATTGTTGGGTAAGGAATATGGAGGTGATATCTTATTAGAGGATTATTTTTAGCATCTCAGAACTAACACATTATGAAGGTAAGAGGTTGAGAGGATACTATTCATACCACTAGTTTTCCAATTGACTCTTTATGTTTGAGAGGTTTCTATACACACCACCAACTGTCCAGTGGCCCTGGACTTACTAGCCGGTTGCGCTTGCTTCATTTTTATTCAATAAATTCATTATTCACTACCTTCAATGGCCTTATATTATTCTTCCAAATTTAACCAAACTTATTAAAGCATAAATTAAGACCACTCAAAGGATTTAACAACATCATCAAGAATCATTTGGATAGAATTTAATAAATTATTGATTTCCTTCAATGACATGACTTAAATAAAAAAATATGAGACTAAAATTCACTTAAAATGAAAATGTTAGATACATAAGAGAGTATTTTGTTATCATTAAAACTTATAAAGTTAAAAATAAATAAAATATTTCACCTATCCCTATTCCAGAACCATTAATCTCTAAGGATAAAGAACATGTTGATCCTATAGACCATAAAAAATATACTAAAACTGATTCATATTTAGATTATGAGTATTATATGGAAGTTATTATAATTCTATAACTTTTGTGATTTATTTAATTTATTATTATAGAATATATTCATTATTATATTTCATTCTAACCTATTTATGAGTTGTGTTCTTTCTCTATAATTCATTAAAATAATACCAAAAGGGGGAAATGTGGATTATTAACCACGACTTTCTAAAATTATCATATTATAATCTTTTATACACTTTTGTAATTGAACATTGAAAAATAATTGTATTTTTTTCAATCATAATTTTCTACCATAAAAAGGAGGATATTTTTGGATTAGTCAAGAAATTTTTTATTTTATTGATCCCAAACTATGATAATTTTATTACTAATGTTTTATGAGAAATATGATAAAAAAGTATATTTCCAATTTTTTTTTAAAATTTTGTTAAGTATTTCTTGCTAATATATGGTGGTCTCTTCTTTCATAAGGAGAGTTATTTCAATTGAAAAAATAATTCTACGACTATAATAAAACATGTGTGACCAAAAGAAGAATTATATAACCATAAGAATACATTATCGACCGTATGAAGAAATATGTGACAACAAGAATATATGAGGGATAAATGATGGCATTCACATGATCATTTTCTCTATACTATGAGCTTGGATCATAGTATTTTAGATAAGCCTAAAGATTGGAATGGATTATGTTGGACATAAGTTAGTATTGTTTAAGGATAAAACTTTTTTTGATATTATTGATGGGATGTTATAATAATGTAGTTTTAGAAAAAGGACAACCTGCAGGATGTGGAACAACCCATCGCGTCAGCCAAGGTTGTGGGAATTGAACCCACAACTAAAGTGCGACGGGCCTTTATCTCATACCACTGGCCTACAGAAAGTCCCTGGTTAGTAGAAACTAGTTTTATTTTATTAATCGGTATGATATATGAAGTATAAGTTCATTTTTGGAATCGTATATGATTAACCTCACCAAAGACGGACTTATGTATATTTGATAACTATTGCTAAACGTTTTTTTGAAACAGATGGAATGACCCATCATTCTATCACATGATCTGTTAACACTTCACGAATAAAAAATTCAACTTCATTTCTTTAAGAGATGAAGTGGAAATTGTTCAAAGCACGAACAACAGTGAGATTGTACCAAAATCAAGTAAGTATTTCTTCTAATTCAAAATTTTCAACTTTAGAGAAATGATATTGAAAACCAAAAATGTTGTCCTAGTGATCTTATATCTGATGAATCAGATAGTACCCAAGATCATCACAAATTTATGGCTTTACGATTGTTGGCTTTTTCATAGCCATATTCTCTACCACTCTCCATCAGAACTTGATGGTTAGATTTTTCTTCCATATCCATATTTTCACCTATGTTCTCCAATGTGGAAACCCAGTGATGAGTTAATTTGGGTAACCGTTACATTTCATACTTTAGTTTTTAAAGCCATATTTTGGTATTCCTTTTTACGATGTGGGTTTCTATTAAACAAACTTTCGAGTAGTAAACTATTTATAACCCCGACGAATTTCAAGGGCGAAATTCATTTTAAGGGTGGTAGAATGTAACACCCCGAGATTTTATGAAAAATATTCTTTTAATTTCATTAATGTCTTGTGTTGTATTCTACACCAAGATTACCTTGCGCTATATGAAACACCATATTAGCTTGCAGTATACACAACACTATTCTTGGATTGTGTTACACACAATTTTGATAATAGTTATTCTACGCAACATTGAGTATATATATATATATATATTCAATGTATAAATGAAATATGGTTGGATTATGTTATACGAAACAACGAAATATTCTTTCACAACACACAACCCTGACTTGGCTTGCATTACACGCAATCACGACCTTCCTCGATAGCGTGTGTTGTACGCAATACCGAGTTTTAATAAACAATGATATATTATTATAATATTTTCATAAACTAGCCGTTATGAATAGTATGAACTAAATTTTTAATTTTATAACATTATTATTCATCTTACACATTTTCTAGAACATGGTATAAGAACAAAATAAATTGTTCGGGTAAAATAAGTATTTTTAAAAAAATGCAGTTTTGCCTCCTTTTGATGGCGCACCCAATTTAAATCTAGTTTTTGACATGTTTATATGTTCAATTTGACAAAATAAAATTCTTCTTTTGAATCAGGATATAAAAATTTACATTAGATAAAGTTTTGATATTTTTCCGATAACTTTCATATTTTAATGAATAGTAAAAACACGCTATATTTTAATTAAAAACAACTTTTTTCATCGTAATATCTTATGTGGTTAAATTATAATATTTAATGGGTTTAAAGTATAAATAGAATATATTTTTACCATTTAATATAATTTATGTCATTAGCATTGATTTTACCTTGAATTCGTAGGTTAAAACAATTCAATCTTTTGCAATGTTTTAAAGAAAAACCCATTTTCTTTCGACAACAGGATTAATTTCAATTTAATTTCTGAATATTTTGTGTATTGAATTTGGAAAAATGGATTCCATATTTTGAATCAGTGGGTCCAAATTATGTTAATAAGCTACTTTTTATTTTTGGGCATTGTGAATAGTAACTACGGTAAATTTTATTTACTATAGTTAAAGGTAAATCAGGTAATTAAGGGTAAATATAAGATTATAAAATTACCCTAAAACTTGGAAAAATCCTATTGGATGGCTAAAAGTAGACCCATATAACCTAAGAGTCGGATTAGATTCATTTTATGGACTTTTGTCCATGAAAATAATTTAATTATTATTAAAACCAAAGAATGTGACAACATGTCACTTTCTTAAATCTTATAAGTATAATAATTTTAATTTAGTTATAAACTTCATGAAACTTTAAAAATGAATAGTCTCCAGAAATATAATAAAATTATATACATCATATGAATTTATTTAGAATTTTTAGGTATTAAATAATTATCATTTATTTTGACACAAAGATGATGCAGTAATTGTCTTATTAATGAAATATTGACATAATTGATGTTATAAATGCCCAAATAAATGTAATTTGAGACTTTTTGTGACTTACATTAATTTTATAGGTTAATATGACATGTTATTGTTGATATAAGTAACTTGGTTCGAACTTATCAATCTGTTATGAATTTTATAAAAATCATGTACCAAATAGTGTCAAAATTGACATAAATTAGTTTTTAAAACAAATATTATATTATTAATTGTTATTTAATTCCTAAAAATCTAAGGTTCGGCCAAATGACTTATATAAGGATATATATATTAATAATAAACAACTTGGGGTTCGTTTGGCTTGATATAGTAAGTTTATTAACCTTATAGTGTAAGAAAACAAGAAGACACGGTAAAGGTTAAATTATCTAACTTAAAGTTAAATCTAAATGATAAGGTTAAAATTGATACCTAAACTTGTCTAAATTCTTTTGGATGAGAATATTTCGACCCATCCCCACCTTAGCTTCGAAATATATCAATTTGGAGCTATTTATAACCGAACTTGACTTTATAATAAAATAATATTTTTAGTTTTCCCAAAGGTGCCCCTCTCCTCCCTTATAAAATGGAACCTCCTCCCTCTCCTCCTCACACCAATTTGAGCATTAAATCTCATCCAAACCCTACCAAAATCTCTTCTACACTTCCCTAGAATCATCCTAGAGGTCCTGGTATTCTTCAAAGACCAACCATAGTTCTTTAAGTGGAGGTTAAAAAAAGACGCGTCAAAAAGAGGAGGTTCGGACACTTACGAAGCAAATCAGACTTAAGGATATAAAGAAAGGTTTTAGGTAAGAAAAAAGGGAAGATATTTATGGGAGATGTTGAAGATATTTCAACACAATTAGAAGATTATATTCTGAGTTTCTAAAGACACTAAACTATTACGGTCCTTGTGTGTGTGTTTTTGTAATGTTCTAAGTATTCCGAAAAAGTAATATAATGTCCATGTACGTCAGGCTTCAGGTCTCTACATTCAACTGGCCATGTCACCTGACCATGTCGACCTACCACATGAACAAAATGTACTAACTGTATGGCAACCAACTAACCATGTCACCTAACCATATGGAAAAAATTTAAAATCTATATAGGATTCAATTAACCTTTTCAATTTACTATGTCACATGACTGCATGAAAAAAATATACTAAACGTGTGAGAGTCACCAGACCATGTAACCAGACTGTGTCAAACTACCATGAGAAAAATTATTTTCTATATTTTGAGTATATATTGGGATAAAAAACAAGAAATTAAGTTACTCTTATTGAGTTGAAAAGATAAAAAACTTATCTAATTTTTATTATAATAAATTGAAATATTAATATATTTATATAAATATAAAAGTTAGATTTAATAACCGCATGCTTTCAATTAGAATTATGCTATTTTATAGAATAATATTCGTATTATATTTTTATGATAACTTGTTCTGTAGAAGTCAAATTAAGGTGATTCATGATTCTATGGAAATATAATTAAATTATATACATATAATTGAACATTAGATAAACCTGATTTTACTATTTTGAATGTCTATTTTATGTCTAAAACATTATAAGTTAAGTTGTCTGCAAACTTCTAGAATTGCCTATGTGAAATCAGGTGCATGAATTTCCTTATGTAAATTCATCTATGTAGATTCACCTATGTGAATAAACTACATAAATATCCTACTTTAAATCCATATGTGTTTTAACTATATGGATTTTTTTTACATGATTTTGTCAGATCTAGAAATATGCTATGTTTTACATAGTATTTTACTTTTCCATTTTATATATGTTTAGTATGGATATAATTACTGTTTTATTTGTTATAAAATTAATTATTATTTATTTTTAATCCATTAAAATAAGTTTTGAACTGTTTTATTAAATTCTCATCACATGGGTAGAAGTTTAATGTATATTTCATGGGAAAACACAATTTCCACATTAAGTGTTGTCAAAACATGTATACATTGTCTCACATGTTTTATGGGAGTTTTTCCAAGGGAATTTAATGTTGATTATAATTATTTTTTAGTAATTTATTAATTATAAAAACATTTTATCACTTTACAACATGAATTTAATTTTATTGACTAATAATGTGTCCCATGTGAGCATGCTTTACATGTATATTTAATAAAGAAATTGTAAAATGTATTGGGAAAGAGGAACTAATATAGAATTTTGGATTTGAATCTTGTGTGCATAGATGAACTTGATATATGGAGTTATATAAATATAGAACAAAAATTAAGGTGTTGAGGTTTTTCTTAAACAATATAGGGGTATTTAAACTTCGACCATCGCTTACTGCTCTCAACCAGACTTTAACCATTTGACCCTTTTTCTATTAGAGAGTTCACTACTGCCACAACACTCAATCACTGAATCTGTTCATATGGTTCTGTGGTTATACTTCTTCATATAATATTTTTTATGTCTATAATTGTAACAGGTTATACTACTAATTAAAAGGTATTATTTTGGATTGTGAATCCCAGTAAAAAAAGAAGAAATTGGGTTGTTCCTCTAGGGAAAAAATATAGTCTCTTTGGGTCATGCCTCTAGGTAGAAAAAATAGATTTTTTTGGGTTTAAGACTCTAGGGGGAAAAATGATTTTTAACAAGTTTGTGACTACAAGTGGGAAAAAGTCATTGTAATATTCTATTATATTGGTTATAGTGGGTTCCATTAATCTCAATTTGTGAGAGGGTTGAAGAGTAAATGTAGAATCATTTAGTTATAAAATAATATAAAAATCTATTTTGTTTGTTTTCTTTTATTTTCCACTACATAAAAATAATAAATCTGATATACCCCTTAAATTTGTGAATCCATTTTTAAAAGGCTAATTCACCCCCTTGGTTATATTTCCATCTTAAATTTAGACCAAAAATTTCTATCAATGAAGGACGCATACCTCTCTATATATATTATTTATGATAATGATTTACTAACTTAACCATCAAGGGGAAAAGATCTTACTTAAGATGGAAGGAACAAGTTTAAATAATGAATGGCATGACCTCCAAGACCCAGTTCACTCAACTATAACCAAACTCAGTTCATCATATGGCCTCATTCATGCCTCCTCAATTCTACAGGATATCATCTAGTAGTGAGGGTATATGGTATAATTTTGGAGAGACTACACCCTCATGGTTAGAGTATAGCACATGGTAAAATCTTACAATCAATATCAGAAGAATATGAAATAACTAACAAATGAAGAATAACATCCATCATATATATACTATATTATCTCATCTAATAATGTCATATACAAATGATGATCATGGCATACTATAAAAATGTAGGTAATACATTGAAATAGGAATCCATTACAATACATGTATCAAAATTACAAAAAAGACCAAAAAGAAATATCCCTAGATAAAATCATGGGCTTAAAGACCAATCCTATACTCCCCTACTCGTATACACAATCAATAAAGAATCAGTAAGGGGGTGGTTTCCCTTGTCCCTAACTGCATCCATGAAGTATTTTTGGGTACCCAACAATGGCCCAAATAGGGTGTGTGATAATACTCAATAGGCCACCTCCAATGGTGTCTATAACAAGTCCATTTTATACATATAAGATAAAGCAGTGTACATATATAACAGGTGTATATTAATAATAGTAGAAGTGATTTCACCCAATCTATCAAGCCTCAATATAATCAGGAAACTAAATCATAGAAGCTATCAATAAAGTATATCATATTTCAATAATGACCTATGTTGTGTAATCATGTGTCAAGCCAACATGGTCCAGGGCCCAAGGAGTATTAATGTACTAGGAAATCGAGTAAACTATGTCAATTGAGTATACATGATCCATGTAGTAGAAATATCCCAGACATCCCAATGAGTTGTATCCTAGGATTAGAAAATTTCAAGGTATCCTTTTATTCCAAGTAAACTAGTTATATGGGATCCTTGGATTAAAAATGTCCGAGACATCTAAGTAATCAATATAACTAGGATCCAAGGAGTAGAAATGTCCAAGGAATTATAACAAGTCATATAACAAGGATACAAGGAGTAGAAATGTCTAAGGAATCCAAAAGAGTTGAGTAATATGGGTCCAATGAGTAGAAATGACCAAGGAATCCTATTTTTTCATGTGATCTGATGAGTATAAATATCTATTAAATCTTATCATATCAAGAAATTCAAGTAATCATATCCAAGGAGTAGAAATTTCAATGTAATCCAAATAAGATAATTAAATTTGATCTAAGTAGTAGTAATGTCAAAGGAATCCTAACCAAATCAATAACCATTTTATAAATCCCTTTGTAATAAAATACACACAATGGGATTAAAAAATTGATACATTTCATATAAAATGACAAGGTTTTACAAAGTTATTATAACCTTTCACAATTCTATTTAATATGAAATTCTAATCTCAATTATACAAGGAAAGATATCACACCCCAAGGGTGGCATAAACACGACAAAAGGTATAACCCACCCCATGGGGTGATTATGTTGAGGTTGAAAACCTCAAACATTGATTAAAGGTGTTATGACATGTCTCAAATACAATTTTGTCATTTAATTGAAGTTTCTATTAATTTATAAATCATTTCCCATAAAGTATGGTGCGCGACACAATTGAAACAAGCTATAAACCATTATACATTGAGGGGAAAGGTATAGAACACCTACCTTAGATTTTTATAGGAACACTTATCCAATTTCAACATCTGATTCAATCTGGATCAAAAGAAAATGGAAGAAGGAAATAATATCATGAAAATATATCATAAGATCCTACAAATCATATCATTGCTGATAACATAGAAAAAATGAATATTTCAATAAAAATAGAGAACTCAACAATGCGGATCCAACAAGATCGACATGAAGTGATTTAGAGACCCTATGATGAATCAAGATCAAATACTATATCAAGGCTAGAAGAATATCTCAAATGGAGAGGAAGAAGACCTATTATCCCCTGAAGGAAGAAATAATGATGAAGATTTAAACATAAATGAGGTAAGGGAAAATGGTCATTTCAACTCTAAATAATGGGTCACATGGTTTGGATGCATGGGTGGACAAATCATGTTCTAATTGTGTGCCATTCACTATCTCAAAACCCCCCTCACACAGTCCTGGTGCATGGTTAGACACACCATGCACCGAAAATTCATTTCTCCTTTATCAAAATTTTTGAAACATTTTCATAGGTGTGCTTCTTGGGTCACATGGTTAAGTAAAACCATGAATCCTATACTATTCACTAAAACACCCCACATAGTTTACTCAAGCTATGTGTCCTGGGTGGTACAGTTTCTACTCACCATGTGGCCTAAACATTTCCTCCAAAATATTGTCCTTTGGGCCCCTAACAAGCCCTATACACCCATGTTTCCTCCATATCCTCACTAGACATTCACATTAGGTCAAAACTGAGGAATCAAACTAAAAATAAAAAGTCTTCATACTTCATAGAAAATTAGGTATCTTATAATCTCCCCACTTAATGAAATTATCACATTAATTTCCCTTTAGAGGTGATCAAGCATCCTATGATAATAAATACATTCATTGGGAACATATTTCAACTTCCTGCTCCTAACTCTCATTCTGTACATGGCCATGCTACTATAAAAACCATTCTAATGAAGCTGAATATCCTCCAAGAACCTTCATACCATAATCAATAACATGTATAGGATGCTCCTTAAAGGATACATCTACCTCTAACTCAACCACATTTAGCTGAAGAATATGCGATGGGTCAGAATGATATCAACAAAGATGAGATATATGGAAGACGTCATGCTTGTCCTGGTACCTATGAGGTAATTGAAACCAATAATATACCAACATGACTCTATATAAATCTCAAAGGGTATAATGTAACGATGTGATAGCTTTCCTTGTTTTCAAATTTGTCTATTCCCCAGTCTAGGAAAAATAATAAGAAAACACGAATCTACACCTTGAAATCTAGTGATCGATGATGATGATTGTCATTAAATTATGTCAAGACTGATTTGTATACATATGATTCTTGGTAAGTTAAACTTTCTCTGAATTCTCCTGAATGAGATGAGGACCCAGTAGCATTGCATCTCCTTCCTCTAACCAGTATAGGGGTGAACAACATGACCTACTATACAAGGCCTCATAAGGATCCATCTGTATGGTCACTTGGAAGCTATTATTATAAAAAAACTCGGTGAGAGGTAATATTTTATACCAAGAACCTCCAAAATCAAGGTTTCATGTTCAGAACATGTCCTCTAAAACTTGTATTGTAGGCTTATATGGACTATCAGTCTATGGGTGATAGGAAATACTCAATAATACTGATGAACTGAGTTCCCTATACAACCCCTATCAGAACCACAATGTGAACCAATCATCTCTATTTGACATGATAGAATATGGTACCCCATGGAGGCATATGATCCCATGAATGCAGATCCTCTTGAGATAATCACTAGAAAGATTCCCTAGAATTGGTATAAATGGGTGGACTTTTTCATCTTTTATACGATCAACCATATTGAGTCACTACCCCAAGGTGATCTAGGTAGTCCCTTCATGAAATATATTGAGAATTCATCCCATTTATACTTAGTAATAGGAAATGAATATAAAATCCAATAGAGACACTATTATTTTTCCTTCACCTAATAATAGGTGGAACATTGAGTAATGAACCCAGCTATCTCTCACTTCATACCTGACCACTAGTATAGATGGTGTAAATTCCAATACATATTGGTTAGACTAGTACACACATCTTATATAGAGGCATGGGACTCTCACATCAACTCCCCACATATGTTGGTAGGAACCCAAACATGTATGTGGATTCACAAGATCTCATCCTCATCAACTATCCAACCAGGAGGTGGGTCATCTGCTACAACGCTCTTCTGTAGGATCAAGGACTCAAAATCTGATAGCTACCTCAACCGAACTCTCTCCATAAGTGAATAGGTCACTAATAATGATGCAATTATAGACTATCCATGATGGTCCTAAACCTCCAAATGTATCTCAGAAAATAGGGCTATAAGATGCCACTAGCTTCTAGCCTCTTGAACTACCTGTATATAAGTCCTCCTACTCAGTGAATCAAAAATTGCATTTCCCCTTCTAGACATATGGGCAAGATCAATGCCAAAATACTATATGAATTTAAATAAAAATTATTTCCTAAGAGTTATGTAATACTATGTAAAGATTCACTTAAGGATATTGTGGCCCATGTACACCAAAAAATTCTCTCTGAGTAAATAATTCCTTGAAATATGCATGGTATGAAAAAAAATGGCTAACTTGAGATTGTGTGTTAGGTAGTTACTCTCATGTGGACTCAAATAATGAGACTTTTACACCACAAATCACTCCTCCTACATCAGAACTTCTCCTAGCCTGATACTTGATGCATCACAATAAATAGTATAGCTTCTACCCGACTCTCAAAGAATCAATATTGAAACTGATGTCAGCATATCTCTCATCTCCAAAAGGCTATCTCATAGGAATCTAACCATGAGAACTTCTCACTCATTTTATTCAAGCTCATAAGAGGTTATTTTATGTGTGATATGTCATGAATGAAGTGCCGGTAATATCCAACTACCACTAAAACTTATCATGTCAAAAATATTCTTGAGATTATCCTAGGAAACTACATCTATCACATTCTATGGGTAAACTAATACTCTTTTATCTGAGAATATATGACCCTTAAAGTGAATCTTATCATATAAAAGTGTCAATTTGTGATCTTTTCATATAGATAATTCTCTCTTAGTGTATCAAATACAACCCCAAGATGTTTTTCATGGTAGTTTTAAGTTTGAGAATACAAAAATATATCATGCATGAATAACACTACAATTGGATCTAGATATGGATGGAAAACCTAGTTAATTAGTGCCATGAAAACTACTGGTGCATTCTTGAGACTAAATGGATTAACTAGATACTCATACAGATCATAACTACTATGAAAATCTATAGAAGTCATTTTTGAAGGTCGAACACACACTTGATGATAAAAAAATATCAGATCAATCTTATAGAACACCCAAGATCCTCAAAGATGGTTTAAAGAACATCAATTTGAGGTAAGGGGTATCAGTTTTTAACTATCAACTAGTTCAATTTTTGGTAATACAAACATAAATGAAGTGTTCTATATTCCTTATTGATGAAAAGGGTTACAAACCCCAGAGAGCAGTACTGGGTTGTATAAAACCCTTTGCTTCTAAGTACTCTACCTTCCTCTTAAAATCTTGCAACTTAGTAGTTTACATTCAGTAAGGATGAATGGATATTGGTGTATCTCTTGGAACTAGATTGATGGAAAATCTACCTCTCACTTAGGATGTAGTCATAAAAAGTAGTTCAAGAAAATATCCCCGAAATGATAAACCACTAGAGGGAAATCTATGATATTTGTTTGTTTATTATACATATAGAAGATAGAAATCTGGGCAATCATATCGCCCGTTCCACAATGATTGAGTCCATCTTAGCTCTCTTGCACATCCCATTTACCCTTGTAAATAAAAATCCCACCCTCTGGTTGTAACACCCCAAGCTTCCACAGTACGTTTCCCTTCGAATAATGCAATAGCGTGTGTTGTACGCAACCTCGAGCTCTAACGCACACCACAACTAATTAAACTAGCCGTTGTGAATAGTAATACCTACTTTTTGAAATTTTATAAATTTTATTTATCAAAATGGACTTCATTTTTGGATTCTGAATATCGAAATTAGCCTATGTTGAATTTTTGGTATTTTTCTGAGAACTTCTAATTTTTTATGAATAGTGAAAAATACTTAAAAACAACTTTTTTAATCAAAATAATTTATAGTGACAAATTTTACTATTTAGTGGTTTTAAAGTATAATTAGAATATATTTTTACCATTTTATTCAATGGTGGTCATTAGAATTAATTTAACATTGAAATTGGACATAAACAATTGCCAATCTTTTGATATAAATTGTTTCTTAAAAACACGCTATTTGTTGTAACAGCGGGAATTAATTATAATATTAATTAATGCAACATATATGTTTGTAATTTTGTAAAATAGACATCATTTTTGAATTCGGAATATCAATTATAGCTTAGGGTGAAATTTTGGCATTATTCTGAAAAACTTCAATTTTTGATGAATAGTGAAACCACTAAGTGGTTGTTAAAAACTGATTTTTCGTTAAAATGAAATATCACCACTTCTTTGATTTGATTTTAAAAAATCCAACATACATGGTTGTCATTAAGAAGTAAAATGTGGTTCAATGAGATTAAAATAATTTTTTGGTGAATAGTAACTTTTAAGTTCTTAATCGCGATTAGAGGTAATTAGTGTAGTTTAAGGTAAAAATAATGTTTTAATAATATGAGATGAGCTTGACACTAGTCCTACTACTATTGGATGAGTCATGGACGACCAAGAAAACTCATGGGTCAACTTGGGGACCCCATGGAGCCACTTTGGTTGGAAAATGACATTAATATATATTTATTTAATGTTAAAATTAAATTGACACAAACATGAGTTGTTTTACTAAAACAGTTTTTAAGTGGGGTTACACAAGTCCAAATTTTGACTATAAATATTAATTAGAAAGATAAAACGATTT
Source organism: Viscum album (assembly GCA_963277665.1). NCBI lineage: Eukaryota > Viridiplantae > Streptophyta > Magnoliopsida > Santalales > Viscaceae > Viscum > Viscum album. The sequence continues at coordinate 145,184,160 of OY728150.1, forward strand.
CCTACATCATAGTATTTTTTGTATAATTTTTAGACATTAAATAAATTAAATTATTTATGACATCATTATGATGTAGCGATGACCTCATTATTTAACGATTTTAATAAAATGAAAAGATAATGTAAAATCCAAGGCTTACACTTGTCCAAAGACTATTAGATGGGTATATTTCGAACCCTTATCACCTTATCCACGAATTATATAAGTGTGGGACCTTTAGAATCCGAAAATAATTGTATAATAATGTAACATTTCAATCTTTCCAAAAGAGCCCCTCCTCTCCTCTTAAAAAAGGCCCCCCACCTCTACCACCTTATTCACACTTTCAAGCCTTTTGGTTCGGCCAACCGTTGCCTAAATACTCTCCCAACTTCTCTACCTTCATCCTAGAAGCTTTACTTTAGTCAGAAAGCCATCCTAAGGAGTCCTTTTGATCAAATCAAAAGGAAGAACCCGAAGAAGAGGTAACGTTTTCATCACCCTCTTTCAAGTTTCTTTCTTCTTCCACTCCCTCTTTGTTTATTATTTCAATTCTAAAATTATAACTCCAGTATATTCTATATACTGTGATGTTATTATAAATATGGAACAACCATATTCAGTATTCTACCCATCATTTGAATGACATGTCACCATACGTGCGTACGTATGGCTTACCGTCTCCACGTCGTGGTGTAATTGTTATTCAATATATTATTATTTAGATGGGTATAATAATGATATGTAATTCATGTAAATAATAAATATAACATGATAATGATTCTGTATATATGATATACTATCCAATTATATATTATTTTAATATCAAAATAATGATATTGTCGCTCGTGCGTACGTACGGACTACCGTCTCCATGAACGCGATGAGATTCATTCTCCGTCGTATCCATTCAAGTATAATTATAATTTGATGATTTAAAAATAATGTTTAAGGACATGATATCATTCTGGATCTGAATAAGATACAACCTATCCATGAAAAACATGACTTACGTAACAAAACATATAAAAGAAAATGAGTAAATTAACACCCGAAACAACGATAAATCTAAGATATTGTTAACAAAGAAATGTTAAAAGATCATATATGATATCATATGAATGTATATGATTCTTGTATAATTTAATAACAATTATTTCACCATTATACAGGAGGTTAACCTACCCCAACCAAGGAAAAGTACAAGGTAAGGGTTTACTTTACAACCTCTTCATTATCCAAGGTTGTTTATACATAATTATCTACTGGGACCTCGTTATCATCCACATCCATGTTTCTTAAAAATGTCTTTCAAAAATTTTTTACTATTAAATGGAAAATGGGTTAAAGTCATTTATACCCTTATACGTTTTTGAAAGGAATCTTACCGTCGTTTTCCAAACAATGTACTTTTTGACATTTTTGACAAATTTAAGGTAAGAATGTTTTTTAACTTATACGGCGGGTGAAGCTATTTTCCTCCATTATAACTTCATCGAAGCTTCCCTTACAAGCTTATAATAATATTTTCAAAGTAAATGTATTATTTTATAATTATGGTACTTTTAAATGATTTCAAAAAAGAGAGATATTTATCTCAAATAGCTTTGATTTCATCCATGTCAATATCCTTTGATGGGTTTTAAGTTTATTTGAAATTGATTTATGATACAAAACTTCCATTGAGAATTTTGTGAAACATTTGACTGTGGATGTGTTATTTTTATACCATCCATAGTTTATAGAGAAACTATTGAAATTTCGTATGCTAATTTTAATACGAATATTTATGTTATGTTTAAACCTATTCATATGAGGAATGTATTAGACTTAATAAGTGACGGGTGGAGTCCGCTATAGCTCCTCGATGCATCGGTAGGTCTCATGAGACAACTAGACGTGGAATTGGCCGAGGCCCTTTCCCAATTTGATTTATGGTTTTGGCCGAGGCCTTAATCATTTTAGACGTCTTGGCCGAGGCCTTGACAAAATGTTTTAGAATGTCTGTCATTATACATTCCCTCATTATGAAAGTGGTTATTGATATTTCATGTGATTATTCATCTAGTAGAATATCCATGTGAATAAGTAATGACATTATTTTATTTTACTTTTTCCATATTATACTAAAGTTCAAGTTCAATATGGCTTTTTTTTAGTTATACATTGCCTTAAATGCTTCTGTTTTCTTATGAAAGTTTCCGCTATATTGTTATCCTTACGGAGCATTTGAGCTCACCCCTTTAAATGTTTTATTTTTTCCCAGGATGTGAAGAAGTGTATTATGACTGACTTGCAAGAATAGTCAGTGAGGATATGAGTGTGGACTAGGGAGACCATGTTATTGTAGTTTTCATTTTTATGATGTAATGTAATGTTTATGAATGTATCTAGTGTTTACAAGGCTACTAAACTAATCGGTCTTTCAAGACTTGATCTTTTGTGATCATGCCAATGTTACGAAGTAATGCACCGACTCTGGGTAGCTGGGGTCAGGGCGTTACAGTTGGTATCAGAGGAAGTTTAGTATAAACCATGGAAGCTAGATTTAGACAAACTCTGATTAGAGCACGTAGACCTAAGATGAACTTTGAGGATTAGTATAGAAGAACTTCCTAAAATTTTAGTATTGTAGAGATTTTGTGAGTTTTCCGAGTAATACATCCCTGTCTGGATACGAGCAGGTAGAGGCAGCTCTGGCACAGATGTACCTAGGGGTAAAACCCGAAAACACCGCTTTGAGCTAGACTCGAACGGGAACTGGTGCAAGACAACGGGCCTTGCTGCACTCTTGGTTACGACACTCCCGGGGGATATGCTTAAGATAATTCCCATTTTCATTACAAACCACTATGAAGGGTTACGAGTATATACTTCCTCAAAGAAAACATTTTTATAATTATGGATTATATCCATAATTAGTTCAATTTATGTTAAGTGTTTTACAAGTATGGAATTATGTATTTTGATTCATAAACTAATCTAGTTTATGCCATTATTTAGAAATGGAGCCTAGTGGAAGGAATGGAAACCGTATCAATGCACGCACTCTGTGTAGGGATTTCTATCCTACTCAAGATAATTATGGTGGAGCTAGTGATACAACTGGTGCTGATCAGCTTCTCACCGTACTAGGACAACTCACGCAGGTTATGAATAAAAACCTTACTCGTATGGAGCACCCTGATCCGCAACGTGGAGGATCAATGCTAGACCGTTTCATGAGGCAACAACCACCAACCTTCAATGGGAGTACAAATCCTATAGTAGCTGAGAAATGGATAAATTCCTTAGAGAAAATATTCCATGCCTTGGGGAGTAGTGAAAGGGAGAAAGTTGTCATGGCAGTTTACCGCCTCACTGGAGATGCCGATCAATGGTGGTCACTAATTCAAAACACAAAGGAAGATGATGAATTAAAAAACATGGAATGACATGATTTCAAAGAGCTGTTCTTAGAAAAATACTTTCCTCGAGACCATCGAGCGGATATGGAAAGGCAATTTCTGAGTCTGAGGCAGAAGGAGGATGAGAATGTCGCAAAGTATGAGGCTAACTTTACAAGGTTAGCAAGGTATGCTGCAGATTACATACGTAACCCAAGAAGTAAGACTGATCGTTTCTTTGATGGGTTAAAACCATTTCTCCGTCGAGATTTAGTATCACAAACCTTCTCTTCATACGAAGGTATTGTCTCGTGCGCTATCAAGACGGAAAAGGAATTCTCTAAGTCTTATGACTTTAAATCAAAGCAAGATAAGAAGAGATCCGCTGAAAACTCTGGGAAAGAAAATAAGGAAACAGGGAAGAAGGGTAGAAATAAATTTCCACCCTGTGATAATTGTGGTAGGAAGCACCCTGGTGCCTGTCTAAAAGGAAAAGGAGTATGTTACAAGTGTGGTGAAAAAGGCCACCAAGCTCATAAATGCAAGGGAAAGAAAGCGGCTGTCAACGTGGAATGCTATAATTGTAGAGAGAAGGGACATTATGCAAATGAATGTCCTAAGCATCAGGGGAACTTACCTCAGAAGAGGCCAAGGGATCAGGGCCAGGCTTATGCTATCATTACTGCTGAGGTGGAAGATCCGAAAGACGTGGTGGCAGGTAATTTAATGGTTTCCTCAAGTTTAACAAATGCATTATTTGATTCTGGATCATTGCATTGTTTCTTATCTTCCCAGTTTGCTAAGAAAATTAGATATTTCTAATTTGATTTAACAAGGGATTTGTCGGTTAAAACCCCTAAGGGAAGTATTGTTGCAACAAAGTTTTGTCGATTAGTTCCCATTAGAGCACCTAAATGTTCTTTACCTACTGATCTCATCGCCATACCCATGACTGAATTTGATATAATCCTCGGTATGGATTGGCTTTCGGACCATGATTCAAAAATTTATTGTAAGCGGAAAGAGGTTACGATTCTTGATGATGATGATAAGGAACACATTATCTTTAGATCAGAATCGTCGCCACATAATTCTTATCTAGATCCACCCCGAGTAGCTCAACTAAATTCAATTATTGGGGAGGAATAGAAGGAAATTACTGAGGGTGAGGAAAGGAATATTCAAATAGAGGATGTACCTATTGTGAGAGAATATGTTGATGTGTTTCTAGAAGATTTACCTGGACATCCTCCAGAATGAGAAGTTGAGTTTTCCATTGATTTAATTCCTGGATCAAGGCCCATATCGAAGACCCCTTATAGAATGGCCACTGTGGAATTAGTTGAACTAAAGAAACAACTAGAGGAATTGAGTAATAAGGGATTTATTCACCCTAGTGTTTCTCCTTGGGGATCCCCTGTTCTTTTTGTTAAGAAGAAAGATGGATCTATGAGGTTGTGCATCGACTATAGGGAGATCAATGCTATAACAATAAAGAACAAGTATCCCCTACCTCGCATTGATGATTTGTTTGACCAACTGCATGGAGCTCAATACTTGTCAAAGATTGACCTTTGGTCTGGATACCATCAGTTGTGTGTGAAGAAGGAAGACGTTCCAAAGACAGCATTTCGAACAAGGTACATGCATTACGAGTTTACAGTAATGCCTTTTGTATTGACTAATGCACCCTCTGTTTTCATGGATCTAATGAATAGAGTTTTCAAGGAATATCTTGATGACTTTGTAGTGGTATTTATTGATGATATCTTGGTATACTCCAAAATCCATGAAGATCATGAAAATCACTAATGCATTATCCTTAAGATTCTTAGAAGACATGAATTATATGGGAAATTTAGCAAGTGTGAATTCTGGCTTCAGGAGATTTCTTTTCTTGGCCATATTGTCTCTAAGGATGGAATTTCCGTTGATCCTTCTAAAACCAAGGAAATCCAAGAATAGCCAGAACCGACAAGTATAACAGAGGTACACAGTTTTATTGGTTTAGCAGGTTATTATCGACGTTTCGTCCAGAATTTTTCCAGATTGGCTAACCCATTGACAAAGCTCACACGTAAAGGGATTAAATTTGTCTGGACAAAAGAGTGTGAATAATGTTTTGAAAAACCGAAGAGAAGATTAGTCAACGCCCCTGTATTGACTCTACCATCGGGGAATGATGGGTTTGTTATTTATAGTGATGCATCGAAGAAAGGACTTGGTTGTGTCCTTATGCATAATGATAAGGTTATTTCCTATGCATCACGACAGCTAAAAATTCATGAGCAAAACTATCCTACTCATGATCTTGAGTTAGCAGCTGTGATCTTTGCTTTAAATATATGGATACATCACCTATATGGTAAAAAATGTGAGATTTATACTGATCACAAGAGTTTGAAGTATATTTTCTCACAAAAAGAACTCAACATGAGGAAAAGGTGATGGCTTGAACTACTCAAGGATTATGATTGCACGATACATTACCACCCGGGGAAGGCAAACAATGTGGCAGATGCTTTGAGCAGAAAAGACCATGGAGTTTTGAATGTGATGAGAATTGAAAGGGATCCAATTTTCATGGATCTAGTGAAGATGGACATGGGAATAACTAGGGAAGGTGAAACATTAATGCTTTTTCAAATGGTTGACAAACCATCATTACTAGAAAGGATTAGGAGTTCTCAGACCAATGATGAAGAATTTCAGAAGAAGATTAAAGATGTGAATGATGGAAGATTGAGGGACTTTGTGTATAAGGATGGAATTTTGAAATTCGGGAAGAGACTTTGTGTTCCCGATATACCTGATCTAAAAAGGGAATTGCTGGATGATGCTCATAGTTCCAATTTCTCTATAGACCCTGGGAGCACCAAAATGTATAGAGATTTGAAGGAACCTTTTTGGTGGGACAATATGAAGAGGGAGATTTCTGATTTTGTGTCGAGGTGTATGGTTTGTCAACAAGTGAAAGCTGTAAGGCAACATCCTGGTGGAGTATTGCAACCTCTTCCCATACCTGAGTGGAAATGGGATAATATTACGATGGACTTTGTCATGGGACTACCAAAGACTCCTAGAAGGAATGATGCAATATGGGTCATTGTTGATCGTCTTACTAAGTCAGCAAATTTTCTGGCTATATGGGAGGATCTACCACTTGAACGTCTAGCAAGACTATATATTAATGAAGTTGTAAGACTTCATGGAGTACCCCTATCGATTGTTTCTGACCGTGATCCTCGTTTTACTTCAAGATTTTGTAAAAGTGTTCAAAAGGCCTTGGATACTGAACTTCATTTGAGTACTGCCTATCACCCTCAAACAGATGGACAATCAGAACGGACTATTCAAACCTTAGAAGACATGTTGAGATCATGCTCTCTTGACTTTCAGGGTATGTGGGATCAATATTTACCACTGGTAGAATTTTTCTATAACAATAGGTTCCATTCAAGCATTCAGATGGCACCTTATGAAGCATTATACGGAAAGAGATCTCGTACACCAACCTGTTGGGATGACGTTGGTGAAAGAAAACTTGTGGGACCAGAACTGGTGGAAGAAATAATGGAAGAGGTGAAGGTAATCCAAAACCACATCAAATCAGCTCAAAGTAGGCAGAAGAGCTATGCCGATAACAGAAGAAAGGTTTTGGAATTTCAGGTGGGAGATCATGTTTTCCTAAAGGTATCTCTATGGAAGGGAGTTATAAGTTTTGGTAAGAAGGGTAAGTTGAGTCCCAGGTACATCGGACCTTTCGAAATTCTAGATCGTATTGGGGCTGTAGCTTATCGTTTGGCGATGCCACCAAATGTCTCCAAAGTTCACGATATTTTCCACATAACGCTATTGAGAAAATACATGCCCGACCCAACACATGTACTTACCTATGAGGAATTAGAACTGGAACCCGATCTATCTTATTGCGAAGAGCCCATCAGAATTCTTGATGTGAGGGAGCAGGTGCTGAGAAACCGGACGACTCGTCTGGTAAAGGTTTTGTGGAGAAATCATAAAATGGAAGAGGCAACGTGGGAACCTGAGGAACTTATGATGAAGAACCACCTGAGTATTTTTATGCAGTAATACCCTAGAAATTGCGAGGACGCAATTATTTGAAGGAGGGGAGAATGTAACACCCCAAGCTTCCACGGTACGTTTCCCTTCGAATAATGCAACAGCGTGTGTTGTACGCAACCTCGAGCTCTAACGCACACCAAAACTAATTAAACTACCCATTGTGAATAGTAATACCTACTTTTTGAAATTTTATAAATTTTATTTATCAAAATTGACCTCATTTTTGGATTCGGAATATCGAAATTAGCCTATGTTGAAGTTTTGGTATTTTTCTGAGAACTTCTAATTTTTTATGAATAGTGAAAAATACTTAAAAACAAATTTTTTATCAAAATAATTTATAGTGATAAATTATACTATTTAGTGGTTTTAAAGTATAATCAGAATATATTTTTACCATTTTATCCAATGGTGGTCATTATAATTAATTTAACATTCAAATTAGACATAAACAATTGCCAATCTTTTGAAATAAATTGTTTCTTAAAAACACGCTATTTGTTGTAACAGTGGGAATTAATTATAAAATTAATTAATTCAACATATATGTTTGGAATTTTTTAAAATAGACATAATTTTTGAATTCGGAATATCAATTATAGCTTAGGGTGAAATTTTGGCCTTATTCTGAAAAACATCAATTTTTGATGAATAGTGAAACCACTAAGTGGTTGTTAAAAACTGATTTTTCGTTAAAATGAAATATTTCCACTTCTGTGATTTGATTTTCCAAAATCCAACATACATGGTTGTCATTAAGAAGTAAAATGTGGTTCAATGAGATTAAAATGATTTTTTAGTGAATAGTAACTTTTAAGTTCTTAATCACGATTAGAGGTAATTAGTGTAGTTTAAGGTAAAAATAATGTTTTAATAATATGAGATGAGCTTGACACTTGTCCTACTCCTATTGGATGAGTCATGGCCGACCAAGACAACCCATGGGTCAACTTGGGGACCCCATGGAGCCACTTTGGTTGGAAAATGACATTAATATATATTTATTTAATGTTAAAATTAAATTGACACAAACATGAGTTGTTTTACTAAAACAGTTTTTAAGTGGGGTTACACAAGTCCAAATTTTGACTATAAATATTCATTAGAAAGATAAAAATCTTTCCTACATCATAGTATTTTTTTTATAATTTTTAGACATTAAATAAATTAAATTATTTATGAAATCATTATGATGCAGCGATGACCTCATTATTTAACGATTTTACTAAAATGAAAAGATAATGTCAAATCCAAGGCTTAAAATTGTCCAAAGACTATTGGATGGGTAGATTTCGAACCCTTATCACCTTATCCACGAATTATATAAGTGTGGGACCTTTATAATCCGAAAAGCATTGTATAATCATGTAACATTTCAATCTTCCCAAAAGAGCCCCTCCTCTCCTCTTATAAAAGGCCCCCACCTCTACCACCTTATTCACACTTTCAAGCCTTTTGGTTCGGCCAAACTCTGCCCACATACTCTCCCAACTTCTCTCCCTTCATCCTAGAAGCTTTACTTTAGTCATAAATCCATCCTAAGGAGTCCTTTTTATCAAATCAAAAGAAAGGACCCGAAGAAGAGGTAACGTTTTCATCACCCTCTTTCAAGTTTCTTTCTTCTTCCACTCCCTCTTTGTTTATTATTTCAATTATAAAATTATAAATCCAGTATATTCTATATACTGTGATGTTATTATAAATATGGAACAACCATATTCAGTATTCTACCCATCATTTGAATGACATGTCACCATACGTGCGTACGTACGGCTTACCGTCTCCACGTCGTGGTGTAATTGTTATTCAATATATTATTATTTAGATGGGTATAATAATGATATTTAATTCATGTAAATAATAAATATAACATGATAATGATTCTTTATATATGATATACTATCTAATTATATATTATTTTAATATCAAATTAATGATATTGTCGCTCGTGCATACGTACGGACTACCGTCTCCACGAACGCGACGCGATTCATTCTCCGTCGTATCCATTCAAGTATAATTATCATTTTATGATTTAAAAATAATGTTTAAGGACATGATATCATTATGGATATGAATAAGATACAACCTATCCATGAAAAACATGACTTACGTAACAAAACATATAAAAGAAAACGAGTAAGTTAACACCCGAAACAACGATAAATCTAAGATATTGTTAACAAAGCAATGTTAAAAGATCATATATGATATCATATGAATGTATATGATTCTTGTATAATTTAATAACAATTATTTCACCATTATATAGGAGGTTAACCTACCCCAACCAAGGAAAAGTACAAGGTAAGGGTTTACTTCACAACCTCTTTATTATCCAAGGTTGTTTATACATAATTATCTATTGGGACCTCGTTATCATCCACATCCATGTTTCTTAAAAATGTCTTTCAAAACATTTTTACTATTAAATGGAAAATGGGTGAAAGTCATTTATACCCTTATACATTTTTGAAAGGAATATTACCGTCGTTTTCCAAACAATGTACTTTTTGACATTTTTGACAAATTTAAGGTAAGAATGTTTTTTTAACTTATACGGCAGGTGCAGCTATTTTCTGCCATTATAACTTCGTCGAATATTCCCTTAAAAGCTTATAATAATATTTTCAAAGTAAATGTATTATTTTATAATTATGGGACTTTTAAATGATTTCAAAAAAGAGAGATATTTCTCTCAAATAGCTTTGATTTCATCCATGTCAACATCCTTTGATGGGTTTTAAGTTTATTTGAAATTGATTTATGATACAAAACTTCCATTGAGCATTTTGTGAAACATTTGACTGTGGATGTGTTATTTTTATACCATCCATAGTTTATGGAGAAACTGTTGACATTTCATATGCTAATTTTAATACGAATATTTATGTTATGTTTAAACCTATTCATATGAGGAATGTATTGGACTTAATAAGTGACGGGTGGAGCCCGCTATAGCTCCTCGATGCATCAGTAGGTCTCATGAGACAACTAGATGTGGAATTGGTCGAGGCCCTTTCCCAATTTGATTTATGGTTTTGGCCGAGGCCTTAATCATTTTAGACGTCTTGGCCGAGGCCTTGACAAAATGTTTCAGAATGTCTGGCATTATACATTCCCTCATTATGAAAGTGGTTATTGATATTTCATGTGATTATTCGTCTAGTAGAATATCCATGTGAATAAGTAATGGAATTATTTTATTTTACTTTTGCCATATTATACTGAAGTTCAAGTTCAATAAGGCTTTTGTTTTAGTTATACATTGCCTTAAATGCTTCTGTTTTCTTATGAAAGTTTCTGCTATATTGTTATCCTTACGGAGCATTTGAGCTCACCCCTTTCAATGTTTTATTTTTTCCCAGGATGTGAAGAAGTGTATTATGACTGACTTGCAAGAATAGTCAGTGAGGATATGAGTGTGGACTAGGGAGACCATGTTATTGTAGTTTTCATTTTTATGATGTAATGCAATGTTTATGAATGTATCTAGTGTTTCCAAGGCTACTAAACTAATCGGTCTTTCGAGACTTGATCTTTTGTGATCATGCCAATGTTACGAAGTAATGCACCGACTCTAGGTAGCTGGGGTCGGGGCGTTACACTGGTGATGTAAAGGTCACCCCTCCATGATAAAATCAATATACACATGATAGATAACAAACTATTCCATCCCAATAATGATGTTAAACCCTGTAATCTTAAGGAAAAATTTGTCCCATATGAGGTGACCCCCACCAAACTGAAGGGGGAACTCCATGCATTGGTGTACACTTTTCGATCGAATCCCCAATAAAGCATGTAGTGTCATCACAACACAATAAAAATGAACATAGAGCCCAAGGATCTCCACAAAATGTAAAGATATTAAATAATGTGAAACACTTTTATCAAAAAAGGGAATATAAAAACACAGAGGCTACAAGAATAGTACATCACATGGTAGAAGGTCTTGTACTCTGCTCCTTAAGTATCAGCTACACTATTTTATCTGGCCTAAACCAGGACCCTGAGATATAGCCTGACTACTCTGAGCAGGTCTATTCTACTATAACTATAAGCCTAGTGTCTAGCTACTTCGACCATGACCACCTTCTCATCCTGATCGACTTTTCACAATCTATTTCCCTTCTTGACCAGACATTGCTGACCCCTATCCTTAATGTGGAGTTGGTGCGAACCATCTCTCACCAGCTATTGGAGAAAAGATTCTACAAAACTACTCTAGATGGCCCATCCTGCCACAAGATCGACACTCAATTAGGTCTCTATCACACTGGCTCCTCATGTTTCCTTATCTCCCACACTAATGATTGAAAATAGAACTACCAGCACTCCTGCTCTAGATGGTATTCCAATCAGAAGAGACCTTAAAGAGTCTCTTCCTTCCACCTAACACTGTTCCATTGGTTCGAGGGTATGATCTACTATACTATATGCCTCCATCTTTCCTTATCTCACGTTTAGTAATGAGTTTCTAATTAACTATTTCTAACATATTAGTAAGCTATAATGCGTTCACATATGATCAAATGTCATAACTGAGACCATCCATGAATCTAATAAATTTTGATACCTTATCAAATAAAAGAAAAGGTGTTAAATGCTTGGGCTCTGTAAAATGGAAAGAATAGTCCATGATTGATAAGGATACCTTCTTCAGATGTATAAAATCTCTAGCTCTATTGGACATCAACATATCGGGATATAAATAATCATATAGGGATGATTATAAATCCCACCAATACATATACCGATGAAGATCAATCTGAGTAATAACATCCCACCATATCTTGGAGGAATCCCACAACATATATATAAAGAGATTCACTCTCATATTAGGAGGTGTCTTGAGATACTCAAATATTTATAGCATGACCTCTATCCATAAATCAATATCTTGTGGTCCACTATACTTTGAAAATAAGGGTGGATGCTACTGCTAAAACACACGTGTCACCTCTTCCATAGATGAGGTAGGTGGTGGTGCTCCCTAAATAGTATAAATAAAACATAAAAAGTTCTCTTAAAAATAGGAATCAACACCCATATCCATTATAATAGGCTATTATACAAGATTCACTACTGGATGTTCTTCTTGTGGCCCATGGACCACCACCACTAGAGCAGGGTTTTTTTCACACTCCTAGCACATGAATGGAGGTATTCATGGTGGAATATCTCTATAATGACAAGAAAATGCCTTTTAAAGGATTTTATATTGTTAGGATCATAGATATATAATAAATAGAATCCTAATACTTCTTAAACACACATCAAACCCTTATGACTTATCGTAAAGTTAGGTCAGGGTGACATGAAATGGTAAGAACACACATGAAAATGCCTATTACACCCTACTAAGGTCAGGTCAGGGTCAAATTATCTACTATAAGTCAGGATTTTTAGTGTAAAGAGTGTCAATTTCAAGTTATATAGGAAATCAAGATATCTCCATTTAATGATAAATATCTCATTTATAATTCAATTTCATTTAAATTCATTCTCATTTACATATAAATTATCTTTCAAAGGTTGAACTATATGGATCACCACTTCCAATTTATAAGGGCCCATACACATTATAAAATAAAGTGTGGAATCCATTTAATATCAATCATTCATTTATCAAGTCCCTGCATGAATTTGTTTCATAATTTTATGGAATAATCAATAAGGCACCAAAACATGCCGCAATCAATGCACACAAGTAAACATAGCATGTAATAATGCATGAAATATAAATCTTGAAGTGCCTATAATGATGCATGATGTAATAATTTATTTTCATATTAGGATAAGGGTAAAAAATTTGCAATAATAAGGAACATCAACATCACGTGCATCACTATAAGGTAAAATCTATGCAATAGTAGCAGGCACAATCCTGAATGACAGGTTCCATCCCAGGTAATTTGGCTTTTCCTATACATGGGTTATCTACTCCTAGGAAAAATCATTTCCAAATTCCAACACATTCCAAATCCCCTGTATAATATTCCCAATAGATAACATAAATGAAAATAAATCTCTTTGATACCACTTTGTGACATCTCTGACCTGATTCACTCAATTATAACCAAATATGGTTGGCCATATGGACTCAAGAGGGATTTCTTGTATGCTATAGCCTATATAATATTAGTGATGGTCCATGGTAGAATAGTGGGGAGAATATAATATTATGGTGAGAGTGTATCATAATGGTAAAATCATACAATCAATAGTGGAATCATAAGAAATAACTAACAGATAAAGAATAACATCCATCATACAAATAACCAAGTATCTCATAAAATAATGTCATATACAAATGATGATCATAGAATGATGTAAAAAAGGCAGTTAATACTTGGAAACATTCATGTAGAAAAATACATGTATCAATGTACAAAAAACCAACGGAGACTATCTCATGATAGAACCACGAGCCCAATGCCTGGTTCTATGATCCCCTACTTCTATGCACAATCAATCAAGAATCAGCAAGAAAGAAAATTACCCTATACCTACATTCATCCCAAAAGTCTATCCGAGTACCCAATGATAGCCCTAATAAGGTTTGAGATAACACACAGTAGTCCACCACCAATGGTGCCTACAATAAGCGTAGTATGTGCATATAAGCTGAAGTAGTGTACAAATATAATAGGTGTATAGTAATAAGTAAAATTAATACCATATAGTCCATTAAGTCTCACTATAATCAAGAAAATAAATTATAAAGGACATCCATAAATCATAACAAGTGTCAATAATGGACTATGCAATGTAATCATGTGTCATGACAATATAGGAAGGGGTCCAAGGTGTAGTAATTTACAAGGAAACCGAGTTAACTAAGAAATCATATAATTATGATCCAAGGAGTTGAAATGTCTTAAGAATCCTAGTGAGTTATATCCAATTAGTATAAATGTCCAAGGCATCCTAGCATGTCGAGTAAAATAGTTAAACTAATCCTTGGAGTATTAATGTATAAGGCATACAAGTATGATATGTAACTAGGATAAAAATAGTTTAAATATCCAAGGAATCCTAATTAGTCTCCAAACCAGGATCCATGGAATTAAATTATCCAAGGTACCCTAATGAGTTGAGTAATCTAGATCCAAAGAGTAGAAATTTCCAAGTCATTATATTGGTTTGTTGGATCCAATGAGTAGAAATGTCCAAGGAATCTTATCAGATCAATAAATTAAAGTAATCAGATCCAAGGAGTATAAATGTCCATGGAATCCTAGTAAAATAATTAAATGGGATCTAAGGAGTAGTAATTTCCAAGGCATTCTAACCAATTCAATCACCATTTCATAAATCCCTTCGCAATAAAATATAACCCAAGGGATTAAATATTTTATAACTTTTATATACAATGACAAGGTTCTTATAACCTTTAAAAATTAACTTTAACATTTCATTCAATTATCAATTATACAAGGCAATCTCATCACACCCCATGCACAGAATAAACACAATAAAATGTAGAACCCACCCCACAGGTGGTTCAGGTTGAGATCGAAAATCTCCAACCATGATGAAAGGTGTAATAACACATCTCGAACATTTTATATCATTTCATTCAAGGTTTAATTAATTTATAAAGCATCACCTAGAATGTATGATGTGTGTAATAATAGAAACATGATATAAACAAAAATACATTGAGGGATAATGTATAAACCACATACCTCATCTTGGTAAAGGAACACTCATCCAATATCAGCCTCTAATTTAACCCAAATCAGAAGAAATAGAAATAATGGATAAAAACCCAAAAAATAGGTCATAAGGGTTGAAGTTACAAAGGACTGAGTAACAACTAGGGGGGGGGGGTGAATCACTTGTTCACTTTTTATTATTTTCCAAACGTTTAGAAACTTAAACACTACAACTTGTTATGATTTATTTCCTTATAAACTTTTAGTAAATACTGATGCCTAAAAAATTAGGGAAGCAATTAAAAAAATATTTACAAGGCTTGGCCTCAGTGTGAGAACCAACATCCTTTCCATATCTACTCTTAATAGATTATAGAAATCAAAATATTATGAATAAGTGAATACAACTTGTGTAAAATCCTATTAGAAACCTTATATCTCCCTATATAAAATAGTATACTGACTGCCATAAGTTTACAATTGTTTATTATAAAAGAATTGATCCAAATAAAATAATAAAGACTTTGTTGAATCTTCTCCATAATTTCTCAGTCTGAATCCTGAGTCTGATTTGACTAGATCCAATTTTCTTAATATGATAAAGATAGATCCGATTCTCTCAATACAATGATGCTGGATCAAATCTTCTCAATAAGATAATGTTGGATCTAATTCTATCAATAAAATTATGATGGATCCAACTTTTTTCTAATATAATGACTTTGGATCTGACTTTCTCAGTGGGATGATGTTGGATCAGATTTTCTTAGTATGATGATGTTAGATCTGATTATCTTAAAAAATGAACTCAATATGATAAATTTATTCTCAATCTAAAAAACTCAAACTCTGCTAGAATGATCAATGCAATTCTTCTTTAATTAGTTTTGAACTTCCAATTTGAATTCTTCATTACTCTACCTTTTGCGTGTGTGTGTGTAAGTTTCAAATGGATGAATGATCTTAATAAGTATTTATAAGAGACTCAAAAATCAAAAGTGGGAACCCTTAAAACATTCCCTCCTTCATCAAATCTCAAAATATCCAATGATCTCTCACATTTAAAATTTAAATTTTACTTCTTCAATCCTCCTTAGATTTTTCCGAGATTTATGAAAAATTTAATTTCAACTTTGACTTATTCAACTCTTCATATCTTTCTCAGCTCATTAGGATCTGTTTCATTCTCATCTCATTACAATCTACTTCTTTCTCACCTCATTATAATATATTTTCTTTCTCATATCATTATGATCTATTTCCTTTCCCAGTTCATTATGATCTATTTATTTTTTAGTTCATTATGATCTATTTCTTTATCAAATCATTATGATATGTTTCTTTCTCAGTACCGACTCTTCATTATGAATACATAAGTATGATTTTCTTAGTATGAAAATCCTATTACAAGAATATAAGTACAAATTATCAGTATGAAAATCCAAGTATGAATATCTTAGTACAATTTTACCAGTACAAAAATCCCAGTACAAAAATCTCAGTACAAAAATACTTGTATAAAAATCTCAGTATGAATTTACCAGTACAAACATCAAGTATGAAAATATTTTTATGAACATCCAAGTATGAAAATATCAATATGATTTTTCTATTAAGAAAATATAAATATGAAAATCTCTATACAAGAATCTATGTATGAAAATAATTGTATAATTTATTTCTTCCTTAGGCTCAACAACATATTTTTCTTTCTCATCTCATTATGATGTAGTTCCCATTACGATGGAAATACCATTACGATGGAAATATCATTTTGAAACTCTAAAAATTTCAATACTCTCCACCATTTCATAAAAATATTTTATCATTATGGTTTTTTTATTTGTGAGAACTTATGGATCAACAAATAATTATCAAATTTGTCTTTAGAAAGTTTGAATAATTTCAAACTCCATACTTCACATTCTAATTTCAAGACTCTTTATCAAAAATAAAAATTCAACAACTAAAAACTTCTATCTCAACATATTATTTGTTTCTAAATAACCAAATTCATTCTTTATAACTCAACAACTTTATTCTTTCCAACTCAACAACTTCATTCTTTCTCTAATGATAGAAAAAACAAACTTCCAAAAAACAAAAAAAACCAGCCTCTGATTCTTTTGAATCCATTGATTCTGAATGTTATGATGATAGAACTAAATATGATTAAGTGTATGATCTACAACTTCATCTTATTAAATTCTTCCATATATGGTGTAACTTAATATGAAAACCTGGATCCTGAAACTTGTGTCCAGCAAATAATCTCATTACGATGGGTTGGGTTCGATTCCGGAATAACAAAAACATTCTTCAACAAAAAGTTTAGTTTTCAAAAAATACAAAAATTATGTTTAAAAACAATTCACAACAAAGGTTATTAAATCTTCCCCTTTGGATGTGTTGATATCAATTTTTAACTACTTTTCCAACCTATAATGTTTTCACAAGTCAACTTTTATAAATAGATCAAGTTTTCTTGACTTTTATCAAATCATAGGCTTTCTAAAAAGAGAGTGTCTTAACACTACACTACTGGATAATGTAATGATTTTAAAGGAATTATATCCCTTGGTGGAAAGAAATTTTTTTGTCTATGTAAATATAGAATCCCCCTTACTTTTATCTTTTCCTATCACTTTTATTTTTCTCTCCCCATTCTATGATAACCACAACTTCAGATTCATTTAAGAAGATAAGTAAAAAACATTTATGAAGTAAAAGTTGTTAGTTTATCTCCCCCCTTTTCTACATAATCCAAAGAACATTGGGGGTTCTTAATTATGGGTTTAAGAATACATGAGATGAGGTTAAACATGAAGTGACAACCTCAATTCCACAAATATTTGTTTTGGTATTGTTTTTTTAAAGACATAATCATTTTGATACTTTGTTGAATTGTAATACAGCAAAACATCTCTAGCATAAAATTATCTTTTATAATGTGAAACTTTATATCAATGTATTTTGATATCGAATGATGGACATGATTCCTAGAATTCTGAATTTCACTTTGATTATCACAAAGTATCTACAATGGTTTAGAAACTTTTAGTTTCAAATATTCCAGTTGAACCTTCATCTATAACATTTCAGTATAAGCTTGAGTAGCTACAACATATTTGGATTCATCTGTTCTTAACATAACCAAATTTTTTTTATTACTATGTTAACTCACATAACATTCACCCATGAAAATTTTCCCTCTGAAGTTGATTTTATATCATTATAATCTCAAGCCCAATCAACATCAGTACAACCATGAAATATCATTTTAATATTTATTTTTTACAACAACGCATGTGAATTTGTTCATTTGAAATATCTCATAATCCGTTTTTTTCAAATATATGTGCTTATTTTAGATTAACTTGATATCTGGCACACAAAGTCACAACATAAACATTATCACGTCTTGAGCCTGTACGGTAAAGAATACTTCCTATCAGCATCTGAAAGTCATTCTGATTCACATTTGTTATGGATTCATCTTTACTCAACTTTGTGGTAAATAAAATAAGAGTTGAAACTTATTTAGATTATACTATCCCAAATTTATTAACAATCCCCGGACAGACTTTTCTTGAGATAATAAAAAGTATTTTTACTTTTATTGAAATTGTAAGTCAAAGAAGAATATTAATTCTCTCAACATAGACATTTAAAAATTCTTCTACATTTCCTTAGAAAATATTTTACAAAACATCTTATCTATCACTATTAAAAATCATATCAACAACATAAATAATTGCAATCAGATTTCTAAAGTCAAAATCTTTCATATATAAGTTTCTATCAACTTTTACTTTAGAAAAGTTCAACATTATCAAACAATTATTATGTTTAGAATACCAAGAATGAGGAGCTTGTTTCATCCCCTAAAAAGCTTTATTCAATTTAAAAACATTATTTCATCATCATGAAGTAGAAAAACAAAAGGTTATTCAATGTAAACTTCATCGTTAATATCACTATTTAATAATGATGACTTTACATCCATCCGATGAACTTTTTAATTCTAATGTGCAGCTACTAAAAGAAACATTTTAATAGTTTCTAATCTTGGAACATGGGAAAAACATTCTTCAAAATATACACCTTCCACATGTGAATAGCCTTTACATATAAGATTGGTTTTGTTTCTTGAAAATTATTCATGTTCATTTAACTTGTTTCTCTAAACCAACTTAGTTATGATATCATTTTTATTTATTAGCCATGAAACAAGTTCCCATGTTTCATTCTTCTCAATCTAATCCAAATATTCATTCATTGCATCCACCCATTCTTCGTATTGAAAAGATTCTAAAATTGATTCCAATTCAACTTTTGAGATAAGTGAAGTCTGATTATATAATCTAAAATTTCTTCTTATTTGGACTAGAGTCTTCTGATTCCCAATAATGTTTTCAGATTCAATATGTTTTTGTAAGGTAGGAAATTTCAATGTTTCTTTCCCAGTTGAAATTTACTCATCATAAAATTATTCTAAATCTAGATAAGGATGTTTTGAATTAGTTTTAATATTGTTCGAATTCTCTAGTTTATCCTCATCAACATTCTCAAAAACGTTTTTTAAGGAAATTTTATTTTCAATTACCTTCACATAATACGAGTCCACCAACTTTTTTAAATGTTTGTTCTAGAATTTGTAACTTCTTCCATTTGGTGAATAACCCCTAAAATTTCCTTCCTCATATTTCTCATCAAACTTTCCCAAATCTATATTTTTGATTTTGAGAAATCATGGACTTCCAAAAAAATTTAAGTATTTTAATGAATGTTTTTTGTTATAACACATTTAATAAGGAGTCATGTCAGTTTTTAATATTAATAAGCTTCTATTTTGAACATGTGAAATAATACTATTAACTCCTCTTAAGTAGAATTTTGAAACTTTGTATTCTACTAACATATTTCTTCCCATTTCTACCAATCTTCTATTATTTATTTATGATACACCATTTTATTATGAAGTATAGAAAGCTCTATACTAATTTTTGATACCATGATTTCTTAGATAAGTTTGAAATGTATTGTTTGTGAATTTGATACCATTATCTACACTTATCTTCATTATGGAAACCCCTATTTCATTCTCAATATATTTTCTAAATAATTTGAACATTTAAAAAGCCTTTGACTTGTGCTTTATAAACATGATGTTTGTCATCCGAGTGAAATAATAAATAAAATTGATAAATTAAAAACCTCATTTTTTTATTGATGTCTGATTGGCCCACATAAATTTGAATGAATAAGATAAAGAGGGTTTGAAGATTGAATCTAAACTCTTTTATGACTTTTTTTATTCATATTCCCTTATTGTCAAGTTACACAAACATCTTCTTCACTTCTTTTCAATTATGTCAATTTTATAATGACATCAAATTTAGAATGTTTGTTTATAATTTTCTATCCAAGGTGACCAAGTACTCAGTGTCATAATTTGTTTTCATCTTCTGCACTCAAATAATAGGAGTTATTTAATTCTTCTATTTGTAATAGATTCTCATTGGTTCCTTTCCCTTTTGTAATAACTTTTAAATATATCACACTTTTGATGATGAAAAAATATTTTCTAAAAATAAATTATTTTCCATAATCACAAAATTTAATTACACTATGTAAGTTATGTTTTATCCCATAAATGAATAAAAACTAATTATATATCATATTTTCGGCTTCAATGTTACCCATTTAAATTCCTCTGATTTTTAAGAAACTATCATTACCAAAGGTAACTACTCCTCCATCATGAATGTCAAAATGTTTCCTGATTTTTATATCACATGTCATATGTGAAGAAGAACCTGTATCAAGTATCCATGGTTTGTTTCTCTTACTTGCTTTCAAAGATGTCTCAACAACAAACGATTGTTCCTTGAGTCTCTTCTTTTCATCTTCCTTTTATTTTTTATTATAAAAAACTTTTTATAGAAGGAGTAATATATATATATATATATATATTGGCATGATAAACATCCTTATCACATCTTTCAAGAACTTCTTATATTAATTAAAATAGATTTATTTTTGTAAAGTTTCTAGCATCTTGAGAATTCAATTTAACAACTATCTTTAAGTTAGGAAAGTTAGTCATTCTACTTTCACTATTTCTTAAACTTTTCTCAAACCTTATTCTAGGTAAGGAAATGTTTTTAAAAGAATTATAAGACTTATTCTCCTAGATTCTATAACACGAAAAATAACCCTAAAATATTAATTTTCTATTGAAATAATATATTTCTCTATTGAAACATTGTTGAGGCTGATATCTTCTTTCAGCTCTAACATACTTAGGATGTGGACCATATTTTCTTTTGAGTGTGTTATATAATTAAATAGATTTGATAGGTTTCTCACATTGTTTCTCCACCCAAGATTTCCTAATACTTCTTATAGAACCTTAAATGTAAAGATAATCAAATGAAAAATTATTTTTGGTAATAGATTATTTCACCTGATTCTCATATTAAGCCTTCGTAGTTACTTTATATGTCTCAGCTTTTTCTTTTGAATATTTGTTGAAGTTTTCATTCATATTACTCAAGGTACTTTCAGACTCACGAAGTTTTTATTGAAACTTGTTAAATTCTTCTTCCATATATTCTAACTTCTTACTAATATCTTCAATCATCATTCACTATTAAGTAATTATAAGTTTGTAACTTTAAATTTCATTGATTTATTCTTCATCTTACTCAATATCATATTTTTTTACATCAATAAATACTTCAAAATCTTTCTTCACAACTCTAATTTCTTTATTGAGAGTTTTGTTTTTCTCAATACATGCAACAAGTTATATTCTGAGTTGATACACTTTTTAAGATTCATACCCACATTTTTCACTCCTAGGGAATCTTTTTTTTCTAAAATTATTCAATGAAGGGTCTAAATCTACCTAAACATTCATATTTAGAAGAATTGTTTTCATTTGAGTCTGATTCAACTTTATTACTCAACATACTTGTTTTTTCAAAAACATCTTCTTGTATTTTTTGGAAGACTTTTCTTCTTTATCATTTTTTTCCACTACTTCCATTGTGGTTTTTAATAAGAACCATCTCGATATTCTCCACCACACTAAACTTTTTTGAGAGGAAGTTTACCTCAATACTTTCCACTTCCACTTTGATAGTTTTTAGATATGAGAGACAAAGTATTATTATTCAATTCATTATACTATTTTTCTTTAAACTCGCAAGGATTAGCTTCTTCAACATCTTGGATTTTCATCTTTATCATAGCTTCAAAATACATTTCATATTTCATATTCTTTTTAAACATTAGAGATTTTTTAATTTCATAAAAAAAATAAAGTTATTCAATTCATCAAGAGATAAATAATTCAGATCTTCTAAATAAATATTTTTAGAATCAAACCTATCCGAAAAGTTTCTCATAAGTTTATTCACTATTTTAGAATATTCCAAGACATATTAAAATCCTATGATGTTTCAAACAATTTAATTTAATCTAGTAAAGTATTCATCAATTGTTTCTTCATTTCTCATTCTGATGTCTTCAGACTTGATACACAATATTTATAGCTTTGCCTTCTTATCTTCTGTATTCTCTTCGAGAACCCATTCTAGATTTTCCCACATACGTTTTCAAGTATTGTGACCCATAATATTATAATAAAAATTCTATAATAAGGACATAAATATTTTATTTCTAGAATTTATATCAACTTATATATTTCCCTTATCACTAAACCTCATCATATCATCTTTCTTAGTAGGTGGAAAAATAATAATACCTATATCAGAAATTTTGAGGCCAATAGATAGGAGATGATGAATCATCATATTTTTCCATTCATAGTAATTTTTTTGCATCAAATGTAGGAATTCATCTAATTTTGATAGAATTGATATTATCCCTAAGAGGGATTAAAAAATGGAACCTCCCTCTGATACCAATTGAAGTAACAAAGGACCGAATAACAACTTAGAAGGGGGAGGGTTGAATCATTTATTATCTTTTTATAAGTTTCAAAATATTGAGAAACATAACCCCTACAACCTGTTAAGATTTATTTCCTTATTAACTTTTAGTAAATACTCATGCATGAAAAAGTAGGAAATTAAGTAAAGCACAAAATATTTACAAGGTTAAGCCTTAGTGTGATAACACACATCCATTCTATATCCTCTCCCATTAGTCTATGGAAATCCCTTATTATGAATAAGTGAATAAAACTTGTGCCAACTCTTGTTAGACACCTTTTATCTCCTAATAAGAAAGATTATACTGACTCCCTTTAGTTTACAATGACTTCTTTTAAAAAAATATCCAAATAAAATAATGAAGACTTTGTTAATGACTCTCCACAATTGATTAGTCCAAATCCTCAATCCGATTTGGCCAGATCCTATTTTCTCAATATGATAAAGCTGGATCCGATTATCTCAATACAATGATGTTGGGTTCGATTTTCTGAATTCGATAATTCTGGATCTAATTCTCTCAATAAAATGATTTTGGCTCCGATTTTTTTCAATACAACAATTACGGATCTAAATTTCTCAGTACGATGATGTTGTATCTGATTTTATCTGTACAATGATGATGTATATGATTCTATGAAAATAATGAACTCAATACTATGAAATCATTCTCAATCTACAAAACTCAAACTATAATAGAATTCTCAATAAAATTCTTCTTCAATTAGATGGGAACTTTCACTTTGAATTCTCTAGTGCTCCATGTTTTGTTCATATGTGGAATTTGAAAATGGATAAATGATCTGAGAAAATATTTTTAGGCGAATCAGAAAACAAAAGTGAGAAACTTGAAATTTTTTCTGCTTCCTCAAATCTCAAACTATTTGTATCTGTCTTGAATTTAAAATTCTACTTTGAATTCTTCAATACTTCTTATATTTCTACAGGATTTACAAAAAATTAAATTTCATGTTTTAATTCTTCAACTATTTATATATTTCTCATCTCATTACGATATGTTTCTTTCTCATCTAATTATGATTTGCTTCTTCCTCATATAATTATGATTTATTTGATTTCTCAGCTCATTATGATCTATTTTCTTTCTCAAATCATTATGATCTATTTTTTTTATTAGATCATTATGATCTATTTATTCATTAGCTCATTACAATCTATTTCTTTCTCAGTATGAACTCTTCACTTTGAATACTTTTGTTAGATTTCCTTAGAATGAAAATACGCGTTTGAAAATACAAGTGTTAAAATCTCAGTACAAAAATATGAGTATGAAAATATAAATATTATTTTCCCAGAACAAAAATCCCAGTTCAAAAATCATAGTACATAAATCCCATTATGAAAATGTAAATACTATTTTCCTCGTAAAAAAATCCCAGAAAAAAAATCTAAGTATAAACATCTTAGTATTAAAATACTAGTAAGATTTTCCCAGTATGAAAATCTAAGTATGAAAATCTTAGTAAAAAAATCCGAGTATGAAAACATTAGTACGATTTATTTCTTCATCAGGGAAAAAACATATTTATTCTTCTCAACTCATTATGATGTAATTACTATTATGATAGAAATACCATTACTATGAAATATCATTTTGAAACTTTGAAAGTATTCAAACCTCTCTACAATTTCTACAAAATATTTTAACATGAGAGGTTTCATAATGTGTGATAACTTCTTGATTAACAAAACATAATATGATTTGTTTTTAAAAATTATGATAACTTTCTAAATCATGACTTCACATTATTCTTTCAAAAATATTCAAAAATAATACAACTTCTTCAAACAAAAAATTATATCTAAAAAACATATTTCTTTCTAACTCAACAACTTCATTCTTTCTAAATCAACAACTTCATTCTTTCAAACTTTGTAACTTCATTATTTATCTAATTACTAGAAAAACGTACTTCCAAAAAAAATCATATGTCTATTTTGAATCTAATTATTTTCAATGTCATGCGGATAGAACTGAATACATTAAAGGGTATGATCAAAAAATCTATCTTCCTATCTTATTCTGTGGATTGTGCAACTCAATAAAAAAACCTGTGTATTTGACCTTGTTTCTGGAAAATGAACTTATTACGATGGACATGGACTAATTATTGAATAAAAAAATATTCTTTAATAGAAAATTTAGTTGTCA
The DNA here is from genome assembly GCA_963277665.1 of Viscum album. Lineage (NCBI taxonomy): Eukaryota > Viridiplantae > Streptophyta > Magnoliopsida > Santalales > Viscaceae > Viscum > Viscum album. Next base: position 145,209,412 of record OY728150.1, read on the forward strand.
AAAAATACAATGAGACTGAGAGTGAGTGATTTGGTGATCAGACGATGAATCAAGATTAAAGCCTATATTAAGGACTGAATAAGCTCTTATAGGGGGTGGAAGAAGACTTCTTGTACATTGGAGGAAGAAACAAGGAGGAGGGTTAAAACATAAACAATGCAAGGGAAAATGGGTTTTTACCTTCTAAAAACAATGTTGTATAGTTTAAATACATAGTTGGAAAAACTATGCACCATCAATGCACTCATTACTATCATGAAACCCCTGTTACATAGTCATGGAGAAATTTTTAACAAAATGTATGCCGAACATGGATTTATCTTATGTAAAAAACATTGCAACATTTACGTGGGCATATAGCGTGGGTTTCATGGTTAAACAAAACTGTGTTCCCTTTTCTATTCACTAAACCACTTTGCATAGTTGACTAAAAACATGTGTCTTGGGCTACATAGTTTCTTCTAATTGTATAAACCAATTATTTTATCTAAAATCATAGGATCATAATGGGAAAATATTTAGAGAATCTACCATTCTCCACTCTCTCACATCGTCGATGACCAAGGTCATGACCGCTCTACCACCTTCTCTAGCTGGCCCTTCTCAACCCAGGGTGAAATAGAATCATCCCCCACTATCACCATCTCCCCCTGCTCCCCTATTTTCCCATTTCATAGACTCGACTATCCTCCCCATATTTCCTACAATCAAAGTTTCCCTTAAGGTACATTCATTCGATAATGGAGTTTTTCTGGTTCCTCTTTCTTCTATAGAGTTCAATAGTGATTCAGAGATATTTGATATATCTTTGGTTGCTCGCTTCAGGATGCGTCACCCCTCCATGGATACATTCAAAAGATATGTATCCTATTAATTGAAGTTTCACAAACTAATGATTGTAAGGATTTTGGATTCGAGTAACGTTTTGATCTTATTCATGAATAAAGACGATCTTATCTCTGCCTTGGCTCATGCTCCCTATTTTCTTATAGGTTTTCCTTTTTCACTCTTTTGGTGGTAATTCTATTTTCATCTGTAGCGAGACTCTCAAATTACTGTAATTTGGATTTTTATTCATGGTATTCATTTTCATTTTCAAAATCCAGTAGTTCTTCACTTGATCAGATATATGGTGGGGCATTTTCACGGATCGAACCTCCGTACTCACATATTGTTTCATCCACCTTCTCTAATTTTTTTGATTAATTCGATATATCGAAAAACCCATTGGATTTCATCTACATAATGTTAGAAGGAGATATCATTAGTATCAGAAGTTTTGATTTGAATCAATGGTTTCATTCTATTCATCTTGCAAGTTTCCCATTCATGAATCTAGTAGATATTAACATATTTTGTTTTTCAATCCCGGGGAGGTCCTTCCTTCTTTGAGAGGGGATTAGACTTTGCAGGATATAGTGAAGGGAGGTCTTAATAACTCGATTTCTAGTATATATTATATTACTCTTGAAGTAGATCATCGAGGAATTGGGGAGATAAGTATTCATACTGCCACCTAGAAAGGGTCATGATCAAGGATTTTAAAGCTTAGGGTTGAGGATATTTTGGATCATTTTAGGTAGGATTTAGGTGTCAATCCTTCATTATGGATGGTCCAAGGCGTCTTAGGATAGGATGAGAGGGTAAACATGCCCAAATAACTCTACCAAATATAAAGAATCTATGATATTCATTTAGAATTATCCCCAACAGGTTACGTCCTAAGAAATAGGAAAGGATTGTCCTTCTGGTTTTAAAAGATCTACATGGTTGGGGGTTCTTACTGATCAGGGAGATGTTTTGAGGTCAATAAACTGCCCATGCCCAACTAAAGTCTCAGAGTGGAAAGAACATGTTCTTGGTAAGAGAAGAAAGCCTATATCTTCTACTTTCATAGGTAAAGCGTGAGTTTCTAGTGAGTCCCAGAATCGTTGTGTGGTTCTAGGTGAAGATGAAAAATAAAAAAAATGATAAAGTTGAGGACAATGGTTCTGCCTTAGAATTACGGTCCTTGGATCCCAAGGAAGCAGGAATTAAAAAAGAGTGCCTTTGGTCCTCTTCATAGGTATTCAAGAACACTCTTATGGATTCATAAGGGTTTATTTAGCACATTTATAGGCTACAGAGATGAATGGACTACTCATCCTTACCAAGTTATCCTAATACAAGGTCTTCTAGTAAAGGAAAAATCCCTCAAAATAGTTTGCAAGCTACTTCTAACATCCTAAAAAATAAGGAGGATGTTTAAGCAGACAACAACCAGAAGACACTCATTAATTATAATGAAGAAATTATAGAGGAATATTCATTAATAAAAATATCAGAGGAGGATTCATATAGAATGTTTGAAAGACCGCTTCATGTTGATTTGAATGAAGAATAATCCTCTTGTATTGAAAAATATAATATGATTTTGATATGTGGTTCAAATGATGAGAAAAAACCTAGACGAGAAATTGTAAACTTGGGAAAATATGGAATTATACTTTAAGGATCTCATTAAGGGAAACCTAGATGTGGAGGTCACCTCCATCATATGGAATTTATTCAAGGTAAATGATTATAACCATTTTAATTTTATTTGGAAAGGGTTGGAAATTTCTTTAATGTTTTGACTTTATTTATATTTTGAACCTAATTGGTTACCCATTTTTCTTTAAAAGTTCATTCTAAAATAAAAAATATTTTATTTGGAATTAAAATATTAGGATCTATGATTTGACCAAGCTCCCAGCACCCTCGTTTCCTTCATAACCTCACTAGGCATTCACATTAGATCAAAACAGAGGAATAAAACTAGAAATAAAAAACATCTATACACCATAGAAATATATATATATTACATATGGATATCTCAAAAACCACCTAATTTTTATAATACTTATTATAGATATTATATTTCTATAATGGAAGGTTTATTGAAGAAACATACCATTGATCATTGGATGATCATGGAATAGACATACAAGCTGTAGAAAGGTGAGTCTGAATCTTTTTTTGGAAATGATGTGGTAAAGTATGTTTTGAATTACCAGGTGATGAATATATTATAATGTGTAATAAATATGAATGTTTATATTCATGTTTCAACATATAAAAAGGATCATGAAATATTGGAAAATTCAGCAGGTTACACATTTTGGTTATGGTAATCTTATTATAACTATGTAAGGTATTTTGAGTATTAAATATTAAGAATTTAAAGTTGTTGAAGATGAAAATATAAATCAAATGTTCTGTAGATTTAATAGTATTTTAAATGGAATGAGTTATTCTGAAGAAACTATTGAAAATACTATTATTATTGAAATAGATCCAAGAGAACTTCCTATGAAGTAGAATGCTAAAAAATTAACTATAGATGAAAGTAATAATTTTGAAGAATATAATCTTGATGGTATTATTGGATCATTATTAAAATATGTGGTATAACTAAAAAATATTACAGAAGAAGATAAGTCAAATAGGAAGGGAACTTCATTTAAATAAAAATTATATACTTACCCTTTTGATTATAAGTTATAGAGTAGTGATAGAAATAATAAAACTTATGTTACAATGATTAGATATAGAAGGAAGAAAGGATACTCAAGGAGATCTCAGAAATACTATCCCAAGGATGATCATAAGGAGAAAAATAAAGGTAATTTTATTTATAATGATTCTCAAGATCTAATTTTTTATGAGTGTAAGAAAAGGGAGAGCATCAAGCATACTTTCCCAATAATAAAGCAAGAAGGAATAAATATAAGAAATAAAAGAAGGAAATGGATACTGGATGGAGTTATACATAGTATTCAAGTACTTCAATAGAATCTAGGTATGAAAAATATGTTGTAAACTTTTGTTTAATAGATTATTAAAACTAGGTTAGTGGTTATTCATATTATTCATCTTCTAAATATGAATCTAAAACACCCAATTTTGAGGAATTTCTTAAATAAGTTAATAATCTTGAAAATAAAGTTAAAAAAGTTACTATTTTATACAAGAACATTTAAAGAAAACATAAGTATGTTCTGAAGGAAATTTAAAATATAAAATCTATCCAAGATAATAAAATTTTGATTATAAAAATTAGGAAAATTCTCAAGAAAATCTGTAAAATTGACTTGATGTAAATGATAAATTAAAAGGGTATTTGATTTCATATCAAAATCTCTTGAATTTGAAATAATAAATTTTGATACCATTCTAAATAAGAATTAATTTCTCAAAAATGAAGTTAAAAGTTTAAAGATAAATCTATCCATTTTTTTAAAGGCATAGAAAAATTTGATAAAATGAAGAGTTTTAATAAAATGAAGATTAGAGAATCCATTATTGATTTTGATAACAATTTACCAAGCATGTATATTACATTTTATGTTAAAATATCTAATAGAAGTAAATATAATTCCACTTGTTTTATATGTCATATAAAAGTTCATTATGATAATGAGTGTTCCTTGATATTTCTAAAATCTATTAGAAATACTAAGGATTTTATTTCTAAATCATTATATTCTCTATTTAAAATAAAAAAATATTTTAAATTTGTTTTCATTCCCAGAAATTCATATTCTAATCCCATTGGACCCAAATTTTCATGGGTAAATAGATTTATTAAATCTATTTTCTGTAGGAACTATGTATTGGGTGCTAAAAAAGGATATTTGTTACATGTATAGTGGGTGATCATGGCACATAATTGTTGAAATTTCCAACTATCTACCATTTAATCAATTTAATGGGGGTAATGGTACCTTTGGAGATAATTCAAAAGGGAAGGTTATAGGTTTTAGTGAGGTTGGAATTTCAGATTATTTTATTATTTCTATAGTATTATTTATTGAATTTTAAAAAAATAATATAATAATTATTCCATAGCTATGTGATGATTGAATGTTAGTAAAATTTCAAAATGATAAATGCATTGTGTTTAAGGATAAATCTGTTTTGATTTATGTAAATAGAAAAGATAATATTTATTTAATTAGTTTTTTATGAATTAAATGATCAAAATGTAAAATATTCAAATCCTGTACAATATGATAATATTTTTTAGCATATTATTTTGGGACATGCTAATTTTAGGTGGATTCATAATCTTTCAAAGAACCAAATTGTTCTGTAGTTACCAGAAATAAAATAGGACAATATGTTTTTTTGTGATTCATGTTTGAAAGGTAAAAAATATAAAGGAAGTTTCAAGTTATTTAAAGATATAAAAATTCTTAGACCGCTTGATCTCATTCATTTATACTTATTTGTTCGTATTAAAATATCTTGTTTGGGAGGTAAAATATATTATTTTGTTTTTAAAGATGATTTTACAATATGTAATGACCTTCCAATTCTCATTGGATTGAGAGGACAACGAGTCATTACTAGGCCTTAAGTGACATCCCCAAGATGCCAAAGGTTGGTAATAAATGCCGAAGGGTTTAAAATACAAGTTGGGGGGATGATTTACCCTTTAATAAATAACCCATAAACCAACCAAGCATAACCAAACATTCAAAATATGATGCATGGACAAATGAATGACAACTAGACAACTTCATTTATGTCAAACCTCATCAAGTACACAATAGTGAAAGACCAAACCAAGCATCAATGTACAGAACGGATGAACAACTCATGACTCTCAAAACACACCATGACTTAGTGCTCTAAAAGCTCCAAGCTCCACAACATCTCCCAAGCATCACCACAAGCCACTAGAAATAAGATGCTTTACCTTTACCTATATCCCAGAACATGACATCTGCAAAAGCACCAAAGTGCCAATACAGGGGTGAGTATAAAACACAGTAGGTTTCCCCCTATGACTTCTCTACTCACGCCACTAGGATAGTAGAGTTAGAAAAATTTATATAAAAATAGTTTATATAATTTTTTTTCTCAAAAGTAGTTTATAACAAAACATAAACAAGTTTCCCAAAACCATTTATAACCAAAATCATTCAAATGAAAAAGAGACCAATTTTCCAGCGAGTTATTTTTCCTGAAAAATAACTAAACAAGCTTTAGAACCATTTTACAAACATCACATTTTGTCATATCCAACCATTTCCAAACATGTGAAACCAACCATGCATGCATCATTATGCCAGTTTCATACTCATGAGTGGTTTCTCGTCGATCTACCAAGTCGTCAGAAGGTAATTGTTTCCCATGTGCCATTACACCTTTGGCACTGAGCACAAGTTCATATTTCAACCAAGATTTGTACATATAGTTACCATTGTTCCATTAAACGTTTGGAACCATGCACAAGGTCATATTTCAACCAAGCCTTGTACATCTAGTTACCATGTTCCATTACACCTTTGGCACCGAGTACAAGGTCATATTTAAACCAAGCCTCGTACATGTAACATGAACACACAACACATATACCCATTAATCACACCAAAACACCCTTTAAAAAAACCCTTTTTATTGAAAACCATTTCAATCAAAACCATTTCAATGCCAAACCATTTCAATAAAACTCCGTTTTTATTGAAAACCATTTCCATCAAAACCATTTCAATGCTGAACCATTTCAATTCCAAACTATTTCAATAATACTCCATTTTTATTGAAAACCCATTTTTCATCAACCAATTTAAAATTTCATCAAATCCATAATTTAAAATCTACATTTTAAATTCACGAAGCCAAATCACATGCACAATAATTCACCAAGATTTCACAATTTCAATAAAACCATAAATCATCACTAAATAAGATTTATTCTATGCATTCCACAATCAATTCCATTCAAGTAACCCAATTTGAAACTAATCAAATCAATTATAACTAGAGGAGTTAAGAGTGAAGCCTCATACCTTAAGGGTTTTGGTAACACCCTGACCCCAGTTACCCAGAGTCGGTGCATTATTACATAACATTGGCATTATAAAAAAAAGATCAAGTCTCGAAAGACCGATTAGTTTAGTAGACTTGGAAATACAAGATACATTCATAAGTCTTACATTACATCATAAAGTGAAAAACTACAACAATATAGTCTCTATATTCCAAAATCATATCCCCTCAGACTATCCCTGTAAGTCATTTATAAAATACGTCTTCACATCCTGGAAAAAATAAAACGTAGAAAGGGGTGGGATCAGATGCTCAGTAAGGATAACAATATAGCAGAAACTTTCATAAATAAGCATAAACATTTAAGGAAATTTATAACTAAAACAAAAGCCTTTTAAACTTGAACTTCTGAAAAATATTGAAAAAATAAAATGAAATAATTCCATTTAATTATTCACATGGATATTCTACTAGTCGAATAATCACTTTCAATATCAATAACCACTTTCATAATGATGGAATGTATATTTCCAGACTATCACAACCACATAGTCAAGGCCTTATGCCAAGACTAAAAATATTATTTTTTCAAGGCCTTGTTCCAAAAAAATTGTTTGTCTTATGATACCTACCGATGCATCGAGGAGCTATAGTGGGCTCCACCTGTCACTTACTAAGTCCAATGAATTCCTCATATGAACAGGTTTAAAAATAACATAAAAATTCGTATTAAAACTAGCATAAGAAATGTCAATAATTTCTCCATAAACCATGAATGGTATAAAAATAAGACATCCATAGTCAAACATATCACAAAAACTTCAATACAATATAGAAGTTTTGTATCATAATAAATCTACTTCAAATAAGCTTAAAATCCATCAATGTATGTTGACATAGATGAAATCAAAACTATTTGAGAGAAATATCTCTTTTTTTTAAATCATTTAAAATTCAAATAATTATAAATGAAAACATTTACATTGAAAATATTCTTATAATCTTGTAAGGTAAGCTTCGATGGTTTTATAACGGTATAAAATAGCCACACCCACCGTATAAGTTAAAAAATACATTCTTACCTTAATTCTGTCGAAAAGGTTATAAATGACCTTGTTTGGAAAAAGATGGAAAGATTACTTTATAAACATATTATAAAAATTCAAAAAAGGGTATAAATGACTTTAAACCATAGTCTGTAAAATAGTAATAATGTTTTGAAATACATTTTTAAGAAACATGGATGTGGATGATAAAGAGGTCCCAATAGATACTTACATAAAAACAACCTCAGATAATAAAAAGATTATAAAATTAACCCTTACCTTGTAATTTTCCTTGGTCAAGGGTAGGTTAACCTCATGTATAATGGTGAAATAATTTTTATTAAATTATATAAGAATCATATACATTAATATGATATCATATATGATCTTTTAACATTGTTTTGTTAATAATATATTAGTATTATGGTCGTTTTGGGTGTTAACAGATTCATTTTCCTTTATATTCTTTGTTATGTGAGTCATATTTTTTTGTATGGGATGTATTGTATTCATATCCAGAATGATATCAAATATTTAAACATTATTTTCAATCATCTAATGAAAATTAGTCTTGAAAGGATATGATGAGGAATGAATCTCATCGCGTTTGTGGAGACGGTAATCCGTACGTATGCACGAGCGACAATATCATTCTTTTGATATTAAAATAATATATAATTGGATGTTATATCATATATACAGAATAATTATCATGTTATATTTATTATTTACATGAATTAAACATCATTATTACACCAATACAAATAATAATGTATTGAATAACAATTACACCATGACGTGGAGATGGTAATCCGTACGTACGCACGTATGGTGACATGTCATTCAGAGGATGGACAAAATAATGAATATGGCTGTAAAATATTTATAATAACATCAAAACATATAGAAGATACTGAATTTATTATTTTATAATGGAAATAACAAAGAAAGAAGAAGTGGAAGAAGAAAAGAACTTGAAAGAGGGCGGTGAAATTATTACCTCTTCTTCAGGTTATTCCTTTTGATTTAATCAAATGGGATCCTTAGGTTAGATTTATGACTAAAGTAATTCCTATAAGATGAAGTGAGGGAAGTTTAGACGATATTTGGGCAGAGTTTGGCCAAGACAAATGGCATTGAAGGTGTGAATTAGAGAGAAGGGGGAGTTCCCTTTTATAAGAGGGGTGAGGGGCACCTTAGGAAAACATAGAAATATTATTTTATAATAAAATCATTTTCGGTTTATAATGGATCCAAAATGGATCATTTATAGGATAAGGTGGGTATGGGTCTAACAACACTCAACCAATAGGTTTTAGATGGGTTTGAGTCACTATATTATCTTTATCTTTTAGATTTAACTCTTAGTTAAATAGTTTGACATTTACCATGTCACTTTGTATTTTTATGTTATATGGTTAATAAACTAACTATATACATCCAATAGAACCCCAAGTGGTTCATTAATGATACAGATATCATAATATAAGTCCTTTGGATTAAACTTATATTTTTAGGAATAGAATATCAATTAATAATATAATATATTTTTTAAGAAATCTTTTATGTCAATTTGGACACTATTTGGTATTTTGTTATTTCTAAATTTATAACAACATTATTACTTCGAAGAAATTTCATATAACTAACCCTAATATGTCATATTAACCTAGAAAAGTAGTTTAATTCATAAAAAGTCTCAAATTATATTTAATTAGATATTTATAATATCAATTATTTTAATATTTCATTAATTAGGTAATTACTGCATCACCATTGTGTCATAAATAAATTTATTTAATGTCTAAAAATTATAAATAAAATACAGTTATGTAAGAAATATTTTTATCTTTCTAATTAATATTTATAATCTAATTTATCTTATGTATAACCCTATATTTAAAATGTTTTAGTTATTAAAATGTGATTTAAACTCTTTTAACTCTTCTTTGAATTAAATAATAATAAATGGCACAATCTAATCCAAGTGGACCAAAGAGGTTCATATTTTATTAATAAGGTTTTTTTGGTCGAATTATACTTAGCCAATAGAATTAGGACATATTTTAGGGTAATAATAATATCATTTTTACCCTTAATTACCCTATTAAGTTTTAACTGTGGTAAATAAAATTTAAAACTTTCTATTCACCAAAAATTATTTTTATCTTATTGAACCACATTTTACTCCTTGATATTAACCACGTGTTTATGATTTTATAAATTCCACTCAAAGAAGCGGTAAAATTATGTTTTATGTGAATTTGCAAATTCTCCTAGGAGATGGGTAAAAGACGGTGAAAAGTTCAATAAACATTTTATATATCTAAAATTATTATAAATTGACTTCAATGAATTAAATTAAACATATATATGTGTTATGTATCTATTTTGACCTAAAATTAATTTAAATAAAATAAAAAAATTATTTAAATAAAAATTCGGCTTTAAACTATAGCTGAGTGTTTTTTCACTATTAATCAAAAATTGAAAGTTTTCAGAAAAATACAAAATATTCACCCTAGGATAATTTTGATATTCTGAATCCAAAAATGAAGTCCATTCTGAAAGATAAAATTTATCAAATTTAAAAAAATGGGTATTACTGTTCATAACGGTTAGTTTGATTGGTTGTGGTGAGTTAGAACTCGAAGTTGCGTACAACACACGCTACTGTATTATTCAAAGAGAAGAGTACCGTGGTAGCTTGGGGAGTTACATTCTCCCCTCCTTCAAATAATTTCATCCTCGAAATTTCTAGAATATTACTGCATAAAAAGACTCAGGTGGTTCTTCATCATAAGTTCCTCGGGTTCCCATGTTTCCTCTTCCATATTATGGTTTCTCCATAGAACTTTTACCAGACGAGTCGTCCGGTTTCTCAGCACTTGTTCTCTGGTATCAAGAACCCTGACGGGATCTTCGCAATAAGATAGATCGGGTTCCAGTTCTACTTTCTCATAAGTGAGTACATGCGTTGGTTCAGGCATGTATTTTCTCAACAGTGAAACGTGGAACACAACGTGAGCTTTGGAGAGACTTGGTGGCATTTCCAAACAATAAGCTACAACCCCAATTCATTCTAGAATTTCAAAAGGTCCGATGTACCTGGGACTCAATTTACCCTTCTTACTGAAACGTATAACACCCTTCCATGGAGATACCTTCAAGAAAACATGATCTCCTACCTGAAATTCAAAATCCTTCCTTCTGTTATTGGCATAGCTCTTCTGCCTACTTTGAGCTGCTTTGATGTGGGTTTGGATTACCTTCATCTTTTCCATCATTTTCTCAACAGGTTCTGGGCCTATAAATTTTATTTCACCAACATCATCCCAACAGGTTGGTGTGTGACATCTCTTTCCGTATAATGCTTCATTTGGTGCCATCTGAATACTTGAATGAAATCTATTGTTATAGGAAAATTCTACCAGAGGTAAATATTGATCCCAAATACCTTGAAATTAAAGTGATCATGATCTAAACATGTCTTATAAGGTTTGAATTGCCAGTTCTGATTGTCCATCAGTTTGGGGGTGGTAAGAAGTGCTCAAATGAAGTTCAGTATTCAGGTATTTCTAAATACTTTTCCAAAATATTGATGTAAAACGTGGATCAAGATCAGAAAAAATTGATAGGGGTACTCCATGAAGTCTCAAAACTGCATTAATATATACTCTTGCTAGACGTTCAAGTGGTAGATCTTCTCTTATAGTAAGAAAACATGCTGACTTGGTAATACGATCAACAATGACCCATATTGCATTGTCCTTTCTAGGAGTATTTGGTAGTCCTATGACAAAGTCCATCATAATATTATCCCATTTCCACTCCAGTATGGTAAGAGGTTTCATGACTCCTCCATAATGTTGCCTTCCATTATTCACTTGTTGACAAACCATACATCTTGACACAAAATCGGCAATCTCCCTCTTCAAGTTGTCCCACAAAAAATGTTCCTTCAAATATCTATACATCTTGGTGTTCCCAGGGTTTATAGAGAAATTGGAACTATGCGAATATTCCAACAATTCCATTTTTAGATCAGGTATATCGGGAACACAAAGTCTCTTCCCAAATTTCAAAATTCCATCTTCATACACAAAGTCACTCAATCTCCCATCATTCACAGCTTTAATCTTTTTTTAACCTCTTCATCATCGGTCTGATAACTCTTTATCTTTTATAGTAAAGATGGTTTAGCAACCATTTGAAAAAGTATTGATGTTTCACCTTCCATGGTGATTCCCATATCCATCTTTACTAGATCCATGAAAATAGGATCCCTTTCAACTATCATCTTGTTCAAAATTCCATGATCATTTCTGCTAAATGCATTTTCCACCTTATTTTCCTCCCCCAAGTGGTAGTGTATCATGAAATCATAATAATTGAGTAGTTCAAGCCATCGCCTATTCCTCATGTTGAGTTCTTTTTGTGAGAAAATATACTTCAAACTCTTGTGATCAGTATATATCTCACATTTTTCACCATAGAGATAATGTCTCCATATCTTCAAAGCAAAGATTACAACAGCTAACTAAAGATCATGAGTAGGATAGTTTTTATCATGAATTTTTAGCTTTCGTGATGCATAGGCAATAAACCTATCATTCTGCATAAGGAAACAACCATGTCCTTTCTTTGAAGAATCACTATAAATAACAAACCCATCATTCCCCGATGGTAGAGTCAATATAGGAGCATTGAATAATATTCTCTTAAGTTCTTTGAAAAATTCTTCAAAATCTTTTTTCCAAAAAAATTTAACCCCTTTACGTGTGAGCTTCGTTAATGGGTTAGCCAATCGGGAAAAATTCTAGATGAAACGTCGATAATAACCTGCTATACAAATAAAACTGCACACCTCAGTTATACTCGTTGGTGCTGGACGTTCTTTGATTTCTCTTGTCTTAGAAGGATCATTATAGATTCCATCCTTAGAGACAATATGGCCAAGAAAATAAATATCCTGAAGCCAAACTTCACACCTGCTAAACTTCCCATATAATTCATGTCTTCTCAAAGTCTTCAAGATAATGCGCAAGTGATTTTCATGATCTTCATAGATTTTCGAGTATACCAAGACATCATCAATAAATACCACTAAAAGGTTATCAAAAAATTCCTTTAAAACTTTATTAATTAGATCCATGAAAACATAGGGGGCATTAGTCGGCCCAAAAGGAATTAATGTAAACTCGTAATGCCTGTATTTGGTTCGAAATATTTTTTTCAGAATGTCTTCCTTCTTCACACACAACTGATGATATCCAGATCAAAGGTCAATCTTTAAAAAATATTGAACTCCATGAAGTTGGTCAAATAAATCATCAATGTGAGGTAGGGGATACTTGTTCTTTATTGTAATAGCATTGATCTCCCTGTAGTCAATGCACAACCTCATAGATCCATCTTTGTTCTTATAAAAAGGACATGGGATCCCCATGGAGAAACACTAGGTTGAATAAATACCTTATTACTCAATTATTCTAGTTATTTCTTTAGTTCCACTAATTCCACAGTGTCTATTCTATAAGGGGTATTCGATATAGGCCTTGAACCATGAATTAAATCAATGGAAAACTCAATTCCTCATTCTAGAGGATTTCCAGGTAAATATTCTGGAAACACATCAACATATTCTCTGACAATAGGTACATCCTCTATTTGAACATTCCTTTCCTCACCTAAAGTCATTTCATTCTCTTCCTCCCCAATAATTGAATTTAGTTGAGCTACTGGGGTGGATCTAGATAAGAATTAGGTGGTAACGATTCTACTCTAAAGATAAGGTGTTCTTTATTATCGTCATAAAAAATAGTAAAGTCCTTATTACAATAATTTTTTGCATCATGGTCCGAAAGACAATCCCTACAGAGGATTATATCAAATTCAATCATCAGTATGACGATGCGATCAGCAGATAAAGAAAATTTATTATAAGACCCCAGCCTTAAACCTTACTTAATCTTGAGTTAATACAAGATTACACATTGAGGATCTTTTCAGGTTTAGAGTTTTAGAGAATTAGATCATAAAACTTGAATTACATTCCACATTTGAACAAAGTGGTTACATAAAGGATAGTATTCATTTTTTTCCCATCAACGGAAACATATTTAAAAATAAAGCATGGATTCTTTCTTGACACTTCCTTGACACTATCATCATATCATGTACCTTTCCCTTGACCTGTGAAAAACATTTCAAAAACTTAGGATGAGCATAAAAAGCTCAGTAAGGGTTATAAAAATATATGGAAAGCAAACATGAGTACATGTACACATAAGAATCAATGAAATCATAATTTACTCATAAAACATAAGAACTTTAACATACCTCATCAAATCATGAATAAAACATAGAAATCATAAGACATAAAAGGTAACTTGAGGCATTCATAACATTCTTACGTAGGGAGTAACCCTCTTGGTTACATTTGGAATACCCACCACAGTATATTCCATAAATCTCTTCAGAGAAACCTTAACGTTTCACTCCTTCGCGTTACCCAATGCATTGGAGAGCTATATCGGGCTCACCCGCCCTTAGTTTATCACGGAACCAACCATCTTCATAACAATTCCCAAGAACCATAACATAATCGTATCACATAAAACATGCATAAAGTAAACATAAAATTTCCACATTTCAATCAAAAGATATCAATAAAACACATTGATATAAAAAACCTTATGAAAACCATTTTCAATACCAAAATAAAAGAAAAGTAAAACATGATATTTATTTTTCTTTTAAAAAGAGGGTATGGCTTGTAGAGGAAGCCGAAACTCAAATAATGGTCACGGCGGCGGAGAAGTCATTGTCTGCGCATACGTATGACAAAAACATCCCCTTTTGTAGTTTTGTAAAATGCTTCGTATAACAAATATTCCTTTTGGATAAACGTAAAATTCAAAGGGGTTTATACACCGTATAAAAGAAATTTGTGTATAAAACAAAATATTCCTCAATGAAAGGAGATTGAGATGAAGTCCCATACAAAGAAGGTATCCTTGGTTTAAGGACAAATCAATTACATAATTATGTGTGACAAACGAATACACCAAATATAATTGGATATTAAGTGTAAAAAAATCAGAGGTTATTCACACATATTCATATAATGACATATTCAAGGAGTACATGTTTATCCCAAATACTCAAATTTGGGTTAAGAAGTTCCCTTGCAAAAATTTGACAGCCTAACGGCGTCACTACAAAATTCAGAAAATGAGTTGATGAGAGATAAAAAGGGTATCTCATCTCATGGACATAAAATTTAAATCAATAAGGATATAGAAGAAAATATCCCAACATAATAGTATGTGAATTAAAAGACATAACAAAAGAAGTCTTTTAAAAAGAGGAGGGTGAAAGGTTCCCTTACCGACATGGGTATCTTTCGAAACATACGCCCCGTGAAAGAAGGACAATACAACATTTATGTAAATACTAATAAATTAAATTATATTACACAATGAGTAAAATAATGGGAAGTACATACACCGCTCAAAGGAAATTGTGGCAAATTTAGCATAAATCTCATGGGAATAAAAGTGAGATGAAATATTTCTTACGAAAACTCAGCAGCCTAACGGCGCCACTTTAAAACTTCCAAAATAGATTGATGAGAGGAAATAGGGTCTCTAATCATATCAACATAAAGTTTACAGAAGGAGGAATATAAAATAACATCCCCCAACATAACAAATAGGAGCTTAAAATAAGTGACATAAATGAGAGTACTTAAAAAGAAAGAGAGAAGTTGGATCTCTTACGAAAATTCGGCAGCCTAACGGCGCCACTCAAAACTTCCAAAATAGATTGATGAGATAGAATAGGGTCTCTAATCATATGAACATAAAAATTAAAATAATATTAATATAAAATAATATCCAAATAACAATAAATATTATCTTTAAAAGGAATGACATAAAAGAGTGTACTTTAAAAGAAAGAGAGGAGTCAGATCCCTTACCTCAAGTCCAACTTGTCTTGTTCGTTTCTTTATATTCCTGAATAATAAACTTTGTTAAATTTATAATTGCTTAAGGAACTCCTATAAATATTATTATTCAGTCAATATCACATATTTTAATGTTATAATAATTGGTTAATAATATGAGTTCATATCAGACGTTTTTGTCGATGTTTGGTACATGAGTCAAAAATTGAACTTGTTGGAAAATAATTTTCCATGTAGTTATAGGTATATCATATCCAGAATAGTATTGATGTTTTAAATATCATATATATCCAGTATATATTCATTTTATACTATTACATATCATTTGGAGATAAAAAACGAAAAGCACCGTTCATGGAGACGGTATGTCGTACGTACGCATGAACACTACTTTCATTTTTTCTTTGTCATATTAATGGAATTAAAACAAAATGAGATATATATATATATATGTTATAATTCCACAATGATATCCATCATTTAGATGTAATATATTACATATATATCCATTATATATATGTACTTATAACAGTACATAACATTTTGAGATAAGAAATGAAATGTACCGTTTATGGAGACGGTAAGCCGTACGTACGCATGAACACTACTTCCATTTCTATTTAATATTTAATGGAATTAAAACATAATGATACATAATAGTATTTTATTTCCAATATGGTGTCATATATAATATCATTAAATATATCATTTATATGTACCACATATGGTATTAACGAATCAAATCACTTTGAGGGGGAGGTAGTCCGCACTTCCTTAAGTGAAGATATCGCGTTTACCTATAATGGAAACCATAAAGGTATGACATAAATGAAAAATACAGAAGCTTAAGTAAAACATAAACATATTATATATCATATATAAATATAGTGTCATCTTAATGGCCACCTTTGAAGGTGTTAGAAGAATGTTGAATAATCATCGTTTCGTGAGGCAGAAATTCGCCATCTACAGAAACAGTATGTTCTTTAACCATTAGATGTAGGTGTGTGTAAGTGTAGCTCGGATACTTCTTATAAAAGCATCATATTTTATTGAAGATACTGGATTTGTTACAAAATAAATGAATAAAAAGAGTTTAGGGGGTTGGATAATCAAAATAATACAGAAGGACACAAGTGAAGACATTACCTTAAAATCGTGTAACTCCCTTTGGTTTGAGCTCAAAGGATTTTTTTGGGTAGACTTATGTCCAAAGTGAGGATTCAAGGAGTTAGAGAGGGATGTGGAGAGACAAAATGGGCAGGGTTTGGCCAATCCAAAGGCTTTAGAAGTGTGGGTAAGGAGGTTGAGGTGGGGGCCCTTTATAAGAGTAGAGGAGGGGCACTCTTGGAAAGTAAAGAAATGATACTTTATTTTAGAATG
This sequence comes from Viscum album, assembly GCA_963277665.1. NCBI lineage: Eukaryota > Viridiplantae > Streptophyta > Magnoliopsida > Santalales > Viscaceae > Viscum > Viscum album. The sequence goes on from OY728150.1 coordinate 145,226,611, forward strand.
AGTTTAGGATTTTAATGGTACCACATTGATTTGTTTCGAGTATATGGTGATAAGGGTTCTAAATCCACCCATCCAATAGGTTTTGGACATGTTTAGGTCTTAGATGTTACATTATCTTTCCATTTTATTTAAATCTTTTATTAATGAGGTAATCGCTGCATCATCATGATGTCATAAATAATTTAATATATTTAATGTCTAAAAATTATAAAAAAATATCATGATGTAGGAAATATTTTTAGATTTCTAAATACAATTTATAGTCAAAAATATGAATTGTATAACCCCATGTAATAATTGTTTTAGTAAAACATCTTATGTTTGTGTCATTTTTTACTTTAACATTAAATAAAAAGTTATTTATGTCATTTCCCAACAAAAGTGGCTCCATGAGGTCCCCAAGTTGACCCATGGATTGTCTTGGTCGTCCATGACTCATCCAATGAGGGTAAAACATGTTTCTAGTTCATTTAATTTTATTAAAACAATATTCTTACCTTAAACTACACTAATTACCTCTAATCGCGATTAAAAACTTAATAAGTTACTATTCATCAAAAAATTATTTTAATCCCATTGAACCATATTTTACTTCTTAATGAAAACCATGTATTTAGGATTTTTTAAATTCAAAACACAAATATGGAAAAAATTTATTTAAACGGAAAATCAGTTTTTATAAGTACCACTTAGTGGTTTCACTATTCATCAAAAAATTGAAGTTTTTCAGAAAATTACCAAAAGTTCACCCTAAGATATATTTGATATTACGAATTCAAAAATGATGTCTATTTTAAAAAATTCAAAACATATAAGTTTCATTAATTAATTTTATAATTAATTCCCGCTGTCAAAACAAATAGCGTGTTTTTATGAAACAAAATGTATCAAACGATTGACACTAGTTTAAGTCTGATTTCAAAGTGAAATTAATTCCTACGAAAAATATTAGATTAAATGGTAAAAATATATTTTAATTTAACTTTAAAACCAATTAAAAAGATAATCTAATCATATAAATAATTTATATTAAAAGATGTTTTGAATTAAAATACAACATTTTTCACTATTCATTAAAAATTGACCTTTTTCGGAAAAATACCAAAAATTTACACAAAGTAAATTTTGATGTCCTGATTCTAAAGAATAATTTTATTTTGTCAAATATAACACATAAAATTGTCAAAAAGTGTATTTAAAAGAGGTTCGCCCTCAAAAGGCGGTTAATCGACCTTTTAAAGAATATTAGAATGTTTACGCTTAAAATTGGATTCATTCGCATTTCTAATCCTCTAACATTTATTGTAAAAAGTAAACATATATGACAAACATATATAGTCATCTTGTAGTTAGTTCTGTTCATTCCCTCCATTACAATGGCTAGGCGTTAACTACCATTTAAAATAATATTATTTTATTGTTATAGTGCAACGTAAGATTTCAAAGGAACTCATTGTTGCATATTGGGTAAGCCATCAAGCATAGCGTTCCCTTTAAATTAATATTAACATTTTATTCACAAATAGGGATAAATATAAATATGTAATATTCTTTATTTATTTAGGGTGTTACATCCTTCTCCCCTTTTGGGAATTGCGTCCTCGCAATTTTAAAATTGGGCTCGGAAACATCCTTGAAAGTCCCACATCGGAACAAAAGTCGGCAAAACAATCACTTTAAAATAAAGAAAGATAAGTACGAAGGTTACCTGAGTTAACCCATACTAGGATTCCAAGTATGAAAATATGGACATGGAGGAAAAACAAAGGGTCATGTTCTGATGGAGAGTGATAGTAAACATGTCTAGGAAAATATTAACCATAAGAAAATCACAGACTTGTGATGGGTTAAACGGTATTCGATTCCCCAGTAGGAAAAGTTAATAGACAACATTTTTGTTTTAAGTTACTTTTTATTGAGGAATTTTTTCATAAGGAAACATAATCACTTATCATGTTGAATTTCAACTTTTACTAGTTTTCTTACACAAACTCATACTTTTCCCAAAAGGCGAGTATTTAGGAAGACTTGTTCACATTAAGAGTACTATAATAAACTTCTATAGGATCACCTAATCCTCAAAAGATAACTCTATACTTCCCATATCTTTATACCTTAACCAAAACCAAAACCAAAAAGGTTAGTACAAGATCAGATAATACCCAAAAAGGATAATCCTTAAAAAAAACAAATCTATTCTTAATCTGCAAAATTTGTCCAACAAAACCCAAAGTTCAACAAGGACCATTCGATAAACAATTTTTCCATAAAATTCTTCAAAGTAAACCAAAATAAGATTTAAACCCAAATATTTGAAGGATTTAGTCACATAGTCTTCCAAGTTAAATCGTAACATTTATCTCCAAACAACACCAGTTGCTCTTAAAGTCTCGTATTGAAAAGTAATTAACCTAATCACATATCCTCCATGATAGGTTAATAAATTTCCATAGATAACCCAAAATAAACTTACTCTTAATTCATAAAATCATTTAACAAAAAAGAATCAGTCAAACTAACCAGGGACTTCACGTAGTCCAATGGTAGGCGATAAATACCAGTTGCACTTTGGTTGTGGGTTCGATTCCCGCAGCTTTGTCCGACGTGACGGGTTGTCACACGGTGTGCGTGTTGTCCTTTTTCCAAAACTATATAATTCTTAAAACATTCCCCAACAACGAGATAAAATCTTAAAAAATAATCATAACATATTTTATCATCAAGATTTTCTCATGCCTTTCATTTTCCATCATATCATAGTGTAACCGATAATTACCTAAAAGGTAAGGATCATATAAACCCTAATGGTTACCTTTATAATTATTACCTGAACTTCCACATCGATTGGTCATCTCGTACATGATGCATTACAGAACATACCAATGTTCAAGTGGATGATCATGACTCCTGATAGTTGGTTTAGAACAACCATGAGTTTCCTCATTGAATACCCCATTTCATCCTGTCTCTTAATCAGAGAACCACCACAGTTTCCTTCAAACCTATTGTTACTTTGGTCCCTGCTAGATCCATCCATTCACTAAAAACAGAATTGTCAGTGTGAGTATATCAACAAAACCATCATGTTCTAATGAGGGAGATAACCACTACGATATACTTACTCATTCACTTTATCTAAAACTAAGACTCTTTCTGAAATCCTAACCATTATAGTAATGTCACTTATGCTTAGAAGATACCCTAACCTCTAAAGTTATCTAAACCGACCTTTGATACCAACTATAAGACCCCAGCCTTAAACCTTACTTAATATTGAGTTAATACAAGATTACACATTGAGGATCTTTTCAGGTTTAGAGTTTTAGAGAATTAGATCATAAAACTTGCATTACATTCCACATTTGAACAAAGTGGTTACATAAAAGATAGCATTAATTTTTTTCCCATCAACGAAAACATATTTAAAAATAAAGCATGGATTCTTTCTTGAAACTTCCTTGACACTATCATCATATCATGTACCTTTCCCTTGACCTGTGAAAAACATTTCAAAAACTTGGGATGAGCATAAAAATCTCAGTAAGGGTTATAAAATTATATTGAAAGGAAACATGAGTACATGTACACATAAGAATCAATGAAATAATACTTTACTCATAAAACATAATCACTTTAACATACCTCATCAAATCATGAATAAAACATAGAAATCATAAGACATAAAAGGTAACTTGAGGCATTCATAACATTCTTACATAGGGAGTAACCCTCTTGGTTACGTTTGGAATACCCACCACAGTATATTCCCTAAATCTCTTCGGAGAAACCTTAACGTTTCACTCCTTCACGTTACCCAATGCATTAGAGAGCTATATCGGGCTCACCCGCCCTTATTTTATCATGGAACTAACCATCTTCATAACAATTCCCAAGAACCATAACATAATCGTATCACATAAAACCTGCATAAAGGAAACATAACATTTCCACATTTCAATCACAAGATATCAATAAAACAAATTGATATAAAAAACCTTATGAAAACCATTTTCAATAGCAAAATAAAAGAAAAGTAAAACATGGTATTTATTTTTCTTTTAAAAAGAAGGTATGGCTTGTAGAGGAAGCCGAAACTCAAATAATGGTCATGGCGGCGAAGAATTCATTGTCGCTGCATATGTATGACCAAAACATTCCCTTTTGTCGTTTTGTAAAATGACTCGTATAACAAGGATTCCTTTTGGATAAACATAAAAGTAAAAGGGGTTTATACACCATATAAAAGAAAGTTGTGTATAAAACAAAATATGCCTCAATGAAAGGAGATTGAGACGAAGTCCCTTACAAAGACAATATCCTTGGTTTAAAGACAAATCAATTACATAATTATGTGTGACAAATGAATACACCAAATATAAGTGGATATTAAGAGTAAAACAATCAGATGTTATTCACACATATTAATAGAACTACATATTCAAGTAGTACATGTTTATCCCAAAGAATCAAATTTGGGTTAAGAAGTTCCCTTGCAAAAATTTGACAGCCTAACGGCGTCACTACAAAATTCAGAAAATGAGTTGATGAGAGATAAAAAGGGTATCTCATCACATGGACATAAAATTTAAATCAATAAGGATATATAAGAACATATCCCAACATAATAGTATTTGAATTAAGAGACATAACAAAAGAAGTCTTTTAAAAAGAGAAGGGTGAAAGGTTCCCTTACCGACATGGGTATCTTTCGAAACATACGCCCCGTGAAAGAAGGACAATACAAAATTTATGTAAATAATCATAAATGAAATTATATTACACAATGTGTAAAATAATGGGCAGTACATACACCACTCAAAGGAAATTGTGGAAAATGTAGCATAAATCTCACGGGAATAAAAGTAAGATGAAACATTTCTTACGAAAACTCGGCAGCCTAACAACGCCACTTTAAAACTTCCAAAATGGATTGATGAGAGGAAATAGGGTCTCTCATAATATCAACATAAAGTTTATAGAAAGAGGAATATAAAAGAACATCCCCCAACATAACAAAGAGGAGCTTAAAAGAAGTGACATAAAAAAGAGTACTTAAAAAGAAAGAGAGAGGTTGGATCTCTTACGAAAATTCGGCAGCCTAACGACGCCACTCAAAACTTCCAAAATGGATTGATGAGAGAGAATAGGATCTCTCATCATATGAACATAAAAATTACAGTAATAGTAATATAAAAGAATATACCAATAACAAGAAATATGAGCTTTAAAAGGAATGACATAAAAGAGTGTACTTTAAAAGAAAGAGAGGAGTCAGATCCCTTACCTCAAGTCCAACTTGTCTTGTTCGTTTTTTTATATTCCTGAATAATACACTTTAATATATTTATAGTTGCTTAAGGACCTCCTATATATATTATTATTCAGTTAATTTCACATATTTTAATGTTATAATAATTGGTGAATAATATGAGTTCATATCAGACGTTTTTGTCGATGTTTGGTACATGAGTCAAAAATTGAACTTGTTGGAAAATAATTTCCCATGTAGTTATAGGTACATCATATCCAGAATAGTATTACTGTTTTAAATATCATATATATCCAGTATATATTAATTTTATACTATTTCATATCATTTGGAGATAAAAAACGAAAAGCACCGTTCATGGAGACGGTAGGCCGTACGTACACATGAACGCTACTTTCATTTTTTCTTTGTCATATTAATGGAATTAAAACAAAATGAGATATATATATATATATGTTATAATTCCAGAATGATACCCATCATTTAGATGTAATATATTACATATATATCCATTATATATATGTACTTATAATAGTACATAACATTTTGAGATAAGAAATGAAATGTACCGTTCATGGAGACGGTAAGCCGTATGAACGCATGAACGCTACTTCCATTTCTATTTCATATTTAATGGAATTAAAACATAATGATACATAATAGTATTTTAATTCCAGTATGGTATCATATATAATATCATTAAATATATCCTTTATACGTACCACATATGGTATTAACAAATCAAATCACTTTGAGGGGTCGGTAGTCCACACTTCCTTAAGTGAAGATATCGCGTTTATCCATAATGGAAACCCTAAAGGTATGACATAAATGAAAATTACAGAAGCTTAAGTAAAACATAAACATATTATATATCATATATAAATATAGTGTCATCTTAATGGCCACCTTTGAAGGTGTTAGAAGAATATTGAACAATCATCGTTTCGTAAGGCTGAAATTCACCATCCACAGAAACAGTATGTTCTTTAACCATTAGATGTATGTGTGTGTAAGTGTAGATAGAATCCTTCTTATAAAAACATCCTAGTATATTGTAGATACTGTATTTTTTACAAAATAAATGAATAAAAATAGTTTATGGGGTTGGAGAATCAAAATAATACAAAAGGACACAAGTGAAGACATTACCTTAAAATCGGGTAACTCCCTTTGGTTTGAGCTCAAAGGCTTTCTTGGGAAGACTTCTGCCAAAAGTGAGGCTTCAAGAACTTAGAGAGAGATTTGGAGAGACAAAATGGGCAGTGGTTGGCTGATCCAAAGGCTCTAGAAGTGTGGGTAAGGAGGTAGAGGTGGGGGCCTTTTATAAGAGGAGAGGAGGGGCACTCTTGGAATGTAAAGAAATGTTACTTTATTTTAGAATGAGTTTCGGATTTTAATGGTCCCACATTGATGTGTTTCAATGATATGGTGATAAGGGTTCGAGATCCACCCATTCAACAGGTTTTTGGAAATGTGTAGGTCTTAGATTTTACATTATCTGTCCATTTTATTTAAACCCTTTATTAATGAGGTAATCACTGCATCATCATGATGTCATAAATAATTTAATATATTTAATGTCTAAAAATTATAAAAAAACTATCATGATGTAGGAAATAGTTTTAGATTTCTAGGGAATATTTATAATCAAAAATATGAATTTTATAACCCCATGTAACAATTGTTTTAGTAAACCATCTCATGTTTGTGTCATTTTTACTTTAACATTAAATAAAAAGTTATTTATGTCATTTCCCAACCAAAGTGGCTCCATGGGGTTCCCAAGTTGACCCATGGATTTTCTTGGTCGGCCATGACTCATCAAATGAGGGTAGGACATGTGTCTAGGTCATTTCATTTTATTAAAACATTATTCTTACCTTAAACTACACTAATTACCTCTAATCGCGATTAAAAACATAATAAGTTACTATTCACCAAAAAATTATTTTATTCCCATTGAACCACATTTTACTTCTTAATGACAACCATGTATGTCAGATTTTTGAAATTCAAAACACAAATATTGCAAAATTTCATTTAAAAGGAAAATCAGTTTTTATAAGTACCACTTAGTGGTTTCACTATTCATCAAAAATTGATGTTTTTCAGAAAAGTACCAAAAGTTCACCCTAAGATATATTTGATATTACGAATTCAAAAATGTTGTCTATTTTAAAAAATTCAAAACATATATGTTTCATTAATGAATTTAATAATTAATTCCCGTTGTCAAAACAAATAGCGTGTTTTTATGATACAAAATGTATCAAAAGATTGACACTAGTTTAAGTCCGATTTCAAAGTGAAATTAATTTCAATGACCACTATTGGATTAAATGGTAAAAATATATTATAATTTCATTTTAAAACCAATTAAAAAGATAATATAATCATATAAATAATTTAGATTAAAAGAGGTTTTGAATTAAAATACAACATTTTTCACTATTCATTAAAAATTGATCTTTTTCGGAAAAATACCAAACATTTACACAAAGTAAATTTTGATGTCCCGGTTCTAAAGAAGAATTTTATTTTGTCAAATATAACACATAAAATTTTCAAAAAGTGGATTTAAAAGAGGTTCTCCATCAAAAGGTGGTTAATCGACCTTTTAAAGAATATTAGAATGTTTACGCTTACAATTGGATTCATTCACATTTCTAATCCTCTAACATTTATTGTAAAAAGTAAAAATATTTGACAAACATATATAATCATATTGTAGTTAGTTCTATTCATTCCCTCCATTACAATGGCTAGGCGTTAACTACCATTTAATATAATATTATTTTATTGTTATAGTGCAATGTAAGATTTCAAAGGAACTCATTGTTGCGTATTGGGTAGGCCATCAAGAATAGCGTTCCATTTAAATTAATATTAACATTTTATTCACAAATAGGGATAAATATAAAGATGTAATATTCTTTATTTACCTGGGGTGTTACATTTATATGACCTAATGGGAACTGATTCATAGAACTTTGTAGCAATGATACTTCCCTTAGGAGTTTTGACTGAAAACTGCCCTGTTAAATCAAATTGGAAATACCTAATTTCCTTAGAAAACTAAGAAGATATGAAACAATGCGATAATCTAGAATCAAATAAAGCATTTTTTAAACTTTAGGAAACCATTAAATTACCTACCACCATGTCTTTAGGAGCTTCTAACTTAACACTAGTGATAACATAAGCTTGTCCTTGATCCCTTGGACTTTTATGAGGTAAGTTTCCCTGACGCTTAGGAAATTCATTCGCATAATGTCCCATCTCCCTGCAATTGTAGCATTGAACATCAATAGCTTCTTTCTTCTCCTTGAAATCATGAGCTTGGTAGCCATTTTCACCACACTTTTAACAGACTCCCATTCCATTCAAGAAAATACCAGGGTGTTTCTTCCCACATTTACTGCAGGATGGATATTGAATTTTCCCTTTCTTCCCCTTATTTCCATTTCCAGAGTGATCAAAAAATCTCTTCTTCTCTTACTTTTCTTTAAAGTCGTAAGACTTAGAGAATTTTTTTCTATTTTGATAGCACATGAAACAATATCTTCGTTCGACGAGAAGGATTGTGTGACTAATGCTTGACAGAGAAATGGTTTTAACCCATCAAAGAAATGATCAATCTTACTTCTTTGGTTACATATATAATCTGAAGCATGCCTTGCTAACCTTGTAAAGTTGGACTCATACTTTGCAAAATTCTCATCCTCCCTTTACCTCAGACTCATAAATTGTCTTTCCATATCCGGTCGATGGCCATAAGTAAAGTATTTTTCTAAGAAAATCTTTTTAAACTCCATCCATTCCATATTTGATACTTCATCATCTTCCTTAATGTTTTGAATCAATGACCACCATTGATCAGAATCTCCAGTGAGGTGGTAAACTTCCATGAAAACGTTTTCCCTTTCACTACTCCCCAAGGTGTGGAATATGTTCTCTAAGGAATTTATCCATTGCTCAACTACTAGTGGATTTTTACCCTAATTTAATGTTGGTTGGTTTTGCCTCATGAAGCGATCTAACATTGATCCTCCACGCTGTGGATCAGGGGTCTCCATATGGGTAAGGTTATTTTTCATAACATGAGTGAGTTATACCAGTATGGTGATTATTTGATCAGAAATAGTTGCATCACAGGCTCCACTATAATTATCTTGAGCAGGATGAAAATCCCTACATGGAGTGTGTGCATTTATATGGTTTCCATTCCTTCCACTAGGCGCCATTTTTAAACAATGACATACACTAGATTAGTTTATGAACCGCAATACATAAATCCAAACTTGTAAAACACTTAACATAAATTGAACAGTTTATGGATATAATCCATAATCATAAAAATGTTTTCATTGAGGAAGTATATACTCATAAACCTTTTATAATGGTTTATAAAGAAAATGAGAATTATCCTAAGCATATCCCCCGGGAGTGTCGTAACCCATAGTGCAGCAAGGCCCGTTGTCGTGCACCAGTTCCCGTTCGAGTCTATCTCAAAGAGGTGTTTTCGTTTTTTACCCCTAGGTACATCTGTGCCAAAGCTGCCTCTACCTTCTCGTATCCAGACAGGGATGTATTTCATGAAAAACTCAAAAAATCTCTATAATACCGAAATTATAGGAAGTTCTTCTATACTAATCCTCAAAGTCCATCTTAGGTCTATGTGATCTAATCAGAGTTTATCGAAATCTAGCTTCCAAGGTTTGTACTAAAATTCCTCTGATACCAACTATAACATCCTAACCCCAGTTACCCAGATTCAGTGCATTATTACATAACATTGGAATGATCATAAAATCTCAAGTCTCGAATGACCGATTAGTTTAGTAGCCTTTGAAACATTAGATACATTCATAAGTCTTACATTACATCATAAAGTAAAAAACTACAACAACATAGCCTCTATATTCCACACTCATATCCCCTCAGACTATCCCTACAGGTCATTCATAAAATACTTCTTCACATCCTGGAAAAAATAATACATAGAAAGGGGTGAGCTCAGATGCTCAGTAAGGATAACAATATAGCAGAAACATTCATAAAGAAGCATAAACATTTAAGGCAATGTTTAACTAAAACAAAATCCTTCTAAACTTGAACTTCTGCATAATATAGAAAAAATAAAATGAAATAATATCATATACTTATTCACATGGATATTCTACTAGTTTAATGTTCACATGTAATATCAATAACAACTTTCATAATGATGGAATGCATAATGCCAGACTATCATAACCACATAGTCAAGGCCTTGTGCCAAGACTACAAATAATATTTTGTTAAGGCCTTGTTCCAAGACACTAGTTTGTCTAATGAGACATACCAATGCATCTAGGAGCTATAGTGGGCTCTACCTATCACTTACTAATTCCAATTCATTACTCATATGAACAGGTTTAAACATAACATAAACATTCGTATTAAAACTAGAATACGTAATGTAAATACTTTCTCCATAAACCATGAATGGTATAAAAATAACACATCCATAGTCAAACATATCACAGAACCTTCAATACAATATGGAAGTTTTGTATTATAATAAATCTATATCAAATAAGCTCAAAATCCATCAAAGGATGTTGCCATAGATGAAATCAAAACTATTTGAGAGAAATATCTCTTTTTTTTTAAATCATTTAAAAGTCACATAAATATAGAAGAAAACATTTTCTTTGAAAATATTCTTAAAATCTTGTAAGGGAAGTTTTGATGATTTTATAATGGACGAAAATAGCTGCACCCACCGTATAAGTTAAAAAAGACATTCTTACCTTAATTATGTCGAAAAGGTTAAAAAGGACCTTGTTTGGAAAAAGACGGAAAGATTCCATTATAAAATTCTTATAAAAATTCAAAAAAAGGTATAAATTAATGTAACCAATAGTCTATAAAATAGTAATAATTTTTTCAAATAAATTTTTAAGAAACATGTATGTGGATGATAACGAGGTCCTAGTAGATACTTATGTAAAAACATCCTTGGATAATAAAGAGATTGTGAAATTAACCCTCACCTTGTAATTTTCCATGGTAGAGGGTAGGTTAACCTCCTTTATAATGGTGAAATAATTTTTATTAAATTATAAAATAATCATAAACATTAATATGATATCTTATATGATCTTTTAACATTGTTTTATTAATAATATCTTAGTATTATCGTCGTTTCTAGTGTTAACGGATTCATTTTCCTTTATATTCTTTGTTATGTGAGTCATATTTGTTATGAATGGGATGTATTGTATTCATATCCATAATGATATCAAGTCTTTAATAATTATTTTTAATCATATAATGAAAATTAGTCCTGAATGGATACGATGGAGAATGAATCTCATCGCGTTCGTGGAAACAGTAATCCGTACGTACGCACGAGTGACATTATCATTGTTTTGATATTGAAATAATTTATAATTGGATGGTATATCATATATACAGAATCATTATCATGTTATATTTATTATTTAAATGAATTAAACATCATTATTATACCCATCCCAATAATAATGTATTGAATAACAATTACTCCATGACGTGGAGATGGTAATCCGTACGTACGCACGTATGATGACCTGTCATTCAAAGGATGCATAGAATAATGAATATGGATGTACCATATTTATAATAAAATCACATTATATAGAAGATACTAGAGTTATTATTTTAGAATGGGAATAACAAATAAAGAAGAAGTGGAAGAAGAAAAGAACTTGAAAGAGGGTGGTGAAATTATTACCTCCTCTTCGAGTTCTTCATTTTGATTTGATCAAAAGGGCTCTTTAGGTTGGATTTATGACTAAAGGAAGGCCTATAGGATGAAGTGAATAAATTTTATAGGATATTTGGGTAGAGGTTTCCTGATCCAATCATCTTTGAAGGTGTGAATTAGAGAGAAGGGGGAGTTCCATTTATAAGAGGGGTGAGGGGCACCTTAGGAAAAGATAGAAATATTATTTTATAATAAAAAATTTTTGGTTTCTAATGGCTCAAAAATGGATTATTTAAAGTATAAGGTGGGTATGGGTCGAAAACAACTCAAAGAATAGGTTTTAGACAGGTTTGGGTCACTATATTAACTTTATGTTTTAGATTTAACTCTTAGTTAAATAGTTCGACATTTACCATGTCACTTTGTATTTTTATATTTTATGGTTAATAAACATACTATATACATCCAAGAGAACCCCAAGTGGTTCATTAATGATACACCGATCATTATATAAGTTTTTTTTACCAAACATTAGATATTTAGGAATAGAATATCAATTAATAATATAATATTTGTTTAAAAACTCTTTTATGTCAATTTTGACACTATTTGGTATTTTATTTTTTCTAAATTTATATCAGCATTATTACTTCAAACAAAATTCATCTAACCAACCCTAATATATCACATTAACCTAGAAATTTAGTCAAATTCATAAAACTTCTCAAATTACATTTATTTGGATATTTATAATATAAATTATTTTTATATTTCATTAATTAGGTAATTATTGCATCACCATTGTGTCATAAATAAATTAAATTATTTAATGTCTAAATTTTTTAAATAAAATACCATTATGTAGGAAATCTTTTTATATTTATAATTAATATTTATAATTGAATTTATCTTATGTATAACCCTATATTTAAAATTTTTTAGTTATTAAAATGTGATTTAAACTCTTTTAACTCTTCTTTGAATTAAATAATAATAAATGTCCTAATCTAATCCAAGTGGACCAAGGAGGTTAATATTTTATTCCTAAGGTTATTTTTGGTCGAATTATACTTATCAAATAGAATTAGGACATGTGTTATGGTAATAATAATATCATTTTTACCCTTAATTACCCTATTTACTATTAACCGCGGTAAATAAAAGTAAAAAGTTACTATTCACCAAAAATTATTTTTATCTTACTGAACCACATTTTAATCTTTGATATTAACCGTGTATCTCATATTTTTGAAATTCCACTCACAAAAGCGGTAAAATTATGTTTTATGTGAATTTGAAAATTCTCCAAGGAGATGGGTAAAAGACGGTGAAAAGTTCAATAAAATTTTTATATATCTAAAATTATTATAAAATGAATCCAATGAATTACATTGAACATATATAGGTATTATGTATCTATTTTGACCTAAAATAAATTTAAATAAAAACAAATTTATTTATATAAAAATTCGGTTTTAAACTATAACTCAGTGTTTTTCACTATTCATCAAAAATTGAAAGTTTTCAGAAAAATACCAAAAATGAAGTCCATTTTGAAAGATAAAATTTATAAAATTTCAAAACGTGGGTATTACTATTCATAATGGCTAGTTTGATTGGTTGTGGTGAGTTAAAACTCGAAGTTGTGTACAACACACACAATTTTATTATTCAAAGAGAAGCGTACCGTGTAAGCTTGGGGTGTTACAGTTTTGACGAAAACCACAACGAACAAAGAACGCACAAGAAAACCGGGTTTCTTCTTCAAAAACCCACCCTAAATATCTTCTCCTAGCAAGACCAAGACCAAATCTCATCATATTTGGAATCCACACACTTAGATATACCCATAATGGGTGTAAATCTAAGAAACCGAGAGAAGAGGAGAAGTAGATCTAAGAAGATCTATGAAACTGAACAAGAATGATGAAGAATGATCACTTACCTCAATAATTCAACTTCGATTCTCTATGAGAAGCCTTCATATTGCCTCTGAAATGATGGGATAACCCTCTTTGAACTTAGGAGAAGAAAAATCCCGAGTTAGGGCTGCTTAGAAGAAAAAATGAGCCACTTAGAGGCAAAACGCGTGAGATCCACCTTTATAGGATCTCATTTAAGTGGCCGCATGGTTTTCCCACATGGTTAGACAAACCGTGTGCTTACCGTGTGTTATCCACTGCCCTGGAAGACACTCCATTCATGCTTTGGCCGCACAGTTAGACAAACCGTGCCCCACTTGTGTGGAAGCTACTGTCTCCAAGACCAACTACCCACAATTTTTCCGCACGGTTTAGACAAATCGTGCGCCGTTCGTGCGACTTCCCCTTTACCACAAAACTTCATTCAAGTTCTCCTGACTCTCCCATTCATCACCCTTAACTTTAAAACCATTAAAATCATCAAGAAAGGGTTACATACCAGAAACCGGGGGGTGCTACATTCTCCCCACCATTGGTCTTTTCATCCTCGGAAAGTAGAAAAACTTCACCCAACTGAAAGAGTTATGGACACTGCTCTTTCATTTACTTATCATGTTCACAAGTCTCTTCCTGAATCTAGCAATGCTACTATAAAACCCACACTAGACCAATGCTTTTTCCCCAAAAGACTTTCTCTGGCCTATCCACAATTCGTATCAGGATATGTATCAACAAAGAATTTGGCTCTAGGTTAATGTGATCCCATCTTATCACATGGTCAGGATCAGGCTGATACTTTTTCAATTGAGATACATGGAACACATTATGAACCGAACTAAACCATGGTGGTAATGCTAACTGATATTCCACCTCTCCAACCCATTCCAGTATCTCAAAAGGGCCAATGTATCTAGGAGATAACTTTCCTTGCTTCCCGAAACAATGATGTCCAATCCTTGGAGAGATCTTAATGAAGACATGATCACCCACAACGAGCGACAAAGATCTTCTACGGTAATCTGCATAAGATTTCTTAAGACTCTGACCCATCTCCATCCTCTTTATAATCAACTAGATCTTTTCTGTAGCCTCTTGGAAAAGGCTTGGTCCGACTAGTGAAGTTTCACCCATTTCCACACAGCATAGTGGAGAACGACAAGGATGCCCATACAATGCTTCAAATGGAGCCATGCGTATCGAGGCTTGATAGCTGTTATTATATGATAACTCCACCAAGGGTATATTCTCCTCCCATGAGGCACCAAAATCCATTACAAAATCCCCCAACATGTCTTCCAACGTTTTATCATCCACTCAGATTTCCCATCCGTCTTGGGATGATACGCTGTGATCATAGTCAACTGAGTTGTGAGGGCTTGCTGTAATGATTTCCATAAACGAGATGTGATCCTCAGATATCTATCTAAGACTATAGACACTGGTACACCATGCCTCTTTACCACTTATTAGATATAGAGTTTTGAAAGATCTTCCATCATATGGGTTTCATGAATAGGGATGAAATGGGCTGACTTGGTTAGACGATCCACTATCACCCAAATGGCATCATGTTTCCAAACTATTTTTGGAATACGTATAACAAAATACATTGCTATTTAATCCCATTTCCGCACTAAGATAGACAAAGATTGTAACATACCAGATGGTCTCTAATGCTCTGCTTTAACCTGCTGACAAGTTAAGCACCACAAGACAAACTCGGGCACCTTCCTTTTCATGCCGCTCCACCAAAACTACACCTTCAATTCCTTATACGTCTTCTATGTACCTGGATGTACAACCCATCTTGAATGGTGGTAAGCATGAAGGAGTTGTTCCTGAAAAACTATAGGTACAACCATCCGATCTCTGAAAGACAAAACTAAACCCCAATCAAGTTTCCAGCCATCAATGGTCTCCCCACTATTGAGTTTCAAACATACAACCAAACATTATGCATCAAATGTTTATTCTTCTTTGATCATTTTTACTAGATCAGGAACAAGCGTTGCTGAAAGGAAAACTGCAACATCACCTCGGTCTTCACATTCCAAATGCATGCCAACGAAGACCGACATCAACTGCCATTCATCTAAAACTTCTTTCACCAACTGAGCATATGACTTTATACTCAATGCATCCACCACCGAATTTACTTTCCCTGGTGTGTATATCAAGTCAAAGTCAAACATCTAGAGATAATCTATCCATCTCTTTTGCCTCAGATTCAAATCTCCATGTGAGAAAATGTGTTTAAAGATTTTGTGATCCATAAACAGAGTAAATTTCTCACTAAAGAGATAATGTCTCCATGTTTTCAAAGAATGGACGACTATAGCTAAATCCAAATCATGTGTTGGGTACTTCTTCTCATGCACCCTCAATTTCCTTGAACCATAATCAACCACATGGTCTCCTTTCATTACAACACAGTCCAACCCTGATCCTGAAGCATCACAATACACCACATATCCCTGTCCTGATTCTGGTAAAATCAATATAGGTGCTAATGTAAGATGATCTTTCAGTTCCGAGAAGGAATTTTGACATTCTTCTGTCCATAGGAATGGATCATTCTTCTTTGTAAGAGTTTTCATTGATGAATATAGTAGCGAGAAATCATGCAAAAAACGTCGGCAGTAACCAGATAGACCAAGAAAACTTCATATCTTGAACACATTATTCAGTGGTTTCCAAGAGAAAATGGATTCTATATTTTCTAGATCAACAGAAACTCCATTCTCAAAAATGACATTCCCAAGGAAACGTAATTCTGGTATCCAAAAATCACACTTTGATAATTTGGAATACAAGCAATGATCTCTCAAGATTTGTAACACTTTTTCCAACTGCACCTCATGATCAGCCCTTGTTTTTTAAGAGAGCAAAATGTCATCCACAAAGACCACAATAAATGAATCCAGATATTATTGAAATATCTAATTCATCAATTCCATAAATATTGTTGGTGCATTTTTTAGACCGAAAGGCATGAATATATATTTGTAATGGCCATATCTACTTCTAAATGCTGTCTTTGTAATATCCTCCTTCTGAACTCATAATTGGTGACATCCTAATCACAAATCAATCTTGGAGAACCACTGAGCTCCCCTTAATTGATCGAATAAATCATCAATGTATGGAAGTGGATATTTATTATTTATCGTAACTTGGTTAAGCTTACGATAATCAACACACAACCGAAGAGTTCCATCTGCTTTCTTCAAAAACAAAACCAGTGCTTCCCGTGGAGACGTAACTGGTCGAATAAAACCCCTGCTCTCCAGATCCTCTAACTGAACTATCAATTCCCTCAACTCTATTGGTGTCATCCTATAAGATGGAAGGGAAATATGACTGGTCCCTAGAAGGTGATCAATCATAAACTCCACTTCCCTTAGAGGTGGTAACCTTGAAAATTTGTTGGGAAAGACATCAAGAAATTGATCCACAACAGCTGGAAAGGTATGTTCCTCAATCTCCATTGATGCCAAAGTCAAATCTTCCAATTGGTGAGATATTGTTCCGACCATTGGTGACAACAAGCTCTTTGCATCATTCTTGACAATCCTCTATCCTCTAAAGAGATGTTCTATGCCGTCCTGAGTCATGAAACTAACTGTTCTTGTATAATAGTTAATTCGAGCCTTGAACGTTGTCAGCCAATCCATACCCAGGATTACATAATATACATCCATCTCCAACATTGAGAAGTCCCATTTTAACTCAGCTCCATCAACAGTAATATGACATGTTCTACACACAATGGATTGACATTCTCTTTCACCAAGAGGAGTTTTCTGTTTCAAAATAGAAGGCATCATTTCCAGTTTTGAACATAGAAATTCAAAAACATGAGAAGAAATGAAGTAATGTCACACACTAGTATCAAACAACACTTTCACAAAGGTATAATTCAAAATAATCATACCTCTTACTGTAGACGGTCCAGCCTGATCATCGACAATCATCTGATCAGATCCATACAATTTCTTCTTCACTATACTGTTCTCTTTGTTTCCTTGCTTAGGTTTCCCTAGTTGAGGAGTCATTATATTTCAAGAATCACCATGGATAGCTCTATTTTTCTTACGAGACTGACTCTGCTGTCCTTGTCATGTCGAAGCATACGATACTTCCGATGCCTAGGAAGTGTCACATGCACCGGACCTCAGAGCATTCCTACAATAGTGCTGTAGATACCCCATTTTCTTAAAATTTTGACATGCTAGAGGTTGTTATGGACAGTCACACTCTATGTGGTCTTACAAACCACTTTGAAAACTAGCTTTTTCCTCTGGGGTCATGGTGGAAGGTTCACTGATCCCTGCGCCTGGTTCTAATTTCCACTTGCTCCATGGAAATATGTGTCCCTTTTCCTCTTGTTCCTAGTGGTAGAGTTCCCACCATTTCCTATAGGTTTCATCATTCCTCCTATTATCAATACCGAGATATCATTCTTAGCAACAATCACTCTGTTAACCATTTTTGTACAATCCGTAATACAGATCACCAAAATCTTCGATCGAATCTCCTACATTAGCCCTGATTCAAAGATGCATGCCTTCAAGGATTCACTTGCTGCAACCTCTAGTAAAAAACAGACTAAATTCATGAACTTAGCCACATAATTTGTGACATAAAGGCTCTCCTGCTTCATGATGAAGAAGTCCATTGTTTTCTAGATTTTGAACGTGTGAGGATAGAATTGTTTGTTGAACAATTCTTTAAAATCCTCTCATGTCAAGCCTTCATCAAATTTATCCTTCACCACTAAATCCCACAATTGACGTTCAATATCATCAAGAATATACGTCTCCAAATTGACCTTGAGATCTAATGGTGTTCTGATGAAATCGAAGATACGATTCATCATACTTAGCCACACCTCCACCTTTTCGGGTTCAGCATCACCCCGAAAGTTTGGTGGACACTGCTTCATGAACTAGATGGTATGATCCACATTCCTTGGTTCATTCCTCCTGTTCCCCATACCCACATCATGAAAATCCAAGATAATACTCTGAACCAGCTCTTGGTTTACCCATGGTTCAGGTACAACCACATTCTCCACAGTTTATCCAGGTTTGTTTTGACAATGCCTACAGAGCAACATCCCCCTTCAATATCACTCTCTAGAAACTGATGGTTTAAAATTTCAAATTATATCACATAAACTATCACAACATTGTTTTCCAAAACATTCTTTTTCCATGTTCAAATATTTTTGAAAACATTCAACATGCCTTTTTGAAAATCAACCCATTTTCAAAATACACCAAATATCCCGTTTTCAAAATATTTCACTTAAAACAATTTCTTCATTTTTTTTTTCAAAATTTCTCACCTTGCATAAAATCATAAGTCATTTCTCACAATGAGATATGAAATCCTAGTGGAAAGTCATTCCTTGAAAATTCATTCCATGCTCATCTCATTGGCTAAAGCCATGACAATGATATTTCCAATATTCTAAAAGTGTATCCAAAACACTTATGTACCCAACACCCTGGTAACTTGAAGTTCAACATAAAAGGGTTATCTATATCCTTTTATGATATATATTTCAAGTTCTGACAATCCTAATCCTGTCTATGATTTCGACCCAAGGAATAGACACGAAGGAATTTCAACTCCAAGACTAGGAACATCGATGACGACTGGTTTGGCAGGGACCGAACAAGCTGATACCATTTGTAATGACCGTCTAATTCTCATTGGCTTGAGAGTACAACGAGTCCTTACTAGGCCTTAAGTGACATCCCCAAGATGCCAAAGGCTGGAAATAAATGCCGAAGGGTTTTAAATACATGTTGGGGGACAATTTACCCTTTAAGAAATAACCCATAAACCAACCAAGCATAACCAAAAATTCACTATATGATGCATGAACAAATGAATGACCACTAGAAAAATTCATTTACGTCAAACCACATCATGTACACATCAGCAAAAGACCAAACCAAGCATCAAAGTACACAACAGATGAATAAATCAAGACTCTCAAAAGACACCATGACACTATGCTCCAAAATCTCCAAGCTCCACAACATCTCCCAATCATCACCACATGCCACTAGCAATAAGATACTTTACCTTTACCTGTACCCCAGAGCACGACATCTGAAAAAGCACCAAAGTTCCAATGTAGGGGTGAATATAAAACTCACTAGGCTTCCCCCTATTACTTCCATACTCACACCACTAGGTTAGAAGAGTTAGAAATATTTATATAAAAATAGTTTATTCAAAACATTTTATCAAAAGCAGTTTATAACTAAATATAAACAAGTTTCCCAAAACCACTTATAACCAAAAGCATTCAAATGAAAAAGAAACCAATTTTCCAGCAAGTTATTTTTCTAGAAAAATAACTAAAAAAGATTTAGAACCATTTTAAAAACATCCCATTTTGGCATATCCAAAAATTTCCGAACCCGTGCAAACAACCATGCATGCTTCGTTATGAGATTTCCCTACTCATGAGCAGTTTCTCATCGATCTACCAAGTCGTCACAAGGTAATTGTTTCCCATGTGACATTACACCTTTGGAACTGAGCACAAGGTCATATTTCAACCCAGCCTCATACATATAGTTACCATTGTTCTATTAAATGTTTGGCACTGAGCACGAGGTCATATTTCAACCAATCCTCATACATCTTGTTACCATGTGCAATTACACCTTTGGCACCGAGTACAAGGTCATATTTCAACCAAGCCTCACACATGCAACATGAATACACACCAGATATGCCCATCAATAATGCCAAAACACCGTTTCAATAAAATCACCCTTTTTATTGAAAACCATTTCCATCAAAACCATTTCAATGCCAAACCATTTCAATTCCATACCATTTCAATAAAACTCCCTTTTTATTGAAAACCATTTCCATGAAAACCATTTCAATGACATACCATTTCAATTCCGAACCATTTCAGTAAAACTCTCTTTTTATTGAAAACCCATTTTTCATCAACCCATTTACAATTTCAGAAAATCCATAATTTAAAATCAACATTTTAAATTCAAGAAACCAAATAACTTGAAAAACAATTCACCAAGATTTCAAAATTTCACTAGAACCATAAATCATCACTAAAGAAGGTTTATTCTATGAATTTCACAATCAATTCCATTCAAATAACCGAATTTTAAACTAAGCCAATCAATTCTAACAAGAGGAGTTGAGAGTGAAGCCTCCTACATTTAGGGTTTTGATGAAAACCACGACAAACGGAAAAAGCACAAGACAACCGGATTGCTTCATCAAAACCCCACCCTAGATCTCTTCTCCTAGTAAGACCAAGACCAAATCTCATCATATTTGGCATCCAAACACTTAGATCCACCCATAATGGGCATAGATCTAAGAAACTGAGAGAATAAGAGAAGTAGATCTAAGAAACCGAACTAGAACAATGAAGAACGATCACATACCTCAAAAATCCGGCTTTGATTCTCCAAGAGAAGCCTTCAGATCACTTCAGAAATGATGGGAGAACCCTCTTTGAACTTAGGAGAAGAAAAATCCCGAGTTAGGGCCTCTTAGGAAGAAAAAAGAACCACTTAGAGGAAAAAACGTCTGAGATCCACCTTTATAGGATCTCATTTAAGTGGCCGCATGATTTGCCCACACAATTAGACAAACCATGCGCCAACCGTACATTATCCACTGCCTCGGAAGACACTCTACGCATGGTTTGGCTACATAGTTTGACAAACCGTGCACCACCCGTGCGGAAGCTACTACCTCTAAGACCAATTAAGCACGGTTTTACCGCACGGTTTAGACAAATCGTGCGCCATCCGTGCAACTTACCCTTTGTATCCAAACTCAATTAAAGTTCTCCAAACTCTACCATTCATCACCCTTAACTTTAAAACCATGAAAAGCATCAAGAAAGGGTTACATACCAGAAACCGGGGGTACTACACAAGATGTACAAGGGTTTACTTCAAAACACTTAAATATAAAACTTTATATGAATTTATCACTTTCTATAAATTATTTTAAATTTAGAAAGGCCATTTAATTACATCAATGAGAATTTATCTTGGTAAAAGTTTTAGAATATAGAATATTTCCATTTTTGTGAGTAAAATGGGTATTTTCACAATTTATTAGCTTATAGGACACCACAAAAAACTGATGTAGTAGAGAGTAAAAATGGAACACCTGAAGAAATGGATATAACCATGATAATTGAATATAATTTAACTAAATATTTCTAGTATGATGTTGTGAATGATTCATGTTATGTTTCTAATCAAACCATTTTTATACCATTATTTAAAAAGACACCTTATGAACACTGTAATGGAAGAAAACCTAAAATTACATATTTTAGAGAATTGGATTTAATGTTTTTATTATTAATACTAAAGAAACTTTATATTAATTTGATGATAAGTTAATAAAAGAATTTTCTTAGGATATTAAAATAATATTAAGGCATATAGAGTATACAATAAAATATCCATGGTTTTTTATGAATTTATTCATGTTAAGTTTGATGAAAGTACTTCAAATAAAAATAGATGATGATATTAAAAACATGAGGAAGAATTTAGAGACATTAATTTTGAAGAATAAGTACCTTGGGAAGAGATGTTAATATTGAGGGGGGAAATGTTTATTCTCAATATGAACCTATTCATAAAAATTCATGGAAGATTCATAGATATCATCCCATAGACAATGTTATTTTTAATGTTGAATCAAAAGTCAAACTAGAAAATATGTTATGAATGTTTGTGATTATCATGATTTATTTATTATTTTATAGAAAAGAATATTGATTAATATTTAGGTGATTATAATTAGATTTTTTAATGCAAGATGAATTGAATCAGTTTACTAGGAAAGGATTGTAGACTTTTGTTGTTCCACCAGAAGATTATCATGTAAATTTTACTAAGGGGATATCTAGAAATAATATTGATGAATATAGAAATATAATAAAAAATAAAACTAGATTAGTTAATCAATGTTATTCACAAGAGGAAAGAATTTATTTTTAAGAATCATTTTCTCTAGTTTTTTTGTTAGAAGAAATTATGATATTATTAGAATATTTTGCTTTTCATAGTGTCAAATTATTTTAAATTGATATCAAAATTTATTTTCTAAATGGTTATATTTTTGGTAAAGTGTTTGATATCCTGACAGTTTTAAAAATGAAAATCATCCTATGAATGTTTTTAAATCATCTAAATCCTTATAAGGTTTGAAACATGGTCCTCAACCTTAGTATGAAAGGTTAACTTTTTTTTTTGATTTTTTTGAGAAAGGTAAGGTTGTTCCTAATTTGTTTACTAAGAAATGTTTTAATTATATTTTTATTGTAAAAACACATGTTGATGTTATAATATTTTTATTTTCAAATGAAAATATTTTTAATGAATTTTCTAAATTAATGACTTATGAATTTGATATGAGTATGAAGGGGGAATTAAAATTATTCCATGGTTTATAAAATTTTCAAATAAATAATGGCATTTTTATACATCAATACAAATATGATAAAGAAATAGTTAATATATTTGGTTTAGAATGTTCTATAAGTGAAAAAAATCCCATGAGTACTACTTACAAGTTAGATTTGGATAAATGAGGAAAATCTATTGATGTTAAGACCTATAGAGGAAGGATTAGAGGTTTATTATATTTAGAAGATTAGGCTAGATTTAATGTTCTCAATTTTTACGTGTGATAGATATCAAAGTTTTAACAACCTAAGACGTTATAATATTTTACATTTATAATAAATTTAATTTTTCCTAGATTTATTTTTATGCAACACCAAGTTAAACATACGCTACACACAATATTTGGAATAGTGAGTATGACCCGCAACACATAGCATAGAAAGTAATATAACATACCGAGTCTTTAAGATATATTTAATATTTAAAATAAATCTATTTTATATCTTCTAATTCATGAAACACTGAGTTACCTTATGTTAAATTCAATAATGACTTTGATTTTCAGTTTATATTGCAAGAAAAATGACTTTCTTTAATGGCTTGCGTTATATGTATGGCTGAGTTTTACCAAAAAATAATATATTATTAATATATTAATTATTTAATAAAAATACCTCTTATATTGATGGGTTTGAATAATATTAACTAACTTATAAAATATATTGTTTAATTCATTTTTTACAAATTAATTATAAATGAATATAAAAACCAATTGAATATAAATGGAATATTTTTATAATTTTTTTTTATAATCACAAAAGAAATTTTAACATAATAAATTTAATTGTTTAGTGGATGATAATAATGTAAAATATATATTACATATTCAATAAAATATTTTTGACATTAATTAAATATATTTTATAGACAAAAGATAATAATAACCCCAATTTTTACCAATAAAAACCCATATTTTTATAAATGGAGTTTTATAACCTTTTAATGGAAAATATATTTTAAATAAAAATTTTAGAAATTTTATAAATTTAATTTGTCAAAATAAAATTAATTTTTGAAATAAAAACATCAATATCAAGGAAGGGTGATTTTTTGATATTTTTCAGTGAAGTTACATATTTTAATGAATAGTGAAGAATACAAAATTTATTTCAAAACAAATTTTCATCAAATTTATATCTAGTTAAATTGTGTTTTTATTTAGTTTAAAAGTTTAATTAGATAAATTTTATATCATTTAAACCAGTCTAGGTCATTTTAAAAAATTTCACATTGAATTTAGATATGAAAACTTAGCAAACATTTGAACATTTTTACTTTAAAAACCCGCATTATCGTCCCGTCTGCGGGATTAATTCTGAATTAATTTCTTCCACTTCTGTGATGGGAATTTAAAAATATAGATTATATATTTATAATTAGAATAATTTATATTTTCTAATATGTTCAACATATTATTTACCAAAAATATTAGTGGAAGTGATTAAAATTAATTATAGAGATTAATAGAAAAATTAGCATAACAAAGGACTAAACCTTAATCTTAAGTTCCAAAAAAACCTATAAATTTTTCCAAAATCTATTTTATGGAATGTTTTAAAAACTATACTCCCTTATATTTTATTTGGACCGTTATTGGATACACTTGTCATAGGAAAATTGTGGTTGGAATTCCCTTATCGAAAAATTACTAGAATGCCACTCCTCCACTATAAAAACGTGGTCAACCCTTCTGCTTATTCACACCTATAAAGACCTTAGGATCACCCAATAAATGATAAAATAAAACCGAAACATTCTAAAAGAATCCTAGAAGCAAACCATTGGTAATGAATCCAAACAAGTAATCCCATTGGTGAAAACCAAAAGGAGTAACCCGATTAAGAGGTATCAATTTCAAACGATAACTTTTCTTTTATTTACTTCTTCGCCCATTCAATTATTTTTATACCATGAATATTTAATAACATAATTAGCCTAATTAAATTAATATGTTTTTATTATAAGGGTACTAACTACACTTACACACACGCTTCCATCTAATGGGTAACAAAATTATCGTTCGTGTAAGACAAACTACCACCTCACGAAATAATGATTTTCTGTTTTCTCCTTTACAACATATAAGGGTGAGAATTATATTAGAAACAATGTTTTTATATGATATTTATTATATTTATAATGTATTTATTCTTATTTAATTATTTTTTTGCATATAAAGTTTTTTAATCTATTTTGTGGGAATAAGATAACATCGTTCGTGGAAGTGTGGACTACCACCGTCTCAAAGCGAAGTGATTTGTTCACGCTATACATGGAATGTATTCATGCTTTTTAATTAAAAATGTGTTAAATAAATGAAATATATATTATATTAATTAAATAATAAAATTTATATAAATAAAATATAGCATTTTTCTTTTTTCCCTTTCAAACACTAAAAAAGTTATAATGTCGTTTGTGGACGTGTGGACTACCACCTCCTCGACGTGATGTGAATAATTTTACTTCACAAGAATTATATATTATTAAATAAATTTTTATTTATGATATAATTATCATTATACAAATATATAATGTTACTTAACTTCTTTCCAAAATGATCATTTGAAAATGGGAACATTACTCATACGCACAAACGACCGACCATCTCAATGATTTTAATGTTGGTTATGAAAAATGAACCAAGTAAATAACACCGAATGTAAACATAATTGTTTAATTAGTTTTATTAAACATAGTAATAGGTGAAGTAAAATTAATAATAAACTCTAAAAAAGTCATTAATCATGTAAATAATTAACAAAAGTTTATTATTTAGAAATATAAAGACACACATAACAAGTCAGGCTCAATGTAAATAATTTCATCTCAATTTAAAGTCCATTGAGAATTATTTGTAGTTATGAAACAATTCAATTTTATGTGATTTATATACAACCATTTTACATTTTATATTATGTATATCCTTATTATCATGATATTATAATTTTCATTTAATGTTATTCCTTAATTGGGATTATGATTAAAAATTTTCAAAGTTGTATGGGACACTTTGGAGAGTTTGAAGATTATTTTCCTAAAGAATGTTTTAATGATATTTCAATGGTAATTCCATTAATCAACATCAACAACCCTTATTTTTACTTATCCTAATCTAAGTAAATATTGATAAATACGTATTCTTTATTCAATATGAATATTTTATAAGGAATATTATTTATATTGACTATTCGATATGAGGAATGCGTTGGATTGACAATGACGGGTGGGGATTGATGTTTATACATCCCATCGATGCATCACCAGGTTATCATGAGAAAAATAAGTTGGAAAAATTATATAGGATTCTACTTATAGTTTTAAACCATCTTGTGAAAGATCTTGATAATATATGTATTCATGTGCCTCAGACATGACATTAAATAATTAAGCATTTATTTCATAAATATTTTTGTTATTATTATTATTATCCCTGATATGTTCATCTGATAAAATCTATGGTTGCATTACATTATTATTTTATTAATTAAATGCCATGTGTTTTAGTTTCATACCTTTTAATATTGATTATTTCATATCCTGTTATTTAAATGGCACGTGTTCTTAATTATTTACCTTTCCATGTTCATTTTTTCTTAATGATTCATAATTTATTCAACTTTACTTAAACTTACAATGAATTTTAACTCACCCATATTATATTTTATTTCCCTAGGTTGTGAAGAGGAATCATTTGAATGAGTTTCACACATTTAGTTTATTAATCTTTATTATGTATTTTTTTATATTTCCCAACGAAATATGGGTATCATGTATGTAATCAGGTTTTAAAAAATGATAAACTATTCTATCCCTTGGGATAGAAATCATTTATATATTCCAATATAATAAAATTATTCACTAGTTCTAGGCTTCTGGGGTTGGGGAATTAAAGTTTGTATGTGAGCAGGGTTAGGAAAAATCTTGGAAACTAGATATAGAAAACTTAGATTAGGGAACATAACCCTAAGATAGACTGCTAGGATAATTATAGAATAAAATACTAGAATTTTGGTAAGGTAGAGATTATGTGGTTCTTTATAGTAATAAATACCTCTCTTGATACTATAAGTGGATGTGGTTCTGGCATTGATGTACCAAGAGGTAACTACCCTGTCAAGATGCATCGAGCCTAACTCGACGTAACCTGGTACATGGAAAGAAGACTTACACTTAGTTTTAAACTCATG
Source organism: Viscum album (assembly GCA_963277665.1). NCBI lineage: Eukaryota > Viridiplantae > Streptophyta > Magnoliopsida > Santalales > Viscaceae > Viscum > Viscum album. The sequence goes on from OY728150.1 coordinate 145,254,228, forward strand.
AGGGATTATTTTAGGTTAACTCAAATTTCCTTTACAAACCATTATGAGGTATTTCAAAGTAAAAATGTCCCCAAAAAACTATTTTTATTATTATTATATTAACTACATTTTTTTCAATTTATGTTAAGTATTTTACTAGTTTTAGGATTATACATTATGTTTTATAACTCTATGAACTAATTTAGTTTAAATCATTATTTATAAACGGAACATAATATAAGGAAAATTAACCAAAACAACTTACATGATCCAAAGAATAAGAAGTATCAAATATTTTATAGACATAGGAAAATATTTTGAAGGGAAATAATCTCCCATGCATTCTCATCATATGAAGACATAGTGTCATGTGATAAGGAGATGGGTAAATAATTCTCCAAGTCTTATGTATTTTAAGGAAAGAGAGAAAAGAATAGGATGGAAGGTAAAATGATGTACAAAGGGAAGAATGAAAATAAGTATTTTTCTTCATGTGATAATTGTGGAACAAAATACCCTGGTATGTGATTGAAGGGAATGAGAGTTTATTATAAGTTTGGAGAAAAATTACATTAAGTTAGTGATTACAAGGGAAATAATGAAAATTCCAACGTATAATGCTTCCACTATAAGAAGATGAGACACTACACAAATCAATGTCTCACAAATCAAAATAATATACCCTAAAAGAGGATAATGGATCATTTTCAAGACTATGATACTACCAAAAATGAAGAGGAATGATTAATTTTATTATTTCTAGATTCAGGAATTATGTCATTTGAGTATTTTATAAATGATGTAATGGATATAAGAATTATAGAATATATTTGTATTGTAGTGTAGTACCTTTTCATTAAGTATTTAAGATCATATGCTGAATGGTACTAAGAAAATTTATTCAGTAGAAAGAATGTATTTTTAGAAAACACATGGTTGAGAGATAGATAACCCTTAATATGTTCCTAATGTTAAATCTATTTAGTCTAGATAAGGAAATGATTGATTTTTATATGTGCTGACTACCTTGGTAATGATTAATGATTTGTTGACAATTTAATTTATGAAATCATTGATGGAGTTTACAACACTTTTTTATTTATGTAATATATCCAATAATATCTTTTTTACTTAAGAAATAAGTAATAATTAATATATCCAATAAATATTTATGTTAATTCAGTTGATTATCATATTTCAACAGAATACATGATGAAGGGGCTCACATGTTCAATATGTGATGATTAAAGAGCTACATAATGTTTATTAAAGGCTAATGATAAGTTTATTTTTGGAAATTTAGTGACCTTCATTCTAAATCATTGGATCATAATATTTTGGAAATTTTAACCATTTATGAAATGGTGTAATATGATCATTGGATGAGGTTTTATAGGTTATATTATTACTTCACCATATGATGAAACTTGTGCTAATAAATGAAGAAGAAATGGTTATAGGAACAACTATAGAATAATATCGTGTTTATGAAAAAAAATACTTATATTCTTATAGTGTGAAATAACTAATCAACTATTGGAAAAATAGTCTTCACATAATGGTTTCCCTATTATAATTATTTTTTGATGATATCAATAACCTTTTCCCAATAGCGTTTTAAGGATTTTTAGTCATCAAATTACAATGGGAAATGTTCTCTAGCACTGATAGCACCACGAGCATCGTTAATTCCTTCCAGGTTATAGAATATAGAATTTTAAAACATTTAACAAAAAAAGAGGTAAACTATAAAATAGTATATAAATTGAAATTCCAGGGTTGAACCAATAAAAAAAATGTTGTAGAAAATATTAATTAAATAAAATAAACCTAAACTAATTAGGATTTTAGTAAATTAAATCTATGCTATCAAGAATTTTATTGGTGGAATAAGTGGGAGAAGAAAATATAAAATGGGTGCTTGGCAACAATTAATTCTGGTTCATAGGTTTACAAGGTATAAGATATTTAATTAACAATTATACAGTCATCATAATCAAGTTCTATTAAGTAAAATGGTATTGTAAAACACTCTCTATCCCAATTTCTTCTTTTCTGATGGTTAGATACTTTAGATTATAAAGAATGGTTAACCCAAAACCTTATTAAAATATTGGTAATGGAAAAACCCAATTTTCATGGTGGATATATAATCCCTAGACCTTAAATTAACCAAATGTATTCAATTGGTATTGGTAATGGTAATGTGAAATAAAATAATGAAATTAAACCGAATCACTAACCTCACTCACAATGGTCATGAATGAAGAAATCAGAAAAAATATACAATTGATGAACAAATATGAAATCCCAAAATGAATTGAATTAAAATATAAAATACCTCATACAATCGATTCCCATTCATCACACATGCCCCGATAAAAAAAATCACCTATTCATGCTAACCATGAGAGGGTATTGAAAAATAATAAATAAAAAATCATGAAGAGATTGCAAAAGCAACATGTGTGCCTTCATCTAGAGGGTGTCCATTGGTGACCCTCTATCCAAGAATTGATGAATTTGGTGGTTAATTGGCCTGATATATATAGAATCTAGATGGGATATACCTAAATAGTTTCACGATGTTTAATATGATTACAAGTAGTGTAACCCAAATCATAGTTTCCCTCCATTTGTTTGAATTCACATGAATCTCATATGAAGATTTAAATCTTTGACTCATTTCACGACATGTTAGTAGCACTCACAACATGTAATCTTCATTCAAAGTGTGTATTGTAGTCATGACTTGTCCAACCTGGAAAATTCCTTTGAAAAGTCTCACAATGTCTAATGAAATTACATGGCATGTAATAGTTTTTCTTTATTTTCTACCTATGCTTCATCTTTAAAAATTCAGTGTCACGTCATGAGCAAAGTGAAGCATCATGAAGTGTCTTTCACCTCATATTTTCTCCCCTTTTCATTAATTTTTCAAATATCTTTTATTTTCTACAATAAATCATGAAAAATTAAAATCATTACAAAATTTAAAAAATTATTCATTTAAATACAAATATCAATACATTAAAACACTCTAAAATGCATGCATGAAATATACTTATCAAGCACTCCCCATCAGAACATGATTGTTATATTTTTCATCTATGTCCATGTTTTTATTTACCACCTATGTTATACTATAAGGTAACCATGTTATGTGACCATTTTAATTACCTTTTTTTTCTTATTAAGAAGATGTGATATTAACACTATTCACGATGTGGGTTTTTCAACAACAGTTTATTTTTAAATATCAATCCATTGATTACCAAGATGAAGTTTAAATTATGAGGATGAAATTTCTTTATAGTGGGGATAATGTAACACCCCATGTTTTACTATAGTTTTCTTTTTTAATAAATTTGTTTTTTACCAGATTGTTTTATATACTACACCAAGTTAAACTTACACTACACAAAACATTAAGAATAGTGTGTATAACACACAACATCAACCATAGAAAGTAATATAACATCCCAATAATTATATATATATATATTTAATATTTTAAATAAATATATTATATAGATTTTAATGCTTGTAACACTAAGTTATCTTATGATACACGCAAGAATGACTTTGTTCGATACTTCACATTAAACGCAATAAAAACTTTCTTCAATGTCTTTCATTATTATACGCATGAATGAGTTTTACCAAAAAATAATATATTTTTAATTTATTAATTTTTTAATAAAACATATCCATTAAAAAAAGGGATGTGAATTTTATTAACTAACTTATGAAACAATATGGTTCAATTCATTGGATAAAAATTAATTAGAAATGAATATAAGAACCAATTGAATATAAAGGGAATGTTTTCCTAAAAAATATTTTTATATTCACAAAAATAAATTTATCTTAATAAATTAAATTAATTAGTGGATTATAATAATGTGATATAAATATTATATATTCAATAAAATATTTTTGACATTCATCAATATATATAAAATACATAATATAATAACAAACCCAATTATTACACATAAAAACCCATATTTTTATAAAGTTAGTTTTATAACCTTTTAATGGAAAAAATATTTTAAATATAAATTTTTAAACATTTATTAATTTTATATGTCAAAATAAAAATCTTTTTTTAAATAAAAACATCAAAAATATTTTCTGGTTATGTTTTGGTATTTTTCTTTAATGTTTTATATTTTGATGAATAATGAACAAAACTGAATTTTAGTTCAAAACTACTTTTTCTTATGATTTATTTATATAGATAATTGTGTTTTTATTTATTTTAAAAGTATAATTATATAAATATTTTATCATTTAAACAAATTTAGGTCATTTTAAACAATTTTAAATTGAATTTAGATTTAAAATCGTAGCAAACATTGGAAAAATATTTACTTTACAAACCCGTATTGTTGTCCCATTTGCGAGATTAATTTTAAATTAATTTCTTTTGGTTATGTTATTAGAATCTGGAAAAAGTTATTATATATTTGGAATCAAAATAATTTATAATTCATTATAAGTTCAAAATAGTTTTTGAAAAAAAATATTAGTGAATTTAATTAAAATTATTTACAATTATTAAGAGAAAACATAGCTTAACAAAGTAATAAACCTTGAACTTAAGGCCCAAAATGATGTATAAAATTGTTAAAAAGCTATTGCATAGAAATATTTAGAACCTATACACTATTTTATCTTATTTTTACCATTATTGGATCCAATTTTAAAACGAAAAATGTGGGTTTAATTTCCTTTTAAAAATCAAAAGAATGTCACTCCTCCTACACTATAAAAGGCACTCAACCCTCCCACTTATTCACACCTCTCAAGACATCTGAATCACCCAATATCTACTTGAATAAGCTCCCAAAAACCCTAAATTCATCCTAGTATCCTCCCATTGGGATGAAAATAAACCAAATAAGCTATTTAGTACAAACCAAAATAAGTTACTTGATTAAGAGGTAACATTTTACAACGATCAATTTTCTTTAATTTAATTATCCACCCATTAATTGTTTTTATATCATGATTATATAACAAAATAATTATCCTAAATATAAATATATGATGTTATTATAAGTTTTATACCTAAATTTACACCCAAAATTCCATATAATGGGTAACTAACTTACCGTTCGTGTACGGTGAACTATCGCCTCACAAAATAATGTTTGTTTGTTTTTCATTTACCTACTATAATGGTGGGAATTATGATGTAAACACTATTTTTATATGATATATATGATATTTATATTTTCATTATTCTTTTTTAATTCTTTTTTAACACATAAAATTATGAACTCCATTTTTTTAGAACACAATAACATCATTTGTGGAAGTGTGGACTATCGCCTCCTCAAAGTGATGTGATTTATTCAATCTATACATGGAATGTATTAAAGATGATTTTAATTAAAAATATTTGGAATAAATTAAATATATATTTTATTCATGACATAATTACCTTTAGGTAAATATAATATATCATTTTCTTTATTACCCTTTTCACACACTAAAAAGTGACAATGTCATTCGTGGAAGTGTGAACTACCGCCTCCTCGATGTGATTTGAATACTTTTACATCTCAAGAATAATATATATAATTGTATATGATTGAATAAAATGTTATTTATGATATAATTATCATTATTGAAGGATATAATGGTACATAAATTCCTTCCATTATGATTATTGAAAATTGGGAACGTTACTCATGCGTACATACAACCTACCATCTCCATGATTGTAATATTTGTTTATTTTTCATAAAAATATTCCATAATTGGTTTTAAAAGTATAATTTATGTATAAATATGATAATTATTTAATGATTATTATTATGGACCATTTATATAATGATCCCTTTTACCGTAGTTGACCTACTAAAGTCATTTTTGACACATTAACTGAATTTGGTCAAAAACACCATACGTAAACATAATTGATTAATTATTTTTAAAAAAAATTGTAATAATTAAATTAAAAGTAATAATAAACATGAAAAAGGTTCTAAATCAAGTAAATAATTAACATAAGAGTATTATTTAGTAATATAAATACACACAAGACAAATCGGGATCAGGGTAAGGTATTTCATCACAAATTACATTCTATTGAGTCTTATTTGTAGTAATGAAAAAATTAACTTTTATATAGTGTATATATTTCTATTTGACATGTTATATCATGAATATCCTTATCATCATGATATTATAATTTTTATTTAATTTTAATCCTTCATGGGGATTATGATTCAAATGTTGGAAATTTGTATGATACACTTTAGAGTATTTACAGATTATCTTTCTCAAGGGTGTTTTAATGATATTTCAATTGTTTTTCCATTAATCAACATCAAAACCCTTGTTTTTACTTACCATCCATTGAGGAAATAGTTAAAAATCTGTATTCTTTATTCAATATGGATATTTGATAAGAAATATAATTTATTTTAATTATTCTATATAAGGAATACTTTGTGCTAGAAATGATGGGTGAGGCTTAGACATTATATAGCCCCTAAATTCATAAAAAGGTTATCATGAGACAAAAAGTTTTGAAAATTAGATGGTTTTCTACCCATATTTTTAAACTTTCTTGTGAATGGTCTTGACGATATAGGTTTTCTTATTCCTCAGACATGACATCTAATAATTAAGCATTTCCTTCATAGATCTTTGAGTTATTATTGATATTATCCATAGGAGTTTCCTATGATAAAATTTATGGATTCATTTTACTCTAAATTTATTGAATAAATGATTTTTTTTCAATTTCATACCTTTCCATATTGATTATGCCTTATCCAATTATTTAAATGGCTTTTGTTCTCAGTTATTTTCCTTTCCATGTTGATTTATTCATATTGATTCCTTATTTCTTCTGATTTAATTACCCTTATTAATCATTTGAGATTTCCCTTATTATGTTTCCTTTACCTAGGTTATAAAGAGGAATCCTTTGAATGAGTTTTAAGGATGTATTTTATTTCTCATTTTTATGTATTATGTATTATTTTATATTTAACAATGTAATATAGGTATCATGAATGCAATCTTGTTTTTCAAGAATACTAAACTATTTGGTCCCTTTGGATTTGAAGTTTGTATCAATACCAACGTAATAAAATAATGAACTAGATCTGGGCTTGTAGGGTTATGTTGTTACAAGAGTGATCCTAAGGAAATTCAAATTAAATATATTGAAAGGATCATTAAATATGATAAATGTTCTTTGAATCATGGTTTATTTAATCATTCTAGATCTTACTTTTATTTTAAAAGTTATTCCAATTATGATATTTGTGGATGAAATATATATAGTAAGATCAATTCAGTTAGGTTCTATTTACATGGAAAATATTTAGTTTCATAGACATAAAATAAACAAAATTTTATTTCTCTTTCAATTAGAAAATATGAATATATAACTACTCCATCTTATTATGAACAATATTTAGAGATAAATGTTTTTTATGATTTGGTTTTGATTTTGATAATAATACAATATTTTGGGATAATAAATTTTCTATTTATATCTCTAAAATCACATTATAACAATTTAGGACTAAGAACATTGATGTTTAATTTAATTTTCCTAGTGATCAAGTTCAAAAAGGATATATAATTCTGGAATTAATTTCTATAGAAAACAAAATTTCTATTATCTTTTCTAAGACCCTATACTTTACTAAGTTTTAAAAAATAATGTTTGAACTGAGTTTAATAGAGATTTAAATATAAATGGAATGAATTTAAGGGGAGTTTAGGTTTGTTTATGTGAGGAAATTTTGGGATTTATTTAAATCATGGAATAATTTTTTGTGACTAAGTTTAATAATTATATGTATATATTTGTGCATTATATTACTATTTTGTGACTTCTCTTACATACTATCACGAACCAGCCTAAGTCGACCTTGAACTGATCACTCAGGCTGCTTTGTGACTAGTCCTCAAAGGTGTTCCTGATCCTCCTGAGATGGTGAAAATCACCAAGGTAATCAGTAGAGTAAACAAGGGAAAAAATTTGTCCCAAATATAAAAAATCAGGAAAACAATAGAAATATAGTCATACCAAGACACATTTATATAAAAATTGAAATGACATCATTTATACGACAAAAATAAAAGTAAAATTGAATGATACAACTAAACCAACTAAAACTGATGACAAAATAACTCCATGTGACCTCTCTGGTCACTCTCCAACACAATGATCCCATGCTGCTCAAGGAGACCGAACTCATGCTGAAACCTGCGCAAGGGTTAAAAATAGAAGAAAACTACATGTTTGAGTATTAAAACTCAATGGGTTATCCTGATATTCTATTTTGAATTCACTTCCACTTAAAATAAATGAAAAAATCAATTTAAAATTTGAAATAAAATTTATAATAGTATTTTTTTCCAAACAAGGTTCTATGCTATGGAAGTTATCAAACAAAATCTTTCAATTTTTATACACTAGAAGGATAAAACAAATTCCAAAGATATGGAACTTAAAAATGAGAACAATTTTCAAGACGGATGATTTAAATAAAGTAAACATTTAAATAAAACACACATGATACTGAATTTTCCTTCCAAATACACCATATGCTGATGGTGACGATAATATATCCAATGAGCACTAGTCACGGGAACACCCATTGACACTAGTTCATTTTGATCCCTAGGTACATCATATCTCGGTGTGAAAGTAACCATAAAAATATTTGTTCTCGTACATGATCCTCTAGTAGGGAACAAATACCCCTAACCCAGTGGTCCCAAACATCATCATCATAGTTTAGTTATCATTTTCATTATCAAACTTGCTACATAGAACAGGGATGAAACCACTCTGGATCACTAGAATACTAGAACACGTCTACCCACCTAGATACTCGAGTTTACCTTTAGTGCTGAATAATGATCCACATATTATTAAATACACTTTTCCCATGAAAATGTAATTCCCAAATCATATTCACACAAACATCCCACAAGCATGCTTCACATTTCTGTCAGGGATCAATAAACCCCTTAAAAGTTTCATAAAAAAAATTCAAGAATTATAACAAGGATTTCCACATAAAATCCATTCAAAAATGATCTTTTATGGACAAACACCCATAATTACCATATCAAACCAGATTTATAAGTCCCAAAACCATTTAATAAATCAATTTCATGGACTGTAAAATGTATCTATATGATAAAAATGAAGTACAAACAAAATCAATTTTTTCAGGAAAATGCCAAACGAGCCATTAAACATTCTTAAATAAAAAAACATTTATCAAAAGGAACCATAAAACTATTCATAAAGAGGTACAAAAAAACCACATTAAGCAATACAAAATTTACTTACACCCCTCAAAAACTCAGGCAACACATTCAAAACCCATCCATTTCTATAAAGGTGTCAAACGGTCCATTTACCGATAACACATGAAAAAACACCCTAAAAATGGATACTCACATCATTATTAAACCCAAAAATATATTGGAACACACATAATTAACCCAAAAACATTGATTCACTTGCTAAAAATATTTCTCATAATCCAAAATAATCATTTTATATCTCCTTGAGCACACAAAATCCAACTGGGAACTTTCCCGAAAATGAGGCATGCAACAATTAATAAAAAACTTTATTTAACACTATAAATGTTATAAAACAAAATTTTCATTCCAGAAATATATTTAAATAGGTAAAACATGTTTTAAAAATTATAATTAAAGTGCAAAAGATAATGTATCATTTAAATAAACACATAGTGTGCACACTTTAACCAAAACAACACAATTTTCACAAAACCAGGCATAAAATACATTTCTTGCACACTAAATAATTAAACCAAGGTTGAACAAAAATACCTAGAATAATTATAATGTGAAAACAATAATAAATATATGAATATTTAATTATAAGGGTAGTTCTTTGGAGAACCAACCTCAAAACAAAGGTGGAATGGAAATGCACACCCGATAACACCTTCTGAGGGGTTGTAAATCATAAAACTACAAATAACAGCACCAAACGTGAAAAAACCCATAAAAATAATTTATAACATAAACCTTGTTCTTTAATAACCAAGGGATAAGATATATCCAAGAAAAATTGGATGGAGGAGGAGGAAGGAGGAGAATGAAAAAGGAAGCTCACCTGATAACTAGATAACTCTTCATCTTCCCTTATATCCACACCCTTAAAGGAGAGGAAGTGGATTGGAACCCAATGGAGAGGATCCTTAGGTCAGTATGAACCAGGGAAATATGGTTTTGGGAAAAAATAGTAAACAATGAATTATTTATGAAATAAAAAAATTACCTTTTCAAATCTAGATGATTTGAGAAACTTTAAGGATGTTCACCCTAATCCCCGATGAAGATCAGGTCCAAAGAGGGAAAATGGAACATGGGTGTGCGCCTAGGGTTTGTGGACATGAGTGAGAGGTGGAATTAGTAGAACATATTATAAAACAAATATGATATAAATAAAAAAATATTTTTTTAAAATTGGAAATGGGATCACTGGCTGACCCAATATCTGAATAAATAACCCAAATTCACCATGATTATGAATTACTAATGGGTCCAAATGGATATGTTTGTTTGAATAGTTCATGGGAGGCCAAGGGGGAAGTTTAATGGGTGTAAATTGTTAAAAAATTAAGGAGTTATAAAAGAAACAAAATTTGTTTTTAAATCTAAAAATGAGCTCACAGTTTGGCCCAAATATTGTAGTAACAACCCTTTTCTCCAAAAAACCCAAACAAGGTATGAGGAGCCCATGTTAAGATGATTATAAAAATATGGAAATTCAAAAATCAACATTAATCTCACCCAAAACCAAATATAAGGATTGGAATTTTCAATAAAACAGATCAAAATCAAGACATGAAAAATTTGGTGTGACAATTCTCCCCACCATTCAACCTTTCTATCTTCGGAAATCCATAACTCTTTCCAGCCAATTGATCAAAGCCTAAGGATTCCTCATCAAAACAATCCAGCCTCTTAATATAAGGAAACTTCACCCACCAAAATGGAACTTATGAATCTTTCCCAAAAAAAACAACAACTCAAAACCACTTCCCATGAATCAATGGAAGGATCAAGGCACTCATCCACAACCAATCCAAGACTATATTGTTGGGACTTCTCCTAAAGATCCCAATGAAAACCCCAAACCAAAGAACATCATATAAGAAAATGATTTAAAGGGAGGATAGAACAAACTACCCACCATTAAGAACCAACCAACATTGGACAAACAATATTTCCACATGATCTTGAATTTGGACTCTCCTACAAAGTACAAACAAAACTCCCTTACAACAGCCTACCAACCCAAGCCAAGAAAAATTGAACATGGTCATTTAAACTACTCTCTACAAAATGGAGGGGAGAATAACATATCTAAAACTTCTCGCATGGACCAAAAACCACCACCGCTCTAGGATGGGAGGGAAGGGGCACAATGATTGGACTGATGAAACCAAAACTGAGGACCACCCACCACTCTTTATATATAGACAAATAAAATGCAAGACCACACCTGATTCACATGGGTTGTCCATTCAATAACACTGACTGAGAGGTCACATCCAATATGGTATAACCATAGACACTATGTGAGGGGTAATTCCAATATGATCTTTGAGACAAGAGGAAATTCATAGTGACAAGGAACCAAAATAGAGACATAGAAACTACCTTATTGCAATGGTGGAGTCAAGAGATTTTTCAATATCCCCACACCTCTGGTGGTTTCCTAACTCTTTGAAAATCATCACGCTGAGGAATATCGCTGGAGCCCTGATGTTTGAAGCATCCGATGCACTATATTTAGTAGGTAAGTACCACAAAACCCCACAAATCTAACTAGTAAAAACAAAGCACCATCACCCAACAGGAACATAAGGATAAACACAACCATTATCACTCACTTTGATTGAGGAACATAATAGACAGGGAACACAGTGAAACTCATCAACCCCACCAGGTACTATTACCATAACCGAGAGAGTCACCATAATAGGAAGGTACTTTAATCCAAGCCCAAACTGCTCCCTATTCAAACAATCATGAAAAGGCATAATTCAAAGAGGTGGATTTAACCCTTAGAATGAATCCTTAGGTGGATCAAGTAGAAATCTTTCCAACAGAGAACCATATATGGACACATCACAACATCCAACACATCTTTAGAAACCCACTAAACATTACTCTAAATAAATCCACTAAAAATATGTCATCTCAAGACATAATAAGAGTATGACTTCTAGATCACAAGGAAGCATACCGAATAAACAACACTTCTAAGATGTTGGAAAAACCAGTTACATAACCATCGATTTATAAAAAAATGAAACAATTATTCATCTCAAAAAACTTTTGAAAAACAAACATACTTGGTGTATTTCCACATTCAAAAATGGTGTTTCATCAAGTCTCACTCACATGCACATTTCCATGACACCCTGAGAACCCAGCCACCATGCCATACTAACCATCCATCCAGATATCCATAAAACCATGCATTTGAGCACCCATGAAAACACCAAAGGCTAAAACAAAACAACATCATTCCAAAAATCATGTACCTTCCAAAGGCACACTAACCACATTTTGAAAATCCCTTTTCATAATTTAAAAAACAAACCACACATAATCAAAAACCATTTTCTTAAAAACCTACCCCTTTTCATTTTTAACAACTTTCAAAACAAAAAAGCTACTCCAAACAACCCCTTCCCATTTTAAAAAATTTAGGAAGGTATCTTTTCATAATCTGATTTACCTAGATACTAAGACCATTTATAGGAAAACACTAACCAATCAAAACCAATCAATCAAATTAAAACACTTTTCAACAACCTAAAACACCTTTTTTTAAACAATGTTTCAGAATCACCTTAAAATGATCCACACTTTCAAAACATTTTATTTCAACAAACCAATAGTTTATATTATTGAAAATACAATCCTATTATATCATTTTTAATTTATTTAAAAGATTTTTTAAAATAGTTTATGAATTAAAAAAAGGTACAAGAGACCCACAAAAGGGAACTAGTGTCAGTTAGTGAATTGGCCATATGGTTGGAGGCCACATGCCAAACACACCACCAACATGAAGAACCTTCTCAGGACCATGCCCCAGATCCATAAAGGTTTCAATGCTCTGTGAGGTCACGAAAACCATTAGTACAACTCCCCTTTTCATATCCCAACAACAAACAATCAATAATAATCAAGGACACTAATAAAACTGGGTATCCCAAGGAAACCCGAGGATCAGAATAAGAAAGAGTTCTTGACACCCTTCATATACTTACCCCCCAAGTCCTAAAAATCCTAATACATATACCTTGATATACCCCATATAACACGGGAACTATAATAATCATGGTCCGCTAAGAGACAACCTCATTTGATACCATTTTTCACGAACCAGCCTGAGTTGAACCTAAACCTGTCACTCAGGCCGCTCTGCGACAAGTCCCTAAAGGTGTTCCCAATCCTCCTAGGATAGTTACAAGTACTGAGGGAATAAATATAGTAAATAATGTAATTATTTCTCACAAATATAAATAATAAGTAAAACAACAGAAAGAATTGACAACCCAATACATATTTATATAAATTTTAACCAACATCATTTCTATGACAAAACTGAAAGTACAACTGAACAATACAAATATGCCAACCATACCTGATGAACAGACAAATCCGCGTGACCTCTCTGTTCACTCTCCAACACAATGATCCCATGTCACTCAAGGTGACCGAACTCAAGATAAAACTTGCACAAGGACAAAAAAACAGAAGAAAACTATAGGCGTGAGTATTAAAACTCAATAGGTTAACCCAATATTTTATTCCCACTGAAAATCCAATTAAAATAAAATAAACATAAATTTCATTTTTGAAATAAAATATATTAAAGTATGTTTTCAAAACAAGATTCGATGCTATATAAGTTATAAGGAAAAATCATGGATATTTTACACAAAAGAATGCTAGAACAATTTCTAAAGATAAGAAACATCACAATGAAAACTATTTTCAGGAGGGATGATTTAATGAAAGTAAAAATTAATAAAACACACATGCTAATGAATTTTCTATCCAAATACATTGTATTCTGAGGGTGAATACAATATATCCAATGAGAACTAGTCATGGGAGCACCCCTAAGAACTTGTTCGTTGTGATCCCTAGGTACCTCATATCTCAGTGTGAAAGTAACCATAAAAATATCCATTCTCATGTACGAGCCACTATTAGGGAACAAATAACCGTAAAATAGTGGTCCCTAACATCATAATCATAGTTTAGTTAGTGTTTTCATCGTCAAACTTGCTATGTGAAACAGGGAAAAAACTACTCCCGATCACTAGCATTCTAGTACATGTTCGCCCACCTAGATACCCAGGTTTCCCTTTAGTTCTCAATCAAGTTCCACATATTATCAAATAAACTTTTCAGATGAAAGTTTTATTCCCAAATCATATACACACAAATAGCCTGCAAACATGCTTTACATTTCTTTCACATATCAATAAACCACTTAAAATTTTCATAAAAAAATTCCCAAAATTATAATGAATATTTGCACATAAAATCCATTTAAAAATGTTATTTTAAGAAAAAACCCACCAATACCATATAAAAATATATTTGTAATCCCAAAAACCATTTAATATTTCAATTTCATGGACAATAAAATTGATCAAAATTTTACAATATGAAGTACACACAAAACCCATTTTTATAAGAAAAATACCAAAAGGGACTTTAATAATTCTTAAAAAAAACATTTATCAAAATAAAAAATTACACTATTAATAAAGCGGTGTAAACACACAATTTTTAGAAATATAAAATTTACTTAAACCCCTCAAAACTCTTTTTATATATTCAAAACCCATCCATTTCTATAAAGATTCCAAATGGACCATTAATCGAGAGCACATGAAAAGAAACCCTTCAAATCAATACTCACTTCATTATAAAACAATAATCAAGATTATAACCCACATAACGAATCCAAAAACATTGACTTACATGTTTCTAATATTTTTTATAAGCCAAAACAATCATTTTATATCACCTTGAGCACACAAAATCCAACATGGCACTTTATCGAAAATGAGGCATGAATCAAATAATAAAACAAACTCTACTTAACACTAAAAATGTTATAAAACCAAATTTTCATGCAAAAAATTTATTTAAATAGGTAATACATGTTCTAAAAATTATAATTCAGGTGCGAAAGAAAATGTATCATTTAAATAAACACTTAGTGTGCTCACATTAACCAAAACAATATATTTTTCACAAAACAATGCATAAACTACCCTTCCGGCACACAAAATAATTAGAAAAAGGGAGAAAAAAATACCTAGCATACATATAAGCTGAAAATATCAATAAACATATGAATGTTGAATTATAAAGGTAGTTCTTGGGAGAACCAACCACAAAACCAAGGCGGAAAGGAAACGCATACCTGATAACACCTTCCAAGGGTTTATGAACCCTAACCCTAGGAATAAAATCCCAAAAAGAGAAAAAACGAATAAAAATATTGTGATAACATAACCCTATGTATTTAATGACCATGGGAAAAGATAGAGCTACGAAAAATTGGAAGGAGGAGGAAGGAGGGGAAAGGAGAAGAAAACTCACCTTGATAACTAGAGAACTATTCTTATTCCATTAGATCTACACCCTTAGAGGAGAGGTAATGGATTGGAACTCCATTTATAGGATCCTTAGGTTTTTAAGAACCATGAAAAGAGTATTTGGGGTAAAAAGAGTAAAAACCAAACGATTTATGAAAGAAACAAATTACCTTTTCAAATATGAATGATTTGAGAAACGTTGAGGAAGTTTTCCCTAATCCCTAACAAAGATGAGTTCAAAAGAGGTAGAATGGAACATGGGTTTGTGCCTAGGGTTTTTATTCATGATTTAGATGTGTAATAACGAAAAAATATTATAAAAGGAATAAGATATAAACGAAACAAAATATTGTTTTAAAACTGTAAATGGGATCACAGGCTAGCCCAATACCTGAATAAATAACCCAAATCCACCATGATTATGAATTGCTAAGCAGTCCAAATATATATGTTGGTTTAAATATTTCAGGGTAGGACAAGGGGGAAGTGTAATGGGTGAAAAATGTTAAAACACAAAGGATTTTTAAAAGAAACAATTTTTGTTTTTAAATCTAGAAATGAGTTCATGGTTTGGTCCAAATTTTGATGTAACCACCCTTTTCTCCAAAAACCCCCAAACAAGATATAAGGAACCCATGGTAGGATGATTATATATATATATTTAACTAAAAAAATAAACATTTATTTCATCCAAAACTCAAGAAAAGGATTGAGATTTCTAACAAACTAGATCAAAACCAAGACATGAAAAATCTGGTGTGAGACATACTAGACAATTTTAACATTCCTTATAAATATTTAGTAAGTATAAAAGGTTATTTTTATTAAGGGTTTCTCATTAATTTTTACACAAATATTTTCATATTATTCTCTTTTAATAGTGGATTCTTGATACATGTTTTTTCAAATGGATGGGTTTCTTAGTGGCTCCTTGACATATGTTTTGAAATATGAATGCTTAATAATGTTATAGAATACCCCATATTTTCAATTATTTTTTTATTTTAATGGAATTAATATTTTATGTTTTAATCTAAAAGAGATAATTTTTATACTACAACTCTATAATTTTGATAATTTCAAAAATGGGGATACGTTTTATAAATTATACTTTATTTTTTAATTTTCAAAAAATGGGAGAATGTTGAGTGTCTCCTTAAACCATTGTATGTTTTGATAATTGTAAATATTTATTTATTTTTACTTTAAAAGTATTAATAATTTAAATTATGTAAATTATGGTTAGTCATGATCATATAATAATATTTATTTTCTTAAAATATTTTTAGTTTTTTAGTTATTATACTTCATAACATGTAATATAGGTTTCATGAAGTTTTCCTATAATAAATAATCCATCCAAGACCTTATAATATCATTTTACTTATTCTGGAACAAAAATTTGAAAAGTATAGAAATTTAAAATTTGGAAAATTATTGAAACTACTGTGGAGTGGGAGTCACCTGACGATGTCTACCTAGTACATGCACAAATGTATTGAGTGTATGGTAGTTAACTAACCATGTCACCTGACTGTGTCAACATACCATATGAAAAAAATGTACCGAATGTGTCACTTGGATATCTAACCAGAATGCATGAACAAAATGAACCGACCAAATGAAAGTCAACTAATCATGTCACCTGACTGCATGAACAAAATCTACCGATCGTGTCAACCTACCGTGATACCTACTTCGAGGAAACCTATTTTCTATATTTTGATTATTACTAGGGATAAAAACTCTAAATTATGTTATTATTTTGGTTTTTGAAATATTAATTTTTTTATAATTTTTTTTTGAATAAATTGATATCTAATGCGATCTCTATAAATACAGAAAATAAACTGAAGTCACTATATGTTTTCAGTTATAATTCTACAGTTTTCAGAATAGTATTCCTATTGTATTTTTATGATAAATTGAGATGTATAATTAATATTAAGGTTATTATTGATGCTATGAAAATATAATGAAATTATAAAAATATAATTAAACTAGTGATAAAACTGATTCTACTTTTTTATGGTCTATTATAAAGAAGAAACATTATAAGTTAAGCTGTCTATAAATTTCTAGAATCTTCTATGAGAAATTAGGTATGTGATTTTCCTTATATATATTATTCTATTTATATTCACATATTTTAATCACCTACATAAATATCCAACTTGTAACCCATATATTGATTTACCTATGTGATTTTGTTTCTACAAGATATATTTAAAAACTAGAAATATGCTCTATTTTATATAACATTTCAATTTTCCATTTATTGAAAATGTATTATGGATATAATTAAGGTTTTATTTTTTATATAATTACTTATGAGTTATTTGGAATCCATGAAAATAGATTTTAAATTATTTTTATTAAATTATAATCACATGGGTTGACATTTAATGTTGATTTAATAGGAAAATATGACTTCAACATTCAATGTTTTTGGAATGTGAATAATCTGTCGTGCATAATTTATGGGATTTTTTTCATGAGAAATTAATGTTGATTATAATTATTCATTAGTACTAAATTAGTTATAATTATATTTAATCACTGTAAAACTTGAATTTAATTTTACATATTAATGATGGGTCCCATGTGAGTATGATTTTCATACAGATTTAATAGAGAATTTTAATTGTGTATTGAGAATGAGGAATTATAATAGATTTCTGGAGTGGAATCTTTTGTGCATATATGATCTTGATATATGTTGTTTGATAGATCCAGATCAATAAAAATGTTTTTTAGGATTTTATTAAATTGTACAAGGCGCATAAAACTTTAATGATCACTTATAGCTCTCAACTTGACTTTAACTATTTGATACTCTATTACTGGAGAGTTCAGTACTACCTCAACACTCAGATACTAAATTTTTTCATCTGGTTCAAATTTTTCCTATAATATTTTTGTTTGTGCAATTGTAACGAGGTATACTCACAATTAAAAGGTAGTATTTTTTTAATCCCAATCAAAAGTCACGCATTGGGTTGCGCCTATAGGGGAAAAAGGAAAGCTGTTTGATTTGTTCCTTTAGGTAGAAAAAAGTTAAGTATGTTTTCGGTTTAATCCTCTAGGTGGAAAAAGAATTTGTAACCAAGATTGGAATATAGGTGGGAGAAATTCATTGTAACATTACATTATATTGGTTATAGTGGGTTCCATCACTCTTAGTTAATGAGAGTGGTGAAGAGTAGATGTAGGATCATTTAGATCAGAACTACTATAAAATATATATTTTGTTCTTTTACTTTTATTTTCCACGACATTAACATAATAACTTGGATATAATCTTTAAATTCATTAATACATTTCTAGATGTCTAATTTAGCCCCCATATTGGCTATATTTCCATCATAACTCCGAACTAACATTTTCCATTTTGGAACTAAACCACTTGAATTTTTTAAATTGTACTATGCATCATTCATGTAGTTTTTATTCTCATTTTAATTTTTTTTAAATTCAAATTTATTTGATTCAGTTATATTTTATGTAATTATTTTCAAATAACATCAACAAGAAAAATACTCTTATAGTTATCCTTAATCAGATATATATATATATATGGTTTTTAGTGTGATAATATTTTTTCAAAAAATATAAGTGATTATAAAATTAGTTTGACCGGGTTGTGATTGAGCCCTTTATAAACCTATCTAAAATATAAAAATATATACATATACTTTTTTGGATAATTCGATTGTTTTCCTAATTAGGGTATTCAGTTTTAAGTGTTTTAAGATAAATTTTAATTGGATACTCAATTCACCCCGCTCTCAAGCAATCCACTCTGACCAATAAAGAGAAATAATCTGGATGATATCATTTGACTAATATCATTAATCAAGCATAATATATATCAAAGGATAATTAATTTGGAGAAAAATTATTGTTTAGAGTTTCAAAAAAATATCTTTGGAACTAAGAAATATACTTGAACTTTTGAAAAAAAATTAAATAAAATATTTTATAATAATTAGTGAAAAATTATTTCATTTAAAGACCACGCAGGTTTCATATAAATTCACAAAGGTAGTAGAAATATATGTTCAGATGAAAATGTTAAAGGATATTTTTTTTGAAAATGAACCATATAAAAAATGTTAAATTTATTTTCTTTTAAAAAAATATAAAATAAATTGAATGTATTTTAAATTTCAAATTTTCAATCTTTAAAATAAATACTTGGATATCCAAAAAATATAGAATCAAATATAAAATATGATTATGAAATTAAATTCCTTTTTATATAATTTTTATATAATTTTTTTAAACAAATATATTTAAATGATTCTAAAACATCTATTTTAAATGAATTTTAAGAGAAAAAATATCACCAAGGATGAATCTAGGGGAAAAAATTATTTTGATATTTGAAATAAATACTATAAAAATTCCCCACACGGGTTCTCCTATTTAAGAGATCACAATTTTAAAATGTGTTTTGGAAATGAAACAATACAAATTAAGTAACATTTAAATAAAAAACCTCAAAGGATAAAGATCCTAAAATTGAACTTAAAATACCATGAAAAAAATACAATTCATGAAATTATATGACAAATTTTCTTTATATACACCATATAAAACTAAATTTGTGCATAAAAAGAAGTATTCCTCAGGAAACAGGAGTCGAGATCATGAAACCCATTCATGTAACATAATCATTAGTGTGTGAATAATTTTATAATGAAGTTATAAGGAAGAATTATGAAAAAATATAAATAAATTAGGAAATTGAATATAATTTTTACATTAGGTTAAATAAATAAAACTAGGAACAATATATTTTAATAAGAATGATTATAACTCAATAGAAGAAAATTTGATTTTGCACAAACCCTTACGACATTATAAAATTTTGAATCAAAAACACTTGAAGGAAATGATTTCAAACGAAATATTAAATACCATTAATAATGATAGGATCATTATTGAAAATATTAAATAGGAAGTAGATACACAATTCTATATAAAATTAGCTGTATAATAATAAATATGTCTGAAGGGGTGAAAACTGAGACATGGTACTATAACTTTGTTCCTGATTCACTATATGTATGCACTTAAAATATTAAATAATAAAATTGATTTTATTATGTAAATTATTAGTAACCTTATTAATATATATTTAATTTAATATGTACCCTTTATTATAATATTATATTTATTTATTTTATATTGTTTTTCTTATGTTGGTTATTTAATGCGATTAGATCAATTTCTAGGTAACTCATTTGTTGTATTGACCATAGTTAAAGGTGTTATAAAATAAATTCATAATATAAATAATTTTAGGGTTTTATTTCATTTATTATTGTATTTTCATAAAAGTTTACAATTATATATGTTTTCAAAAAATGAACTCAGATTAGGAAAGGTACTCCGATATGTTCATTTTAGGTCATTAAGTTTACTATGTCTATTTATTATTAATGTCCCTTATAAAATGTATAATATTATATTTATATAATATTAATATCATCATAAAAATATTTTTTTGTACCTTAAGTACATATTTAAATTCATACATGTTAGGTGGTGATGGAAAACAAAGAATGTTTCTTCACGAAGGTGGTAGTCCGCACAAACTCATGATCAATAATCTTTTGTTTTTCTATGTTTACGGGAAGGAATAAATAAGGTTTGTACTAGTAATATAATAAAAAATTACTATAATAATTATATATAGTTTACTATATTACTATGGTTAGGGGAGTTTTGTAAGATAATTATTAATAATAAAATGATAATGAATAATTACTAGTCACATTGGGATGTTGAACTTTATCTTGAAGGTCTCTTTGGAAAGGAAAGGCTTCAGATAACTTATGGTGACCATGGGATTTATCAAGTGTAAGGGATTTTTTGGAGAGGAAAATGTTTTAGGGTTTAAAGGAAATATAGTATGTGATGGTTAACTTTTATTGGATGGAAGTGATTCCATTTTATAATTGAAGAAAAGTAAAATTTTGTGCACACACATTATTTTTCAATAATAGAACAACATTATTCAAGCTGTAATAGTTCCAAAAGTGAAAAATAATGAATATTTTGGTGATAAAAGTTAATAAATCCTCCACCATACATATTTCCACATGTTTTAAACATGTTTCAATCCTTTTATTTATTTATTGTTACATTTTTGGATTTTGGTTTTTACCATTGTAACTAGTTTTTATCCTAGTAAATTATATTTTATTAAAAAAATACAAGGTATCCACTATAAAAAAATTTATTTTATAAACCTAAATTTAGTCTCCACATAGTCTAATTCAATTTATGAATGAGATAAAATGATCTTCTAAATTAAAACATTTAATATATAGAAAAATTATTTTGTAGACAAATGTTGATTTTACCGTCAAGTGTTCTTAATTTTATTTAAAATTACATACCAACTAAATGATCCATAAATTATTTTTATACAGGTTAAACCATAATATAAGAGTAATTATATGAAATATATCATTTTATTATATTAGATAATAATTTCAAATCATTAATTAAAAAATTCATTAAAAATAACCCTTTCACCATTACCACGATCCTTAACATTAATACGAGTAATCAAAGTTTATTTCCTAAAAAATAAATTTACTATATTACATAATATTATCATGTTTATATATGATATTAAATCCATTTTTTATTTAGTTTCTAGAAGTGATGAAAATAGATTTTTAATATATGAAAATAAAAACAGTTTTATTGTAAAGTATTACTTAAGATACCAAAATGTTAAACAAGGGGTTTATAAGTGAAACATAGTGTTTTAAAGTTATTTAATTAAATTTATAAATATATATTATCATATAAAAAAATGTATCAAATAATTTTAAGTCATTATTATATTATTAAAAGGTTATAAAAATGTTGGTATTAGCGAAATCAATATTTTTTTACTATTCACATTAAAATAAATTATTTTAGAAAAATATAAAAAATTTATCATAATATAATATATAAATGTTTAATTAAAAAATAAAGATATTATTTTCATACTAAAATTCAATAATTTATAAATTTATCATTTAATTGAAAAAACAATATATAAAGAAAAACAATTTTTATAAAAAATTATCTTTTTAAACATCAAGTGTTTTTTATTCATATTTTATGCAAATCTATAAATAATTTAATATTGATATATTATTTTATAAATATAAATATAAACTATTTTAATAAACTTTTAACTCTAATAAATTTTATCTATAATGGTAAAATAAATTACCTTTTTAAAACCAGTTCTTTAAAAGACATCATTTTTTAAAATACTAATCAAAGAACAATAATAATATTTAATTTTTTTAAATAGATTTTTATATTTTTATTTAAACATGATTATATTATTCATGTAATTTTAATATTTCATAGTTCTTTTTAATCGAGTGTTGCGTTATTTCAGTGTTGTGTGCTAATTAATCTATTGAAGATAGTATTAATCTAAAGGGTCCAAAATCTCAGGTCATTATATTCTACTCCCCTTAAATAAATTAAATCCTTACAATTTTTATTTTTACTTAATGATTAAATTATGCAGGGGAATTATTAACGTATTCATCAATGAGTATATAACTTCTAATACGACATCTACCTTACTCTCTTATCCTATATCAAGTTATTTATCATTCCTCAACCCAAATTAATTATTTATAAAATCATATACCCTAGTTTGTATATACCATAATCATATATTATCCATGAAATACCTTTCTAAAAACCATTTAAATCTCCATGACATTGTTCCACATTGAAACCATATATTACTCTAAAAATTAACTATTACCCTTAAACCTCAAATGTATCAACCACTAGTTTATAAAATTACAAATTAGTCAATATATAACATTATACAAAAATTGAAACAAATTAACCAAAAATTTCATATATCACATTTTAATTAACTAAATAATCAATTTTCTGTATTTAAATGCTAGATAAATACCTTTTCTCAAAATCAATTAACCATTTATTACCTTTACATAATTAATATATTAAATA
The DNA here is from genome assembly GCA_963277665.1 of Viscum album. Classification (NCBI taxonomy): domain Eukaryota; kingdom Viridiplantae; phylum Streptophyta; class Magnoliopsida; order Santalales; family Viscaceae; genus Viscum; species Viscum album. The sequence continues at coordinate 145,277,900 of OY728150.1, forward strand.
TAACCGTTTTCCATAACTTAATTATGTGTTCTATAATAGTTGTCTAAAAAAATACAAATTTTTCATAAAATAACTTTTCAAGGTCATATATACATTTAATATAGATTTCTAAACATTTAAATAAAAAATACTGAATAAAAATCCTTATATGATTCACATAATCCTCAATTTTTTAATAATATACCAAAGTATCAGTGATAAATATCACCTGAATATGAAAATATCTAAGAGTGTCAATATTTATTTTCTATTAATACATCAACCTCCCCACATTACATATGAGTGGAAAACTCATATTTTCCATCAAATATAGCATATACTAAAATTTTCAACCATTTACGTATGCACCCTTATTTTGATATAAGACATAGTGGTTTCTAGACACATACATTTATTATCATCATTTACATTATCCCATTTTGATAAACACAAAAACCAATATGGTTATTATAATATCTAAAATAAGAATATGAAATATAAATATGAATATGTCTTCCCTCATTCAACCTTCATTTATAACATATGATACTTTCTATTCATATTATGACACCCTTTATTTAATCATTGTTTATCCTTGGTCATTTTTATAATAGTTTATGTAACCTAATTAGTAAAAAATATACTAAAATCCATCATAGTGGTTCATTAAAGATAATTTCATTTACATATAGCATATCCAGTAGGATATTCAAACCAAGTGCGTATTTAGGCTTATTTTATCATTCACTATGTGACGATTGAGTTAATAACCAATCTTTATTTTTTATATAATATAAATTTTTACTGTTATATTAAAAAATTATTAAACTATAACAAGTCTTCAATATCCACCACAAATGTTCCACACAACCAACTCTTATAAAGACTTCATACAGATTCCTTTTCTTCATAATACGGGGAGACAAAAACATATCAAAGGGGTGAGCTCATATTCTAAATATGTGTAAATTTATGTGATAAAAATAAAATATCATAAGTATGAATAATATGATAATATGGGTATAAACATGATACATAAAATTGTTTTACCCAACAAATGGGAGATCATAAATTCTAGTATAAGGCATGGAAAAACATAAAAGTGACGGATATCTTAGAAAAGATGTATAAAAATGGAATGTAACATAGTAGGAAAAAACTAAACCTTATCTAGGTATCATAATAATAAAAATTACATGGAGATATGGAATAACCATAATCATAGTAAATATTGTGATAAAACTCTTTATTCCCATATCTAGGTGAACAATCTCATTCTGTCGACACCTGACTATATCATAAGATATAAATATAAAAAAATTCATTAGAGGGATATATAGTCCCCCTATCATCGTCATTACATATTTTTTCCATATAAAATAAATTATATCATAAAGATCCCATGGAATGTAAATGGGTTTTATACCCCTTTTAAATGGAGCCATATAAGGGAAACATTCATAATTCCCAAAATAAAAATAATAAACCCATGGAATTTGAATGGGTATCCAATGATAATAAGAAATTTTCTAGGAAAATTCCATTTAATAAAGTATATCGTATTTACACGTTATAGATAAAATAATTTAGGTTTTAGTCTATAACTTACCAAATCAATCGATGTGTGAAATGGAATTGAACACCCATTAATTAATAAAATAGATAACATGATATTCATAAAGGAATGAAATCAAAAGAAAAGTTATACCTATTTTTGGGGGATGTTTAGGTAAGAAAATAGAAATTATGGAACGATACTCTATTATAAATTTTAATTTTATAATCCATATCGAGAAAGAAAATTTATGGTATCATTTGATGAATATCCTCAATAATTCATAAGATATGTCAAAGGGAAATGACTTAGATGAAAAAAATATTTAGGAGTTTTAGAAAAATCAATTTAGATATAATAAATATCATTGATATATTTAAATAGTTATAAAATAAATATATTATATAACTAACAGAAAAATAATATCTTTTAGAAACCATTAAAACATAGAGAGAATGTTTTATATGAAATGATAAAGGTAGTGAAAGTATATGTTCACAAAGAAATGTTAAAAGAGATTATTTTTTTAAAAAAATAGACCGTATAGAAAATAATAAATTTATTTTATTTTAAAAAAAATTAATGAAATTTATGCTTTTAAAAAAGAAAATTTTACCTTTCCAAAATATACATAGGGATATCCATAAAATTTGGAGTGAAAGATAAAATATTAGAAATAAAAGAAATTTATTTCTAAATATTTAAAACACTTATGTTTTAAACCATATCATTTTAAATGATTACCAAAAACTCACATTAAAGAAAGGTAATGATAAATAAAAAATCACAAAGGAAAAATATGGGAGAAGAGAATGATTGTGATATTTTAAATAATAAATATATAAATTCCCCAGAAGGGTTATCTCATTTGTGAGATCTCAATTTTAAAATAAGGTTAGGAAAAAAAGCCGTACAAATTGAGTAACATTAAAATTAATAAAATTGAATGGGAAAGTTATTGGAATTTTACTTCATATACCATGAAAAAAGATAATTCAGGATATAATATAATAAATATGCTTTATATACACCATATAAATGTAAATAGATGCACAATAAGAACTATGTCTCAAGAAATAGGAATTTATACCAAGAAAACTACTCAAGTAAAACCCACTGAATCATTTGAAAATGAGGTTATAAGGAAGAATTATAAAACCCAATATATGAATTAGGAAATATTTGTTTTTTTGGTAGAATAAATCAACTTTGAATAATATATTTTAATTAGAATGTTTTTATCTCAATGGAAGAAAATTAGAGTTTTCACAGACCATTACGACATTAGAAACTTTAAAATAAAAAACTATAAAGGTTATGAATTGAAATAAACGATTAGAAACCATTAAAGAACTTGAGATAATGATAAAAAATATTAAAGGTGAAGTATATACACCAATACCTAGAATGAATGGTGTAGAATACGAAATATATATCAAGTGGTGATAACTTTGATAAAAACCCTTGCCTTATTCTTGATTCTCTTCACACATTCACCTAACATAAAAAATAGTAAAATAATCCCTATTTGATACCTTATTAGGAACCCTATTAATATATATTTAATTTATTAAGTACCATTTATTATCATATTCAATTTTTTTATTAAATAATTTAGTTATGTTTGTTATTTGAGGTGGTTCGGTCAATTTCTATGGTTCAGTCGATATCAACATCACTCATTGGGTATGTTTACCATGTTTAAAGGTGTTATAGAATAACATAATAATACCTATAATTTTAGAGGTTTATGTAATTTATTTTTCTATTTTAATAAAATTTATACATTTATATAGGTTTTTATAAAATGAACTCATAATTGGAAAGGTACTTTGATATGTTCATTTTAGGTAATTAAGTTTACTATGACCGTTTTTTGTTAATATCACAAACGAAAAGAACAATATTATATTTATATAATATTAATAGTGTCATAGAAACCATATTTTTACCTTAAATAAAATTTTAATTTCATATATGTTAGGTGGATATGTAGAACAAATCAAGTGGATTTGTGGAGGCAGTAGTCTGCAAAAACACACAATCAATGCACTTTTTTTCTAAGTTTATGGGAAAGAAAAAACAAGGGTTTTTTCATTAATAAAATAACAATTAAGAATAATTATTATACTAATTTCATTCTATTACATTATTTAGAGTACTTTTAGAAGATAAATATTAAGAACAAAATAATAAGGATTATATAATACTCACTTTGGGACTTGGAAATTTTCTTGAAAGTATCCTTAGAATTAAAGATATTAGGCTAAATTATGGTGAATAATGGATTTATGTCAAGACAAGTAAATATATTATAGGAATATTGATTAATATTTTTTGGAAATTAATAAGGTCATGTGTATCTTTGGTATGGTTATAGTGATCCCCTTTTATAAGTGAATAAAGGGAACATTTTTTACACCATTATTTTCCTTAATAGAATGACACTATTCAAGGGTAAATGGTTGAAAAAGTGGGAAATAATGGATTTTGGGGTGTTATATAGTCTATAAATCCTCAACCACTCATTTTTCCATAAGTGTTAAACATTTTTAAAGCCTCTTAGCACTTGAGTTTTACATTTTACTATTTTTGTTTTATTCATGGTAACTATGTTTTACCTTATAGTCTATACATTATATATAAATATAAGGTAACTATTATAACCAAATTTTTTATGTTCTATTTTTTATCCTATATATTTAATAATTAAATTAATAATTAAATTACAAAAAACTTTTAAATTAAAAAATCTAAAATATATAAACATTATTGCCTAGAAAAATATTTTTTTTCACCATTAAGTGTTCTTAATCTTATATACCAATAATTAAAAATTAACTGAGTGGTAAAATAATTGAATACATGTCAAAAAATATTATCATAATCATTATAAAAAATATAATAATTTAATTATTAGATAAAAATTACACAACATTAATAAAATAGTTTTTTGAAAATAACCCTTTGACAACTGTCATGATCATTAACTTTAACAAGAATCACCATACCTTTATGCCGAAAAATGAAATTAAAATAATTAAACAATATTAAAATTTTGTTAAAAAATTGGAAATCCATTTTTTTATATTTAGTTTCTATATGTGATGAAATGTTTTTTAATATAATCTTGTAAGAATTATTTTAGAGTAAAATATTACTTATGTTTCAAAAATTTTAAACATGGGATTCATGAAATCATAAAAAAACCTTTTAAAATCATTTATTTTACTTTATAAATATATATTTTTATATAAATAATTTTTCAATGAATTTTAAGTTATTCTTTTATTATGATTATTTCAAAAAAGGTGATGAGATTAATGAAATCAATTTTTCTTACTATTCACATAAATTTAAATTTTCATTAAAATATTTGAATAATTCATCATAAGATAATACTAAAATGTTTAATCCAAAAAATAAATTTAATTTTTTCCTATAAAAAATAAAAAATTTATAAATTTATATATAAAATTAAAATACAATATATGACGAAAAACATATTTTAATAAAAACATTTTCAAACATAAATTGTTTTTTATATTATTTCATATAAATTAATAAATAATGGAATATTTTATATTAGTTAATAAATATAAATATTACCCATTATAATAAACTTTTTGTTATAATAAATTTTAATTATTGAGGTAAAATAAAATACATTTTTTAAAAAGGTTATTTTAAAGGAATCCATTTTAAAATATTTATCTAATAAAAATAATAATATGTATTTTTTTAAATTGTTTAGTATATTTTTATCTAAAAATATGATACATTTATAATAATCCCCATTAGTTTCTTTCTTTTTAAAATTTTATAACCCATCAGTTATTGTACACAGAAGTAGTCTGTATTGATCATGCCTCATTTATGTGCTTTCTCAGTAAAAAGTATGAAAAATTGTTATTTTAGTGGATTATATCATTTTAAAATTTTGATATCATTTACAAGGGAAAAAAATTCTTATATAATGTTATGGATAATCATATAATGATGTTGACCCTAAATAATTTGATTGAATAGGTTGTGATTGTTATTCATCATGAGTTCTCATATGTGAAAATATTTTATACTAATTTTCAAGTATAAGATTTGTTTGATGAAATTGCAACATACTTAGAAAATGGAACCATTTACCTTGAACTCACTTATAAATAAGGGAAGATATTTCTAAATGATTTACCATATCATTTTTTGGATGATCTTTGTTATTAATGTATATTAGAGATATAATTATTCATTAATATATACCTGAGTCTAAGGTGATAATATTTATAGAATCATTTATATCAATAATCTACCAATTGAAACCACAGAGCTGATAAAAAAGTTGCTAAGATTTTGTAAAAGTGGATTCTTTTATACACTCCTTATAATATATACGATAAATTATATGGGTATGTTATATATTATAAAGGATATAAAATATTTAGAAAGGAAAATTAAATTCCTTAATACCCAATTCTCATCATTGAATTGTCCAACATATGGAGAATAATTTAATGAAACCCTTTAGGAAAACATATGGAAACACACATATTATTTTATATATAAATTAGATGTCCAAATTATTAGATGTTTTGGAACTCAATTGAAGAACATTCATGCCTAGAGATAAGGTATACTTTTTTAAATCAGATTAGAAATTAATTCCTTTGAAATTAAATTCATGTTTTTCAGAACATTTCACCATGATCAAAACATTTACCCACAAATCCAATGAGATTTAAAATAATCATAAACTTTTATTCAATGTTAATGAAATAATGATTATTTATATAGGGAACTTATAAGAAGGGTGAATTATTTCCCTTATATTTGATTCAAGTGAAAAAATTATGTGTAGCTCTTGAAATTAAATGAAGCAATGGCTAAGAAGAAAACTAAGCACATTACTAAAAATAAAAATATATTTCATTGTTTGAATTTTATAAGACATTTAAAAACTAGATTGTGGAATTTTAGTCATGAATTATTTGTAGAACATTGAGAACCCCATGAAATCATGAGGTAATTGATAAAAAGTATCATTAGAGAAGTGATGTAAATCAAAGGAAATATGTGGGTAAAACTAAATATAATATTTAAATAAGAATGTCATCGTTTATATCAAATCACATCATGGAAAAAATAGGTTAAGAATTGATATTATGAAAAATACTAAACCAATCCCAATATAGCTGTTTCCATTAATACTATATTAATGATAACACAACCATGGAATATCTCTATTTTGTGTTAAATCACTGTTCAAATTTTCATGGAATACACAGGACACATGCCAATTATTAAAGGAGTACAAAACCCATGGTATTTATTTATTTTTCCTAGGTGACCCACCCCAAAACCATTTCACACCACAACCCATATTTTTCCATAATATTTTACCAACCATCCAAATAAAATATTTAAATAATATGAAGCACCTTTATATTTTAGTATATATTTTATTTTAATTAAATATTTTATTGAATATCTTGTTTCATACGCCACACTGAACCGAAACAAAATTGTGATACTACTGTTATAATACTGACTTTGAACCGGAGAGTATAAATAAAGGTAATTATGTTATGAAATAAGTTTATATAGAAAAATAAATTCTATTTTTATATTAATTCATTAATAAAATTCCATTAGTGTAGAAAAAAAATTAATAAGATCATTTTATATTTGTTTTCTGAAAATTGATTTTTTATGCACTATGTATTTTAATTTCATGAAACCTATTGGAGTTGGTGGCCTAGAACAAACTACATTTTACTTTATTCATTAATAAATACCATACCACATCTTGATTGTTCTTCTACGTGACAATGTATACGATAATGTACTAAGGATAGCTGTTGCACCAAAGGGTCATAGCATATCCCTACTATGATGAGAACTCATAAGTGCCATAACACTATTCTTGAATATACGTTCTATGGATGGATGATGTTATTTGAGGGAAACAAATAACAGAATCCATTAGGGGTGAGGACTCATAATACTTTGAGGCACCTTCTCATGGTGTGCACCCTTGGTAATATCCCGGAGGATATTATGAGAACGAGACCCGCCAGTAGGAAATCTACATTCCATAGTGTTATTGAATGTTCCGATCCTAAACATTCGTATTGGTATATATACTTTAAGATTATTATTAATGGGTATTAAAACTTGTTCACTTAGATGTATTGATGAAAACTATTAAGACATACTATTCCCAATGAGGTAGGATATATTGGGTACATTAGGAGTAATACCACATTAATAGATAATGCGAGGAAGGATTTGTTTCTTCCTTCCATAACAGAAGTTGATATCTCAGGCCCTTTGATGGAATTTATATAGCCTAAATAAATCCATGTCCATGGTGAAGAATGGGTAAGTTCAATTCTGGGAAGTCAAAGAAAGAATAATTGAGCACATGAGTTAATGGCACTAGCATGCAACCCACTTGATTCTAGATATCGAGAAAAAGGGATTACATTACAGGGTAAGAGTTCGTAGGAGGTGACATGCCATTGAATAATTAACTTATTTCTCTACGGGTGCCTTGGCGTGTTTCTAGATACAAACCATAGACTTTAGGCAGGCTCTGCCTAATGCCACTAAGAAAGTGGCCTAGAGGGTCACACACTAAGTGTGTACAAGTATCTAAATTAAATATTAATTTAACAAGTTGAATAAATATTATTCTCAATTGTGATTTAATAATTATTCAATCATGTCAAATCACATTTATTTCGACACTAGTTATTTGGGGAAATATATTGTGGGTGAAATAATTCATTTATTAGTGAGTAATGTAGTGATATTTATTTAAGAAATAAATAGTCCTTATTCAAGGTCTAATAAATGTGGTGGAAGAAATAAACAAAATGAAAAACAGTACACACCTTATATATTAATATATACACGCCATGAAGTTTTTCTAGGAATTTTTTAGAAATTATATTATTTATTTAATTAAATAATATTCGGTGTAATTCATTGGGTGCATGTCAAGTGATAATAATAGTCAACTGTTATTATTAGACATGGGGTCTTACTAAGAATTAAATGAAATGAATAAATGATTTTGGGTAATTAATTCATTTTATTATTCTATGTAATAAAATCCCAATTAAATTATTCTCATTAGACCTAGCCATTCATTGTGGTTGTGTATAGTGGATCTAGAGAAATATCTCAAGATAAGATGGAATTATTTTCCTCCAAGAACACTCTCAATTTACAAGAGAGATCCTCCACCATTGGGTCAAGGATAACGCTTATGAAGCGGCTCTCAAGGCGATCGAAGGCGGAAATCGCAAATGAATGCTCTTTTGTGCTAGTACCTAGAGAACTCTTCAGCAACATTGAGAGATACATGGAGAACGTGTGGATCACTACTAGAGAAATCCTAAACATGACTCCTACAACGCAATGATAGATCACATCAGATCATTACCAGAAACATCAATGAAGAGATAATTCCATGAAGGAAATTCATTCCTTTTAATTAAATTAATTATAACCAACATATGATGACCCTTTCTATAGTTACGGGACTCCAATATTTTTATTCATTCTTCATTCTATTCTGAAGATCCAATGTTTTATTATCGTGAAGAATCTCAGATTGATTATTGTTAATCACAAACTTAAAGTTGGGTACACCCATCCAAGTGCTTCCACTACACCCAAAACCTACAAGTGGCATCATAGTGGTTATATCATTGATTATAATAATTTACTTATTTTGTTGATGATTTACCCATTTAATAATTTAGTTTTTTCAATTAATGTTAATCATTTTATAAATTTGAATCTTGAGATATATTTCTCCTCTTTCATTTATCGTTCACCTTACATATATGATTTTTTCTTTTAATTTTGATTAAAATAAATCAGAGGATCTCATTCGGAGGTTCCAAAGGTTCCTGGTAATACAACACTAGAACACACGATGTGTATTCGATAGTACATATTGTGTGTCAAGGATCAAAGCACCAGGATTGGTCTTCCAAAATAAGACGTGTGTTGGAGTTTATCTAAGTCTTTATGACTCCGTGTGTTGACCAAGAATACGTGGCACATGGTTTATGGATTACATGCCGTGTGTTCTACTTTACATGGCATGTAGTCCATTCTGGTTAAGGTTTAACCATTCACTCCATATATGGTTTTCTCGACTGGAGACCGTGTAACACAGATAATACATGGCATGTGGCCCACTGGACATGCCGTGTACTCCAAATGTTTCTGAAGCACATTTACATGCCATATCCCCGAGCATGTACCTAGGATGGACGGTGAATGATAGTACACACCATGTAATCAGAACTACATGCCATGTACTCATCCAAATTACACAGATTTCTTAAAATTTATTTTAATATTATACAAACCATTGAGAAGTGTACCATGGTGCAAGCATAATACTAAGGCATAACATGTGATAGGTGTTATATATAAATGTGTTTAATTTAACATCTGTGTAATCTTCATTTATACTCATTGGGTAGTTATGAATGAGAATTAACTGGGTTGCCTCCAGGTTAAATGTTACATACAAAGATAATTTAAATTAATTAATTTGTTTAAAATTATAATGGATGATAATCTCAAGGAAATTTAGAAATGGTGTTTAAGATAAAAGTATTAATTAATTATTGATAATTAATTGATTCAAGCATGATTTATCTTAAATAAGAACGATTAAAGAATTGAATGCTAGTTTTATTTATTTGTATAAATATCATTTCATGCATGGATGATCATGAGCTAGACCAGGACCATTGTATGTGGATGGTTTCTTTTAATTTAATAATTTAAATTAAATTTGTTGGCCTGTGAGCCTTCTTCTCATTAATATGTAGGGTCTACGTTCCCAAGGTTTATTTTATGTAAAACCCTGGTTTACCCCTCCCCGGTGAGTGAGATAAAACATATGTAATGGATGGAGGTCCCAATCTAGTGGAGGTGTCTCAAGTTAGGATCCAAGGTGAAACCAATCCAAGGAGATACAAAGGTAGATAGGTGGAAAGATGTAAACATGAACCCATATGGTCCATGGTGTTTCGCCCTTAGGTCTTAGGTTAGTTTATCAACTTCTAGATGAACTAAAAAATTGAACAACCTCATGATCATACCATTTATTTTATTTATGTTATTTGTATGGTTTATTTATTATTGGTCTGTTGTCATGATCACACAATTATTAAATTAAACAAGCATGCAATATAGAACTAAAATAAGACCAGATTATGTGTAAATATTATCTTAGTCATGGTTAATAAATTAATTATACCCCCTTAATATTAAAAATCATGTAATAAAAGATAATAAAATTGAAATTAAGTATAAGGATAAAATACCTCAAAGAAATATTTAGTTGGTTTAACCTTTCATAATATTGGTTAGAATCGAACCATAGTTCAAAGGGCTTGACCAACCCCAGTTGGGGTGATTTCAATTATCAGGGAATTCTAATTCATGGTTTTGGGTTGGACTGACTTGGTTCACATTAAGGTTTGACTGCCATAATAGGAATTGGTGTGACCAAGAGTCAAAGGTTGAGGAAATCCAAAATAAAAGTATTTCAGGATTGTGGAGTCCACTCAGCGGATCAAGGAACTATGAGTTAATACAGTTAGAATTTGGAATGCCTATGTAAAACCCTTCATGTTTCTTGACCAACACTAGTTGGGGTAATGTGTAGGGAAATATGGATCCCTACCACTAGAATATTCAGGCAATAGAATATTTCGATGTCAATGGTGAGGGATATTGGATTTTGATAAAACAGTGGGAGACTAATAAGTATTAATTTATTTATTTTTCTGAATTTTATCATGAAAAGAACAAAAATATTTTCCCATATTAATTTGTAGAAATGACAAGAAAAATGAATTTAAACATATCATTGAGAACCATAACTAAGAATGAATACTTTCTCAGTAACACCAATTTATAGGAGTGGAAGACGAGTTTACAATTCATCCTTCACCACGAGAGGAAATTGTTTGTACTGGAGGATCCTATTCCAACTGTGCCTATAAAAGAGGCCAGGGATGAAGAACTATCTCTCTATATGAAACATATATATGATTCCACATATGTACAATGTTTCATGCTATTGTCCATGTTTAATGAGCTCTTGAAGCAACATGAAAACAAGGACACATATAGCATGACGTCTCACCTTAAATATCTCTATCAAGAGAAGGTAAGATAGAAGAGATATGAGATATCCATTTCTTTGTTCACAAATAATCTTGGAGAGTCTGTGCTAGCTGGGCCTCATGTATTCAAGATTATTTCCTACATTTAATGCCTGTACACCTTATTGATTAAGTTCTCAGATGTGTTGTGTGTAGATCTCATCCTATCATCACTGCCCAAGACTTTCTCTAGCTATACTGTCCACTACAACATGAGAAACAATGAGAATATTCTATCAGAAATTCTGACCATAATTTTCTAGGTATATAAAGATATGGGGCATGAAAAACCTACATTCTTTATGGTGAATAATAAAAGGAAGGAAATGTAAAGGGGCCAAGGATTTCTAAACAGTTTGAACCCCCTAAGCTTCATACCTCCAAGAAGGGGAAAATATGAAGGCATGTAAAGTAACAGAAGGTAGTATTTTTTTCATGTGGTAAGCCAGACACAGAAAGAGGAACTGCACCTGGAAGTGTGGGTATGCTAAAGGTTCATTCGTTATCGAGTATAATCCTTCCATTTAAACACATTGGGTATTAGATATATCTTGTAGGGATCACATCTGTATTAAAATGTAGGAAACAAATAGATTTAAAAATATTTCCAGATGAGGGGTTCATCTTTTTTTTTCCAATAGTACGATGTTTGATGCGTTGGCCATTGGAGATTACCATCTCTCATTTCCAACTGAGATACTTTTTGTCTTATATAACTATTATTATGTTCTTATTGTTACTAAGAACGTCACTTCTATATCATTTTTGGATATGGATGGATTTATTTTCTTGTTTGGAAATAAGGATTGTTTCTTTTATAATAACAACATATGTTATGGTATGGAACATTAAAATAATAGTTTTTACGTATTAAGTTACGAAAACCAAGTGTTGGAAATCGATAATGAAACAAACTCACATGACTCATAAAACACCTAGTTGTGGCATCATCGTCTTGGTCATGTAAATGAAAAGCGATTGAAAAAGCTCTGCCAAGATAGTTGTTTACACTCTGCTAAGATAAAACCACTTGATAGATATCACACTTGTTTACAAGGTAAAATAACCAAGTCTCCGTATGGTGTACAAGGTGAAAGGTCTATAGAGCTTCTTAGATTGGTGAACACGGATGTACGTGGAGTATTTCCACTATAAGCTAGAGGTGTATATTATTAATTCATTAAATTAACTAATGATTTGAGTATCTACTGGATGAGGTAAAGTTAGAGTCCTTAGATAAGTTTAAGTAATTCAATAATGAATTAGATAATTATCTTGGTATGAAGATAAAGAATCTTTGATCGGATCAAGGTGGAGAATATCTAAACCAAGAGTTCATCGATTTCTACTGGAGTCTGTGATTCTATCTCAACTCACTCCTCCTTATACACCACAAAGGAATAGTGTCAGTGAAAGGAGAAAACATACCTTGTTAGACATGGTGAGGTGAATGACGAGTCATGTAGATATTATATTATCCTTTTGGGGATATGCATTATAAACTACATCATACAAATTAAATTGAGTTCCAATTGAGGTGAAAAATGGAATTCCCTTTGATTTATGGAATGTAATGAAACTTATTTTTTCAGACACATGTGTATGAGGATGCGAGGAATTTTTTTGGCCTTCTTAGGATACAAAATAGCACCCCAGAGCACGAGATGTATCTTTATAGGATATCCCAAGGAAACTAAAGGATATTACCTATATAACCATTCGGGAAAGAAAGTGATTTTCATCATACAAGCCATCTATATTGAGAGGGAGCACATACTCAAAAAGGATAGTGGGAGAAATTTTGAATTCAACAAAGTTGACGCTCAAGATACATAGGAGTTGGTACAGGAACAAGTTCCACAGGTCCCTATGGAAGAGGTTCAAATTACACAAGTAATTCATTGGATCTCAATAGAGGTAAGGGAACTTGAGCGATTTGGTTTCTTAGTCACTGAGGACGGTGAATCATTATTGTTGGAAAACGATGAACCTATGGACTATAAGGAAGTAGTAGAGAGCTCAGAAGCTTCATGATAAATAAAATATATGACTTCTGATGTGGATTCCATGTATCGGAACCATGTTTGGGTTCTAGTTGATGAACCAGTTGATGTAAATCCTGTTGGATGAAAATTGATATTCAAGAGAAAGATGGACATGGAAGGTCAAGTTAGAACTAATAAAGAAAGGCTAGTGGCTATAGTATTTAGACAACGTCATGGAATTGACTATGCTGAACCCTTTTTTCCAGTTTCCATGTTTAAATCCATAAGAATCATACTTTCCATAGCAGCTTACCATGACTAAGAGATTTGGAAAATGGATGTCAAAACAACATTCCTGAATAGGAACCATTAATAAGATGTCTATATGACACAAACAAAAGGATTTATGACAAAAGGTGAAGCCAAACAGTTTTTCAAGTTGCCGAAATCCATTTATGGATTAATGAAAGCGTCCAGGTCATGGAACATTCGATTGGATAAATCCATAAAGGAATATGGTTTAATTATGAATGAATGTGATCCATGTGTTTATAAGCAGTTTAATGGTAATGTGGTCATTATCCTTGTAGTATATTTTGTTAACATATTACTTACTGGAAATGATGTAACTGTCTTACAATTAGTTAAAGACTAGTCGAACAACTATTTCCCCATGAAGGACTTAGGTGAAGTAACCTACATTTTAAAGATCAAGATCATTTGTGATAGTTCCAAAAGGCTACTTGGACTAGGTCAAGGTACATACATTGACCAGATACTAAAGAGATTTATTATAGAACAATGCAAGAGGGGATTGATTCCAGTGTCATGTGGACTATATATTTCTATGAGAATGTGTCCTAAAACTCAATAGAAGAAAGATAAGATGAGTAAGATCCCATACGCTTCAGCTATAATATCCATCATGTATTTCATGATATATACCAGGCTTGATGTTGCCTATACACTGAGCATGTTTGGAAGATATCAAGTAGATCCAGGAGAACAACATTAGACCACTGTTAAGACTATCCTTATGTACCTGAGAAAAACTAAGGATATGTTCCTGGTGTATGGAGGAGGTGAGGATCTTGTAATTATAGGGTATACGGATTCTGGTTTTCAGATAGATTATAATGATATGAAGTCATAGTGTGGATCTATTTTCTATCTCAATAGAGGAGCTGTGAGCTGAAAGAGTTCAAAGAAGGAAGTTGTCACCGATTCTACATTGGAGTCTGAATATATAGTGGCTTATTATGCATCCAAGGAATCCATATTGATTCTAAACATTGTCTAGCAACCTGATGTGGTGCCTAGAAGTAGAGACCCTATCACAATGTTTTGTGATAATACTGCAGTGGTGGATCTTTCAAAAGAATTAATTCCACATCAACGAAAAAAGCACATTCTTCTAAAGTATCACCTCTTGAGGAATATCTCAATATAAGCATGAATTTCATGTGAGAGATAGCGGGTTAAAGGATTTTAGAAGTTTTATCTTGTCCAAGTGGGAGTCTACTTGATTTGGTGGCCTAGAACCAACTAATTTGTACCTTATTCATTAATATATACCTTATCACATCATGGTTGCTCATCTGTATGACAATGCATGTGATAATTTCCTATGGATAGATATTGTACCAAAGGGTTATAGTGGATCCTTACTTTAATGAGATCTCGTAAGTTCCATAACACTATTCTTGAATATATATTCCATGGCCGGATGATGTCATTTGAGAGACACAAATAATACAATCCATTAGGGGTGAGGAATCATAAAACTTTAAGGCACCTTATCATAGTGGGAACCCTTAGAAATTTCTAAGAGGATATTATGAGAACGAGACCTACCAGTAGGAAAACCACATTTCACAATTCCATTAGATGTTACTATCTGCAAACATGTGTATTGTTCCTTAGAATTTAAGATTATTATTAATGGGTATTACAACTCTTGCAATTAGATGTATTGAAGAAAAACCGCGATGACCCACTATTCGTTGTGAGGTAGGATATGTTGGGTGAAAAATGAGTAATATACTGTATTAATAGATAATGAGATAAAGGATTTTTCCCTTCTATTCTTTAATGGAAGTTGATATCTCAAGCCCTTTGATGGAATTGATATAGCCAAAATAAATCCACGACCATGGTGAGGAATGGGAATGTTCAATTTCCCAAAGTCCAAGAAAGAATAAGCGACCACATGAGTTGATGGAACTAGCATGCAACTCGCTTGATTTGAGATACCGAGATAAAGGGATTACATTACACAGTAAAAATTTGTAGGAGGTGAAACGTCATTGAGGCATTATCTTCTTTCTCTATGGATGAGTTGGCGTGTTTCTAGATTCTAAACTTGGGACTTTAAGCAGGCACTGCCTAATTACATTGAGAAAGAGGCCTAGAGGGGTCACACACTAAGTGTTTAAAAGTATCTTAGTTAAATATTCATTTAACAAGTTGAATAAGGATTATTATCGATTGTGGTTTAATAATTATTCAAGCATGTATGATTGAATTTATTTTGACACTTGTTATTCAAGAGAATATATTGTTGGTGAAATAATATATTTATTAGCGAGTAATGTAGTGATATTAATTTAATAAATAAATAGTCATTTTTGAGGTCAAATAAATGTGGTGAACGAAATAAAGAAAATAGAAAAAACAAAAGTACCTGCCATGTATATTAATATATATATGCCATGTAGTTTTCTTGGGGGATTTGGGAGAAATAATAGTATTTATTTAATTAAATAATATTAGGTATAATTCTCTAGGTGCATGTCAAGTGATAATAATAGTCAACTATTATTATTAGACATGGGGTCTTACTAAGTGTTAAATAAAATGAATATATGATTTTGGATAACTAATTAATTTTATTATTCTAAGTAATAAAATAACAGTTACATTATTCACGTTAGACCTATCCATTATTTGTGGTTCTACACAATAGATCTGGAGAAATCTCTAAATCTAAGAGAGAATTATTTTCCTCCAAGAACACTCAGAAGTTACGAGAGAGATACTCCTCCCCTGGATCAAGGAGAGTGCTTTAGAAGCGGCTCTCAAGGTGATCGAAAGCAGACATCACAAGCGAAGGATCTTCCACTCTATCACCCGAAGATCCCTTTGGCGATGTCCAGAGATACGTGCAACACATGTGGATCACCACTAGAGTAATCCTAAACATGGATTCTACGACTCAATGATGGATCACATCAGATCGTGACTGGAAACATCAACGAAGATAGAATTCCGTCAAGGTACTTCTTTCTTTTTAATTAAATCAATTATAACCAACAAATGATGATCCTTGGTATGGTTCTGAGACTCTCCTATTTTCTTTTGTTCTTTTTTATATTTCTATGATCCGACATTTTATTATCATGACAGATCTCAGATTGATCGTTGTGGACGAAAAAATCAATGTTGGGTACACTAATCCACGCACTTGCGCTGCGTTCGAAACCTACAGAACCAATATATTATTATTAAAGGATTAAATAATATATTTTTATATCAATAATATATTAACACTAATTTAATATGTAATTTATAGGAAATTATAATAAAAACATATAATGTTTAAAAGTTAATTTTTTTATGAAAAATAGTTTGTCAATACATCTTAGGTTTTAATTTTAAATTTAATTTTATCATATATAGAAAATTAATTGCATTAAATGGGGTAGAAATTTATAAGAATAAAATATAAGTTTTTTAATAGGGGATATCTCATATTTTTTGAAAAAAAAATAATTACAATGGTTATTTTTTAATCAAGGTTAATAATGCTAAAAATGGGTAACTTAAGTGGCTCAAATATTGTTAATATTATTTAAAAAATATAACTTATAGAAAATTTTTTAGAGGTTATAAATTCACAGTCACATTTCTGACCATCCTTTTCTTACCTAAATAATCTTACTCATATTAAATTTTATTTTTACCCATTACCAAACATTCATTTTCGAACCCAAATGATATATTTCTCACCCATAAAAGGAGCTCACTTCCACCCACTTCAAGACACACCTCTAATCAAAATTATACTGAACCTCAATAAATTTTACCTACCATTTAATTATATTAGAAATTTTAATCTAATTTTTCCATGAATAAACAAAAAGATCTCTATTTATAAAGGATCCTTTAAATGAAGAATACAACTATCAACATGAGTATTAAACACAGTCTAACTTTATCTTCACTATATTTTTGATCTAAATTCCTCTAAAACTATTTAAAAAATAAAAATTTAATTAAACAAGTATAATCAGTATACTTAATATTATTATAATTATTTCATAATCATTATTTACCTTCCTCCAAAATTTTTATAACAATGAAAACATCATCCACGTGTATGTTTAGACTACCACCATCATCAATGATGTGTTTTATTTTTCATAAATTCCTTATGTGGATGCCCAAAAGGGGAATATAATGAACAAACATCATATTTATATCATTATTAATATTATTAAATTATAATTCAATTCCTATATTCTTTCCATGATATGAAAAATAAAAACATCATTGGTGTGTACCTGTGAACTACCACCTCCATGGAGCGTTGTGTTCCATTCTTAACAACTTCATTAAAAAGATTGTTATAAAAAAATATTTAATAGTTATATATGATATAAATGAATGAAATATTTAATTAATATAATTATAAAATGATAGATAAATAATTTACTATCCTTATAAAGAAATATGTTAATATCAGTAAATTACTCGAAACATGTTCATCATGTATCCCATTCATGAGAAGAATTACCATAGTTTATATCATGTGAACATGGGGATGAATAAATAATTGAAATACAATTATTTCAATATCTATTATATTTTGGTAATTGTGATATTAGTATCATATATTATTGTTAGATATCCCCATTTTGAAACATGTGTGAAAAAAATAAAAATTACTAACATCTCATGGTGGAGATAGAAATTATCTATAAAATATATGGGAAGTGAATGATTACAATTGAAGTCTATAACAGGTAATATGTTACACCCCAAGAGTTCATAATACATTATTTTTTCAAAGTAATTCAATAACTTTCGCTACATGCCACACCAAGTTCAAGCGCACTATAACTCACCAAAGTAGCTGTTCAATAGTGGTTAGGAATAGTATTAATTGAATTTTGAATTTTATATATTACATATAATTTTAACATCCATATTATGTGTTTCTTAGACATAATATAATAATTTTTTTTTTCAGATAAAGGAAGTATTTTTCAGAAAAAGCAATTTTACCGACTTTTAATGAAGAACCTTTTTTAAATCCAATATTTGACACTCTTATGTATTCAATTTGATAAAATAAATTTATTCTTTAGAATCAAAACATAAAATTTTAGTTTCGATAAATTTTTGGTTTTTTCTGATAACTTTCATGTTTTGGTGAATAGTGAAAAATACTAAATTTTAATTGAAAACAAATTTTTTAATTAAAATAATTTATAGTGTTCAATCATAAATTTGAATGGTTTTGAGGAGTAATTAGATTATTATTTTATCATTTAATTCAATTTTGGTCATTATAAGTAATTTCACATTTAAATTTGACATAAACACATGTGAATCTTTTGATAGTTTTTACTCTTTTAAAACCCGATTTTGGTTTTGATGATGGAAATTAATATTAAACTAATAAATTAAACTTATATGTTTTGAATTTTGTAAATTATAATTCATTTTCTAATTCATAATATAAAAATTAGATTAGGAATATTTTTTGGTATTTTTCTGAATACATTCTATTTCTGATGAATAGTAAAAAACACTACATTATTGTTTAAAACCGAAATTTTATTTAAATAATTATTTATTTTATATAAATATATTTTAAGTAAAAATAGACATATAATACCTATATAAGTTCAATTTAATTCGTTAGAGTCATTTTATAATATAATTAGATGTAAAATATTTTATTGAACTTTTTACCGTCTTTTACCTACCTTCTAGGAGTATTTGTAAATTTGCATAAAACATAATTTTATCACTTCTATGAGTTGAATTTCATAAATCTGAGAGAAATAGTTGATATCATTAAGTAAAATATGGTTCAATGGGATGAAAATAATTTTTGGTGAATTGTTACTTTTGGCTTTTATTTACCACGGTTAAAAGTAAATAGGGTAATTAAGGGTAAAAATTATATTATAATTAACCAAAAACTTGTCCTAATTCTATTGGATAAGTGAAATTCGACCAAAAAACCCTTAGGAATAAAATATTATCTTCTTTGGACCACTTTTATTAGATTAGGACATTTATTATTATTTTATTTAAAGAAGAGTTAAAAGTGTTAAATTCAAAGTTTAATAACTAAACCATTTTTAATATAGGGTTATACGTAAGATAAATTCTACTATAAATATTAATTAGAAAGATAAAAGGATTTCCTACATCATGGTATTTTATTTAAAATTTTTGGGCATTAAATAATTCAATTTATTTATGATACAATGATGATGGAGTAATTACCTTATTAATGAGAGAATCAAATAAATGTTTTTATAAATATTAAAATAAATATAATTTCAAAGTTTTTATGACATAAAAGAATTTTATAGGTGAATATGACATTTTAGGGCTGATTTAATGTAATGTTTTAGAAGTAATCAAGTTGTGATGACTTTCATGAAAACCAAATTCTAAATAGTGTCAAAATTGACATAAATGAGTTTTTAAAAGAAATATTATATTATTAAATTATATTATACTCATAAGAATATAATGTTAGGAGAAAGGGATTAGATAATATTATATATTTCATTAATTAACCATTTTATATTCTATTTTAAGTTTAGAGTATGTTTATTAACCATATAGTGTTAGAATGTAAGAAGACACAGTAAAAGTTAAACTATTTATCTAAGAGTTAAATTTAAATGATACGGTTAATATGGTCAGATAAACCTATTCAAAACCTATTGGTTGAATGGTTTTCTACAAATTCCCACATTATCCTAGAAATAAATAATTTTGGAGCCATTAGAAACCGAAAATTATTTTATTATAAAATAATATTTCTAGCTTTTCCTAAAGTGACCCTCACCTCTCTTATAAAAGGGTACATACCCTTCTCTCAAAATCTAACCTCCAAATACATTTATCTTAGAAAAACCCAGGAAAAATATCCTACCAACTTCTCTCAACCTATACTCCTTAATTTTATCATAAATTCAACCTAAGGAGCCATTTTGATCAACTCAAAAGGAAACACCCGAAGAAGATGTAATAATTTCACCACCCTCTTTCAAGTTATTTTCTTCTTCCAGTTCCTCTTTCTTTGTTGTCTCCATACCAAACCAATAACTCCAGTACCTAAAAAATAATGTGATGTTTTTATAAATATGTTACAAAAATATTTGTTATTTTATCCATCCTATAAATGGCAAAGTCACCATACGTGCGTACGTACGGCTTACCGTCTCCACGTCGTGGTGTTGTTTTTTTATTCAAACACTTCATTATTCGGATGGGTATAATAATGAGTATAAATGATGTAAATAATTAATATAACATGTTAATTATTATTATATATATATATTATATACTATCCAATTACCTACTATTTCACCATCAATATAATGATATTGTCGCTCGTGTGTACGTACGAATTACCATTTCCATGACATGATGAGATTTATTTCAACATTAATAATTCAATGATTATTATAAAAATATATATTATTAATAAATATGTAATATATGAAATAATAATGCTAATATATATATATATATATGTATGTATTTACTTACATATATCTTATTCACTTACTTCCATTCAATATGATATGAAAATGGAAACATCATTAATGCGTATGTACGACCTACCATCTCTATAAATGATGTTTTTCATTTCATATATCTATCTATTATACATATTTATATTCTAAAAATATATTATATATAAATAATGTATTATATTCTGGAAGTATGTAAATCGTGATCTAAATGATACGATCAAGAATAACAAGTTAAAATATGTACGATAAAGAAAGCGATTACTACCCGAAATGTTAATTTAACATGGAAATCATTATTAAATGAGTAGTATAAAGTCTTAAATGAATCATGTATGATATAATAAAAATTATTATGGTTCTGGTATAATATAATAACATATTATGGTCATTATACAGGAGGTTAAACATACCCTCGACCAAAGGAAAGTGCAAGGTAAGGGTTAATTTCACAATCTATTTATTATCCGAGATTGTTTTTATGTAAGTATCTACGGGGAAATATTTATTATCCATGACCATGTTTTATAAAATAGTTTTCAAAGGGATAATTTTTAAGGGACTTTTCTTACTAAAACATCATTTTAAATGTTTGAAAGATTTATTATGCTAAACATTTCTCATTAATGTCCATGTGTTCAAAATTATTTTAAGGATTTATTTATATGGACATGAATGTTTTGAAAATGTTAATTACTTTAAAAAGTTTCAAAGTGGAATGAGACACTTTATTTCAAAACTATCTTTTAAATAACATCCTTTATAAATTATGTAACTTTTAAATTATTTCACAAAAAAGGGATATTTCTCTCAATGATTTTTACTGATCATTTTCAACTATATCAATATCCTTTATAGGAGATTATTATTGATCGTGGTTGATTTAATATGATAAAAATATTCCATATTGTATTGAAGGTTTTGTGATATATTTGACTGTGGAGGTGTTATTTTTATACCATTCATGGTTTAGGGTTAAATTATTGACATTTCGTATGCTAGTATTAATACGAATGTTTATGTTATGTTTTAACCTGTTTATATAAGGAATGTATTGGACTTCGTAAGTGACGGGTGGAGCCCGATATAGCTCCTCGGTGCATAGTTAGGTTTCATGAGACAATTTTATAAGGAATTGGATGAGGCCTTTCCCAATTTTGATATATGGTTTTTGCCGAGGACATAATCATTTTTCAACGTCTTGGCCAAGGCCTTGACAAAATGTTTCAGAATGTCCCACATTATTCATTACCTCACTATAAAAATATTATTGATGGTTCATGTGGTTATTTGACTAGTAGATTACACATGAATATGTTTTATTATGGCATTATTTACTAATATCATATTCCTTCCATAAAGTATTCAAGTTTATTATTCATAAAGGCACATGTTCTAAATTATTCAGCATGCATAATATTTATGTTATCTTCCTTTGTATTTCTTACCCTTACTGAGCCTTTGAGATCACCCATTTAATATGTTTTATTTTACTAGGATTCCAAGAAGTTTATTATGATTGATAAGAAGGGTTAATCTATGGGATTAATGGTGTTCTCAAAGGATCATTTATGTTGTGTTTTATTTTCTAATATATAATGTAACGTTCATGTATGTAATATATTTTCCAAGACTGCTAAACGAATAGGTCTTTCGGGACTTGATTCCTTGTAATCATTTAAATTTATTAAAATAATTCACCAACTCTAGGTTACTGGGGTCAGGGTGTTACTTAATAGATATGAATATTGTTATAAAATTTCTCATTTATATGTTTATGATTATTATATAGTAGGTTATATCACCTTCATGGAAGTTGAGATTAAGGGTGAGGGTTTCTCCATCTCAAGTGTCCATTAATTATATATTATTTGTATCCATAGATTCTATTGTTTTATAGTTTATATAATACTAATGGATGTATTTTTAACATAAATATAATTAAGTTATATGGATTTAAAATCCATCTTATGTTCTACATTTCATGGCTTTTGGATTCAGAATAAAATGAAGTTGTAAGGATGATTCTTAACTCAAATCCAATTATTTGAGTTATAATGTCTCTTTATGAACTTCATTATTATAATATTGTTAAATTATTCCCTATTATTTTATTAATTTTTATTTATTATTTTTTTGGATTTAAATTTATTTCACAAAAATCCTATTAAAAATATTTTTTACTTCATGAATTATGATGCATGTATGAGTTTCTTGTCTCAACTTTCTTCCCTTGATACATATGAAATATTAAAAAATTGTTTATTTTTTTGGTGTATATATTTCCTTATGGATTAATTTTAAGGAAAATTTCAAGAAATTCAATGAATTTATGAATATATATTAATTTCTATTTTCAGGGGAAGCCGATTTAAGTGTTACTAAATTCATATAGGTTTCTTTCCAATATCATTTTAAGATCATGATTATAATCAATGAATTTACATTCAGTAAAAAATTTCTTGAAATTTAGCTCTAAAAACGTAATAATTTTATTACATTCTATTTTGTTTTGAGGTTTTATATTTCCTCTCTCAATTTCATTGAACTTGGTAAATAATTTACCTGATGTTATGCTTGTAAGTGAAATAGACACAACCTCTTCATTTTAGATGGGAATATTATTCCTATATATCCATATTCATTTTATTTATTTCTTTATCCATGCTTTAATACATGATTAATGTAATTTTATACTATTATTACTCCCTTTAAAAAATTTAAAATATTTTGTTAACATTTTCCACACTCTTCATTTTGAAAAAAAAATCCCTTTTTAAAGTTTTCTATGTGAACACATGATTTCATCATTACGAGAATTATTATTTTTGAAACTTTATTTTCATACTGTAAAAAGATTTTACAAAATAATCTTAATTCTAATAGTTTTTGAAATAAAAATGAGTATCCCTTATTATGTTACAAAGTGATTTATTCAAATATTAAATGGCGTTTTTCATCTATATCAACATCCTTTAACAGTCCATACATTACACTTAAGATATATTCATATGTTACCATATATATTATTTCTTTATATGGATTAGAAAATGTTTTATAGATGTTTTTATGAAACCCATATCTTTTCCTTGGGTTAAAATAAATAATTATAAAATATGAGTTTTTATGTGCCTATGGAATACATATGGATGGTTTTTATTATATAATGGGTGGGATAAGAATTATATATCCCTTCAATGCGTTAGATAAATCTTGATATATCATGATATAATATAAAAAACAATATAAAGTGAGCCTGAAACCATAAGGGACTTTTTATTTTAGGATGGGTGGAAAAAGAATTATATAGTCATTTAATGCATTAGTTAAAGACTTATATCTCATGAGGTGACATGTATGAGATTGAGGAGTGAAACCAATAAAATATGGGAGTATATCCACTATTTTTATGGGATTTTTGAATGAACCCAATACATTATAAGACTCTTTATACTATATGATGATGGACTCAACAATGAGCTTTAAAAAAGGGAACGATTTTCAATGATCATATTTGTTTCTTAATATTATGTTTTATAACATTATCATGCTATGATGATTGATTTATTATATTATGAATAGATCCTCATTCATTGGTTTATTTATGGATATCCATGTTTATTTGGGTATGATTTTATAATGTTATAATCTTGGACCACAAATATGTTCTCAAATCCTCATTCTTATCATATGATCACATATGATCATCCATTTTTATCTCTTATATTTTCCCTTATAGAGTATATGATCTAAAAAAATTCTTATATTTCTATTATATAGTATAGGAACATGATTATAACTTATGATGAGTCAAGATGTGGGTCTAGAGAAGAATGATTATGGGTAACTATTCACAAGTGTTATAAAATAAGTTGTCTATGTATCCAGTCTCTAACAACACTACAAATTTTATGATTATATGGCATGAATAAATTTTATAAGTATCAAATATTTATCTAAAATAATGTTATATTTATATAAGTAATTCTTGGGTCACCATGGATGGTATTAAAGAACAGTTTAATCATTTTTTAATAGATTATTTATTTTTGGTGATTTGGATTAGATAATGTCAGTAAAAATCTTAGGGATAATCCTAAATATAGGAAACAAATCATAATTTTTGGGAAAATATGAGAGTGTGTGGTTCCTAGCACTGACATACCAATCTAGGTATATGAAATTGGATATATTATATGATATATATGCACCTAGTGGTAATAACCCTAAAAAATATTTCTTCAGTATTAAATCAATCTTCAATTGGTGCATGAATAGTTGTCCTAACTATACAACTAGATTGAAACTCATAGGAGATATGATTTGGTCAATTCATAGGATATTTACAGACCATTATAAATTATCTGAACATAATTTTATGTAATTTTAGGATGCTATATTTAACTAGACAGGTTACAAAATGCCTACCAAAATCTAGGTTAAATAGATGGATTTCCCATTTGACCAAATTATATTATCATTGAGATGAAAATATAAGTGGTTGAAATGAATTTTTCATAGGACAAGACATCTTAGGGTTGAGGTTTCTTATTGATATGATCATTTACTCTGATTTTAATGGATATTATCATAACCATTTTTGGTTTTAGTATTTGGTTAGAAATAGGATAATAAAAATAAATTATCGAAAGGTATGTTTATAGAAATACCTAAGACCTAGAGACATCTAATGAGTATTTTTTTGCACAAATGTATGTGAATATCAATAAATTTCAATTATAAAGGAAAATATGTGTTTTCAATATGATCTATGGTTGTGAGGTTGATATCTAATTAGTAATTATACCATAATCTTTGTATATGTAATAGATATGATTAGTTATTTCATTAGAGAATTATAATTAAAATTGAAAGGGTTCAATTTATTTAAGGGGGTAGAATGTAATTCCCTAATATTTTAGTATATATTTTCCAATAATAAATATTATTTTTTGATAGATTGTTTCATAATCTACACTGAACCAAAAAAATATTGATATACCCATTATAGTTGGGTTGTTGAGTTTTTGGGTATAAATAAGTGTAACCACATTATCAAATATGTATATAAATAACAATTAAGTGTATTTTTAATATTAATTAATTCATTAAAATCAAATTGTGTATCTAAATAACTAATAAAATCATTTTACGTATTTTTTTTAAAAATGGCATTCAATTCACCAAGTATTTTTATTTCAAGAAAGTAAATTCATTATGTTTAAATGATGAAAAATATATTATTTATATCATGAACTTAATTATTAATTTATAGAATATAGTAATATAAATATTTAATATATTAAAATCCATTTTAAAAAATTATTTTTATTATTTTTATAATTTATTTTTAAATTTAATTTCCTCATGTTTAGAAATATAAATAGATTAAATGGAGTCCAAATTTGGAAATATATCATCAAAATTTAGTAAGTGGCGTCGTCTTATCTTTTAAGTAAGTAAATAATTACTAGGATCAATTTTTAATCAATATTAATAAGGTTAAAAATTAGTAACTTAAGTGGATCAATTTGTTTTGTTTACACAACAATTGTACCTTATATAATACCATTAGTCAGTTAGAAGTTAATAGACACATGTCTCACCAAATGTTTCTTACCAAAATCATCTAACATTCATAAAATTCCATTCTTACCCCTTACCTAACATTTATTTCCATGTCAAAGTGCCTCCTTTTCATTGATAAAAAGAGATCACTTCAACCCATTTCAAGATATACCTATAATTGGAATTTACCAATAAACAATACCCATTTTAGCTTCCCCAAAGTACTATAACATTTTTTATATCTCCTTGTTCCAAGAATAATATCTATGTCCTCAATTTCCAAAGGATTCATTAAGAGAAGATAAAGACCCTCAACATGATTATTACCCACTCTTTTACTTTCTATTATCTATATTTTTCGTACATCATCATAAAAACCTAATAAAGTCATATTTATAAAATGAAATCTGTCTCATTATTATATATAATGTTATTATATTGATATTATAATCATTATATATATTTTTGTTTTCTCATTTTAGGAATGAAAATGTTTCCCTTGTGTACATGAAGATTGCCTCCTCTATGAAAAACTTGTTTTATTTCCCATAACTTATGTAAATGTATGGTTAAAAAAGGGTATTTAGTTGAATAAATATGATATTTATAACATTATTATGTTTCTGAAATTATAAATAAATCAATGTATACCTTTATTTCTATGAAAAATGAAAACATCATTCGTGTGTATGTAGGGACAACAACGTCCAATGAGTTACATGTTACATTATTCACCACTCCCTTAAATACCAGTTTCTAAAACATATTTTATATCAAGGACTAATATTTTTAATGAATATTATTTTAAAATTATTTTAAAATAATTAAAAATCATTATAATTCAATCTATTGATATCTTTATATTACCCGAAACAAGTTCATAATGGATCCCATTTCCACAAATTTATGACCATGAATACCATCAATTGAACATGGGGATTCATTAGTCATTGAAACCTAATGATTAAATAAATTTTTTAATCTATTAATTATGATATTTGTATCAAATAACATGGTTTTATATCTCCATTATGAAATATTTTTGAAACTGTTAAAATTACTAACATTTGATAATGAAGATAAACATTATCAAACTAATATGTAGGTAGTGAATGATTAGAAATTAGATAGTTTAAAAGTTAATATATATGAATAATGTTTTTATATAATTAATTATGATGTTATTATAATTATATATGAACTTAAATCATGTTTGTGGAATATAAGATTAAAGGTAAGGGTTTCATCATATAAATTTCATTTCATTATACATGCCTTATATTCACAAATTATTTTATTTTGTGGTGTATATAATAACCACTAATGTATTTATAATATAAAAACAAATAAGTTAATTGGATTTATAAATCCATCTAATAATATAAATTTCATATATTTTAAATTCTAAAAAAACAGTTATAATGATGTTTCAGAACTTAATACCATTTTATTGAGTTATAATGTTTCTTGTTGAACATCATTATTTTAAGTTGGTAAATTATTCCCTATGACTATATTATATTATATTTACACTTGGGGGGGATTTATATTTATATCACATATACCCATTTTCAAAATGTCTTTTACCTCATCAATTATGATGTTCATAAGGGTTTTCATCTAAAATTTATTTCTTTGAGACATGTTTCATATTCACCACTGGTTATTTTTGTGGGGTGTATATATTTACCTATGGATTCATATTATCTTAATTTTACAAAAATTAAATCTATTTAAAAATCCATCCCATTCATTATTTTAAAGGGACTTAAATTCAATTATTACTTAATACGTAAGGGTTTCTTTCAAATTTCATTTTTCAAATTGAGATTGTTATTAATTAATTTCCATCATGTTAAAAATTGTCTGAAATTTAACTCTCAAACCTTAAAATTTTTCTTCTCATATGGTTATTATTGAGGTTTTACATATATTCTTTAAATTTTATTTTACATGGAAAATAATTTATCCGATGGGTCATTTGAAAGTGAAATCGATCCCAACTCTTATTTTCAGTTGGGAAACATTATTCTATATGGAAATTATATTTTTATGGATATATTTACCCCTGACTAAATAATTCATTAATTTTATATTATACTCTTTTAAATCCCTTTAAATCTTTTTAAAAGTATTTATTAATGTTTTCCACACATTTTTTTGACAAATTTATTTTTTTAATGTTTTATATATGAACACCTCATTTATATGTTATAATAATTTTAATTTACAAATATTATTTTCTAGGATTTAAAATTAGTTTACAAAACAATATTAATTATTAATTGTTATGAAAATAAAAATTTATTCCTTCTTATTTTACCATGGTATTTATTCAAATATTAAAAGGTATTTTTATCTATTTAAATATCCTTTCGCATTAATTATATGACACTTGGGGTATGTTTATATGATACAATCCATTTTCATTATTTCGATTGATTATATAATGTTCTATATATGTTTTCATAAAACCCAACTCTTTTCTACGAGCTAATTATCTAAGGTTGATATTTAAATGTTTTTATGTTTATGTGGAACACCTATGTATGAATTTAATTATGTAATGGGTGGGCCCTAAATTATATAGCCCTAAAATTCATTGGATAAAGGTTGACCTATAATGACATTTTATAAAAGAGAATTAAGAGTAAATTGAAATATTTAAGGTACTATGTCCACTGTGTGATTGGAAGGATTGAAATTATATAGCACTCTAATGCATTGGGAAAGGAATTATACATATTGAGGTGAAATACCAAGGATTAAAGAGTGTACTCAATCCACTACCTATCTCTATAAAATATGTTTATGGTTTGGGGAGTGAAACCAATACATTATTAGAATCCATAAACTATATGATGATGGTCTTGGAAGTTATCCTTAAGAAAGGAAATGAATTTTTATGCTTATTAGTTTTCCATAATCTTATGATTTGGGATGTTATCATGTCATTATGAATCATGTATTATGTTATTCTTAGATCCTTATATAATGATTTATTAATTATGATCCATTATTATTTGGGTGTGATTTTATAATATTATGTTCATGGACCATGACAATTCTACTACACCCACAAGCTTATCCTATACTTAGTTATGATTAATAATTTTTATCTCTTATTTTTACAACTACTAAGTATTTAATATTACTCCTTATATTTACATTCCCCAAGTGATAAATATTAGTATAAATAATAAAATTTCAAAGGGGGTCTATATTGTTATGATTATAGAGCAATGTTCATAGGAATTATAAAAAAATGGTTGTTTATATATCTAGTCTCTAAAGACACTAAACCTTCATGGATATCTATTGTCTATTCTTGTGATATTTATTGAATATTCATGTAAAATGATTTAAAAGTAATGCAAGTGATTCTTGGGCTTCCTCATAATAACCTAACATATCATAATTAACCAAAACCATGATGGCTACCATGTCAGGGTTATATATTACATCCCATTCTATCTATCATAAAATATCAAAAGGGAATGGAATACCCTTTTTAAATTAGTATTTTAAATGTGACAAACTAACTCAGACCCCAAAAACATGTTACACTATACCACACCCTTTTTTTAACCTTTTATTTTAAATATAGATAACAAAACGATGTCTATAAAAACATATATTTCACTATTTTTCCCCCTAGGTATTTTATTTTATACCATGAAATTTTACCGCTTGTGGTTAACACCATATTATAATGTTCATCTAAATCCACCCTAAAAACTTCATGGTCTATTTGACTCTATCATGATTATTTAAACCAACACCAATATAATAAAAACACCTCTCAAAACCCAGGTCAACCATTATATAGTACATCATGAGAATTGTCAATTTTTCTTAAAAACTTCCATGGACACATAATTGTGTTTTTAAAATCATGCCTTAGTCTGTTGACAATGATAACAAATATGAATATGAATAAACATGTCATTTTAACCATAATTTCACCCTATTATCCATCTCCCATGTAATCCTCACCTCAAACAGTGTGTTCTACCATTCTATTCATCCCAGATAACCCCTCCCAATCCCTTAATTCATTCAATTTATGCCATTTAATCCTCAGTTTTCCTATGAATTTGGTACCATAATGCATAACCCTAAATTATTCCTATTTTTAATCCATTATTAAAAACTTTTTTCCATCATAATTTTATCCAACCATCTTGACATGATATGAATATGATGATACTCATAGTCACTAATATACGCACATATTTAAGAAGTTAAAGGACACTCTAACTAAATATATCATCATGAAATCAAAAAATTCCAAAACCACTACCAATAAACCCTTACCAAATGCCATCACAAAAACATTAACATCTTCTTATATGCCCTTCCAACATCCTCAACCTAGTTTTCTCAACATACCACCCAACCATCAAATTCATCTACTTTATCTCATAGATATGAATCCATATATTTTATTTCTACAGAGCCATCAATAGTCTATAAATACAAAATTATAATAAGGAAGTAACAAAGATTAAATTTGGAGTTGTTTTTAGTAATAAAAGTAGAGAAAAATATGATTTCAGTCCATTCTTCTTTCTATGGGTAAATTTTCTTCTAAATATAAAATATATTCAGATGAATTTACATTTTTAGTGGCCTATATGTTTTATGTCATGAATCCAAATAATAATGAAACTTATATTTAATTGAAATATTTTCCCATATATCTATGAACAAAAAACAACTCTACTGATCAAAAGTGCTCAAATTTGAAGGACTCTAAGATAAGGGTGGCATACTACACTATCACAACATCTTGGATACTTAAAGGTGGAATACAAGGGGTGATAATATATATTTATGTATAAATAATTCAATATATTGTATAGGTATTATGACCCAATATAGAACAATTATTGATCCAATGCTTTTAGGGATTAAAGAAGAGTTGGATTATGGGTGGTAATTTTGTCATATAATTTTCTAAATCATCAATGGTTTTAAAATAATATTATATTCTCACTTAAATAGGTACGATATAGTTTATTGATTTACTTTATCTTTATAATATACTGATTATCATCAAAGTTGGCAAGATATAAATGTTTAATGGACCAGACCCACCCCCTCCAGAGTAGGAAGAAAATTCCAAGGAATATACTTTTAGGTGCTTCCTACCCTCACTTAGTACCTTTATAGGGGGTCACCCAGAACCACCTTTGAAAATTTTAATTAATGAAACATTATCCAAACAAGTTTACAATGTTGTATATATAGTTGGGTTATATGATATTTAGCTAGTGTTCTGCACAAAATCCATGAGAAAGACGATGTTAATTTTCCATAGAGGCCCATGCTACCTTGTTCAACATCGCATGATGTGCTGCATCCTAACACCTATAATCTTATTGTATATCGAAAATATTATCTATATACATATTATACCTCATATCCATCACACAAAAAATATTTCATCTCATGCACCCAACCCATATGTATCTATGATTTATTCCACATACACGTATAATTATAAACATATGAGTTAGTAAATGAGTAGTAGTTTTAAAGTATCATAATAGACGTTATTAAAAAATAAGTTTGTCTAAGTACTATGTAACTTTAAAAATAAGTACCACACCTTCATCTTCAATCCCACCATCCATTACACCTGTTTAGGTGGATCTATCTATCCTTGATCATTGAAACAAAGATAATGAGGTTAATTGGGAAAATATAAATATATATATATAAATAGAAATAGAGAAAAGTATGAGATTTTTAAATGATAGTTTAAGATTTTTTCTAACGCAAATATTATTCTTGATGATTTATTGTGGGGGGTTTTTCAATGGTTACACCATTTTTCATGGTGGTTTCACCATTTTTTTCACACTTACTCATGGAAGGCCAGTCTCTAATAGGGTTTGACAATGGAAATATAAACACCCAATATCTCTCACATAGATGATGGGTCATGGGCCTACTTTCTAAAGGAAGATATTTATTGGCGAACATAACCAAAAACAATTAATAACTCCCATTGGATGGGAGGTCCTTCTAATCACCCCATTTTGTGGGGAATTATTGCCTATTATGGAAATCTATTATGGATTTAAGATATATTCAAGGATCACTTTTAAATCAAAAATATGGAATTGGTCAACCCTATGTGTTAAAAATCAATTATAAGAATGAATTTATGGGAAAATATCTGTATGTCTCAATGGTTATCCATCAATGGGATCAATTGTACATATCAATGTCCCTTCATCATGGTTACGTTTT
Organism: Viscum album; assembly: GCA_963277665.1. Lineage (NCBI taxonomy): Eukaryota > Viridiplantae > Streptophyta > Magnoliopsida > Santalales > Viscaceae > Viscum > Viscum album. Next base: position 145,311,234 of record OY728150.1, read on the forward strand.
TTATAATGATGGTTTTAAGCCACAAAGTTAGGTGGTTGGGAATTTAACGTCATCCAGGGAGAAAAAAGTTTCTTTGATGTTGACATTGGTCCCATTATAGGGGATTCCAACATATTCTCATGAGAGGAATCCAAAACTTTGTATTTAGGTTCTAATTGATGGAACACATTATACCTTTTAGGATTATGTGACAATGACCAAACCATGTAGTTTAACATAATGTATTAAAGAAATATAGGTGAAAGATGACCAACACCAGATGGTATGGGAATAACACTAAAATCAACCTTATATGGTTTTTTGGAAGGGTGATATGAACTTGTGATGGTGGAACTCCTTGGTAATATGAACAGATGAGGATTGGATGAAAGTTACATAAAATGAATGTGTCCTCACTTATGGGGGCACGTTCTTATTTGGAATTTTTCCCAATAAAGATGGTGGTGATAATTTCATAGAATGAATATAATAGTTTGAGTTGTATTTTAGCCTATTTAAAATATAACCCAAATAAGATTAAGGCTATATGGGGTGTTGGGATTGACTTTAGAGAGGCTTTCTATGTATACCATTTGAAAGGGAATCAAATCCCGAGTTGTTTGGAAGGTTGGATCTTATACTTATAGAGGGGACTTAATAGGTTGATTCATCAGGAATATTCTCCTTTGAAGGTTTTATCTCATATAAAATATATCCCTTTCAGAGGATAGTAACATGGTTATGAGAATTTCACGTAGTAGGAGTTCCAAGTCTGCTTCAATGGGAATGTGGTCCTCTAAAGGTTTGTATCATAGAGAGTGTGACCATTTGAGAAGATAGTAACATGGTTTGGGATTACAACTTTGGAGGAGGCATAAGTGGTGAATATATGATCATGAAAATGACATGATCACCACTAATCTATAAGTCCACTTGGTACATGCTCGATGTAAGAAATAAGAGGAAGTGGAAGATCTAACAATTCAAAAAATATCCTTCATTTTATGGTGGATAAAGGTGAGGGTATTGAAGGTGGGGAAATGTATCACAAGAAAGAATAGAGGCTTAATCTTGGAGGTATTCCCTTGGGTGAACCTTAAATTGGTGGAATAGGAAAATATGAAATAAAAATATCCCTCATTAGAAGAAAAAATTAAGTGATATTTCCCACCATATGAAAAGGGAATGTCCCTATCCCTATCTCTAAGTTCGGGGTACTCTGTCACAACCCGTCTTCACCAAGATTAGGGAAGGGATATTAGATTACCAAAACCTTCCTTCCTCAAGTTGAAGGAGAGATAATGACCCCTGAGACTCGTCTTCAATAGTCCTCAGAGTGGCGGCTAGAACCAACGGTATATAATCACATGTAATATATAAGGCATTACCCTTTTTTATTTAGTAGTATTGGGAGATAAGATAGTAAATCCCAAACAACACCAAAGTTGAAAGTAAATGTAAAGATAAAATAATCCATTCCCATGTTCATGTTCCAAAAATAACGTGCTATAAAAGTACAAGAAAACTATAAAGGAAAGTACCAATGAAAAAAAAACAACAACAACAACTGTCCCAATGTATGAGCTAGTGCAGTCCTACATGATCATCGAACTCCTCTTGGAAAACTGAAAACAGTTTTACATATATAGGGTGAGAATACAGGTATACTTAGTAGGGAAAAACCAAAACTATTGTGCACAAGTGGGGAGGCATTCTAATGCCATTTAATCCCCATTTTTCCTAAGAATTTGGCACCATAACGCATAACCATAAATTATTCCTATTTTTAATCCATTAATAAAAACATTTTTTCCATCATAATTTTATCCAACCATATTGACATGATATGAATATGATGATACTCATAGTCACTAATATACGCACATATATAAGAAGTTAAAGGACACTCCAACTAAATATCTCATCATGAAATCAAAAAATTCCAAACCCACTACCAATGAACCCTTACCAAATGCCCTCACAAAAAATTAACATCTTCTTATATGCCCTGCCAACATCCTCAAACTAGTTTTCTCAACATACCACCCAACCATCACATTAATCTACTTTATCTCATAGATATGAATCCATATATTTTATTTGTACAGAGCCATCAATATTCTATAAATACAAAATTATAATAAGGAAGTAACAAAGATTAAATTTGGAGTTGTTTTTAGTAATAAAAGTAGAGAACAGTTTGATTTCAAACCATTCTTCTTTCTATGGGTAAATTTTCTTCTAAACATAAAATATATTCAGATGGATTTACATTTTTAGTGGCCTATATGTTTTATGTCCTGAATCCTAATAATAATGAAACTTATATTTAATTGAAATATTTTCCCATATATCCATGAAAAAAAAACAACTCTACTGATCAAAATTGCTCAAATTTGAAGGACTCTAAGATAAGGGTGGAATATTACACTATCACAACATCTTGGATACTTAAAGGTGGTATACAAGGGGTGATAATCTATATTTATGTATAAATAATTCAATATATTATATAGGTATTTTGACCCAATATAGAACAAGTATTGATCCAACGCTTTTAGGGATTAAAGAAGAGTTGGATTATTGGTGGTAATTTTGTCATATAATTTTCTAAATAATCAATGGTTTTAAAATCATATTATATTGTAACTTAAATAGGGATGATATAGTTTATTGATTTAATTTATCTTTATAATATAATTATTATCATCAAAGTTGGCAAGATATAAATGTTTAATAGACCAGACCCACCCCCTCCAGAGTAGAAAGCAAATTCCAAGGAATATACATTTAGTGGTTTCCTACCCTCACTTAGTACCTTTATCGGGGGTTACCCAGAACCACCTTTGCAAAATTTAATTAATGAAACATTATCCAAACAAGTTTCCAATGTTGAATATATAGTTGGGTTATAAGACATTTTTCTAGTGTTCTGCACAAAATCCTTGAGAAGGACGATGTTAATTTTCCATAGAGGCCCATGCTACCTTGTTCAACATCGCATGATGTGATGCATCCTAACACATATAATCTTATTGTATATCAAAAATAATATATATATATATATATATACTATACCTCATATCCGTCACACATTAAATATTTCATCTCATGCACCCGACCCATATGTATCTATGTTTTATTCCACATACACATATAATTATAAACATATGAGTTAGTAAATGAGTAGTAGTTTTAAAGTATCATAATAGATGTTATTAAAAAATAAGTTGGTATAACTACTAGGTAACTTTCAAAATAAGTACCACACCTTCATCTTCAATCCCACCATCCATTACACATTTTTAGGTGGATCTATCTATCATTGATCATTGAAACAAAGATAATGAGGATGAATTGGGAAAATATAAATATATATATAAATAGAAATAGAGGAAATTATGAGATGTTTAAAGGACAATTTATGAGTTTTTTTAAAGAAAATATTATTCTTGATGATTTATTGTGGGGGGGTTTGTCAGTGGTTACAACATTTTTCATGGCTGTTTCACCATTTGTTTCACACTTAATCATGGAAGGCCAGTCTCTAATAGGGTTTGACTATGGAAATATAAACACCCAATGACTCTCACATAGATGATGGGTCATGCGCCTACTTTCTAAAGAAAGATATTTATTGGTGAACATAACCAAAAACAAATAATAACTCCCATTGGATGGGAGGTTCTTCTAGTCACACCATTTTGTGGGGAATTATTGCCTATTATGGAAATCTATTATGGATTTAAGATATATTCAAGAATAACTTTTAAATCAAAAATACGGAATTGGTTAACCCTATGTGTTAAAAATCAATTAAAAGAATGGATTGATGGGAAAATATCAGTATGTATCAAAGGTTATCCATCAATGGGATCAATTATACATATCAATGTCCCTTCATCATGGTTACTTTTTTATGATGCTGGCTTTAAGCCACACAGTTAGGCATTTGGGAATTTAACATCATCTAGGGAGAAAAAAGTTTCTTTGATGTTGAGATTGGTCCCATTATAGGGGATTCCAACATATTCTTATGAGAGGAATCCAAAACATTGTATTTAGGTTCCAAATGATGGAACACATTATACCTTTTAGGATTATGAGACAATGACCAAACCATGTAGTTTAACATAATGTATTAAAGAAATATAGGTGGAAGATGACCAACACCAGATGGTTTGGGAATAAAACTAAAATGAACCTTATCTGGTTTTTTGGAAGGGTGATATGAACTTGTGATGGTGGAACTCTTTGGTAATATGAACAGATGAGGATTGGATGAAAGTTACATAAAATGAATGTGTCCTCACTTATGGGGGCATGTTCTTATTTGGAATGTTTCCCAATAAAGATGGTGGTGAGAATTTCATGGAAGGAATATAATAGTTTGAGTTGTATTTTAGCCTACTGAAAATATAACCCAAATAAGATTAAGGATGTCTGGGGTGTTGGGATTGACCTTAGAGAGGCTTTCTATATATACCATTTGAATGGGAATCAAATCCCGAGTTGTTTAGAAGGTTGGATCTTATACTTATAGAGGGGACTTAATATGTTGATTCATCAGGAATATTCTCCTTTGAAGGTTTTACCTCATAGAAAATATGTCCCTTTCAGAGGATAGTAACATGGTTATGAGTATTTCACATAGTAGGAGTTCCAAGTCTTCTTCAATGGGAATGCGGTCCTCTAAAGGTTTGTATCATAGAGAGTGTGACCATTTGAGAAGATAGTAACATGGTTTGGGATTACACCTTTGGAGGAGGCATAAGTGGTGAATATATGATCATGAAAATGACATGATCACCACTAATATATAAGACCACTTGGTTCATGATCGATGTAAGAAATAAGAGGAAGTGGAAGATCTAACAATTCAAAAAAATATCCTTCATTTGATGGTGGATAAAGGTGAGGGTATGGAAGGTGGGGAAATGTCTCAAAATAAATAATAGAGGCTTACTCTTGGAGGGATTCCCTTGGGTGAACCTTAAATTGGTGGAATAGAAAAATATGAAATACAAATAACCCTCATTAGAAGAAAAAATTAAGTGATATTTCCCACCAAATGAAAAGGGAATGTCCCTATCCTTACCTCTAAGGTTGGGGTCTTCTGTCACAACCCTACTTCACCAAGATTAAGGAAGGGATATTAGATTAACAAAACCTTCCTTCCTCAAGTTTAAGGAGAGATAATGACCCCCAAGACTTGTCTTCAATAGTCCCCAGTGTGGCGGCTTGAACAAATGGTATATAATCACATGTAATATATAAGGCATTACCCTTTTTTATTTAGTAGTATTGGGAGATAAGATAGTAAATCCCAAACAACACAAAAGTTGGAAGTAAAAGTAAAGATAAAATAATCCATTCCCATATTCATGTTCAAAAAATAAAGTGCTACAAAAGTACAAGAAAAATCCAAAGGAAAGTACCAATAAAAAGAAAAATAGCAACAGCAACTGTCCCAATGTATGAGCTAGTACAGTCCTACATGATCATCAAACTCCTCTTGGAAAACTGAAAACGGTTTTATATATGTAGGGTGAGAATACTGGTATACTTAATTGGGGAAAACCAAAAGCTCTTGTGCACAAGTGGGGAGGCATTCTAATGCCCTGTGAGAAAAAGGAGTTAACCAAAGCACCTAGCGAGGAAAAAATCCACCCAACCTCACCAAGGAACAACCCCCAAAAAATGCAACTCAAGTTAAATAATTGTAATAGAACATCGATATTAGGGTACCCCGCACCACTTTCCCACTGATATTAATGAAATCCTACACGTTAGACCTTCCCTACCATTCTCACCACATTCCTACTACCATAGCCCACCCACACACACCATGGATACCACAAACACACATCCCACCTATAGACACCTGGGCCACAACCACACATAACCACACCCACAGAAACCTAGGCCAGAACAACTACTGCCACACCCGAAGACACCTGAGCCTCATCCTGAAGTCACTTGGGAACAATCTGCCCACACACACCTGGGCCAACCACTACGACGTACCCTAACCAAAGAATATATGGTTATAATGGACCTCAGGCCATCACAGCCTACCCGAAGAGTCTTGGGCTACTCAGGGATGGGAGGAGAAAAGCATCTAATAACTAGCCACTCATAGGAGTGTTGGGAAATACACCCTCCCCCATGAAATGGGGGTGTTCGACATGAAGTGCTCAACCTATGTGGGGTAAAAATAAGAAACATAAGGACTAAATTATATATATAGGTAAACAAGAACTCATCCCAACCTAGGGGTTCCAAAACTAGCCCACACAAAAACACCCTCGTTACTATTCATTCAAAAAAATACACAACAGCTATAACCAAGTCACAACTCATTACTAGAAAAAAATCCCCTTTTGTGCCCATTATTGTTATCACTTCCCAAGGGTTCCATTTAAATAATTCTTCACTAACAGGAAACTAAAATTCATATCCATAAGACAGGGATGAAAAAACATCCAAGCAACAATTTAAGCATTCAATCTCGATTATATTGTAAAGTCACAACCTCAAAAGGGATCTATGAGATCACTCAAATTACTTGAACCAAACCAAGCCCCAACATATTACCCCACATGGACTTATGTCCAAAAACCAATGATTGATCAATAGGGGATCCCATCCCCATCCACATCACCCAATAATCATCAACTGTAAACATCATCAGAAAAGAGAAAGTGAGTTTTCATATTTGAATATTCCATTCATTTAGTTCCGTCTTTCAGTTTGGTTAACCAGGGTGACCACAAAAGGATTATTATTCATTGTGCATCCATTTAATCAGTCGTGTTTATGAGATTTAAAAGTTTACATGTTACAACTATTCAATCACATAAATATCCAGAAAACAGTGGTTCATTAGTGCCCAAGAAAGGACCACCAATGACAATGATTTTTAGTGGACATAAGCCAATTCAATTCAAAACATATAAGAAAAGATAATAGAGCACATAAACATTAATAAACACACCCCTTATTTATTTAAATCCATTTATTTATCTTTATTAATGTTTGTCTTCATCCATCCCCATAGGAAACATTATCATACCCACCCCTCTTGATACACAGTAAAGAGAGATGAAGGAAGAACCCTACTAGGATAATCAATGATTTATGTTTTTATCCTTGTTCCAATAATTGGAAAGTGAATCTTGTAGGGGAGGAAACTTAGAGGACTCCATGAATGAGAAGTAAAGGCTCCATAATAGGCGCACCACTAGCCTTAGGAAAGGGGACTCCGCATGCACCAAAAAAAAGAAAGAAACCAGCCAAGAAGAAGAAGAAAGAATTCTAGTGCAATAAAAAGGTGAAATCATGGAGTTACAGGATATGAAAATCTTGAATGGATTTAAAGGTGGATCATGGTTTCACTATGCAGTTGCATGTTTACACACGATGGAATTAATTGTTATTTAATAATTCTCATCGGAGGGGTGTCCATAACAGCTACATGTTAAAGGATTTTATTTAAAGAGCGTCAAACAGGTCCGTTGAGGGTATCCCCACTCCTAGGGGATTTAAAACAATGTTTATGGTGCGAAAAACAACCTTGAACCACTTTAAAAAGGTTAAAATACTTAAAAGTGGTGTTAGGAGAAAAACTGTGGAAGGAAACCCAGACACCCTCTGTGGCTGATTGGTGAGATTGATAGGTGAAATCAATTGGTAGATTTGACCGAGTGAAGCTGATTGGGTGAAGCTGATATCATGAAGTTGATCAGTGAAACTGATCGGGTGAAGCTGATCCCGTGATGCTGATCTCTTGAAGCTGACCAGTGAAACTGATAGGGTGAAGCTGATCCTATGAAGCTGATCCCATGAAGCTGGTCCCCTAAAGCTGATCAATGAAACTGATCTAGTGAAGTTGGTCCTGTGAAGATGATCCTGTGAAGCTGATCAATGAAACTGTTCAGGTGAAACTGATTGGGTGAAATCGATCAAGTGAAACTGATCGGGTGAAACTGATGGGGTAAAACTGGTCCGGTGAAACCGATTGGTGAAACAGATGGGGGAGAAATTGATACGGTCAAAATTATTGGGGGAAACTGATCTAGTGAAACCAATGGTGTGGAACCAATCAGTGAAACTGATGGGGTAAAACTAATCTGGAGAAACCGATCAGTGAAACTGATGGGGTGAAAATTATCGGTGAAACTGATGGGGTGAAACTGATCTAGTGAAACCGATTGGTAAAACAAATGGGGTGAAATCGATCGGTGAAACCGATGGTTTGAAACCAATCTATGAAGCTGATCACATGAAGCTGATCTGTGAAGCTGATCAGTGAAGCTGATCCATGAAGCTCATCAGTTAAGCTGATCTGGGAAGCTGATTAGTGAAGCTGATTAGTGGCACTAACAGGTGACATCACAGTGACATGTTTCCACTAACACCCACATCCCCCTGACTCACCGATGGTGTCCAGGACACCCCAACACTGAGCAATTTTGAAAACTATTGGACCAGGAGGATCCGTCCCATTACATCACATACCTCTCAAATTATTCTAATCATCGAGAATACAAGAGTAACCCAAACAACCACTCTAGAAGATACCACTTGGGGATAAACCATCCCAAACATCCATATGAAACCCAAGGATCATATTGTCTCGACACATAGATTGGGGAGTTATTTCCTCCATGTTAAGATACTATATTCTTTGGGTGTCACTGAATCACCCACATGGGTTTAATCACCTCCACCTTAATGCGTCTTGATTAGGTATCAGGTCCTTCCTTCCCCACATATCGTGACCTTTCATAAACATTCACAAGGTAAGGAGACAAAATCATCTCATAAACCAACAAGGTCAGCAATAAATCATAATAGGTCACAAAAACAAGAACATCAAGAAAGGATCAGAATAGAAACTCAAAACAGCTCTGGGTACTAGGCGCACATTTGAGCTTCTCGCTCTGAAGTAGACTCCTTGAGGCCACCATTCCTCCACTACACATGAACCAAAGGGATGGTTCATCCACAAAGCACTTTCTCCTTTCGATCCTCTATCCTCACAGGTCTCTCCATGAACATAGCATCGTCCCCTATATCCAACTCCCCCTAGTAAATGACATGTGATTCATCATGTAGATATCAAGGAAGATGGGAGATGGGGAAAACGTCATGGATCCTTTCCAACTGAGGTGGAAACGCCTGCTGATATGCCACCACACATACTCTCCCTAACACTTCGAAAGGCCTGATGAACCTAGGAGATAGCTTTCTCAACTTTCCAAACATTCGCTACACATATTGAGGGGAAACCTTCAAGAACACATGGTTTCTCACCTCGAACACCAAGGGCCTCCTCCTATGATCATCATACGACTTTTTCAAGTCCTAGGCTACCTTCATCCTCTCATGAACAAGATAAAACTTCTCTGTGGTGCTCTGCACTACCTCTGGGCTAAGAATACCTACCTCCACAACTTCTATCTAGCACATGGGTGAGCAACATGGCCTCCCGTAAAAATCTTAAAATTGATCCATGCCAATGGTAGAGTGATAACTATTGTTATAGGAAAAATATACCAAAGGAAAGTGTCGCAACCATGATCCCTCGAAATCCAAAAAACATGCCCTCAGCATATACTCCAATGTATGGATGGTCCTCTCTCTCTGCCCATCTGTCTGGGGGTGGAAAGCAGTGGTAAGGCATAGCTGGGTGCAAAATCATGTTGCAATCCCCTCCAGACATGTGAGGTAAACCATTCATCCCTATCAAAGACTATGGACCTCAGAAATCCATGCATCCACACCACCTCATCTATGTATCTCCATGCTAAGGCATCCACTACACTCGACTCCTTGATCACTAGGAAGTTGGATGATTTCGCCAGCCGATCCACCACTACCCAGATAGCATCAGAGCCTCCTTGAGCCCTGGGTAATCCTATGAAAAAATCCATCGAGATGTCCTCCCACTTCCACTCAGGGACATTTAAGGGCTGCAACAAACCTCCTGGGACGCGGTGTTCAGCCTTCACCTACTGACACACTAGACACCTTACAACAAACTCCACCACTCCCCATTTCACCCCAAGCCACCAAAAATACTCCCTCAGGCCTCATTACATCTTGGAAGCTTCTAGATATACCGATATGAGTGAGTTATGGAACTCACAAAGAACTCCATCACACATCATCTCTGGGACAAAAAAATTTCCTTGGAAAATCATCTGATTCTGACCATCCTCTAACCACCCTTCCAGAGCATTTCCTTGGTAAACCTGATCACACATCACTTCACTCTCTATGTCTGTACACAAAGACTCCTCCACCTTCCATGACAGAGAAGACTGCACTGTTAATTGAAATAGAGTTCCTCTAACACCATCCACCCTTGCATCTAGGTGCAGGGTTTCCAACTCCTCTATTGCCTTCCATGTATCCACAGATTTATGAACGACTTCCCTCTGTGACTTCCTATTCAAGGAATCAGCCACAATGTCCCCCTTACATTAATTTTAAGATAAATTGAAGTTGTAGTCCTGAAGAATCTTTACGCACATTCATTGTCACAAGTTCAAGTACTGCTAGGTAATAATATGCATCAAACTATTGTGATCGTGAATACCACAAAGTGATCCCCGATGAGGTAACGCTTCCCCAACTTCATTGCAAAAACCACTTCTACAAGCTCTAGGTCATGGGTGTAATAGTTACGCTCATGAGGATCTAACTACCTAGACCCATAAGATATAACTCCCCACTAATGCATCAGCACACACCCCAGGACAAGTCTAGAAGCATCACAAAACACATCATACATCACCCCTTCCTCTGGAAACCTCAACACTGGAACACTGACAAACCTTTCTTTCAGACAGCTGAAAGCTCCCTAACACTGCTCACTTCACATGAAGGCCTGGTCCTTTCTAGTCAAAGCTATCAAAGGATCTGCAACTTGAGAGAAGTCAGGTATGAACCTCTGATAATAGCCTTCCAGACCTAGAAAAATATGAACCTTTGTCCCATTCTTGGGTTCTTCCCAAGTAACAACCACTTCAACCTTTGACAGATCATACCTTACCCCTTGATGAGACACCACGTGTCCCAGGAGAAGCACTTCTCATGCCAAGAACTTATAAATGGACAATTTCCCATAAAGATGGTGATGTCAAATAATTTAAAATACCATTTTGAGGTTCTTAGTATGTTCTTTTTATGATCTTGAGTAGATAAAAATGTCATCTTTGAACACAATGATGAACCAGTCTAGAAACTCTCAGAAAAAAGAGTTCATGAGCCCCATGAACACAATAGGTGTGTTCGTAACACCGAACAGAATGACTATGAACTCAAAGTTCCCATATCTGCACCTGAAAGCAATCTTCAGGATATCACTATCATTCAACCTTAACTGGTGATACCCAAACCGCAGATTGATATTAGAGAACCAACCTGCTCCCTTCAACTGGTCAAAGAGATCATCTATCCTCAAGAGAGGGTAACAGTTCTTGACCATTACCTGATTCCGTCTCCGATAGTCTATGAAAAGCATGAGACCGCCATACACCTTCTTTGCGAACAAGACCAAAGCGCACCATGGGGACATGCTGGGTTAGACAAAACCCTTCTTCATTAGCATACCAATCAGAATCTACAACTCCCGCAACTCATAAGGTTCCATCTGATAAAGAGCCATCAAAATCGGATGGGCACTGAGCTGTAAGTCTATCCCGAACTCAACGTCATTTCAAGGGGTAGAGTCAGAACCTCCTCAAGAAAAACATCTAGGAACTCTCTAACAACTCCCAGAACATCCACCATCTTTGCATCCACTTATTCTACAAAAATCACATCCAACATAGAAAAAAGGGGCTCCACATGTCATCTTCCCACTTGACAACTCCGTTCTCCAAAAAAATCCACACGCTGGCCATCCTCATTAAAGAACATGACTCTTCTCCAAAAGCAGTCGATAATGGAATGCACATAAAACAACTAGTCGATGCCTAGGATGACATCGTGTGTCTGTATTTGTTGTAGAAGAAGTTCCTCACTAGATTTATGCGGCCCCAACATCAGTCTGCATCCTCGACAAACATCAAAAAGGCTAGTATGACCACCAACTGGCATACTCAGCACCAGGAGCTTGGAAAGGCTCTCTATGCCTAGGCCTAAGGAATGGGCTATAAAGGGTGTAAAAAAGGAGTGTGAAGCTCCAGAATAAAACAAGGTTAAAGAAAGAGTTCTAAAAAAGTTGATTGTACCTTGAATGACTTACAACCCTGTGGGAACTGCTACCTCTGTAGCGTGAAACTTCCCACTACCATCTCTTCTACCTCTCAGCAATCGGCCGCCTCCTCGACCATTCCCTAGTCGAGGTCATTGAGAAGCACCATGGGGTTGGCCTACTCCTTCCACCTTTTCTCTCAGAGGAGTGGGAGCTCGCTGTCCCTGCTGCTGCTGATGAAAGGGCCCACTAGGAAACTGCTGCTGCTAAGGTGGGAGCTGAACCTACCCACCCCCACTATACTACACTCTGTCGAGGAACTGATTCTGGAGGTGCCCACGACTTCCACAAATGAAGCACCTTGGTCATGGGCCCGCAAGGAAAGGGATAGGATCAGGAGATCGAAACTAGAACTGCTGGGGCCTACTCCCCACTGGTTGAAACCTAGAAGGCCCTGACACTGTTGGCCTACTGCTGATGGCCTTCCCCTTTGACGAGCCTAACTGGATGCCCTATCACAACACACCTTCCATCCTATTCATCCTTTCAACCACTCCAGCCTTCTTATGGACATCCAAGTACGTTGGTAGGGTGAAGGGAGTAACAAAATACTGAAGAGAAGGTCGGAGTGCCTCCTCTAAAAATATCTCCAAAGACTCCTCATCTGGAAAAATGTTTTCAGAAAAATGAAGGAGATCCTTGAACTTGATTCCCAACTCCCTCACAAACATTCTCACCTGCTAAAGGGATAGTAGCTCCTACATCTTCTCCACCTTCATCATGGAAGAGATGAATTCCACATGAAATTCCCTCTTGATGTCAATCCACAAAACTTCATCCTCCCTCTTCTCCCCATGATAGAGAGCTCACCACTTATACATTGCTCCCCACATCTGGATTACAACCAGAGGAACCCAGTACTCCATAGGAGCCCAGATCAAGATAAAAGTTATCACCAGCTCCTAGAGCCAGCTCTCTATCTCCATGTCCGAGACTCTTCCCTTTTACTTCTCGAGGGTCTACCATTGAATGGCACAAATCATTCTTTGCCATTGGTCATCCTCCTCCTTGAAATCAGCCCTCTTTTGATCAGCCAAAATAGGCTCCTAGGGCTCGATTTCCCACACTACCTATGGTCACCATCTAGGTTCCATAACTACAAGGTAAAGAAGGAATTTCTAAGCCCGAGTAGTGTAGAAGATTTATTTTAAATTATGATTGAAATTTTTATTTATTTAAATTCCCAGAACACCTAGAACACACAAGAATGCAAGTCATTATGATGCATGTACCATTCCTAGGGTATTTACCCTACAATTAGTGTAGAATCATATCATGGTTTGGTAGGTCCTGAGTCCTTGCATCAGATCATGGGGGCCCTAAAATCCTGTGTCCTAGACAGTCTTCCCTGTCCTATTTCATGGATCAATATTACCTAACATTGTTTCCCTACCATCCCATGAAATCCTCACTATGCCTAACCCCGAGCTCCATCCTATCTCTCAACCACTCCTCTAATACCATTCTGTCACAACCCGCCTTCTCCAAGATGAGGGGAGGGATAGTACATTGTCAAACCCTTCCTTCCTCAAGTTGAAGGAGAGATAATGACCCCATGAGACCCACCTTTAATAGGTCCTGGAGTGGTGACTAACACCAAGGGTATATAATCACATGTAATATGGAAGTCATTACCCATTTTATTTAGTAGGATCGGGATATAAGATATTAAATCCTAAACAACACCAATGTTGGAAGTAAAACTAAAGCTAAAACAATCCATTCCCATATGCATGTTCCAATAATAAAGTGATACAAAAGTACAAGAAAACACCAAAGGAAAGTACCAAAGAACAGAAAAACAACAACAACAACTATCTCGATGTCTGAGCTAGTATGGTCATACACAATATTCGAACTCCTCCTATAAACCTAAAAGTAGTTTTATCTATGTAGGGTGAGAATACAGTTATACTCAGTAGGGAAAAACCAAAAGCTCTCGTGCACAGATAGGGAGGCATTCTAATGCCCTATAAGAAAAAGGAGTTAACCAAAGCACCTAGTGAGGAAAAAATCCACCCAACTTCACCAAGGAACACTCCCCAAATAATGTAAGTCAAGTAAAATAATTGTAATGGATCATCGATCTTTGGGTACCCCGCACCACTTTCCCACTGGTTATTGAAGACATCCTACGCCTCAGACCTTCCCTGCCATTCTCACTGTAGTCCTACTACCATAACCTGCCCACACACACCTGGGATACCACAACCACACATCTTGCCCGAAAACACTTGGGCTACAACCACACATAACCACACCCACAGACACTTGGGTCATAACAACTACTTCCATGCCTGAAGACATGCAGGCCTCATCCTGAAGACACATGGGAACAATTTTCCTACACACACCGGGTCCAAGCACCCCAACATACCCTACCCGAAGAATCTAGTAAAATAATGGACCTCAGGCCGTAATATCCTACCTGAAGAGTCATGGGTTACTCGGGGAAGGGAGAAAAAAAGGAGCTAATAACCAGCCACTCATAGGAGTGTTGGTAAATACACCCTCCCCCATGAAATGGGGGTGTTTGGCATGAAGTTATAAACTTGGGTGGGGCGCAAAAAGGAAACATAATAACTAAATTATACATATAGGTAAACAAGCACTCATCCAAACCTAGGGGTTCCAAAACGAGTCCAAACACAAAAACCCTCGTTACTATTCATTAAAAAACACAACGACCACAACCACTTCACAACTCATTCTCCAAAAACAAATCCCCTTTTGTTCCCATTCTTGTTATAAAATTCCAGTGTTTCAATTTAAATAATTATTCACTATCAAGAAACTAAAAGGAATAGCCACAATCCAAGGAAGGAAAAACAACCAAGCATCAATTTAAGCATTCACTTCCAGTTCTCTTGTAAATTCACAACAACAAAAGTGATCTATGAGATCCCTCAAAGTACTATAAGTAAACCATGCCCCAACATACATACCCACATGGCCTTATGTCCACAAACCAATGACTACTCAATAGGGGATCCCATTCCCATCCACGTCACCTCACAAGCATCAACAATAAACATCACCAGAACAGAGAAATGGAGTTTTAAAATTTGAATATGCCATTCATTTAGTTCCATATTTCTGTTTGGTTAACTGGGGTGACAACACAAGAATTATTATTCTTTGGGAATCCATTTAATCAACCAAGTTTACATGATTTACCAGTTTCGATTTTACATCCATTTAATAACATAAATATCTATAAAACAGAGGTTCATTAGTGCACAAGAAAGGACCACCAATGGCCACGATTTTCAGTGGACACAAGACCATTCTATTCAAAATATATAGGAAAAGATAATTGAGTACAACGACATTAATAAACACACCCCTTAATTCTTTTAATCCATTTATTTATCTTCATTATTGTTTGGTTTCATCCAAACCCATTGGAAATATTATCATACCCACCCCGCTTGATATATAGTAAAGAGAGACAAAAGAAGAACCCAACTTGGATGATCAACGATCAATGTTTTTCTCCTCATTACAATAATTGGGATGCATGACTTTTAGGGGAGGAATCTCAGAGGACTACAAGAATGAGAAGGAAAGGCTCCGATAGAGGTACACCATGAGCCTCGAGAAAGGGGACTGCAAACGCAGAAAAGAATGAAAGAAACCGACCAATAAGAAGAAAGAAAGAATTATAGTGCGATAAAAGGCGGGATCCTGGAGTTACGATATATAGAAATCTTGAATGGATCTAAAGGTGGATCATGGTATCACCACCTAGTTGGACGGTTACACACGATGGAATTAATTTTTATTTAATAATTCTCATCGAAAGGGTGTACATAACAACTACGCGTTAAAGGATTTAATTTAAAGAGATTAAAATGGGTCTGTGGAGGGTCACCCCACTCCGAGGGGATTTAACACATTGTTTATGGTGCTAAAAACGGCCTTCAACCACTTTAAAAAGTTTAAAAGACTTAAAAGTGGAATTATGGGAGAAACTAGGGAAGGAAACCCGGACACCCCTTTGTGACCGATTGGTGAGACTGATAGGTTAAACCGATCCGTAGAGCTGATCGGGTGAAACAGATCGGGTGAAGCTGATCCCATGAAGCTAATCCCGTGAAGCTGATCCCGTGAAGTTGATCAGTGAAACTGATCAGGTGAAGATGATGTTGTGAATCTGATCCTCTAAAGCTGATCGTGTGAACCTAATCAATAAAACTGATCAGGTGAAGCGGATCCCGTGAAGCTGATCCCATGAAGCTGATCAGTAAAAATGATCGAGTGAAATTGATTGGGTGAAACCGATCGTGTGAAACTGATTAGTAAAATGATTGGGTGAAACCAATGGGGTGAAATTGATATGGTGAAACTGATTTGTGAATCCAATGGAGTGAAACTGATCTAGTGAAATCGATGGGGTGAAACTAATATGGTGAAACTGATGGGGTGTAACCCATCGGTTAAACCGATGGGGTGCAACTAATCTGATGAAACTAATGGGGTGAAACCGATCAGTGAAACCGATGGGTTGAAACTGATCGGCGAAACTGATGGGGTAAAATCGATCAGTGAAACCATGGGGTAAAATCGATCAGTGAAACCAATGGGGTGAAACTGATCCGTGAAGCTGATCACGTGAAGCTAATCTTTGAAGCTGATCAATGAAGCTGATCCATGAAGCTGATCAGTGAAGATGATATAAGAAGATGATCTACGAAGATGATCAGTGTGAATGATAGGTGACAACACAGTGACACGTTTCCACTGACACCCACATCCCCCTGACACACTGATGGTGTCCAGCACACCCCAACACATAGAAATTTGGAAAAGTATTGGACCAGGAGGGTCCAAACCATTACATCTTCATTATCGGGACAATACAAAATTGTAGTCATTTAGAGAGTCCTACCTACTAGGTAGATTGAATATAAGACTTTTATTACTAAGAGAATTCATAATTTTATAAAGGACACACTTTTATTCCCTATACCCTGATTGTGTAAATTCGAAGGCCTTGATGGAGGTTCTGACTTGGTATACCTATGGTGGGATTCCCAGAGAGCGGTGCACTCTAACATTGGTGACACAATAGTGGGATCAAATGATGGATCATCTAGGAAATTATTGGTGATATAAAGATTGATTTTCCTAGGTGATACCTAGGAGATATGATCCTGGATTTTCCTAGGTAAAACCTGGGTGAGATGGACATAACTTCACACTAGTAAAACCGAGGCCATCTAGAATTGAATTCGTTTAGGAGTTATATGGGTGAGCTGTCCTTGACTTCACCTAGGTGGTACCATGGTGATCTAGTTTTCGCTTCATCTTGGTGGTACTTGGGTGAGCTGGTGGTACCTCACCCAAGTAGGACCTCTGCTAGCTAGATGTGGGTCTTGGCTGATGAAAAATATAAGAAAAAATTATTGGTCGATGACTTACTCACAACTTCTTGAGTTATCTGAGGAGTCTTTGGATGAACCTCACATAAGTCACAAGTTTGGGAACGGAGCTTCAACATATTGTCTATGTAATATGTATAAGGGGATCCTTGCATAGTTTTGGTGTTTTTTATAACATGGAGGAACTATAATCCTTTGTTTCTCATTAATTCCCTCTTATTTTGAAACATGGAGAGCTACATGGAGGGTGTCAAGGACTTGAGAAATGTATTAGGGAAGTCAAAGATTTGAGGTGTCTTTCTTTCTTCCCATCCTTGAAAATGGGGAGCCTAAGGGTCCCATTTTTATTAAAACATGGAAACCTAGGTGAAGAAGGTTGTATGTGCAATCCATAGTGCAATATTATCATTATATTCTTCCATTCAAGTAAGATATGCATGGGTGTTCCACATAGTTTTGAATTACGTGAGTTTGGACATCTACGCATATGGTTCTTGCTGGCTATATCAACATAAAAATCTACAATATGTAGGTGGCTCGCATTACTCTTCTTAAGAGACTTGGAAATCCCCACACAGATGGAATCAAATGAATTAGATCCTTTCACTCGGTTTCCTTCCTTGTATATATGAATAACTTACCTTTTAGAATTTTCATCCTCATGTAAAAAGGGGTGTTAAACACCCCTCTAAATTGGATTTCATAAGAAGATAAGGGTCTAATCCCATGGTAGAGAGAAATATGTTCACCGGTTGACTCTTCTATTATTGGACTTCATGTATTTTCATATATTGATGTTTTGGTATTTTGAACATTACTACTTTCTTCTCACATTAAAAGTGATTAGGTGTATGGAGTGCTCAAGCTCACCGCTTAGGTTGTTTACACAAGTCATTATCATAGGTCAACCATGTGAGTCATTTATGCAGGTCAACAACATAGGTCAATCACATAGGTCTACTTTGTATGAAATAATAGGTCTATAAATAGGAGTGTGTATCCCGAGGTTTCTTCTTCACATTAAGATCATATTCTCTCTCTCACCAGGTGAGTCTTCCATGTTGATATTCTCATGTTTCTCCTTCATGATGCTCCTTTCATGCACCTATGATGTTCATGGATTTAACAAGATACTTCCTTTAAGTAATTTGATTAAGTGACTTGCACAAGGTCACTTGAAAGAGTATCTAGAATTAGGTCACTTGAGGGAGTGACCTGTATGAGGCCACATGGGTGAGTTACCTACAAGAGTCCACCTATGCGAGTGACATGCATGGGGCCATTTAGAGACTGACCCACGCAAGGCCACTTGGGTGAGTGACCAACGCGAGGCCACATGGGAGTGTGACCTATGTGAGGTCACTCTGGTGAGTGACATATGTGAGGTCACATGGGAGAGTAACCTACATGAGTTAACTTGGATGAGTGATCTGCATGGGGTCACTCCTTTGTTAAAATTTCCATTTTTCCAAGAAAAATCCATGATGTTTAATCGATTTTTTTTGAATCTATGCAGGTCTCCAAATGTCAAATCAATTAGTTCATGCTTATAATTATAATGTTTCTGTGTTCTTTGAGAAGATGTTGGATATCATTTGGAGAACACACCAAACACTATATGACCCCATACTTTGTATCCTTGCATATAATTTGAAGAATATTTTTTGGAATACCTTGAGAGTTTCTTCCTTGTGTTGTATGGTAGTATAACTCTAAGAGACATGCTCATCCAAAGGATGAAAAACATAATGATTGGGTATTAGTTCAAGGAATATATTAATTTTACCATTTCAAACATTTTTAGTTGAGGTTTCTATATCAATAAAGGGATGATGTCCTTAGTGTATCAGGTATGCCATAATTTGAATACTCCATACAAACAAATTTACACTCCTATATCAAGACCACACTTTTATGCATCCATTTTTTATGAATTAATGATAGAAAAAACAAAGGGATTAAAGGAAGAATGACACTTCTATTCTAGAGGAGGGTTCAAGCCTGAATGGATGTGGGCTTATTGGTTGTGAAAAGATTGTGCTGAATTCATGTCTGAGTTGTAGTACATCAAAATATATGAGTAAATTTGGGTGGTGTATATATACATGTACAAACACACTATTATAGTCTCATATTTTAAAACCATTGGAGGCTATAGACTAATACACTCCATCTAACACATGGAGACATTTATATTATTTTATGGGACATTTATAAGATCTTATGAGTTCCCACCCTTAGGGAAATGTATGGTGAATTTTCCCACCAAAGGTGAAATGGGATAATCTCGAAAACATGCTTGTGTTGGCCCATGAGTTATTGAAAATAGATAAAGAGATCAGACAAGAATAGCCTATCCTTATGTAAGATTTTCATCCTAAGGCATGGATGCATGTTTTCTTGGAGCCCAAGGGGGAGGATCATGTATCAAAACATCCCATGAGGTTTCCTACCATTTATAAGTGATGCATTATTGGACAATACTACCTTGTGCTGGAGAAGGATGAATATCCCAAATGGGGTATTCTATCTAGTCATCAATTTGTTCCAAGAACTAATTTTTTAGATTTTAGGTCATGTGGTTGAGTATGTATATGTTACTGGTCCATAAATTTAATAGTGATGTACGACTATAGATATTTATCATGTTATCCATGTTGAAAAAAATGAGAACATATATGGAAGTATATCCCTACTTTGGTGAAGATCCATTGTTACTTGATACATGTGTACATAGGGAAGAACCCCTTCTGAATTATGGAACGATTCCAAGTACTATAGGGGTGGATAGAGATAAAATTCATCTTCTGTGAGGGGTTGAGTTGTATCAACATTCCAAAGTATCAGTTCAAGCCCTTCCTTTAAGCTGTCTCTAGTAATAAACCTTATTCTATGAAGTATGTGGTGGCCTTATAGACTCTAATCATGTATAATGATTTGAAATTATTTCTATACAGGGACCTACCTTTTGAGAAAATTATAGATAATGACAACCAAAATTAGGAGCTCAAATCATATATGATGTACTTAAGAGATTATGTATTTGTGGATAAAATTGATAGTGAAATTTTATGTGAGGCTTACATCCCCTACATGTTTCCACATCAATTCAAATTTCTGTAACAACCCACCATTTCCCCTACTACAGATGTTTGATTAGAGAATCATATAATGATGTCTTGAAATATTTGGGTGCTCATGGTTGAAGAATAATCCAAGGTAGTAATCAAATTTCCTCCCTCAAATGTACATATTAGAATGATATTAAAATATTCCCACTTCTGTATCTCCTCATACCGCAATATGGTGTTGGTAAATGAAGTCCCTCAAGTTGAGGCCACCCCAACCACTTCTAAACAATAAAAAAAGGAGCCTCACTTTGAAAGTGATAGTGATGAGGATTATCTATATCCATGGTCCTAGGGAACTCAATGATCTAAAACTAGAAATATTTCCTCATCTTGAGTTGAGAGAAGGTGATCTAGTTTTCATTGTTATGATTGGACTCAGGAATCAGCTACCCAACCCACCATTTATGTAGAGGGATCAATAAATCTATCAAAATTGAAAGATGATGGGTCCTATTTTCAATTGGGTATGAAAATATTTGAATACATGAGGCCTGAGGTGGTCCAAGTCTAGAAAGGCATAGCCTATAAGATCAAGGGTTTATGTATATTCTTTAAAGATGACTTACACATCCCACAACCTAGGGATATTAAAGAACCCCTTGATCTTCCATTTGAAACCAATCTTACCAAGATAGGGTAGTATTTCCATTAGTTGAAGATGTTAGTATATTCTACTAATGAATAGATCCGAGCCACAAAGAGGGTATCTGGTAGGCTAGATCGGGGTGATGTTGAGGGGTTAGATGATATATACAATGATTAATAGCAATAATTCATTGATACTAGTTATGTAATCCTATTTCATTTATCTTCACATCCATCCTGATTTTTATGAGTAGATTAACTACTATTAAGGGGTCACTTTGACCTGCAGAAGGAGGTGTCACTAGAACCAGCTTTATAGAGATATACTTCAATGGGAACCATAAACAGGGTTGGGGGGGCATATCCTTTAGACTAGTAAGTTTTCACAAGGCCTAAGATTAATGAAAAAGGATATGGTGAGGGACACTTTCCACCTCCAATACCTATGTTTGAGAAGACTGACACGATCCCTTCACCACCTCAAGTGAAGAAAGGGATTTGGGGAAAACATTAGCCAAGAATATGTGCTATAGTAAGTCTTAGCAATGTCATTTAGTCCTGTAGTTTTCTTAACCCACCATTATGACCATGATTTCCCTTTTTAAGATCTGATTTACATTTATCCCTCAAGGGTTCTAACACTGATCCCCTAGTATTTGAATGATACACTCAAGATAGGGTACACACTATTGATGATAAGCCTATATCCTTGATGGAAGAAGTCTCAAGGGACCATAATTCATATATTATTATAACAATAGTGGGAGAATAATAGCTTGTTATTGTTTGTAATTCATAACATTACATCATATGGAAACCATTAACTCTCCTCTTTATGACATTTTATATATGTTGCACAAGCTGGGGGACCCTATAATGACCATTTATGCCCCTTTTATTTATTTAATCAAAACCTTAGGTCATATAATGAAGGTGTAAATGGTGGATTTCACTCGATGAGGCACAAAGAGGGGTTTCTGGTCAAAATAATTGAAGAATAAGGTATTGGTGAAACCAATTTGGGTTCGGATCTAGATATCTTATATATCAATACTGATGAGGATTCCACCAGGCTTGCAGAATTAATTCATGAAATGAGAACAAAGTATATGAAAATTTAAAACAATCTTGAACATATTAGTATCCCCAACTCTCAAGAAGAGTTAATGGTTTTAAATTAATATTCATATGGATGTGAGTTTTTATTTGCGTGCACTAGGTACTTCCTATTTGATATTTTAATCAGGAAATTTCTATTTGTGAAACTTTTCCTATAGAAAATATATCAAAAGCTATCAGGCATCAGGGATCTAAAATTCCTTATCCTTCTCAGTTGAATGAAGTACTAGTCTTGGAACCAGGTATATAGATATCACATGGTCCTTATGTCCTGTGATATGAGAAAACTAAAGGAAGTTTCTCTCTTCTTTAGGTCCATGATTAGTCTTCATAAAATTTGGAAGTAGGAGAAAACTCCAATCAAGTGGTTGACCCATCAACAGGTAAATACTATTAACTATTTAGATTATATAACTACCCTCTCCATTAACATACCCCATAATTAATGATGAGTTCCATCTATATTTTATCACCATTGAATTCAATAGCTAGTTCGGAGGGGAAGGCCTCCATGTATGTTCAACTAATAGCACATGGTGAGGATGATATTACTCCATAGAGAACAACAAAGGATTCATCCTTTAATGAGTTTATTATAGAATACACATATCCTTCTGAAAGTATATCTGAGATGGACTTGGAGATATAATAATCCTTCTAATCCTCACATCGTTTCATTTGGAAAGATATTTGGTGGTTAATTTTAGAGATTCATCTTGAAGATACTTCTTCAAGGCAGCACCAACTCCCATCTATGTTTTACATTTATGGGTATGTTGTATTTGACTACTACATGATTCATCAAGAATTGAAGTTTACCATCCAACACCAGGAAGAATAAAAATGATTACCATAGGATGAGGTACAACTACTTGGTCTATTTTATAATATTAGAGCCACCATATCCATGGTAGTGATTAACCCTGACAAGGAGGTGGAAGAGAATTAGTGATACATTGATGATAAATCTATTCGTATGGTATAACTTCAAGAGGAATTGGATGTGATTAAGGGAGAGATTTTTCAACTCCACCAATCCTTAACGAGGGACCTACCCTAGGAAATGAATTTTGTTACTATGGAGAAGGAGAACCTTCATCATGATGAGGATTCTATCACCACTCAATTGACTGTCCTTCTTCAAAATATGGATAAGTATTAAGAACAAATTTGACATATCAAATGTTTTGTTGATGGAATGATATAATAATTGATAAAGAGGCTCCAACTTGTGGACACTCCTTTGAATCTGTTTTCTATATATGACAATAAATTTGTTCTAAATAATTTAGTTATATGTTCGTATCCCCTTTATTATTTTTACATAACACATAATCTAGATCATTTGGTTGAATTCCATTGTGTAATGGTGTTGTAATTACAATGATAGGAATAAAAATGGTTTTCTAATTTTTTCACAAAGATTTGGCCCTAGTGGGAATAGTTAACTATTTCTAGAATCACATTATGGATCCTAATTTTTTTGGTTTTTTATTTTAACCATAATTCATTCCTAAGTCATATATGAAAAGGTCTTAACGAGTGAGACTTAGTTTTTTCTTAGGAGGCCATTTGCGGGTTTTCAACATAACAAGTTTTATACATATTTTTTAGTTTCCATTGATCATGTTTTCCTAATTCATACAGAGTACATGTCTAGAAATATAAGACTGAATTTTTATAGGGTTTTCATTGTGGGGTTTTTATCTTGGAGAGCATTACATATCTTTCCATCAGTAGTTTTGGGTCATGCAAGTCGGACAGGTGCAACAGATGTTTTAGGTCGAACAACATTAACCAAATGACCCAAGTGGGGATCATAGGCTAAGAATGCTTTGAAATCTATGAGATATGGGAATTGAATTTCTCTTTATGTCATGATCTGGGGAATCTCAGATCCAAAGAGATGATACGAGACAATTATGTAATTAATGAGCATGGACTGTGTTAAAAAAGGATTCCATTATGATGTTATAAGAGCATACAAAGACAAAGGGATTTTATACCTGGGAAAAACATGTATATGACTAAAAATACATATTTATAGGTGTATTATGAAAATCTATGTTTTTTCAATATAATTAATAGTCAAAAAAAGTATCCTAAAAAGTTAGTTTTCCTTATTTCTAATAACCATGGACGGTTTTTTATAATCCAAGATTACTAAAATTAGGTAGTATAGTCTGTGAAAGGAGTATATCAAGGTATGGTGGAAACAATTAGATAGAAATTTTACATGGATGAGAAGTTTTCTACATACAATGATTATGAGTTCATCAAGGAAGGAACTCAAATTGAATTTATAGGCACATATTATTTCCATATTCAAGAGAGAATGGGGGAACATGATAGTTGGGCCTAAAATGAGGGATTTAGATTTCACGACATATCTCACTAAATTGAGAATCAATCCATATGCGATTCTTGGAATAAAGGTCCCCTATATAGATATAACCCATATTGTAGTCAATACTATGCCAAGTTGGACACTATTAATAGATTAAGATCTTGTAGGGTGGACCGAACCTATGGTGGAGACTCGATTCCGCATTCCCAAATAGTTTTGGGTGGACTGGCCAAATATATCCCAATAGAATTTAGACACATGGTGTGTAGAGGAAGTCATAAATGAAAACCTTAGGGTTCTTAGATTTTAAGGAGTGGGATTTAACAAACATGTTAGGGATATCCATGGATCATATTCCAAAAATTGTTTCCACTAAGATGTCATCAAAGAGTACGGAGATAAAAGGTCTTTCTCTTGGGAAAAAACATTCCTTCGATTTACAAGACATATTGGGAGGTGTATTATGCAAGGATGTGTTTGGGGAGTATTAATAATAGTTAATACAAGGTTTCCTATAGAGTTAGGTTCTCTTATTACTGATAGATGAAGGAAGATTATGAGGATCTGATTTTCCTAAGACACGATGTTGGATTTATGCAAGGAAGATCCATGAACATGATGTGGGTATTTGGATTAGTACCATTAAAAAATAAAGGAGAGTATGCTACAGAGATCTAAAACATGTGTTGGATAAAATTATTTTTGTTTTATTCCTAGAGGGGCATGGATCATGTAGTTTAATGTCTTAGAGTGAGGATGTTTGATGTTCCTTTTAAGGTCATTCATCTAGGATCATCCCATGTTGAATTGTGTTACATGGATTAAGGTCATCTACAAGAGGAGGGAGATGTTTTTTATGTAGTAGATGTGACTATTTTATGGAATAAATGATTAATTACATATCTCATTGAAATTAGAATAAATCCACATATAGTTCTAAGATGGTAAATTCCCCATGCAGGTCTGACCTATACACAAGGAATGGATTTTTGGGTTTTCATTTTATATTGCATATAGACCTTAGATTTAATATCTGGAAATCACTACGTATCTTTTTATAACACGAATAAAAAGAAATGTAGATCTAATTAAAATTTTTGTGGCAGGAGACCAATACTAAGAATGGCGGCCTTCTCATACAATGTCCAAAGTAATTCAGTTTTGTGTTGGGAAAGAAAGGGACATAAAACATGCAATTTAAAACCTTATAGAAATGAAGTTGTCTAATAATTTAACATAACAGGAAAAAGATATTTATTGCTCCTTTTATGGTTATAGGAAAAGGAATGTACGGTATTCCTCATAAGATATTTAATATAGGACTATAATCTAACATTGATGTAAATTGATGTGTCTCTATCATGTAGGAATACTAATACCAAAATTTCTACTCCCACATGAGCTATACTCAGTATGAGAAATAAATAATGAAAAGGTATTTTTATGCTACATAGTGATGATTAAAGGAAAGGACTTGTGAATTTTTATCATGTGGTGGCTATGAAAATATATAGGATTCGATAATGACTACATATCTCATTGAGATGAGAATCAAGACACACATAGTCCTAGGAGTGTTTTAACATTGCATGAGAGGGACATCAACAATGAATTCTAAAGTCATGTAGTGAGGACATGAGTTACCGAATGTCTAGGGAAGGTACATGGTTTTATTCCATACATAAATCTTCCAAATCAAATACACATAGGTTATGGTCATGGTTCATAGTCTATGAAGTGGCTCGATCATACAAGGAATCCCATACCATGATTACAAATCCCACAAGATGTATTCATAGTGTGAGAAATAAGAAATAACAAGGGTTTTTTTGTATTCAGTTGATTCAATGAAATATCAATGAAGTAGAAAACCAACACAAGAATTATAGGTCCTCTATGGAATGGATGAAGTAGCATATGATTTTACCAAAAAAAATGGGAGCTTAACAATATGGTTTAACGTCTTACTATAAGGAAAATTATTTCACAAAAGGATTGGAAATAAAGGATTTTTGGGTATTATGAATTAAATATTCCTAGATACTCTGGAAATCATATCATAAAAAACCTATTTAGGATATCAGGAAATAATCTACTAAGAGGAATCACATGCTAATTTCATAAGGCTTCCTAGGCTTTCCACCTAGGAATCCCATGTTGAGTGCATAGGGTAAGACTACATTTTAACGTCATGTGCTAAAGATGTTGTTATATAGATTAATTTCAAATTAATTGGATGACATGAGTCATGCATTTTAGGATTGTTCAATAAGGACTAAACCATGTAGTTTATCATTTTACAGAAAGGATGATGGTGTCTTGTAGTTTTAGGCCATATGACAAGGAATAAGAAAAATATTAAATTAGATTAAATATTTATTGATAATCCTTGAATTTATAGGGAGAATAGTATGATCACCATCCATGCTGATCAAAAAATATCTGCCATTGTAAAAAAAAATTTAAATAATAAAGGTCCTTTCCTTTTTTTCAAGCATTGGAGAATTATTCCTTGGTATCATTGGGTTCCTGAGAACCAAAATTAGGTCTCATTGGAGGAATGAGAAAATCACACTTTTCTATTGAAGACTCATGCTATACAGTTTTGGTGGATATCAAGATTAAGTAAGGTATGAAACCATTTATCATCGAGCAATTACGGCTCATCTAGATTCATTGCAGATGGTTCATCTATAGAAAATTGACCATAAAATTCAATCAAGAGTGAGGGAAATTGGACTTCAATGAAAAAAATACTTCTCTACCATATACTAGTGAGTACGGTGTTGCATGTATGGTAGTATGGGTCATTTTATGGTAGGAAAAAAAGGCATGTATGAGCTTGTATGGTCAGAACTTGTTTTCTTTTTTCCACCATTTTTTGGATTATATTCAATAGGGTATTATTAAATGAATCTATATATCCATTTTCTACTGCATTATAGTAGGTTGAATGGTTGGAATCAATGTTGTAAGCCTAGTTCAAATTTTTCTATTTGTAATAATTTTATTTTTCCATTGTCCATTAATATTATATGAGGGTTTCCAAATCATGTGATAAAATTGAACTTCCTAAAATTGATGATGCTTCTGAACTTGAATTCCATGAGGGGTATTTCTTTGACCCATTTGGATAAGAAATCAGTATTAGTGAAAATATACTTAAAATAATTGAATGTGCCTGGAGAGTATGACTCCATGACATGCATTTCTGATATGGAGAATGGGTAGGAGTATTTGGTAGTGTGAAAAAACACTGAGGGTTAATGTATAAAATTTAAATGCACTTGATAAGAATTAAATTTTTTGGTGAATTGGGTATAATCATGTGTTATTAAAGGCCAAAATTTTCCAAGCCTCCTAATTTGGAGATAAATCTATGTTTTTGAATGATTTGAACCACATACCCCAACATGGAATTATTTCATAATATCAATAGATTCTTATCAATAAATAAATATATGTAGGATCTTATCAATGCCTCATTTATAAAGAACCATATGTTGACCATGGTTGTCATAGAGGGTAAAATTAACCATTTTCCATTGTATATGTGGTTTTATAGCTATGTTCAACAAAAGAGTCCCACTTTGTAGATAATCCAGTATGGGCATCATCCAACTATATATAGGATTATATGGTTAAGGGATAAAATTATCCTCATTTATGTCTTCCATGTTACTCAAAATAAATAGAGATACCATTCTGCAACGTGCATTACTGATGACTATTTCGTCTCTATCTATATTTACCAAAGTTGTGGTTGTATTTTCCAGTACATCTTCCTGGATATTTTAGAAGCACATTATGTGAGTCGACATTGGGATTAAAGGAAATCCCAACATAAAATATCATACATTGTCAATAAATGGGATTATATCTTCTTTTATGACGCAACAATTGGTATAGAATGGTTTGATTACCAACTTTTAATCCCCTCTGACTTTTAGGTGGGTTATGAGTACTTGCAGCGCGATTTCTAATCCTATAATGAGGTATTAGTATTCTACCTCATTATTGGTACAACATTCAGATAATAGGGACCAGTTCTGTTAAATCACTTTTACTATAGGGATATAAATGACACTCTACTCGACTTTATAGATCTTAGTATCATGAAAACTTTTTCCTATCGGGCTCTTAAACATTCCATCAAAATACATCTCCCATGTTTGTGGGGGGAGCTTCAGCTAAGAGTATATCTTCATATAGAAACATAGTATTTGATGGTGAAGTTTTTGCAAAAGTATTCTTTGATCGAAAATCCATAGTACCTAACCTTTCAATACTTTATGAGGTATAAATTGAATATTGGACTATTATAGTATGGCTGTCCGACATGCCAAATATCTGGTCAAATGGGTCTATTGAGGATATATTTGAGTGGGTCATTGTGCGAGACCAAATGGAATTTGTGGTGTGGCAAGTAATGCAAAAGTTATTGGACATAAATGATTAATTCTATAAAAATATTCTCGATATCAAAATAACAAGCCCTTCTATTGAGTATGGTTTGAAAAAGATAATAGAGTCTGTTTTCCTTCCCAATGTTATTCTTTTTCCTGAGAAAAGTAACCAATGATTGATCTAAATATATCATGTAGAATAGGAGAAGCATTCATTCAATAGGTGGCATAAATAATGGTGTGATCAAAAGATAATTCTTGAGATTGTTTAATTCTTCCTGACATTCATTGGTCCACTGATATGTGATTCCCATTTTCATTAGCTTGGAGAATGAAAAAAACTTACCAACATGGTTTTCTATAAAGCGATGAATATAGTAAACGAATAACTATAGTTTTCTCATTTATTTTTCATTTTGAGGTGGTGACACGTTTAGTAAAGCCTTTTTATTTTAAATATCACACTACTAAAAAATCGGGCATTAGCGACTGCCATTGGCGGTCGCTGTAGGCCTATAGAGACCGCCCAGCGACCGCCAATGGCGGTCGCTATAGGTGGCCGAAATTCCGGCCTTAAGTGACCGCTTGGCGGTCGCTAATGGTGCCCGCCAGGCAGCCTAAAGGGACCGCCTTTGGCGATCGCTACCCTGGGAATGTTTTTTTAAAAAAAATTCCTTCTCAAAGAAATATATATATAAATATATTTATTAAATAATATATATATATATATTAAAGAAAATATTTATATATATAATATTAAATAAAATATTTGAAATAAATATATATATAATATGTTTTAAATATTTTAATATATATATATATATTAAAGAAATATATATATATAATATTAAATAAAATATTTTTCATTTTTTTAATGAAATGTACGAATTGTGTTTTTTTTTACTTCAGGGTGGAAAATCAGAGATAAAACAAGGTGAAAATCATAAAAAATGGAAAACAATTTCAAACTGCATAAACATAAAGATCATTATAAACAATAAATGATAAACATGCTTCAATGATCCGAACAGGTCCATCCATTTCAATCTTTTGCTTCAATAAACATACAACAAGACAAAAAAACAACAAAACAAAACAAACGTAAATTGGACATAATTATTCAGTTATTATATACATATAATAAAATTAAATCTGACATCAAATCATGGTGCTATAATAATTTAAAACCCCCAATTTAAGAAATGCTATCATTTCAGGTCATTCAGAACACATTTGCTCCGAATTCGACCGTCTCACGACGTTTTTGGTGTTTTATGACACCGAAAACGTGTTTCTGGTCACCGCCGTCAAATGACACCTCCGATTGACATGCTGTTAGCACGAAAATTTCAAAAATCATACAACGGATATTTTTGTACGGTTTCGTGGCATTCTGAGGTCGTTCGGGTGGTTTTGACCCCCCAACGTGCCATTTTAGCGCGCGACTAGCAGCTCAAAATGACACAAACGGCTGTACCGCACTCACCGCACGTCTGATGGGCACGCCGTCTCCTCCTACACGTCACGAATAATATTAATAATGTTTCCGCGTGGTTTCAGGTCATTCGGAGCACGTTTTCTCTGAATTCGACCGTCTCACGCCGTTTTTGGTGTTTTTTGACACCATAAACGCTTTTCTGGTCACTGCGGTCAAACGACACCTCCGATTGATGTTATGTCTGCCTGAAAATTTCAAAAATCACAAAATGGCTGTTGTCGTATGGTTTCATGGCATTCAGAGGTTGTTCGGATGGTTTTGACCCCACAACGCGCCATTTTAGCGCGCGCCTAGCTGCTGAAAATGACACAATCGGCCGTACCGCGTGCACCGCATGTCTGATGGGAATACCGTAACCTTCTACACGTCAATAATAATATTACTAATTTTTTTGTGTGGTTTCAGGTCATTCGGAGCACGTTTGATCTGAATTCGACCATCTCACGCCGTTTTTGGTGTTTTATGACACCAGAAACGGTTTTCTGGTCACTGCGGTCAAACGACACCTCCGATTGACATTCCATCGGCATGAAAATTTCATAAATCAGAAAACGGCCGTTGGCATATGGTTTCATGGAATTATGAAGTCGTTCGGGTGGTTTTGACCCCCCAACGCGACATTTTAGCGCGCACTGATCTGCTGAAAATGACACAATCAGCCATAACGCGCGCAATGCACATCCGATGGGCATGTCGTCTCCTCTTACACATCAAGAATAATATTTATAATGTTTTCGTGTGGTTTCAGGTCATTCGGAGCACGTTTGTTCTGAATTCGACCATCTCACGCCGTTTTTGGTGTTTTATGACACCGGAAACATGTTTTCGGTCACCTCGGTCAAACGACAGCTCCGATTTACGTTCCGTCTACCCAAAAATTTTAAAAACCACACAAAAGCTATTGTCGTACGGTTTCATGGCATTCCGAGGTCGTTCGAGTGGTTTTGACCCCCCAACGTGCCATTTTAGCGCGCGTCGAGCTGCTCAAAATGACACAATCGTCCGTACCGCGTGCACCACACGTCTGATGGGTGTGCCGTCTCCTCCTACATGTCACTAATAATATTCCTAATGTTTTCGTGTGGTTTCAGGTCATTCGGAGCACGTTTTCTCCGAATTCGACCGTCTCACGCCGTTTTTGGTGTCTTATGACACCAGAAATGTGTTTCCAGTCACCGCGGTCAAACGACCCCTCCGATTGACATTCCGTCTGCCCGACCATTTTACAAATCACACAACGGCTCTTTTCGTACGGTTTTATGGCATTTCGAGGTCGTTCGAGTGGTTTTGACCGCCCAACTCGCAATTTTAGCGTGCGCCTAGCTGCTAAAAACGACACAATTGGCCGTACCGCGCGCACCACACGTCCTATGGGCGCGTCGTCTCCTCCTACACGCCAAGAATAATATTCCTAATGTTTTCGTGTGGTTTCAGGTCATTCGGAACACGTTTTTCTCCGAATTCGACCATCTCACACCGTTTTTGGTGTTTTATGACACCAGAAACGCGTTTCCGGTCACCGCGGTCAAACGACACCTTTGATTGATGTGCCGTATACACAACCATTTCACAAATCACACAACGGATGTTGTCGTACGGTTTAATGGCATTCGGTGGTCTTTGAGGTCGTTTTGACCCCCCAACGCGCCATTTTAGCACGCGCTGAGCTGCTTAAAACGACACAATCAGATGTACCATGCGCACCGCACATCCGATGGGCATTTCGTCTCCTCTTACAAGTCACGAATAATATTCCTAATGTTTTTGTGTGGTTTCAGGTCATTTGGAGCACGTTTGCTCCGAATTCGACTGTCTCAGGCCGTTTTTGGTGTTTTAAGACACCAGAAACGCGTTTCCGGTCACCGTGGTCAAACAACACCTCCGATTGACGTGTCGTCGGCACGCCCATTTCATAAATCACAAAACGGCTGTTTTCATACTGTTTCATGGCATTCCGAGGTCATTTGGGTGGCTTTGACCCCCCAACGCGCCATTTTGGCGCACACCGAGCTAATGAAAATGACACAATCAGCCCTACCGAGCGCACCGCATGCCCGATGGGCACGCCGTATCCTCTTACATGTCACGAATAATATTCCTAATATTTTCGTGTGGTTTCAGGTCATTCGGAGCACGTTTGCTCCGAATTCGACCGTCTCACGCCGTTTTTGGTGCTTTATGACACCGAAAACGTTTTTTCGGTCACCGCTGTCAAAAGACACCTCCGATTGACATCCCGCCGGCATGGACATTTTAAAAATCACACAACGGCTATTTTCGTACGGTTCCATGGCATTCCGAGGTCGTTCGGGTGGTTTTGACCCCCCAACGCGCCATTTTAGCGCACACCGAGCTGCTGAAAACAACACAATCGGCCGTACCGCGCACACCGTACGTCTGATGGGCATGCCATCTCCTCCCACACGTCACAAATAATATTCCTAATATTTTCGTGTGGTTTCAAGTCATCCGGATCAGGTTTTCTCTGAATTCGACCGTCTCATGCAGTTTTTGGTGTTTTGTGACACCAGAAACGCATTTCCGGTCACTGCGGTCAAACGACACCTCCGATTGACATGTTGTCTACACGACCATTTCAAAAATCACACAACGGCTGTTGTCGTATGGTATTAGGGTATTCCGAGGTCGTTCAGGTGGTATTGACCCCCCAACGCCCCATTTTAGCGCGCGCCGAGCTATTGAAAACGACACAATCGGCCGTACCGCCTGCACCGCATGTCCGATGGGCACTCCGTCCCCTCCTACCCGTCAAGAATAATATTCCTAAATTTTTTGTGTGGTTTTAGGTCATTTGGAACACGTTTAATCAGAATTAGACCATCTCACGCCGTTTTTGGTGTTTTATGACACCGGAAACCTGTTTCCGGTCACCGTGGTCAAATGAAACCTCCGATTAACGTACCGTCGGCATGACCATTTCAAAAATCACACAACTGATGTTGTCGTATGGTTTCATGGCATTCGGAGGTCATTTGGGTCGTTTTGACCCCCCAACGCGCCATTTTAGTGCGCGCCGAGCTATTGAAAATGACACAATCGGCTGTACCGCGTGTACCGCACATCCGATGGGCATACCGTCTCCCCATACACATCACGAATAATATTCCTAATGTTTTCGCGTGGTTTCAGGTCATTCAGAGCCTGTTTGCTCCAAATTCGACCGTCTCACACCGTTTTTGGTGTTTTATGACACCTGAAACGCGTTTCCAGTCACCACGGTCAAAAGACACCTCCGATTGATGTGTCGTCGACACAAACATTTGGAAAATCACACAACGTCTATTTTCGTACGGTTTGATGGAATTCCGAGTTCGCTCGGGTGGTTTTGACCCCCCAACGCGCCAGTTTAGCATGCACCGAGCTGCTGAAAACGACACAATCAGCCGTACCGCACGCACCGCATGTCCGATGGGCGCACCATCTCCTCCTACACATCACGAATAATATTCCTAATGTTTTCGTGTGGTTTTAGGTCATTCGGAGCACATTTTCTTCAAACTCGACCGTCTCACGCCGTTTTTAGTGTTTTATGACACCAGAAACACATTTTCGGTCACCGCGGTCAAACGACACCTCTGATTGATGTGCCTTCTACCCGAAAATTTCAAAAATCACACAACGGCTATTGTCGTACGGTTTCATGGAATTCCGAGGTTGTTCCGGTGGTTTTGACCCCCCAACGCGCCATTTTAGCGCACGCCTAGCTGCTGAAAACGACACAATCGACCGTATTGCGGGCACCACATGTCTGATGGGTGTGTCGTCTCATACTACACATTACGAATAATATTCCTAATGTTTTCGTGTGGTTTCAGGTCATTTGGAGCATATTTTTTCCAAATTCGACCGTCTCACGCCGTTTTTGGTGTTTTATGACACTGAAAACGCCTTTCCGGTCACCGCAGTCAAACAACCCCTTTGATTGACGTGAAGTCTGCCCGACCATTTCTAAAATCACAAAAAGGCTGTTGGCGTTCGGTTTCATGGCATTCTGAGGTCGTTCGGGTGGTTTTGACCCCCCAACGTGCCATTTTAGCGCGCGCCTAGCTGCTGAAAACGACACAATTGGTCGTACCGCGTGCACCGCATGTCCGATGGGTGTTCCGTCTCCTCCTACACGTCACGAATAATATTCTTAATGTTTTCGTGTGGTTTCAGGTCATTCGGAGGACGTTTTATCCGAATTAGACCGTCTCACGCCGTCCGAGGTGCGGGGAGGGCTGTCAGGGGTGCAGGGAGGGATGTCCGGAGCGCGGGGAGCCTGTCCGAGGTGCGGGGAGGTCTGTCCGGGGTGCGGGGAGGGCTGTCCAGGGTGTGTGGAGGGCTGTCTGGGGTGCTGGGAGGGCTTTCCGGGGTGCGGGGAGGGCTTTCTGGGGTGCGGGGAGGGCTGTCTGGAGTGCGGGGAGGGCTGTCCGGGGTAGGATGGGGACTAAAAATAGTGAACTCAGATCATTCATAAAAAACAATTTTAATGGTTTATATTAGGAATCACATGTTTGTTTTTCAAAAATATTATATAACATGCAATTCCAACCATTGAAAATTAAATGAACAAAAAATATCCAAATCAATAATCAGTTTCATGGTTACTTCTCAATTCGTGCACACAAACATTGCATGAGGCCAAAACACACATGATACCCCCAAATCACAAAAAAAAATCACTAGAAACCCAACATAAATATCAATAACAACCTCACCATTAAAATTAGAAACACACCTCGTGAATATGATGCATCATGCGTGTTCATCACTGACCTCCATCCGGTGGGCCAGGGGCCTACAACAAATAAACATTATGAATATTTTCATAACAAAAATAATTTAAATTAAATAAATAAATATAGTATAAACCTGCGTCATATGATCCCCTTCACCATCACCTGGACTTACATATTCCCGTAGTGCTCTAACCTCACCAGCCAATTGCGCATTTCCCCCCTCAGAAGCCCGCAACCGTGCCTCGAAATCTGACAACTGCTATGTCATCTGAGCAACAGCAGGACCGACAACTGCAGCGCGTGACACTATAGAACGAGGAATCCCTGTTCCATAGGTCAAACTATTTCCATGCCCGTCCTGACCAATAATGCGATGAAAGATCTCATACCTTCGCATGGGAATCTGTCACTGGTCCTCTGTCAGATGTTCTAAATCAGCTTCAAATTGAGCCTGTAAAATATTTAAATATATATAGATATATTAATATACATATTTTATATAAGTATTAGTAATGAGTACAAGCACTTACTATCAATGCTGCAACCTCTGGATCATTGCAATCATGAGTCCTCATCCACACCGACATTTTATCAGTTGGTGCACCTTGCTCCTACAACTATATATGAATAGAATATAAACACAAAACTGTATTAATTAAAAAAATTAAAATATGAATAATAAATACCTCAGGTCATTTCTGAGACACGTGACGAGTCACGAGCCTGTGAGGTGGTCCGTGCAATGCTCAATTCTTAGAATGGCATGTTGACACCTCCTACATTCAATTCTTTCAAATTTTAAACAAATCACACATTGTTGAAAATATATATACCAAAATAAATATACAAACCACAACACCCTCAGTAGACCAATATGCAACTAAATCCTACCACTGATCCAGGAGGACACCTCTTGGGACTTTTTCCAGAATGTCTCGGGCACCCACATTTGGTACCCAGTGGTCCCTCTTGACTTTGCCTTTATATTCTTCCCACATCTTATAAAATTTTCTCATACACACTGGCCGAAACTCATCAGGACATACATTCAAATTTTTCTATTAAAGAAAAAAAATCACATATGTTATTGTTGTTTATACATAGGGAATAAAGTAAAATGGTCTTCTTACCTAAACCTCCCTCCAAAGATGATCTAATGTGTCCTGATGTATAGAAGCCCAGTCACGCGTGGTCAATGGAAATTGATGTGGATCACGTATGATATGACCCAGCTGATGAGTAAATGCAGGGGAATTCCGTCCCACAAGATGAAATACCTCATCAAATGAAACATCAAAAGTCGTGTCAGGATTCCATGATAATATGCCACGACCAGGGCCTCTCCTGCGAGAGGAAGAAGTAGTCGAGTCTGATCCTGTTGAAACCAATTTTATATACAAATTGACAGATGTTATTAATATATATATATATGTTTATTAATTACATAAAAAATAGAGACAATGACATTCCAACATACCTCGACCCTGAGACGTAGATGCCTCAGATGGATGATGTGGAGCTTCTGCCTCTTCCCCTGACATGCCTGCAGTCATGGAAAACATTAGTAAGGGGACTATCCAAAGTGGCCAAATGATAAATTGGATTGTTTAAAAAAAAATCAAACTTGTACAGTTGTTAATCAAACAAAAAGGGATTGGATAATTAGTTGTGAATTAATTTTAAAAAATCATAATGTTCACAAACCAGATATAAAAATTATGTACAAAACCAATCAATGCATAACCAAATTTCAAATTGAATTAATAAAAACTCAAGAATCACATGAACCAAATGAAGAATACCTCAATAGGAAGATACACTAAAAATAACAGCAATATAACATGAGTTAAATCACCCTAAATATTTATAACTGAATAAACTTCCAAAAGTGAGGATTAAAACTTACAAGGATTTATAAAATGTTTAGATAATTTATGATATCTTAGGCTGAATAGAGGGAAAACAATTATACCTTTCATTAAGCATGCAAATCGATTGTTTCTCCTTCAACATCCGCTCTGAACCAATAAATATCTTCCTCACGTTGAACTATGGTATGTTGATCAAGCTATTGGGAAACAGAAGGAACAATCTCTGGTTCATCTTGTTCAAATACAAACACTCCTTGCCGAGACATTTTGAAAACAACTTGACAACTTGGATTCAAAGGCAAAGTAACGAAGAATACTTGTTCCACTTGTGATGTCAAAATGAAAGGTTCATTATCAACTCGTTCATTTCTGTATAACATATAGTTAAAATTCACCACTAAAAATTGATATTGATCGACTTTACATCCATGCACTGGATCATCCCAATTACACTTTAACAATATGTACTTCAACCCGTGTGTGTATACAACTTCAATGATGTCTATCAATTGACCATAGTAATAACCAGAATCGACAAATAGAAAACTGATTCCATTGTTTTGTGTTTCTCGTTTGTCGTCAACATCTTTAATGCAAAATCAAAAACCATTAGCATCTATAGATTTATAACGACGAGCCGTTATAGATGGACCCTCAGCCAGTTGGATAAATTCTTCAGTTAGCGTGGGGTCCCCTAACTCCCTCAGCATATGAACCTACATAATTCATAGATTTCAATAATGATATATGAAGAAAGAAATTATTATAATACTTCAGTCATAATGAAAATCAATTTATACGTACATAATCCTTGAACCAATCATGAAATGAAACATAATGAGACTGTTGAATTTGCAACTTAGTCGCACGATACATCTATTCTTTTATCTCATTAATGTGTTTTCTACAAATGATAACATGATGTTTAAATGATCAACTTATGCAAACAAAACATGTAAAAGTTAAACAATAAAAGTGATAAGATACTTACTGCATTAATGGTGCAACTGATGGAGTATTGAACAAGATATATCGATGCGCTTGTATCCACTCGATGTTTTCCATATCATATGTGGTTCCTTCTCCAACTGGACCATCCTGAATCCGAGAGGGCTTATATAATTTTGTTTCAACATCTGTAAGATATTCTCCAGAAAAATTAGTACACTCATCCATCAAATAACCATTGGATATTGATGCCTCCAGACGAGCTCTGTTGCATACAAATAGTTTCAATGTACTCAAATACCGCTCAATAGGATACATCCACCTGAATTGCACTGGACCAACAGCCATTACTTCATCAGTTAGGTGCACTGTCAAGTGGACCATAACATCGAAAAATGAGGGGGGAAATAGTTTCTCAAAGTGACCAAGCGTAAGTACAATTCAGTCCTGTAGTCTTTTTAAATCACTCATTCGTTGATTTCTTAAACAAAGCTGTCTAAAAAATTACTCACCTCACTCAACGACTGAAAAACATTGGGGGATAAACAATCACAAATTGCGATTGGAATCAACTGCTGAATTAGTATTTGATTTTCATGACTTTTCAACCCTTGCAATGTCTTTCTCGTCAGATTCACACACTTTGAAATATTATAAGAGTAACCATCAGGCACCTTGATCATCTTCAAAATGGAAAGAAATGTCTCTTTCTCCTTTGTAGTCATCGTATACTGTGCAGCAGGCATATATGCCTTGTTTCCCTCTGCTAACTGTAAATGCAACTATTTCCTTAAACCCATTTCTTCCAAATTATGGCGTGCATTAACATGGTCCTTTGATTTCCCACTGACACCTAAAATGGTCCACAATATGTTATCATAAACATTTTTTTCAATGTGCATGACATCCAAATTATGCCTTAGTATGTTAGTTTTCCAACACCAAAGACAATAAAAAATACTTTTCTTTTTCCAATTGTGACTGCACTGCCTACCCGCAGCTCGAATATTACGCACCGGAGGAGCCACCAAATCCTGAATTTCATATACCATGCGGATGTTTTCTTCCTCAATCTGCGATAAAATTTCGACTCCTATCATGATCTTTGGTGCTGGGCTGAACTCTCTAGAACCATCAAATGCCACTCAGTCCTTTCTGAACCTGTGCTGAGGGGGTAGAAAATGTCTGTGACCCATATATACCAATTTTTTGGAATTCTTAAGCCATATAGATTTTTTACTTTTATTGCAACAAGGGCAAGAAAATTCCCCTTTCGTACTCCTGCCCGATAAATTTGCATAAGCTGGAAAGTCATTGATTTTCTATAATAAATTAGCCTACAGTTTGAACATTTCATTCGTTTCACAGTCATAAGCCATCACACCATCGCCCCAAAATTCATTCAACTCATCAATCAATGGCTGAAGGTAAACATCAATCTTATCCCCTAGACTTTTAGGTCCATCAATAAGAGTGGAATGTAATATAAATTGTTTCTTCATACAATGCCACAGAGGAAGATTAGACAACACCAAAACCACGGGCCATGTGTTATGAGTTGCACCAACCATAGTATTGAATGTATTGAAACCATCTTCTACCAATCCCAATCGGAAATTACGAACATCTTTGGAAGATTCGGGATGCCTCTTATCAACATTCTTCCATGCATGAGAGTCTTCCGGGTGGGTTAACATATCACTTTCATGAACTCTTTCTGCATGCCATCTCATTAAATTAGAATCTTTAGATGACATAAAAAAACTTTTCAACCTTGGTTTAAGGGGAAAGTAACGCATTTGATTTACAACAATCGGTTTCCCCTGTATCACAATATAACTTTGATGAGTTTGATTTTCCCTATTCTCTTTCCACCTGGAAGCACCACAAACCATACAAATATCCAAATGGGCAGTTTCCTTTATAAACAACATATAGTTGTTTGCAATGCATCTATGGACTCATATGTAAAACCTAATTTATCTGTTAGCTTACGAGCATGGTAATACGACTCGGAAATCTTAGCATCTACAGGAAGAACCTTTTTCAATAACACCAACAACATATCGAATGATGTGTCTGACCAATGATTCAAAGTCTTCAAATGCAAAAACTCCACAATAAACGACAATTTATTGTAAGAAGTACAACCAGGATATAATTATGTTTTTGCATCATCAATTACTTCATAAAACCTCCTCGAATCACGATACGCACCAGAGTGAAGATCTAACTCACCGGTCTCAAGATTCTGGATGTCAATGCCTTTAGGATCCAACCCACGTAAAATTTCAGTAAGCATTTCATGCATTAGATCATTCATCCTTGCATCAACATCCATTTGAACTGCATCCGTATTTTGACAAAGAACATATTATTCTCCATGATGAGTCCAACTCTTATAATTTTTCAGAAATCCATTAAAAAATAAGTGCTCCCTCACAGTATCTCGCGTGAATTGATATCTTTTATCACATTTTCTACATGGAAAACTAATATAGTCACTTTTAAATCCTCTGGTGAAGTCAATAAACTGCATAATTCAATTGAAATACTCTCTAGACGTTCGATTTGGAAGATCAATCCAACTCTTATCCATAATAAGATCCCTATAACAAACATTTACAGAAGACTTATTACATTTTCATTTTTCAAATCAAATATATTTAAAATAAATACTAATTAATTGTTTGTGAACCATTTATAAAATAATAATGTAAGTGAAAGATCATGTCATACCTGATTGCGCTACAAACCTGGAAGGGAGGGTAGCCTAAGGCAGTGCTGTGAGGGAGAGGAGAGGCAGCGGTAGGGAGCCGGAGCCGGAGCAGGTGCGGCGAGGGAGGGGACGAGTGGCGGTGACGAATGGGAGCCAGAGGAGAGGAGGCGGTGAGGTGGAGATGGTGCAGCGAGGGTGGGACGACGAGGGAGGGGACCAAGGACAGGGGGAGCCGGAGTGGACGGGTGGTGGTGGCGAGGGGATGAGTAGCAGTCGTGTGGGGAGGGAGGGGACCAGGCGAAGACGGTGCGGCAAGGGAGAGGATGGTGAATGAGGGGACAGGTGGAGGTGGTGCAGTGAGGGAGGGGACGAAGACGGAATGGATGAGGGTTAGCGGGGTACGGGGGGGGGGGGGGTGTTTGGGGTGCTAGGGGGGAGGGATGAGGTGGCGGAGGGCCGAGGGTGGAGGTCGGAGGTTGGAGGGCTACCGTAGGTGGGTGGCAGGAGGCTGAGGGAAGAGGGAGGCCGAAGGGAGACCTACGGATGGAGGGGCGGCGAAGGACAGCTGGAGGGCGGAGGGAGGACGAAGGGCTTCCAGCGGAGGGCGGGGCGGCGGAGGGCGGCCGACGGAGGGAGGAGGTCGGCCAGAGGGCGGGGCGGAGGGTGGTCGGAGGGTGGCTGGAGGGCGGAGGGTGGCCAGAGGGTAGCCAGTGGAGGGAAAAGGGCAGCCGGAGGGCGGCCGGAGGGTGGGGCAGCGGAGGGCGGCCGGAGGGAAGGGTGGAGGGCGGCCGGAGGGAGGAGGGCAGCCGACGGAGGGCGGGGCGGTGGAGGGCGGCCGACGGAGGGCGGAGGGCGACCGACGGAGGGAAGAAGGGCGACGAGGAGGGCGCGCGGCGACGGGGACGACGCGCGGCGGTGGGGCAGGGCACGCGATGACTGGGGATGACAGCAACGGGGAGGGTGCACAGTGATGGGGACGACGCGCGTCGACAGGGAGGGTGGAAGGGTTCGGGGGGGGGGGGGGGGAGTGTTTGGGGGGGGGGCGAAGCCAGGTTTCTGTTTAGGGAAACCTAGCGACCACTATGGGCGGTTGCTATTGGTTACCTATAACGACCACCAGTGGCAGTCGCTATAGGTAAAGGGGCTCAAAATCCTGTATTTCTAGTAGTTTCAACTTTGATTCCATGATTTCATACAACAAAACCCAGAAAAGTTCTCACGATTACACTAAAATAACATTTTAAATGGTTCATTTTTAGGATGTTTTGTTGCAAATTATTGAATATATAATTGAGATTAGCATGATGATTAGAATGTTTCCAAGTTTTCACAACCAAGTCATTGATGTAGTACTCAGTGAATTTACCCAGAATTTTTATCAAGATACGATGCATGGAAAGATTGTATGTGATGCCAATATTATTTAGACTAAAGGGAATAATGCGATAGCATTATATTCCTTGGGGTTCTATAAAGGTAGGGTATTATTCTTATTCAAGGGCCATTTATATGGGTTTATATTGTAAATACCCATCCATGATGGTGAGATATTGGTAACCAATTGTTTTATTTATCAAGAGTTCTGCAATTATAACCGAGATGTCATTGTTTGGGTAGTTCTAGTTGAGATAACTGAAATCTATGAAAAATATTATCTAAAAATTTTTATTCTTGATTTGAACTAT
Source organism: Viscum album (assembly GCA_963277665.1). NCBI lineage: Eukaryota > Viridiplantae > Streptophyta > Magnoliopsida > Santalales > Viscaceae > Viscum > Viscum album. The sequence goes on from OY728150.1 coordinate 145,353,916, forward strand.
ATTGGAAATCCATTTTGGGTACTAGTATTCTTGAATAAATCTTTCTTTGATGATCTTATCAACTTTGTCTTCAACCTTGGTCACTTGAGTCAGATGTGTTCTTCTAGATGAATGCTTATAACCCTGATGATCTTTTGGTATGCCCTGGTGATAGGTTCCTAATTTGGGATAAGGCCTGAAATTTATATTTAATTTCATATGAACACATCATAATATAAATTTAAGAAGTAATTATATACTTCTTATTATTTAATGGGCATAGTCATAATGATCAGTATAGGTTGTAGATCTTTCTATATTCCCATATTTACCAATAGGAGTTCATAGATAATTGTATAAATCTTTACTAAAATTATAGGGAATAATACTTGAGTTTATCTTCCTATTCCTATTCTTATTCCTTTATATATGTGATAGAATGTGCGAATGATGAGGGGAAATCAACTGGGTTTATAGAAAGAAAAATATTATGAGATTCCTTATAAGTTTTGGAGGTATGGACATCCTCATTTCTAGGGGAAACATGAAAAGTATTTCAATTTTTTCTGATGATGTATGGGATGTTGAATTTTTTGGGATGTAGTAAGGGATTTTTTACCTAAAGAATCACCACAAGTAAAAGTATTCAAAGAGTTTTCATAACTGTTGAGTTCAGCTAACATCAATTATATAATCGACGTTAATGAGAACACGTCTAGTTTCAAACTGATGTTCTTGACCTGGATTATGGGTAGTAAATATTTATTTCCAAACTCATTGAATGGGTTTCTCAGGTTCATTTATAAGTCATTTGGAGTCGTAACCTAAGAAACATCAATTATCATGGCTTAAATCCTATCTCTATGACAGAATCCTGAATCAATTTGTTGAGTTTCACAAGATTCAAATGGATATTTATCATCCTAAAATGACCCACTATGTCCATTGACATAATACATGAGGCATTGGTTATATGTTGAAGGGATAAAATAATTTTAATGCAACCAAGGCCTTCCTAGAAGGATGTTTAATACTGTATATTTCAGGATGACTAGGAAATCATATTCAGACACAGGATCCTGAAATTGTGTTCTGAGATTGATCCAGACAAGGGGCATAATTTTTCTCTTATTAAAACCCCTAAAGTTTCATAAGGGAAAGAGACAGGTAAACCTCACTATATCCTAACCAGTGAAGTCTTCTAATAAAAATGCGATTGACTCTCGATCCATTTTCTACGAAGGATCAATCAATATAAATATCATCTAACATGCTAGGAATATATAAGGTCATGAATTTCCCTTGAACAACAATATCCTTTTCTTGATTTGTAAAAGAGATGACTACATGATATTCCATAGGGTATATCTTTGTGTGTTATTACTTAGTAGAAGTGACTTCATCTTTGAACTCTTAAGGGCTTAAAAAGGCCTCTATAACATAGATCCTTTTACAAATTAAAGGAAAATATTATTGATTTTTTTCTAAAACCATGGCCAATTATTTCATTATGTCATATTTTTTAGTCAAAGGCCTAGAATTCACAATTGAAGGTTGTACCCTAGATGGAGATCTAGGGACTAATATTTTTAGAGTATATGAGTTGGGTGGTTTTATAGATATTAAAGGAATATTTACTACTAGATTTAATCTTTTCAACCTGCCTATCTATTTGGAATGGTGAGATTTACACACTCATTCCATTAGATATTCTAGAATGATCGAGCTTGGAAGAATCTTTATGAAGGCATGGCCATTTACCTACTCTTCCTATTCTCACATAATAGATCTTCCATGAGTCTCAGTAGTATAAATGGCCCTGGTGGGGATATGGATAGGATATTGGTATTGACCCTGAAAACATATTCCCATACCTCCACATCTTCTTTGAAATCTACCTATGGTTTCCCAATATAAAATAGGGATTTTCATATCATAATCCTACTGATCATCATAAAATGGATCAATTATGCAAATGAAGTTAAGGAAACTGAAAATTAATTCTTCATTTGGTTAGGATTCATTGTAGTGAGACACTTCCCATGGTATCATTAGCTAGGATAATGCTCATACCATAAGGGATTGTAGCCTTAAATTAGAGAGGGAAAGGAATAGATTTAGAATCATTATGGCATCATCATACCATTCCTAATTTTTACTCTTCCAACCATTTTGTTTTATTAAATAAAATCTTTTAGCGGACTACAATGTCAAAAATGTTGATTGTTTCCTAGAAGAGGAAACTGAGGGTGTAATTAATTTATTTAATTGTGCGTTGAGGATAGAATTTTTTTCTTTAATCATATTTCGTGCCATCCAATCACTGAACTTATGTTGGCTCTTGGTCCTAAATTATTTCTATTCACATTCTTTTTTATGGGTGGATAGAAAAAATGCCACTTTTGCTGGCAGTTTACCCAGCTTCACCTGCCTAGAGTCTACCATATTTTACATGATATATTTAAAAACAAAACACTATTGGTTGGTGTAGCTCAATGTCCAATGAAAGGAAAAATATTTTCGTAAATCATTTACATGGAATTGATCAGGTCTCTTAGGCTACAATAATTTTATCAGGTTTTTTTCATATCTAACATAACGTATCCTAATAATTTCACATCTTGGAAGGAATAGACTTTATTATTCTAGTATTGAAATTGAGAGAGTTTAAGTTATCTTTTATCATCATTATGGGGGTATTGTTTATGATGTTTCTGTTTTGTAGGTGGTTTGATGTACAGAGGTGTGGGATTTAGAGTTGGTGATATCATAGGGAATATTTTTAAGGTGATCATTATGGTATACACCCTACACACTATATTTCCCTAAGCTGTTAGTAATGGATCATAATTTTCCTTAGTTAAAAAATAGAATCCTCTAGACTATATGTAACTATGGTATGATCTTTGAACCTACCCAAATATTTACTAGGATATGTAGTGTTCCCAGCTCATCATGAAGGTTTTCTATGCACAGACTCAAACAATCCCCTTGAGGGTGATACAAATTCAAGAAGTAAGTCAAACTCTTCTACCTAGAAATAAAATCTAAAACCCTTTGAATTTATCAAAATATTAACATTAAGAGATCAACGAAAATTTCATTCTACAACATAGAGATAAATTGATATAGGAATTATCAATAAAGATCTTCCCACCCCTTGATTGATTCAAATGGTAGTCTGGTATACCATATGAAGTTCGGTCTTTCTAATGACTGGATTAAACACCTATGTTTGGATGTCTCTTTTTGTTAAAGGGTTTACATCATGGGCCCACACCAAGACATGAAGGGTGTTAGATTATATTCTAGATCTTCCTAACCATTGAGTTTTTTTAATATAGAATTCCAAAAATTTTATGGAGGAAGAGTTTCATCTTCCCATTTAGGTATGAGTTCATTTTTAGTTGCATCGATGCTCATAATCCTTTCATAGCTTCTAATCAAGCCTCCCGTGATTCAATAGGGTTGATGAGATAGGGAGTAATGACCAATTACGTAGGAGCATAAACATGGGAAAAATGGGTTGAGCCAGGTGTGTTGGCTCTTCTATACTCACAGTGAGTAGCCTATGGGGGATAAACTATGAGGATGCATCTGAGTAAGGTCTGGTTGCATCCTAAATAGTTATAAATCAGGATATCTTTCCACTTCAAGGTTTAAGTATATTGGTTATCAGTACCCCACATTGAGTAGATATTTTGACTTTATGTTAGTTGTTGTGATGAACCCTATTGGTTGAGGTATGTTAGATGGGGGCGTTAGATGAGGATCATCTTGTAGAACATGTCCATCAAGGATATTACATCAGATTAGTTCCAAATTTACTTTTCACAAATCCTTCATCTCTTTTTCATTTTGATAATATATTTCCTCAAGTGTGCATGGATTAACCTTTCCATGAAGAGGGTGAAATACGACTACACCTTTACCTTCTTTGGTAGATGCTTTCTGAGGTGGTGGTAGTGGATCATTTAAAGGAGTCCCCAAATTTATAGATAGATTCTAGTTCCTAGTACACATTCCTTATTCAATCATTTTCATATGGACTATATTTTGGACGGAAACATCGTCATCCTTCCCCCTACATTAACTTTATTTTCTACATCATTCGTAGGGGTGGTGTTAATAATTTTCACCAATGCATAATGCATTGATAGTGTTAGATTACTACTATAATGATAGGAGGTATGATTGTTTTAAGAATTCATACTAAGAGATATTGGATTTTCAAGATCATTTACACCCCCAATTGATCATATTTTCTTATGATTATCAAGGGGTTTCTTCCATTCTTTCAGGGATCCTCTAGGAGTTGTCTAGTTAAGGGTGATTTTAAGGTAATATCCTAATATTTTGGTTGTGCATGTTCCCAATGAGAAAACCACGACATGAGACTGGAAAAACTAGGAGGATTGACATTATTATTCCCCTCCTAAACATGAAAACTGTGACTTCTAAAAATTCAACTAGCCCTATGAGATGGGGTTGTTTTCATCCCATTGGTGAAACACCTCAAGAAAAATTTTTCGGCATTGAGGGAAGTAAATGTGTTTAAAATTACCCCAAACCTACGATCTAGGGATGATCCTATATTTATAGGGCTAAAAATACTATAAATGTTATCCTAACCTTTCAGATCTTTGTTTTAACATGAGAAAATTGCATCATATATTTTTCCAACTAGCTATTATCTTTCAAGATTAATGATATTTTTTGAAAAATAAACTATATTAAGAAATATTACTTCTCAAAATTATCGAAGGAATCTTGAAAGAGTATTTATATAGATATATCTCATTGGTCCTGATGTTTTTAGGATTGGTTTATGGTGAGTTCCTGATAAGCATTCTATTTATCACAAGAAAAAATTATTTTGATAGATGTCTATAGGTGATGAAGTTAAATGAAATTACTTCTGGAAGGCCTGGTTAATCAGGGGGTGTGGTAAGATGAAACTCTCCATGATTTCTATATCCCATTATATGAAAACTAGTTATATTATTAACGATTAGATGATGTAGCTCCCATAATGAATTGATACATGTGCGTTGAATAACTTCCTATTGATTCAAAAGTTTTACACTCTACACATTCTATCACATGTTTTGAAAATAAAAACACACCATTAAAAATTAATTATTAATAATTTTATATTTCTGATGTTCTTAGAATGATTTTTTTTGAAATCAATTTATTCTACCAGACTTATAAATATTTATTAACTAACAAATATATACTTTCTATACATTTCTCATCCACCGGATTGACTAATGTCAGATCTTTTAGACTAATAATATTATGATCCATAAAAATAATTAATGTTTGATCTATTAAGATAAATAATGTCCAGTCCATTAGATTGAACAAATCCCAGTCCATCAAAATGAAAAAAATATAGTCTATCGATATGAAAAAATCTAGTCTATCAATATGACTGAATCTAGTCTCTTAGTGTAGAAAAATTCAGTCTATCAATATTATTGAGTTTAGTTTATTGATATGAGTAAATTTTATCTATTAGAGTGATTATTTTAGTCCATTAGACAATCAATTTTTTATTCTATTTGTATAATAATGTTTATAATAGGAGTAAGAATTATTTCTACTAGTCAGAATACTTCTTAAGAACATTGTAATGGTGATTTCGAAATGACATCAAATAGAGATGTGTTTGCTGAGCTTTAAAGATAAAGCTCACAAGAGGCTGTTTCAACCAACTCTAAGAATTAAAAAATATGTTTTTTTGTTGTTGTCCTTATAAATATACGTGCATTCAAGGAGTTAGAAGATGATGATTTTATGAACTCAACCCATATGAAGACTTATTTTTTGTAACATCTTTTTACTTTTTCTTTGTAATATTTTATTGGGTTTTCATTCTTATGATTCCATGTGAGGATTGAAAAATGATTACAATTTTTTTATATTTTTATTCTATGTATAATAGAGGTTAATATTGAAGAATTTTTTGGATATGATATAGGTGATTAATGAATTTCAGGGATAGGGAGGCGGAGTTGATTCTGATCATTGATATTGAGGATTTATGCTTATGAAAGGAAGACCTGGCAATTTTGTTGAAACTATGGATACCTTAACCTATGATTATTGAGTTCCTTTACATTTAAGGTAATATTGTACTTATTAATTTTATATAGTTTCTTTTAATTTTACTATATAACTCTTTAATGTTCAGTTTTATTTATTTTTTAGAATATTTTAATTATATTTTGAATTTATAAGGAATGGTTTTTTGAATGAACATTTCTAATATGATTTATCAAATGAAATATGAGTAAATTTTAAATTATATCATCATCATGTTCGTGATGAGTACCATACAACTTAATAAATAGTGTTTTTTATTTTAATTATTTAATGTTTTTACCTTTAATTCACCCACCTCTTGTAGCCATTATAAACTCTTACTATTCAATAATTGGTATCAGAGAAGGCTTTACTGCTTGAGTTTCTAATTTTTGAGTTGTTTTATTATAATAATTTTTTTAATGTTTTTATAAAATAATTTTTCATACTACTATTACACTAACATATATATTATATAGATAATATTTGTTTAAAAAATATGGTGTGTTTGAATGTTGGTTTACTTGAAAATATAATCCCTAGCAGAACACTAATATTTTATGGTGATAACTATGAGTATTAAAGAGACATCAAGAATATTCTTTTATTAAAAATGGTGTTCATAACTTTGTAATGTTTATTTTAATTTAAAATATTCTTGATAAGGATTTTTCTACTTAAAAAAAAGATAAGACAAAATATCAATTGAAGTATCATGTTAGAATTTTTTTTATATTCTATGAATAAGATCATATATTGCCAAGTATCTTATTTTGAATCTTATCATATTATTTAGAATAAATAGGAAGTTATGCATTTAGAAATATCAAATGTTTTTGATACTATAAGAGAAATACATTGATCATACAATCAATCATTTGATTTTCTCCCTAGAGAATTTGTTGTGAAGTTGTATAAGTGGTTCATGAAAATTTTAAATGGTTTTAAATCCATTGGATATACTGATATTATAAATGATATATTTGTTGAATATAATATATAAATTATTCCCGGAGAATGGGAGTCTAATTTCACCACTTTAGATGATACAAAAAAATTAAAAATTTTACTCAAGATGATTTGGTTGGTACTCTCATACAGTATGAGGGTATGTTGAAAAAAGATAGTGGGAAGACAGAGAAAAAGGATGGTGGAGTTTCTTTTTATTAATCATAAAATATTTATAATGAAGTTCTTTTAGTGGAGAAGGTTTCAAAATCATCACATAAAAATAATTTCATAGTTGAGAAAGAAAGTAGTTCTGATGATGAAATGCAGAATGGAGTAGTTTAACCAGCCCAAATAATGAACAAGATAGTTGGGAAAAATGAATTTAATTATAAGTATCAGAATAATTACAAATATTGAAGTGATAAGAAGGCTTGTTCATAAGTTATATATATTGAATGAAATAAATATCTTCATATAATATTAGATTATCCTAAACATAATAAGATATATAAAAAGGATATAAATTCTGAATGAACTATAAAAATCCTTACAAACATAAGCATAAGAAAATTATGAAAGATTGAGATACTTGGTGTGTAAGTGGTGGAGATTTTTTCATTAGAAATTTCTTCAAATAATCAATGTTTTGGTTAGTAGAATATTAGTTTCTCTACTGAGACTCTGAAGAAAAACATGTGCTTTAGTTAATTTCTGAATCTCTAATAAATCACTCTTTAAATGAATAATATATTTATAGAGACAATAATAAAAATTATTTATATTATAATGAGAAAATGTCTTTATTAGAAGTGAATAATTATTTACCTATATATGAATAATTTTATAAATTTTAAAAACAATTTGGAAGCCAAAATTTCAAAATGACTAAGAAACATGATATTATTGGAGAGAAACTTGTGAAAGAAAACTCAAGAATATCTAATTTAACAAATAATATTTCTAACCATTGAAAATATTTAAAAAAATTAATTTTTAGAAAAATGAACTTTATAATGGATTAGGATAATATAATATAAAAAAACTATTTTATTAAATGATATATAAAATCTTAATTTGAATAAAACTTTTATTATGGCCAATAATTTTGTTGTAAAACTAAATTTAGATATATGTAGTTTGAAAAATATTTTTTCAATGTTTATTATTGGTAAAGAATACTTTGATAATTTTTATAACAAAATTAGAACTCATAAATATTTATCCAGATTAGGTTTTACTAATAAGAACCCTATTTTTCCAAACAACTATTTTATTCCAACAAATTTCTCTATTTTGCAGAAAATGTCAATGTGGTAAACATTGAAAAAATAAATGTTATTTAAATAAGGTTCAATCCATATGTTTTCATATTGAATATTTTTCAAAAGAATTAAATTCTTCAAAATATGGAATTTTTTTTAAAAAGTGTATTGTAAAGATATTACTTTTTAATAGTATCAAACCCAAGAAGGTTTTGGTTCCAAAATGTTATTTTTTTTATTTAAAAAAATAAGAAATATACCAACAAGAACATATGATACATGGAAAATGGTTTTTCCGTAAATATGATTTGAAATAATGAATTCTTCAATAAGGTTATCAAAACTAATAGTGGAAAAGTTACATTTGGTAATAATGTTCAAGGAGAAATCATCAGAATAAGTAATATTTTTTTCTTGGAAAATAATTAATTTAAAATGTTTTTTAGGTCTTAAGAAAAACCTTATTAATATAAGTAAATTTTGTGATGAGGGATATCTTATGAACTTCAGGAATGTAAATTTTTTTTAATAGTTTTAAATATGAATTTATTATTTCTTCCAATCGGAATGAGGATGTTTACACGCATAATGTTAAAGACCTTAGGTGGTAAGATTTACCTTGGATTAGTGAAATTTAATACCAATATTGGTTATTTTTTAGAGTATTAGGACACTTCAGTATATATAACATTAAATAAATTATCTAAGAAAAGAATAGTTAAATATCCCTTGAAACTTAAGTTTCAAACTTAAAAATATGTGATCCTTATCTATTCAAAAATAAATATAAGTCAAGTTTTAAATCAATTATTTAAGTATCATATTTTGATGCATTATAGTTAGTGTACACAAATTTATTTGGTTCTACACAAAATGTATGTAATAGTGTAAAATACAATATATATGTTTTAGTTTATGATTCCACTAGATATACATGTGTCTATTTTCGAGAAAAAACTCTAAATCATTTTTTTGAAAATTTTATAACCTGAGTTAAAAATGAGATAAATATATCATTGATAAGTATTCATATTGATCATGATTGAGAATTGTTTAATTTATGTTTTGAATCTTTTTGTAGTAAAATGGTATAATACATAACTTCTCGACACCTATAACTCCATAGCAAACTGGTGTTGTTGAAATAAGAAATACAATTCTTCAAGATATTACAAAAATCTTGTTGAGTGAAAAGAAGTTTCTGATTTTTTTGGATAAAGATGTTAGTACTACATTTTATAAAATAAATATAATTTTAATTAGAACTTTTATTAATAAAACTCTATATGATTTGTGGACTAAAAGAAAAGAAAAACTTTATTACCTCAATGTTTATTGATGCAAAGTGTTCATTTTGAATACTAAAGATAATTTACATAAGTTTTATTCAAAATACTATAGAGGAATATTTTTAGGTTATTATAAAACATGTAAGGATCATAGAGTTATTAATAAAAATAAAAGTGTTTTTGATGAAACAATAAAGGTTATTTTTTTTGAAACCAGCCCTTTTGTTTTTAAACTACCTTAACCCACATCTTCAGCTGTTATTTCCAAAAGTAATTTTCAACCAATGTTTTAAAGTTCTTATCATGATAGAACAAATAAATAATAATTTTATGATGTTTTACCTCAAGAATAATTTCAATAGGTTTTTAAAGAACAAAATTTAGTAAACCTATGAAATTATTTGATCCTTAGGAATCATCCAAATAATAATGTCATTGGTGATGTAGAATGACATATTAGAACTATAAGTTCCTTAAGAAGTGAAGTTTAACATTAGAATTTGTATCACATATAAAATATAAAACTTTTGATGATTTGTTAAGTGATGAATATTGGATAAAATATTGTAAATATGAACATAATTAATTTAAAATGAATCATGTTTAGAATTTTTTTGAATGACCAAAAGATACTTCTGTAATTTTTGAAAAATGGGGATTTCAGAATGAGTGAGATGAAAATGGAATTATATAAAGAAGTAAAGCTATAATTTCTACAAAGGGGTATAATCAACCAGAGGGAATAAACTATAGATAAAATTATTTTTCAATATCAAGACTTTAAGCTTTTCATATTCTTCTAGTATATTCCACACGTCTTAATTTCCAACTTTCTAAAATGGATGTGATGTGTGATTTTATTAATAGATATGTATAGGAGAAATTTTAGGAAAAACAACACCATGTTTTATAAAATTAAAAAACTAAAGAACATATTCTTAAACATATCAAGACAATTTAAAGACTTAAACAAGCTATAAAATCCATGTATGATATATTAACTAAATGGTTTTTACAAAAAAATCTTGTTAAGGGAGTTGCAGATCCAAATTTTTTTAATAAAATAAGTTTCTAAAAACATAATATTGGTTAAAATTTATGTTGATGATAATATATTTGGACCAATTCAAAAATATTTAATAGATTCTTTTGTAGATCTTATGTAATCTGTGTTGGAAATGAGCTTGATGGGAGAACTTAACTATTTTCTAGGTTTTCAAATTTTACAAAATCCAAAATGAATTTTTGTATCTCAATATAAGTATATAAAATATATTTTTAAGAAAAATTGATATGAAAATACAAAATGAATTTTTTTCTAATAAAAAACTCAAATATTTTATATATTTATGAATTTGGGAAACCGTTTAATCAAAATATTTTGATAGGAATGATTGGTAGTATACTATAATTAATATCTAGTAATAAATATTTAATGTATTCCATATTCTTGTGGGAAAGATATCAAGATAATCCTAAAGAGCCCTATATTAGGTTAGTTATGATAATTTTTTATTATTATTTTAAGGTAACTATGGTTCTAGGATTGTTTTACTCTTATTTAAAGTATTTTTATCTAAACACTTTTTTATGATGACTTTGATGGATATAGAATAGATAGAAGATGTACTTTTAGAACTTTTCATTTATTAGGAGAATATTTAGTGTATTTATATTATATGAAACCATATACATTTGCACATTACAATACAGAAGACGTATATATTGGTGCTAGAAGTTGTTGTGATCAAGCATTGTGGATGCAACACACAATCATTGACTATGGCTTGAGTTTTTGTAAAACAAAACAATTGTGTGATAATACAAGTTCCATTTCATTATGTAATACCCCAACACATAACAATTTTGAAAAATAAATAGATATAATATACCATTTTCTTTGAGATTACATAAAAATGGATATATTATTTATCAATTTAGTAGAACACAAGAAAACATTGATGATATTTTCATTAAAACCCTTAGTTTAGATAGATTTGAATATATTAAACAGAATCCTAGAATGATCCATACTAAGTGATCATTCATATCTACTTATTTATTACCGATCTGTTTACATTAATGAACTCCTTTCCAAAGGGGTAGTATATATTTCGTGGCCTTAAAATCATTTTTCATTTCTAAAAAATTGGGTTTACCAAATTTTTTAGTTTTTCTATCATTTTGGATTTACTAATTTTTATTTTTTATAATTTTTTGGATTAACTATTTTTTATTTTTATTTAAAACATTCAATTTTACTAATTTTTTTTTCATATTTTCTAAAATAATTTCTTTTAATAAAATTTTAAAAGTTTCAAAAAACCAAAATGAATAATTATTAGACAGAATTTCTGTTAGAAATTCACTTTTTTAACTCTGACTAGGTAATTTCTAATATTCAGTTTTTACTATCTTTTGTTTTAGTTGATGTTTTACAAGTTTTTAAATTTTATATTTTTTTAAAAACACTTTTTAGATAAATACATAACCTGATAAAATTATCTAAAAAACCACAATAGTTCAAAAATATTATATATTTAAATCTTATGAATACTTTCTTGGTCATCAGATCATGTTATGGGATTGAATTTGATCAGTTATATCTCAAGATGTTGAATCAGTTCCTCGAGCCTATAAATATGAAAGTTGGTCACCACATCCCACCTTAGTTTCTCAAGATAGTTGAAATCTATCAATCTTTAAATTCATTGAAAATTCAATGATTTTTCATTTGTCCAATTAGTTTATTCTTCATCCGATTAGATCTTCTCAATCAATTCAGTTTCTGAAAGATTTTTACTTCAAAATATATTGAAAACAAAGAAGTTGTGAAATAAATATTAATTGAGGAAAAAATAGTATGATAAAATCAATTCCTTTTCAAAAGAGATTATAATATTTCAAGGTTCAGAAAAATATTGTGTTGAGAAGGAATATTTGAATATTTGTTATCGAAAAATTGTAAAAGAATTTTATAATTTAGTTGATTTTAGTGGGGAAAATGATATGGAAGTCATAAATTTTAATATTTTTGAATATGTTTACAAGTTAAATATTCAAAAATTTCAGAACTTGTGGAAGTACCATAGTGTGGAGAAGAATATCTTGTTACTTATAAGATTTCAGATAAGTTAGGGAGTTTTTAAAAAACCAAGACTGAAACATATCTGTTTTCTTTGTATGAAACCATAAGGAAGTATTATCATTTTAAACCAGACTCTAGAGGTTTTTCAATGTGGATGAATGGTTCCTTAATCCCAATAAAAATTGTAAAATATAACATTAAGGTATTAGATATATATTTATATAATTTCTTAGGTTTTTTAGGAAAATAAACATGGTGGATTATGTCTATTTTTTAGTTAAATCTATTTAGGAATGATAGATGGTGTTGATAATCTTTTAGTTTCCTTATTTTATCAATAATATGTTGAAAATTTTTAATTTTGTAGTGAAGATAAAAAATTAGGCTGTTGAGATGAGGGAAAATGTTTCTTTGATATGTTAAGAAGCAATTTCAAGGATGAAATTAGTTTTCGTATTGTATATGAATAAATTCAAAGAGAAATCAGAAAAAATATCTTCCAATACCGATGTTTATCAGTTAAAAGAAAAATTATAAGAAAATATGAAATTTGTTTCATCACCTCCTTGGATATAGAAGAAAATAAAAGTTATGACTCATAGATATTTTCAAGATATGTTTAAAAGAAAAGGAGGGAAGAAGTGTAGAGATATGGAATTTGGTTTAGATAAGAAATAAGCTTTTTCCTTGATAAAAAAATAGTAGTAGTTATAAAATTCTAAGAGAATAAAAGGAAATAGAAAAATATATTTTATAATTCCAAAATTGGTGAGAGTTTGAAGAATTATGTTGAAAAGGCACATGTAGATTTTTAAATTAATGCACCGGAAGGACTAGCAGTTCTTTTAATTTCTCTATTATTTGTTGTCCAACCCAATCCTCCTATAGTTGGTCTTCCTTAGTCTATTCTGGATCTTGAAGTTGTTCGAACCTATAAAGTTACTATTTCTTTGGAAAAAGGATAGTGGAAAGTTATATAAGTTGAAAAATTGTTTTTATAACAAGTTTTTATGATAGAAAATTTGAAAATAACCTAAAAAATGATTTTAGAAGTAAATAAAATTTAGATAAATAAATATAGAATGAATTGTAAGAATAGTAAAAATAATATTCTAAGGAATAAAAATAATGATAATAAGAATAATAGGAATAAATTTAATCATAATCATCATCCTTTAACACCCATTCAGAGAAAGATGATGATTTAGTAGTTTCAGAGAAAGTTGAATGTTTGGAAAAAGTAATTGAAAATAAACAATCACAAAAAGGAGTATCAAACATAGCTGATACCAATAAAAATATTTAATTCATATAATTTTCAAATGATGATATAGAAAAATAAGATAAACTGAAGGATACATTTTATATCAGAACATCTAGGAGACTTATTTCTAATTTTTTATTAGATTCTAATGATTCTTTAGAAACTCATTTTGACTAGAGACTGGAGTCAATATTTACTTAACTCAATGACACTTTTAAAAATCTTTTTATTGTTATTCCATATCTCCAAAACATATAATCTCATTGTGATCATATACAGAAAAGATAAAATGTGATAGAGAAACTAGATCCTCTAAATCAATTAGCAGAAAATTTGATGCAAAATGTGGTATAATTAAAAGTTTTTAAAGTTTAATTGAAACAGAAAGTATAAGGTTAAAGAAAATTATCATATGGTAAAAATAAACAAGGAGGGATAGAAAATTTTATTATGATCAGATAGAATTTGTTAAGAAAACCTATATAGAAATTTTTTATTCCTTTCTGAAGTTTTCTTTTATAGGTGATGAGAAGTTTGAATTAGTTGATCAATTAAAATGTTTATCAGAATATCATGATAATGAAATTTTGGAACTGAATTAGAAGAACTGGTTACTTAAACAGGAAGTTTAGAAGTTAAAAAAATCTAGTACTGGGAACCAATATTTTAAAGAATAAGTTTACAGACTAAAGAAATAAGTATAAATATTTGAATTTCTTGATGTAAGACTTGAAACATTTATGGCAACACAACTAGAAGTTAATAAGATCTATGAATAATTCAATAATATTAAACATTAAGGTTGAATAATTATTAAATTGTAAACGAGTTTGTGAGTTTTCAAAGTTACTTATTTTATATTTAAGTTTATGTTTTGGGATTTTAAAAAATAAAAAGATTGTTGAGTAATTTTTTTTAATTTCTACACTTCCTATCCTTAGGTTTGAAAAACACAACACACCATTAAAAACTATTTTTTACTAACATTATATTTCCAATGTTTTTAGAATTTTTTATAGAAAGAAATTTATTATAACAGACTTAGAAATATTTCTTAACTAATAAATAAATTTTTTTATACATGTATGATCCATCAGACAGACTAAATTCTAATTTATTGGACTAACTAAATACTGATCCATCAAATTAACTAATGTCCAATCAATCATATTGAACAAAATCCATTCCATTAGTTTGACCTAAGTCTAGTCCATCAGAATGAAAAAATCTAGACAATTTGTATGATAAAATATATACTTTCATTATGACTAAATCTTGTCTATTGTTGTAAAAAAATTTAGTCTATCATTTTGAATGAGTTTAGTTTATCACTATGACTGAGTTTAGTCAAACAGTGGGACCAAGTTTAGTCCATCATACTAACATGTTTTCTTCTATTGGAATAATAAATCTTTTAATTAGAGTAATAATTATTTCAACTGGTTAGAATACTTTTTAACCACATTGTAATAGTGTTACCAAAAAGGAATAGTATGGATATGTATTTGATGATTTTTCAAGATTAAGCTTATTCGAGGCCATTTTAAAAAAATATAAGAGTCACATAAATATTACCATTGGAGGTGTTCCTATAAATATAGTTTAATTATAGGATCTAGAAGCTGATGATTTTGAAAAATAAACCCATAAAATGATTTATTTATTGTAACTTCCCATTACATTTTCTTTGTAATCACTCAGAGAGTTTTAGTTTTATGTATTCCATGTTATGATTATAAAAGCATTAGAAAATTTTTTCATTTTTATTTTGTGTTTGATCGAGGTTAATATTGAGGGATTATAAGGATAAGTTTATGACTGTATTCACTAAGGATAATGGTTGGATTACAGCGATATGAAGATAGAGATGATTCTGATATTTAATTTCATAGGATTTCTGCTGAAGAAATAAATAACCGATAGTTTGGATGAAAATAGGGATACCTTAAGTCCAGGTTATTGAATTCAATTATACTAAAGGTTAAAGTTTACCAGTTCCTTTTAAAATGTTTCTATTAGTTTTACTATATAATTTTATAACGTTTCATTTTATTTATTTTTAATTTGTTTTAATTCTGTTATGCATTTATTAGGGATTTTTTTTACTAAACTTGTATAATTGGATTTATCAGACAAAAGTTGAGTTCATTTTAGATACTTTGATCATCTGATGAATGATGAGTATAATACAAATTAATAGATAGGTTTTGGGATTTTAACTAGTTAAATTTTTTAACTATAATTCACCCACCACATTGTGGCCATTATAATATCTTATGATCCAACACTTCATGATTTTTTTCAATTTCAGACTCCGCACAATTGGAAAAGAAACTAAGTTAATTTGACAAAAAAAATCTTATATTGTCTAGATATTATTTCCATATCCATCATAAGATGAGGGTTTATTTTTTATGTGATGAAGATTCATCCATATGTTCAAGTAAATGTCATGAACACACCTTTGTGACAATGATTTTGGGATTTTATATTGTGGATTGACTAGGGGCCAAAACATGAATGATGTATTCCCCTCATCAAACTTTCACATCACAAGTAATGGATCATATTTATCTTCTGTAGAAGGTTCCTCCACTTGATCTAAACAAAGAGGATGTTTCTCAGCTACCTTGTTATAAATGGAGGAATATTGGAGAATCTACTCTACTATGTTGGAAGGAGGATGATCCAAGATCGGTTCATAGAATGATCATTTCCATAAGTTGTATTATGTCTATGAAATAATATCACTTGTCAATGATAATGAATTAGGCATGAATGGACTCATATTCCTAGGTGCCTCATGATATAAGGGATTTCTCATAATTTATTTGATAAGGGGAGGTCCTTATGGTAAACTTTAAATGTTAATGTGGGGATGACCTTTGCAGTGAATTCCATCAGGGGGGCTACCATAGCTGATTAACATCCAACCATAAGAAGAATTTTTATGGAGTGTACATCAGGGAGGACCTTTAGAGAGATCATTGGAAAGGGGAGTAACTTCTTTCTATATTATCTTCATACCCCAAGGAGGGTTTCTATGGTACTCAGAAATATAAATTTTATCCTAAATGATCATTTCCTAACCAATAAGGCAACCTTCATGGTAAATTTTCTAGGTAGGACCGACATAGCTGCTAATAGAAAATTTTAGGGGAGGACCTTCATGATTTCAACTACTGTTTCCATAATTTGGTAATGGATCACTAGGGTCCTAAGCCACCATTTATAGATGTTTCGGGGACTCAATAATTAAACCATTAATTATAGAAAGATCATTTAACTTCTCTTGATTTTTAATTCCTTTTGTGAGACTTATTTTTGAGATCTCCGCTTCGGGATAACTGAGTTGCATACTGTGGACAATGATGTTTATACACAAGAGATTGTTTATATTACTCTTTTTCTAATGCATAATTTTTCAAAATGTTTTTGGTGTTCTGAAATAGATATGTACTTTCCCCAGAGAAGCCACTGGAAAGGACTAGTGACCTCTAGTTGGAATAAGGATATGTGACCAATTCAGTTTTCCATTTATCCTGGTCATTTTTCGACAACCCTCCTCAATGATAGTAGGGATATGTGACTGATCATGAGTGAATCTCATATTATACTAATGATTCACCCCACTAAAGCAGGTAGTGTCTCATCTCTGAATCCCAAAAACTACCATTTATATCATTATATATTGGAAGGTTTTTCGAATATCAGTAGGGATTGTTGCCTTCTATTCCATCATTACTAGAATGTGATGGATAACTTATGAATATGAACCATAAATATATTCTCATTTCAATACTGGGGAATGCATATGTACCGACTATTGTCCTCCATTTCCGACCAAAAAAGCTTAGAAGTATTCATATATTGGGAGGAATACATGGGTATGACCCTTTTTTACTACCAGGAATTGATGGTTGGGTTCTATGCTAATTTTTAGACCATGCTGGAAGGATTTATATAAAATAAATCAAATTTTAATTGGATCATCGGCTGATTTTTTTTTCTATTTTTATTGGAAATAAATAGGTATATGGGCATGTACCTGGTTTTTTCATCACCACACTAGGGAGTCTAAACTGGATTCTCATGTCAGAGTGACTTGTGATAGAGCCTGCATGGTGACATCCCCATCATGATGAGTAATTAATACTCTATGAAATTGGTGAAAAAACCCACTAGTAGGATACCCTTAAAATGGAACCAGCACTATTTAGAGGAGGGAATTGATGACCATTGGATCAGCCTGCCTAAGATAATAGATGAACCAGTTTTTGCCTTTTGGGGAAAGGATCTTGAAATAGTTAGAGATGAAGATGGGTGAATATATTTTATTTTCCATGACTCATCTCTAAGAGTAAATTTGGAAATATTTCATTTCATAGAGAGATTCACACACTTCCTCCATGGTTGGAATACTACAATTAAGGTAGTACTCCGGAATCAGTGCATTTCAAACTTAGCGTCGAAGATGTTGGGTTGAAGACTATGTCCTCTGGTTGGACAAGGACCTGGTTGGTAAAACAGCTAATGTGTATGTCCTTTTTAGTTAGTTGTAAACCATTTTAATTGAAGGAAGTTTTTTTAATTGTTTATGGAGGGAATATATAATAAAAACAAGAAAGGGAAATCATCAAATTAGTATTATAATAAATTAATTCATGTATAATTTATTGACTAAATGTATCTATGTTTACCCACTTTCATTTTATCAAATAAAAAAAGGGGCCTGACATGTGTGAAATATACTCATTAAAGGATTACTGAAAGGATTCACATAGAGTTAATTTTTTTTGTTTCCAATGAAAATATGGGGTCTAATGATTAATTATGTAAGGTTTGAGTATGTTTTCATAGTAGTTCTTATCTGTTTTACCATTTTGGTTTCACAACTGCTCAAGCCAGGTTGATCTACACTCATGTTTATTTATCGAACCAGTAACACCCAAGTAATATCACATTAATTGTGGCTCATGTGATTAATTTCCAAAGGTAGGAGTTCAATGGGGAAATTGAACAAAATCACTTAAGAACTCACATTGTTTGAGAGGATATGAGGTCAAGATCATCACACCTTTTTTGGGGAATTATTTCTTACTCGAAGACACTCTTATAGATTTTATGATATATTCATGAATCTATTTTAAATCATAAGTATGCATCTATTAACCCGTATATATTAAAAATAAATTATAGGAATGAATTTATGGGAAACCATCTATATGTATATGAGGTTATTCATTGATATGACCATATTTACATATCAAATTCCCTCTATCTTGGTTATGCTTATTGTTTTTTGATTCTTTATTTAAGCGATAGAGTTAGGTGATTTGGAATTTATCATCATCTACTAGGTTATCATAGGGCCTTCCAACATATCCTAATGATAGGAATTCGACCTTATGAAGTTTGGGGCCACTTAATAGGAGACATCATACCTTTTAGGGTCATGAGATAGGGACAAAACCATGTAGTTTAACAACATGTGGTAAGGATGTGTAGGTGGAAGATTGCTGAAAATATTGGTATAGAAATAATGCTGAAATGAACATGATTTGGTTTGTCTGTTATGGGGTATGGACTTGTGACGATGACCCTCACTAGTAATGTAGACAGATGAGGATGGGATGAATATAACATAGAAGGGATGTAACCTCCTAGGTGGGGGAATGATTTTATTAGGAATGTAGACCAATAATGACAGTCATGGAAAATGACAAGAAATAATTTGGCCCTTTGAGTAAGATTTGAACAAATTGGAAATGTCTCCCATTGAAGATTAGGGTTGACTGGGGTGTCAGGTTTGACCTTAGAGAGGATTCCTATGTATATCATTTAGATGGGAATCAAATCCTAAATAGTTTAGAAGGTTGGGGATTTTACATTTTAAGGAGGACCAACTGGTTTCTTCATCAATAATATAGATTTTGAAGGTTTTATATCCCATGTAATATGGCCCTTTGAGAAAATAGTAACATGGTCATGGAGGATTACACCAAGTAGGAGGCCTATGTTTTTTTATTGGGAATGTGCTCCTCTGATGGTTGGTCTCATAGGGAATATGACCCTTTGAAAAGATAGTAACTTGGTTGGGGTATACACCTATAGAGGTGGGCCAAGTGTTGAATATATGATCTAGCTGATTACATGATCTCCACTAACCTCTAATCCCATGTGAGTCACGATCGATGTGAGAAACAAGATGATGTGGAAGATATAGAAATTATAACAATTTCCTTTATCCACTGGTGGAAGAAGGTGAGGATATGGAAGGTGGTGCAATTTACCAAATGAAATACTAAGGGATTACACTTTAAGGGACACCCTTGGTTAACCATTTTTATAGGTGAAAGAGGAAATGTGGATACAACAATAGCCCTCATCAGAGGAAAAAACAAGTGATCCCTCCCACTATCCAAAGTGGGATGGTCACTGGAACTACCACCGAGGTAGGGGTCTTCATTACAATGAGAATTGACAATTGTAATCATCTCACTAGTCCTACCTAACAGAGATGTTAAATGAAGTACTTATATAACTAAGGGAATAAAAAAAACAAACGAGGGATATAATTGTTTTCCATATATTCTAATTGTGTAAATATTGATTCCTTAGTGGGGTTTTTGACTTGATGTCCCTATAGTGGGAGTCTAAGAGAGAGGTGTTCCCTGTCATTGGTGATATGAGATAGGGATCAGAGGATGGATAATTTAGGTGAGGCTTGGGTGATCTAAATAGTTATTTTCCTCGGTGATACCTAGGAGTGCTGTTCCTGACATCATATAGGTTATACATGGATTAGTTTCTCTTGAATTCAAATAGATAATACCTTGACATGATGACCTCAAATTTTCAAGGGTGACCCCTCGGCGAACTAGCGTTTACTTTACCAAAGTAGTACCTGGGTGAGCAAGTTTTTCCTTCACCCAGGTGGTACCTCCCCAAAGTAAGACCTAGGTGACGTGGATGTGCCTCTTGGGTAATGTAAAATATAGGAAACAATGCTTGGGTGTGGCCTTTCCCTCATCCTAAAAGGGTTACATGAGGTGTGTTTGGACAAACCTCATGCAAGTTCTAAGTTTGGGAAATTAATTCACCCTAGTGGCTATAAACTAAGGTAAGGGGATCATTTCATAGGTCTAGTGTTTTTTATACCTATGAGTAAATCTAATATTTGGTTTCCTATTAATTCCCTCATGTTTTAAAGCATGGAGAGATACATGGAGGATTTTGAGGACTTAGAAGAAGGACTTGGGTGAGAATATATTCAAGACATATTTTTGAATCCCTATCATTGAAAATGGAGAGACCAAGGGTCCTATTTATAAAAAAACATAAGAACCTTGGAAAAGTAGGTTGTCTGCACAAGTCTATCTTGTAAGTCGATCAGGATACTCTTTTTGTGCAGGTGATTGTTGCACATGCATGACTTATGTGAGTCCAGATATCCATGAATATGGTTTGTGGTTCCTAGAATTGCTCAAAATTACTAATTTCTCAGGTGGATCACATTTCATACATTGGTAAACTTGGGGGAGTGTCGTGTAGGTGTAGTCAGCTGAAGTAAAACCTTTCATTCCTTTTTATTCCTTGTATACATGAGTGAATTTCCTTTTATACTTTCCATACTCAATTAAATAAAGGTAGTGTTTATAAAGAGGAATAAATAAGAAATAACATTGGAAATATCATATTTTTATTGAAAAAGTTATGTGTTATTCATTTAATTTACTCAGCCAAAACAAAATTAATAGATCTTGTAAATAGTAGGGTTTTTATTCATTTATTCAGTATTTGGAAACGTGTTCTCCCATACAAAAACATTTAAAATTTATTAAATTTGAGTGTGTATTATGTAAAATTATACGATGGTTTAGAATCTAGTAATTAACTTGAATAAGGAAGATAACCTTTGTATAGAATACACCTCCATTTGGGTAATATTAGACCATTGAATTTGAATAGTATTTTCTAAGAACTATCTAATGGTTTCCCTTATACGGGGTGGGGTGGGGGGGATTCATAGAGATTAAGACTGAGGAGAAAAAACCCCAGCAGGGTGAAAATCATTTTTAGTATGGACCACAGATGTCAAACGAGAGAGATCATAAAAATAGACTTATTTCATAAAGATAGGTTATCCTGAAAAACAATTGGGTATTGAATATTATTGCAAGGAACATTAAAATGTTAGATATATTTGAATATGTTATAGAAAATATTCCATTTACCAAGACTAATTTTGAATTATTTTAAAGGGAAACCTTCACACTATTCAAGAAACTAGAGTTAGTAAATGTGGTCTTTTATGAATGAACACGTGATAAATCCTTCAAATAACTCACGTTCACCAATATTAATTATGTTATAGCCCATAAATTTCATTATAAAGGGAATTTTATTCATTTATGTTTTAAGGAGATAGAGTTTTCCAAGCTTGAGGTTCTTTATTTATCAGTGTTGTGACTCTAGAAATTTCTCCAAACTTGTATTCTACTCTAACATGTGAAGTTGTATAGTATATATATTGGTAAAATTCATACGGTGTACTAATAAATGACATTATTAGGAATAGATTTTTGATTTTTTCATAATATAATATTACTTCTCTAAGGAAATACTTTATAACACATAAATATTATAACATGGCATTCACATATCTAAAATATCAAAATTCCCCTAACCATTTATCGATTTAAGTGCCATTATATTGACAATATTTTGATTTTGGACATAATTTATTTAAATTCATGTTATCTAATTAACACTTATATTCATATTTTCCACTCCATTCACCCATTTATGATCAAATTTCAACACAAAATGGTCAATCTATAAATAATACTCCAGTAAAAGACAATAATTACCAGTTACAAAAATATCAGTAACTAGACATCACTTATGTTTAATAATTTCCATCTGTATAACTCTAAATGTATTATAACATTGAGGTTTCAAATTTTACATGAGGTTTTCTCTATGAAATTAATCTTCTCATCCATATCCATCTCACATGAACTCAAGTTAATTTTAGGATTCTTTCTTGAAGGCCAATTTCCTTTACCCAGTTTATCAATGGTCCACAAACTTTAGTCTTCTATTTCTTATGTTCCACATGGATTGATCTATCTAGCATAACCATAAAATACATAAAGCGTTCTTTACTATATGACTCAAAACATAATGGAATCATTTTCTACATAAATTTTTAACTTCATAGTATTCCAATTTACATTGATTTAAATTGTAAAACATGTTTTCAAGGATAAATTTCATGTTATTAATGAATTTAATTCAACTTATTGTTATGTATTTATTACAAAACTTCACAATGAATCCTTATTTAATTAGCATGAGTTCTAAAAAATGATATATGTAATCAAACTATATACACACATATTTAAAACTATACGGGGTTTGATTCACTTAATTATGATACATAGATATATACTTTAAGGATTAATGTGAACATTATTTGCACCCATTCTTTGCAAGTAATCAATAATTACACTTCATCCAATTTCATCATTTATTGAACCAAATATTACCACCCTCTTACATCTATAATTCATTATAATGGTCATATTTCAATCCAAATGCTTCTCAAGGGTATAATTATTAAATATAAATATTGAATTAAACTCTATAGTGAAACAAATTTATTTCTTGGAAAAACTAAACACTTGACAAAGAATATTCACTAACCTTGATGGAACTAAACTTTAGAGAAAAAATAGAATTTTTTGATGGAACTAAACTCTAGAGAGAAACCAATCAATTTTTTAACGTTATTGAGATTTAGAAATAATCCAATCAACATTTTAGATAGTATTAAACCCTATATCAAAACTAATATTTTTTTGGATCATTCAAAATTAAAAAGAAACATTTATAGTCATTGGACATAGTTTCTCAAAAAGGAAACCATAATTATACTATTTTATTTTTTAAAAACATAGATATATTTATTTTATATTATGTCTTTTTTAGTAATGAAATCCATCAAATAATTTTTTAGTTCCTTATTAAATAGATTTAAATTCTAGAGAATATCTATAATACTTTAAATTATGAGTAACTCCATAATTATTTAAGCTATCAATGTTCACAAAATCCATTAAAACTCAATTAACTTCCATAAAATTTTAAACATGGGTGTCTTTATCAAGACATTAAATTTTGAGTGTCTCTATAATAATTTATACCATAAGTGTATACAAAAGGAAATAAATCACCAGTGTCATCCATAAGACTTTAAACTATGAGTGTTTTACAAAAGAAATTAAATTGTGAGTTTCTCTAAAAATAATTTAAATTATGAGTGTCTCTATACAAATTTAAATAAATATCCCATTCTACATGACTTTAAACTATTATTGTTGCACTATATGAGTTATATATATAGATTGAATTCATGATTTGTAATAAATTACATATATTTTAATATTACTCATGTTCTAAGAATTGGATAAAAAATAAAAAAGGTAAAGGACGAATTTATTATTATTATTATTATATTATATGAAAGTGTATTACTTGTTTCTTTATTTAAATTAGTTTAATTTTATTAAATTAAATGGGAATAATTAACATTTTTCGAAAAAAATCGATTAATGAATAATTTAATAAACATGGCTAAAATATAAAAGAGAGTCTACAAATAGAAAACAATATCCTTTTTGGGATATATTTACATCATATTCTCTCAAATTCAGCACATATAGTATCAAAATTCTATGATTTGTTTCTTTTTTGGAAAATAAAGTGGTTTGGGATATTAATTTAGAAATTGAAAATGATGATCCAAATGTGAAATCATTTTCCATGCATTGTGATACATGAGTAATCATGCATAATATACCATTGCACATTATTCTTATGGTTTTATTTTCTATGTGTCTATCATATAATCCTAATGGATATGAATATTAATATAACACACTAGGTATTAGCACCGATATTATTTATTTAAATTTTGTTTCTACAATTATAAAGTAATTTTTTATATTCCTTTAAAATAATTAAAATTGATTATGACATGAGTTTAACGAGATATGAATTAAATTTTGAAAAACTTATTGACTCAAATTGGATTATTACAATAAAGTTATATGAAACCATTTATTATATACCATGGAAAATTACAAACCCTTGATGACTAATTACATCAGAAGTGTGTAATTTCAAATCAGAAAATAAATAGAAATGAATAATATATTTTCATTAAGAGATCCCTAGGACTATATTCATACATTGGAATCAAAATTAGTACAATGAAACCTTGAATGATTAAAAACAATATGAAAGAAGAAATCATTATGAAAAATAATTCATGAAACATTATAGAATGAAAAGTGTTCAGCATGAAGTTATAGTCGAATGAATTTATAGGAGACAATACAGATAACATAGTTGTTATATAGTCATTATAAAAGGGGTATATAGCCATTGGGTATAATACGAGTAAATATGTTATTGGTTTGGAATTTCAATTATATAGTGGATATGAATAAAATTAATTTAGATGATAAAATATTTACCTGTTAATCATAAATAATTTTTTTTTGTAAAATAATTGATTTCTCAATATATTTAGATGATTATAATTCATTTATGAAAATTATATTTATTATAAAGAAACTATTTTTATGAGTTGTGTATTTTTTAAAATTTAATACTTATAAAGAATGAATCCAATAAAAATCATTCATTAAATACAAAAAATTAATATTAAAATAATGTAATAGCATTCCAGAAATACAAAAAAGAAGAATAAGGAATTACAATATAGAAATTCTTATCTAGAAAAATATTTTCTATTAAAATATTAATTTATTATAAATTTATGTAATTTAATATATTTAAAGTAAGTATTTTAACCAAATTTATTGTTTATATATATAAAAAAATGAATAGACAACCATTCTATGATTATTAATTAATGATATAATCACTTAATGTATAAATTAGAAACTATTAAAAAAATAGTTACTATGTGTATAATGTGTTTTTTATTTTAAATTGATTATTATTATTTAATGAGTTTAATGAAAGATATTAAAAATATATATAATAAATTTTCATTCATCAAATATTTATTTCTAGAATGGAAATCTGAATAAATATATTTCACGTTTAAATCCAATTTAAACTAATTTTTTTCCAATGATACGAGTTTTATATTAAAATAATTTTTCAACGCATTTATAAATTAAATATAATTAAATGTATTTAACATTTGGAAGTAGTATTTTTAACTTCGGTAACATGTAAAATTTTATTCTGATATAGAAACAAAGATTTTGTGGTAAATGTTAAAAGGTATATTTTATAAGAATTATTTTTATTAGTGTTGTATAAATTTTTTCTAAATGAATTAAATTTATAGATTTTAAATTATGAATATAAATTAATATATATATATAAACAAATATATTATCAACCAATTAATTTTCAATTAATATTAAATTAAAATAAGAATACTTAATATTTTTAAAAAAGCATTTTTTTACAACATTTTTTTCTATAAATTATATTTTTAAATTTTAAACACAATTTTATTAAATTTTGATGCTAAATTAGATTGAAAATAATTAAAATTAAAAATTAACTCATTGATATTTGGTAATAATGGTCATATTATTATTGAAGTGAAAAAATAAATACCTTGGTAAATAATTAAACAAGCTAACAAATCATGACAAGATGAAATCTACTATGGCTCAAATTTTATTAACTTATCTTACGACTTAGATTTTCTAAAAAATCCTTTTTTAGGTTAGGAATTCATTCCCAAATGTCTCACAAGCACTAAATTAAAGGTTCTAAGAACTACATTCGCTTCTATTGGTCATTTTATAACTCATATTATTGTTGTATTCATTGATAAATCCAATATTTACATGGAAAATAATGTCATGACCAATGAAATTAGATTTCATATTTTTTGATAGAAACATGAATCCTAAAAGAGAGAATATTTTCATTTATAATTTATATAAAATTTATTTGAATAAATAAATACTTTGAATTGAATTTATTTATTCATTATCGATGATCGAATTATGACTTCACATTGTACTATTGTCTTGTCATAGGAATCAAGGGTAGATTCCCTCTTACAGTGATCCACATGAGAACCATGAACCTTTGATCAATATCATAGTAATTCTTTGGAGAGATCATGAAAGAACCAATAACTTTCATTGTTCATCATTGATCACTATGAGAATCACATGAGGAGGAAGGATACTCCTTATTTTCTCTTAAATTAAAAAGGTAATAGAGGATGATCACTCTTTATTCTAGGGTTTATTTTATAAAATTATATCATTATGGATTGAGAGGATTCTATAGATGTCATTGTGAAAAATTATTTAATTGGCATGAATTGGGATAGATTATGTCATAACTAGTTTTAAATAGAGTCTGGGTTGGAGAATAATACTTACACATATGCCCTTATTTTAATCCCAAACTAACCTCATCTTTAAATAAAAATAATAATATTATTACTATTTACATGAAAGGCTCTAAACTGAGGATAAATAAATATTATTTCCTTAAATAAATAAATTAATATTTATTCAAACAATATTTAATATGATATTTATTTCTTGACTATTAAAATCAATATTTCAATCCTACTCAATATTTTTTAAGCCTTGAATAATGCATATTCTTTTAAATAAAAAACATTATTTCACTATTAACCATTAAGTAAATATTATATTCACTAAAATAATGAATAAATATTTATAAAATATTCAACTCGTAAATATTATATTGAATAACTAGTTCCTAAATATATGTGATCAAATAAATATTAATAATTATTAAACCATGCACATGAATGATATTTATTAGGTATGCAAAAAATAAAAACCCTGCTCTTTTATGACAAACTTAAACATGATTTATTACATAAACTCGTCACTTGATACAACATGAAATATCGAGTGGTCTTGATTATTTGGGGGTTATGAACATTACATAACACCTTAGAACATAAAAAACACAACATCTTTATTGAAAACTTCCTTTACATGACCACTACATTCCCTCGTACTTAGCATTGAATGGGATAACCTAAGGACATGCATAAGAAAAGGGTGAGAAATAAAGCCTAGTAAGGGAATAAACATGGGATAACATGAGTAATAAAACACATGATTGTCAATAGGAATATAAATGGAGCAAAAGATAAACATAAACATAAATTCATAGTAAAGTATGATAATTATAACATGGAAATGTGGTAGCAACACTTAACACAGAATTAGCATAAGCCTAGGCTCATTGAACATACAGAAAGAGTAAAGCCTCATTGCACATGAAGCATGAGTGAAATCTCATTGCAGTAGAATTATCATGAGTCAATACTCATTTCACATTAAGTATCATGATACTATACTTTACCCAATGCATTTGAGCACTATCAGGGAACACCCTTCTTAAACATTTCATTTCATGTATAAGTGTGCGACATGGATCAGACAACATGGAATAGATCATCATCATTTATTCCACGATAAAGGGATGTGGAATAAATATATGAATCTTTATAATCAATAATTAAATGTTCATTAAGGTGAATACCCTTGATAGAGAAATGGACATCACATTCACTACACAATGACATTGGCTTGGAAAATCATAGTGCAATTTCGGTAGCATAAACGTGTGAAATAAGAACTCATAAAAAATGGTTGATGAGAGATAAAAGGGTGTCTCATCATATTTACATGAAATGGACAGTAAATGGGTCATATAGATACATGTACCAACAAATTTAATGGAATTTAGATGCATAATACAAAATAATTACTTGGATGTAATTGAGGAGAGAGAAATCCCTCACGGAATTTCTGCATGGTAATAGGTGTTCATGGGAGGAATTAATGAGAGATAAAGGGGACTCACATCATCCAAAAATAAAGAGGGCAGTATGGGGGAGGTACAAAATCATACACCAACATTTTTAATTGAAAAAAATGGCATAACAACTTAATGAAAATTGGACAAAAATTAGAAAGGAAGAACTCCCTTACTTGGAAGGGTGATCCCAAAGGCTTGGGTGAGGTTTGAGAGAAGCTTCTTGGGAGCTTGTGGAACATTGGGAGAATTATAGAGAGAGGAGGTCAGAGTATGGATGAAGTAAAAAGGCTTTTAGTGAAGAGTAAGTGGGATATTGGGTGGGTTTATATAGGAAAGAGAGGGAATTCCTTATTATTTAGGTTTGGGTCACCACACATTAATCTAATCAATACCACAAACCAGCCCACGGTTTTTGCTCATGTTTTTTTCCAAGAGGAGTGTAAAAAAATATTTTTTAAGGAAAATGGTCTAATGTCTTAAAATAATAGGGTTACGTATGTGGAGGTGAGACACAGTCTCACAGAAATTCATTTAAAAAGTGAAAATGTTTTATAACGTTTGGAGGCTCCACTAAAGTTTTTTAAAATAAATACAACAAACACAAATTTACATTATTTTAATAGTAAAACATATATTGGACGAAAATAATGTTTATTTTATTTTATTACATCACTATTGGTTCATTATGATTTCATAAAACACATTATATATTTAAACAGAAAATAATTTTTACCCAAAAATTTGTCTGTCTCAGAAAATTATGAAACATTCACTGTTGGATAATTTAAAAATCATGACTCCAAAAATAATATTCATTTTATCTAAATAATTTTCTAAATAGGTGAATTTTTACATTTAAAATAAAAACCGACATTTATAAAAAAATCATGGGTTTTGACAAAAATATCTTTCAAACCATCTTAAAAATTACAACTGTATTCATAAAATTATATGATAATTTATATTTAATAAAAATTAAATTGATAATAATAATAATAATAATATTTTATTAAAATATTTTTTAATTCAAAAATATTTTAATTCAGAAAAATAGATTTCTTTGTTGAATATTAACTAAAAATACAATTTGTGCTTTAAAAACTATTTATAAAGTAACAATAATTAAAAAAATGCACATTATTTACACAAAAATAATGTACATTGCCATAGTGCTAAGTTATTGTTAAATAAACCCTTATAACACTCGCATAATACCGAATGGTATGGTGTGTGATGGTGACAGACTCTTGGGGTGGCTCGGATAACATTTCCCGGGTGATAATCTCTATTAACTTCCACTTCTCCCATAGTCAGTTCTTCTCAAACTTAACATGTTCAAGATCGGCTTGGGATTGGTCAAGAGTGAAGCCCAATGACACGACCCCCATTTTGAGCTCTGAAAAATGGGCTTCGTACATGGAAATTCTACTGGATGAGACCATAACTTCCATTTTCTGAGTAAATTGGATTTGTTAAAGCCTTATATTTATACTAATGTGATCACTGTTCAACGACTATATTAGCAGTGGTCCCTATTAATAACAGTATTTTAAAATCTAGAAACATAAAACCAATGAAGTTCACATTTTATATAACCATAATAAGACATTTAATTAGTTCATGAGGAATTTCCATTAATGAAAGTTTGGGTCATTACAAAAAATTCATATTTAATTTGACTAATGTTTTGGATATACTTAGTGAGTTTTCCTTTATTCCCCTTTCATAGTGGAATTCAACTATACCGCCGAAGGTCTAAGGTTAGTGTCTAGAAACATGCTAAGGAACACATAGAGAAATAATTTAATGGTGAAATGAAAATAAACCACATATGAATGTACACTATGTAATATAACCCCTTTATCATGATATCTCTAATCAAACAGGTTTCTTACTGGTATTATCAACCTATGTAATTGATGCCCCATTGAATTTTCTGATATGAACATACCTATAAAACCACCATGTATATGGAAATAGTTATGTATTTAACATCCTGAGTTTTAAATAATAACTATTTGAATGACTAGATTAAACTAGACATTAATTCAATATTAGAAATAAAAATATTAATAAATAAATTTAGTACTTAGGTAAAAAAAAAATTTAATTACGCTCTTTAATTAAAAATTTATTAAACAATATTTTTATTAGTTTCTTTTATTAATTAATTTTATACACAAAAAATGTTATAAAAAACTGTGTGTTTTTATTTTCCAATTATATATATATACTAATTTAATTATATTGCAACACGAATAATTTTTTATTTTTGAATAATGAAATTTATATTGATTAATTCCAAAGATTATATCACATATAAAATCATTGAAAATCATTATGTTAAAGTAACTAATAAGTTAGTTAAGAAGTTTATTAATTAAATTTGTTTAAATAAGAAAAGATTTAATATATATATATACCGAGAATATATTTTATCTATGAATATATATATTTCTAAAATTTATAATTTAATGGTATTACTAAAAATAAAATATGAATAATCATATTTTCGAATTTTAAATACAATAATTTTACTCTAATAAAGAAATATAATTTATTATAATATATTTTCAATAATTAAAATTTTGAAATATTAAAATCAGTATAGTTTAAATAATATAAATTTATAATTTTATTTGAATATTTTAAAATATTATAATTATATGAGTATTATTAATATTATGAATATTAAATTAATAAGATATATTAAATTAAAAATGAATATAATAATTGTTTTTATAAATCTTTCAGAAATATGATTTATATAAGATAAAGAAAATAAAGATAAATTGGAATGAGGAAACTGAGGTCTTCATTCAGGTGAGTCGAGCCAGGGGAACGAAGATAAGATGAGATTGTAGGTCTCATAATGGTCCAACATAGGAAGAGGAGGCCGATCAAGGTTTAGAGTCAATAAAGATGGAAACTGTCCACAGATTTAGGGAAGTTATGTGGTTTCAAGGGAGGTTGAGTCAAAGCTATGCTGATGGAGTCGGTTTTGAACCTCAGTGGGCATTTGAAGGCTATATATGATCCGATTGGGTTTGAAACTAAGACATAATTATGTGAGGATGATGAGAAATGGATATCCCATCATCTTATACGTTTAGTGAAGCATTTTTAGATAGGCGTTTATATATTTTTACAATTTTAGGTGTCTGAATCTTATCTCATAGATTTTTTTCAATGTATTAATTTCTATATTTGTCATATCCTTTGCTTTTTCTCTATCAGATGATGATTGAAATCATCATATCCATTATTTTTTATTTTTCCTTCCCTATCGATTCAACTACCCCTTGTCAACCAGTTATAATAGTACCATAATTTATAGATTCCTTTATCTTCTTGTCAATTATGTTTGCACCTAACACTAGCTTGATTCAATGATAATATTAATTTGAAATAAACTTTGTCGACATTCTCTTCTAGTTTTTTCTAATTTTAATTCTTCACATAATATATTTTAACTAATTGAAATCAAAACATGAATATGTATCCATATGAATTAATATATTTTTGTTTAAAAACATCAGAATGTGATGATATACATAATATATATATATATACACTCAAATATTGTTTATGATTACATGGAAAGATAAAAAAATCCAACCTGAATATTAAATCCTTCTATAATGAGTTCATACCAATATTTGTCTTCATTTTTAAAATCTGATAAAAACAAATGAATCAAATAAAATAATATATCAACATTATTATTTACAGAAAGGGAAACTTGTGTTTATAAGCAAGGAAACAATCCCTTACATTTTAATGCTTACCATGACCCAAAAAAACCTCCCTCTTCCCATAGTGTGATCCAAAATAAATAAAATATTCTTATTTCTTCTTGTTTATAATTTGAGGTAATAGATATATTTCAATTAATTATTTTCAAAATATGGTATCTAATACTCAAATTAGTATGAGATTATTTATTTTAAAACACATATATTTTAGTGAAACTGTTTTTTTTGAAGAACTATATTTTTCACAAATAATTATGATAATATATTTTATATAAATTCTGTAAGGGATTAGTTTCAAAAATTAGATATATATATTCACATGTTTCAATTTTATATGTAATAGAGTTAATTTTTGTAGAAAAATTAATCAATTACTGAAATAATTATTTCAAATGAATTATTTCTTAAAATTGTATTTCAGAAAGAGGATTAATTAACTTTATGGAATTATTTCTTCCAATTATAATTTAGAAACACTGCTACAAAAGTGGATTTTATTAGCAATAAAAAATTAGTTTATAAATGATAAAAATGTTTTGATAATCGAGGTGATATTAATAGGGGGTCCCTTTAATTTGTGCTAAAAAAGAGTAGAGAAATGGCCCTTTTATCAGCGCTTAAAAAATCATTGATAAAAGTCAATTTTTTAAAAGTAATCTTTTGTATATCAGAGGGTAGCCACCCCGTTTTAACAGTGCAAAGAAGCCACACCCACCCGTGCCCCCACCACCCCTTGAACAACACTAGGGGCACACCCACACCCATTAATAGCTCTATCCCCCTACACCCACCCGCACACCCCTGCCTCTGCATAGATTTGAACCCGAGACCTCTCCCTTGCACGCATGTGCCTTTACCACTCATCCATCTTACTTTTTCTCCATTTAATGTTATATCTCTTTATATATATAGTTATATTTATTATTATATTAGTATATATATATATATATTCATATATTAAAATATGTATATTTATATTAATATATATACATATATATAGTTATATTTATATATTTATATATTTTTTCATATATTAATATATATATATAGTTATGTTTTTTATTCGTATATTTATTCTTATATTGATTTAAATTTATAAGATTAATTTTATATTCATTTATAAAATATGTATTTTTTGTGTGTGTTTATAAATAAATAAATAAATAAAGGAATACATATATAAAACATACATATAGACATATATATATATATTATGTATATATATAAGTATAATTATACACATTTATATAGATTTACATATTGTATACATAAATACATTTATTCATATGTTAGAATATATAGATAATATATATATATATATATATATTAGTTTTTCAATACAGACACACACTAATACACACACACACACAGACATATTATATAGGTGTATAAATATTCATATATTTGTATTTTAAATAAAATGGATATTAGTTTTCATTTAGATAAGGCTTATATATTGAGAAATATATTTTATATGTAAATATGTATAATTATTTATTTAATAAATTACATTTTTATGTGTCAATATATAAAAATATGCAAAAATTGTTATATATTTTATTATAAATGAAAATAAATTATGAAAAATGATAAAATTTTAAATCCCCAATATCAATATGAATGTAATCCTTGGTAATAACAATTTTTCCCCCAAAAAAGGCAACAAAACCCCCTTAAATGAGCTTGAAAATATATCAAATGTTAAAAAATCTGGGTACACCCACTAAAAAGTAAGTCTCGGACGAATTTTATGCCTTTTTTGGCATCAATAAAATTGTTTCCAAGTTTAAACATAATTATTTAGGGCGTATATCTCGTGACATAATTTTATTTGATATGTGGTAGAGCTCAAATGGAAACCGGGATCAAAAGTTATGACCATTTGAACTTTGAGTTACATTTTCAACTTATTTTTTATCTATATAATATTTTTTTTATTTTTATCTTCTTCAAATTGTTATTAAATGATGACTATTCGATAATAATTAAAAGATTATTGACTAATAATACATTTTAAAATTTTTTATAAGCCATCTTAACTAAATATCTTATATATTTACTGTAAATGTCTATTTATGCATATATAAAACATATTTCAAAAACATATATTAAATTTATATCAATATAAATATATTTTTATATTTACATATTCATGTATGATTTTTCATGATTTCTTTTGAAATAGACCCCTTATCATTGCTAGTAAAAATCACTGATAAAGACCCACCATTATCAGTATTACTAAAAAAACACAAATAAATGGTATCCCTTTAATAGTGCTAAAAAGCACTGATAAAGAGGTACT
Source organism: Viscum album (assembly GCA_963277665.1). Lineage (NCBI taxonomy): Eukaryota > Viridiplantae > Streptophyta > Magnoliopsida > Santalales > Viscaceae > Viscum > Viscum album. The sequence continues at coordinate 145,388,782 of OY728150.1, forward strand.
TTTAATATAATTTTTAGCTCTGTTAAAAGTACCCTTTATTAGTGATTTTTTAGATTTGGTAAATGTACCCCCTTTATCAACCCTTTTTACAGCACTGTTAAATGGTAGGGTCGTGAAAAATCATTTTTGTGGTAGTGTAAGGGGAATAATTATTAATATTTTTTATTTTTTTATTTCATCAAATTACATTAGAGTTATAGAATTGTTTTATGTTACTATTTTATATGAAAGGAAGAAACTATTATGTTTTTAGAAGTTATATTTTTTTTGAATGAAATATTCGTATTTACATTAGAGTTGTTTAAATAGTTTAAATTATTCAATTTATAATTATATCTTCTAATGAAAAAAGTAATAATTTATGGATAAGTATTATTTCTAATGGAATTTTATTAGAAAATTAATCATATTTCCTATTATCATTTTATATGAATGTTAAAATTTAATATAGAAATGGTCAGGCATCATGCATTATAAATAACATTCTGTTAATTGAATTAAACAATTTTCTTTAATTTAAATATGAGGTGTGTTTAATTTCATATTTTCAAAATATTATATTCATGAACTTATCCAAATTTTAAATTTTTTTTATGAAAATCTAATTTTGAAAAATATTTGAGGATGATAAATTATTTTCTAATTTCAAAATAATTGAAGTATATTTTTGAAATGATTTTAATGGGTTGTAATTGAGAAAGTAAAATCTTTAAAATGATTTTTCAAAAATTTTATTATGCACTTGGTTATAAGGATGGAGAATGAGGAATGGGGAGTGATCCAATGACCTCATGGGACATTTTCCTATCAGTGACAATACTCATTCCCACATCATTTTCATAAGATTTACCAAGGATTAGTTTGGTCAATAAATATATTATTATTTTGAAATTATTTTTAAGGGTAAATGCAATGAATTTTTCAAAGGACAATTTTTGAAATGTTCTAAAAATTATAATTATTTTTAAAAATGTTTTTTATATTATTTTATATATGAAATATATATACATATTAGAATATAATTTTTTTAAAAGATTTTATAAATAAATATTTATTTAATGGATTTTCACTTGTTCTAAAACCCCTTACTGGTCAATTTAATGATCATCCTGTGTTTTAAAAATATTTTCATTGGTCTTTCTGAAGTTATAATTTGGAAGAATTCAATTTTAGATTTAGCACATACAAAGTATAATAATTTCTTTTAACTTTGATTAAATTTTAAGGTGTTTTAAAATTCTCTTGAACCTCGACCATAAAACTTCCTCCAACAAATTGATTTTTTGGGTATTTTTAGAATAAACCACTTTTAAATTATTAAGTGGGAACCCAAACATCTTTCAGACCAAAATAAAAATCCCATAAAATGATTACACATTTCATACCATAACCGAGATTCAAAAATTAAACATTGAAAATTCTAAATTCAAATCCAAAAGACATCAGATGGATCGAATCAGGTGCACTATTGACATCGATGCCTCAATCCATACACCGATAGAAACCAAACAACCTCCCACCACCCCAATCTTTGTAACCCATCGTGACCGTTAGAATCACATGAATGGAGTCATCACCGGCACAAACCACTCCTACAAGACAATATTCTTCCTCCCCATTAATAAAACAATGTCATCTTCGACTCGTCACTGAATGTAACAATGCCTATAGCATCCACCATAATTATAATTGAACATCACCAAAACTAGAGAGATACATCAACATCTTCACTACTGTCTCCAACCAAAGCTGATAATCCATTTGAATCCCAAGAAATAAAAAGTCATCACACCACCGTTATCATCACCAAAAAGCCCAAAGCTCCACTGTTTCCTGAACTATAACCTGCAAAACCATCATTGAGAGAGAAAACATAAAACTAAAAGAAAACCATGCATCATAAGCAGTATAAATGAAGAGTCATAAAAACATGAACATTAGACCATCTAATTTCACCAGAACCAAAGTGGGGGATGACACTAGAAAAGATGATCCCCCAACACAACCTCACATCCACAAACACGATCCCAAAACCAACACAATCATCCTTTAAATAAATTGATAAGTGACCAACATAAGAGGATGGGTAGCAAGAGAAGGGGAGGGAGAATAGTCTAAAGAGGAAACTTCCGAACCTCACACCAACAAAATCATAATCCCCTAGAGTGCCTTTGTGAAAAACCAAGATGCTTTTTGGGATAAAGGTCTCAATGAAAAGAGCAGCAGTGGGAGAGTGTAATTAATTTAGGGGGGGAAGTAACATCCTGAGTTTTAAATTATTATTATTTCTTTGACTAGGTTAAATTAAAACTTAATTCAATATTGGTAATAAAGATATCAATAAAAAAACTAAGTAAATAGATAAAGAGAATTTTATTCATTCTCTTAAATGAAAAATTTATTAAATAATATTTTTCTTAGTTAATTTTATCAATTAATTACAAGCATAAAATATTTTATACAAAACTATGTGTTTTAATTGTTTGATATTTTTATACTAATTCAACCTTATTGCTATATGAATATATGAGTAATTTTGTAATAAAAAATTTATACTGATTAATACCAAAGTTTACATGACATGTAAAACCAATGAAAATAATTATATTAAATTAAATAATATGTAAATTTATAAATTTATAAATTATTATTTTTTAAATAAGTAATTATTTGAAAAATATTTTTCATTAATAAATTTTATATATGGATATATATATTTTTAAAATCTAAAATTTAATGGTATTAGTATAAATGAAATATGACTAATCATATTTTTAAATATTAAATATAATATGTATTGCACCATCCCAAGAAGTTCAGAGTTGGGGAATAATTTTATTACATTAACATAGATACAAGCATCGAATCCCAAAGGACTGATCAATATGGTATTTTTGGAAAATAGATTACATACATGATCCTTACATTACAATTCTAAATCTAAACTAGACCATAGAGAATCCTTAGAACTTCATGATTCTCTTAGATTAACGACATATTTGATTCATAATATACATCATCGCATCCTAGGAAAAATGAAGCATGGGAAATGGATGATCTTAGATGATCAATAAGGATAAATAATACAACAGAAGATATCATAAATAAGTATAAACTTTTAAGGAACGATGTATAACTGAAAAAATCCTTATAAACATAATCCTAATCAGAATATGGAATGAATAAATCAAATTATTCCATATAAATATTCACATAAATATTATTCTAGTCGAATAATCACATTTAATATCAACAACTAATCTTATAATGAGGGAATACATAATGTCGTACATCATAAACACACAGTGAAGGCTTCAGTCAAGAGACTATAGATAAATGTGTAAAAACCCAAAATATTTTGTGTCACGAGACATACTGATGAATTGAGTGGATATAGAGAGCCCCTACCATCACATAAAAATTCCAACACATTCCTCACATGAAAATCATAAAACATTACCACCATAAGTATTCTTATTAAAAATAGCATATGAAATGTTAAAACAATAACCATAAACTATGAATGATATCCAAATAGAACATCCACAGTGAAACATATAATAAACCCTTTAATACAATATGAAATATGTTATGATAAGAAATAAACCTCAATTATGCCTAACATCAAACAAATGATGTTGACATAGATGAACATAATATTACAAAAGTATTAATAATTTATTCAAAGAAATTTCTCTTTTTTTACATAGAAATTATTTAAAAGCCAATAAATTATAAAAGAAAACATTTCCTTTGAAAATAACCTTCTAATGTTGTAAGGGAATCTTCCAAACATTAAGGTTTCATGATGGTGTGAAAATATTCTCACACTGTGTAAGTTAAAAGATAATTCTTACCATCGAAAAATTCATAAAGTACCTTGTTTAGAAACACACAAAAGATTCATTTCAAAACATTTTATAAAAAGAAAAATGTGGGTAAAAACAAATTTAAAAATATTATAATAATATTAATGATATTTTTAAATATTATTTTAGGAATTATGAGTATGGATGATAAATATGTTCTGGTAAATACTTACATTTAAATAATCCCTAATAAAAATGAGATTGTAAAATTAAACCTTACCTTGTAATTTTCTTTTGTTGAGGGTGTGTTAGACTAATATATAATGAATAAATATTGTAATTAAATTATACCATAACTATAACCATATTGATGACATCTTATATGATCCTCTTATATGATTTTGTTAATAATATTTAATTACTACCTTTGTTTCAAGTGTAAACTGCTTCATTTTTTTATGTTTGTTTTATCATGTATTTATTGTTTCTTATGAATAAGAAATATTTTATTCATATCAAAAATGATATTAAGTTCATAAATATTATATTAACTCATAATTTACATTTTTATAAACATTCATAAATGGTTAACGTGGAGAATGGATCTGATCACGTCGTGGAGACCGTGGGTCGTACGTATGCACGAGCGACAATATCATTCCTTAATGGAAAAGTGGTATGGAATTGGATTTTATATTAATTATAAATAATAAAAATAATGTTATAATTATTATTTATATCCATTATATTCATAATTATACCTATTTAAATAAAGTGGTGGTGAAAAACAACTTACACCACAACATGAAGACGGTAATCCGTACGTATGCATGCTGGTGATATTGTTTTTTTGTTGGATGAATTAAAAGAGTAATATGGTTGTACCATAATACTAATAACATATCATCATATGTATTATACTAGATTTATTATTTTATAATGAAAAAAATTCATGAAGATGATGTAGATGAAGAAATAATTTTGAAGGATTCGGTAACGAAAAATACCTCTTATTTGGTGAATCTCCTTTGGATATCACCTTAGAGAAATTAGGGACGGTCTTTTGAGTATACCATAACCTCTAGAACATATTTATTAAATTTTATAAGGTAAATGGTTAGGTTTTGGTAAAAACATATGACTGAATGTGGTATGAGGAAGTGAGAAAGGATGTGCCTTTTTATAACAGACGATAGAGACACTCTTTGAATTTCTTAAAATATTAAATTAATATAAATTGATTTTCGATTTCAAATAGATAAGAAGTAACTTATTTAGAATACAATATGAGTATGGGTATAAATAATCTCAACCAATATTTTTTAGACTGGAATAAGAAATATTTATACCCTTATCATTTTGCTTTAACCCTAAATTAATTTCTTTAACTCTTACTGTGAAAAAATGTGTTTTTATTACTTAAGGGTTAATATGGTAACAATAAAATTACAAAATAACCCAAAATGTATCATTTATGAAATATGTAACATTATTATAGTTATTTCTCTGAATTATATATTATTATGAATTTTATATCAATCATTAAAATATTATTTATTTTAAAGTTTCATTTATGTCCATTTTAATACTATTAAATATTTTTCTTTTTAAAAATATCCTAAAAAATATGAATTAGAAAAAAATTATAATATATTAATAAAATTTATATTTTCTCTATAAAAATAATTTATGTCTTTAATTATGTCAAATTTTATTTAGTTTAATAGTTATAATTTTATTTATTTGATATTTCCATTGATTAAACAATTACTACATCATTATTATGAAATCCTTTAATTAAATTATTTATTCTAAAAAAATATATTAAAATTATCATGATGAATATGAATTTATTATCTCCAAAATTAATATTTATAGTATAATTAATCTTCAATATTACCCTATATCAAAAACGATTCAGTTATTAAAAAAATGATTATGACCTTTTTAACCAATCTTTAAATAAAATATAATAAATGACATATTATTTCAGAAATGTTTGAAAAAGGTTATAATTTAATCCTAAAGTTTAATTTGTCGAAAACCACTTATCCAATAAAATAATGTATTTTTTTGGTAATTGTATAATATTATAATATTATTTATACCATTAATTACTTGATTTACCCTTAATAATGGAAAAAAAGACAAAAGTTACTTTAAAAAAAATAAGATAATCATATTAGACTCTAAATATCATAATTATTAATAAATACTATGCCATTTATTCCAAATTCTATTCATAGAAGTTACTGGATTAAGTTTAACACTGATCCAGCAGATGTGGAGAGAAGGCAGGTAAAAGAGACGTTCAAAAGTTCAATTAGTTTGTATATATAATTTTAATATAAAAAGGATTAAAATAAACTATATTATATTAAAATATATATTATTGATCTATTGTGAATTTAAAAATAAATTTAATGTATAATAATTATTTAAAAAAATCATTTATTTAACTATAATGCAGTATTCATCACTATTCATCAAAAAAATGAAACTTCTAAAAAAACTAAAAAATAATCTTAAAATAATTTTTATATTAAAAATTGAAAAATGAATTACATTTTTAAAAGAAAAAATTCTGTAATTTCCAAATTTTTGTTTTAAAATAGTTTCTTGGTTTAGAAGGTGGTAAAATTCCTCTAAAAAATAATATTGATTTTATGCATAAAATTGATTTTGTTTTTATATACTCATCTAGGAAGCACATAAGATAAATGAAATATACATATGTTTCATAATGTGGTTAATACTATTTAGATCCCCTATTTAAATATCTAGGTTAATATATCGTTGTCCGCTTGAACTCAATATTGCGTGAAACCCAAGATATTTAATTTATATAAAAAGAATTTCACAACCCCCCTAAAAGATGACCCCTTTTAGAATTACAATGTGAGAAGAGAGATAGTGACACCCGAATACCTCCTCTAGTAGGCCCAGGTTGGCGACTAGCACCAAGGGTATAATTATCACACAAATGGGAGGCTTTACACTCTAAGAGAACACAAGTGAAAGAGAGAGATAAGACACACACCAACCAAATCTAACTCATACTGCAATATAAATAGAAATCCAATTACACATATTCAATGTCATGCAAAGACTAGTACAACTGAAATGTGAAAAGTACAAGTACCAAAAGGCTGTAAAATAGTAGCGAACACAAAGCCCAAACATCTCATGAAACCTAAGCTAGTAGTAAACAACGTAATCTCCATCCTGCTCCAAGTGACCTTAAAAAGAAATAGTCGTATATACATAGAGTGAGTATAATAGTATACTCAGTAGGATACTCCTCAGATCCTCCCGTGAAAAAGTAACAAAAGCATGGAAAAGCACAGTGAACAACAAGTGAAACTAACTCTCCACCTAAATAGGTATACGATGTTCCTGACCTTACTATGTATACTCTCACCATGTATCACATACAAGAGTATATAATATAATAAATCATATCAAGGGTACCCCACTACCACTTACCCACTGGTTTTCCTCTTTGCCCCAACGTTTCAAGTCCAAAGCATCTCTCTCTAAAAAGGCATTCCCACAGGCACCTGGGTGTAGCACCACAACATGAACCTCATGAAACACCATGAATATGTCCATGTAACCAATGAAACCATGTAGTTTTTGGAATCCACCATAGCTCGAATAACATGTATCATACCTCTGGCATTATACCTCAAGCCATTACTGCCCATACACCATGTAAGGATCCTCAATCCATAACAGCCTATACGTGTTACATCTATAGTCTTACATATGAAACTATATCCAGAATATATGTCTGTGAATAACCACAAGACAATACAACCCTCTACACACAAATATATATGGAAAACTAGCTGATGTGCCTACCAGCACAACTAGCTACCAAGAGAAGAGAGCGGGGGAAAAGGGGGCAGTCTGCCATCCATCCTCCCACCTGAATGTTTGGGAAAACACCCCTAGGGCTCAGAATCTCCAGGGTGTCAGTTTCCATAATCGATAGGGTGGAGTAGCATATAGAAACACAAACAGTATAGAATATAATACAACTCACTACAACACAATGGGTAAAACCTAGTCTTAAACTCATGTCCTCCTAACGTCTCTCAGACTCCTGTCTTCTAATGCTAAGACTAGATATAATATAAGCATATAACCATTTAAAGAGAGATATTAAGTTAATTACAAATTTTTATCAATTTCAATTTAGATAAATAATTATTTTACCATTTATTATCTATTATTAATTCCACATTATATTTCATTAGCATCAAAGTATGTTCCATGCCATCCAGGCATAACCAAAGAAAGCCCATAACTTCCCAAAAATATTACCTCAACATTGAATCTAATAAAGATACAACCCCATGGGTTAACATCATTTATTTAATCATTTATTAACAAAATTATTAATTTCCCATAATTCCAAAAATTCTAGAAAATTAAAACTAAGCTACCAAACACAAGGGGATTAACACGACGAGTAGATGGACCACCCATCAACCCCTTTACAACTATAACAGGAGCATAAACCCATCCATCATCAAGAATATAAACACGGAAAGCATGTGAAATAACCTACGTGCCTTCTCCTCCTTCATAAGGTGGGTAACCAAGACCAGTTACCTTATGCAGTGGGTAAAGTAAGGAAGATAAACAAAAAAAGAGATTCAATAAGCATCCAATATTCATAACTGACTCGTTTCATCATATATGGTGTCCTCCCCAATACCCACATGCATAAACTAATGCATATCACCAATCCATGAATAATCTACTACCCTATCCCTAGGGCCTCCCTATCTCACATACCATAATATCCTCCTAGGATGAGCTATCCCGGGCTCATTCCACAACACAAGAATCAGGAAAACAATAAACAAGAAACCACACTCTTAGTCCTAATAAAGGAATCTAGAATTCACAAAAAATGAGCACTCATGACTCCTAGTATAAGGATCTTGGACTTTACAAGAAAGAGGGTAACTCATAACCCTTAAAATCATTACCTTTTATCAAAAAACTGGTTATTTAATCCATATTGAATTTTTCAGTTCATTTAATCATGCATGAATGCATCCATTCGATTATCAATAGTTTACCACAGTAATAACCGGATTAAAAAACATACCTCTTTATCATTATCCAATTAATTTAAAATTAATCCTCTCTTTACATTCATTACTAATTTCCATCAAGAAAAACATGAAAAACAAATTAAAAAAAATATATCACACTATCTAGAAAAAATAAGAAGGAATAACATATGATCGATACTAATTTATTTATCCAGTTTAAATATATGTTATTTCAATTTCATTGTGATATAGAAGTCTAAAACATGATAACTCTACAATTGTTTGTAAAGTATTAGAGAATCCATGAATCCCCAACTTCAAAAGGATTCAGACCTTATATGCATGACAACATAAAATGAAATAGATCATGATCACCTCTACTGGAATACTTCATCCACCCGAGGATGCAAATACACCACCACACCAACCAACACCCAAGAAAACTCCATTAAAAAAATGGAGATAATATTCCGTAACATGGAAAGGAGGAAAAGATGAGAGGAACCCAGAGGAATAATGGTAGAACATACCTTATATTGAATATGAATCGAAACTTCCATGTTGCAGCTAAATAGGGGGTGTACATGCAGCAAGAAGAAACTCTAGGGAAGAAAAGATCCAAAGCTATAACACTATACACGACTCCTACATGATGGAAGGAAAATCTCAAGCATCTCTCACTAGGTCACAATAATGAAGAACAAGGTAGGATGATATATCATTCCTTTAGAAGATTTAACAGATCATCTATTTATGATATACTAGATTTTATATTAAGACCAGATCTGTCAAAGATCATGTGTTTTGACTAAGGAAAGTCTTCTTGACTATTAGGAAAAATTATGATAGGAGTTATGAGTTTGAATCAGCCTTAATTCCATTAAAACAAATACTTGAATGAATTTTACATCAAAGGAAACATCAAGCAGGTGAAACTATATGAAATATAGAAAAATACTGAAATTTGACAAAGAAAATTACACAGTTCTAGAAACACTATCCATGAAACCATTTCAGTTCCACCATTTAAGTACCACCATTTTAGTGCCACTATTTCTATAACAAAGTTTCTATTCCACCAGTTCAATTCAAATGTTTCTATGCCACTATTTTGGTGCCACCATTTGGGGGTGATTGTTTCTATGTCACCCTTTCGGTGTAATCATTTTGGTACCACTGGTTCACAAATTTGGCAAAGGAAATGGCATAGTTTTGGAAAAACTACACACAGAACTGAAAATTGGGAAAAGTGTTAGGCATAAGTTATCTTGACTTCCTCAGACACCTCAAACACAAAATTTTAGTAAAATAATAGATCAGAGAGGTTCAATCCATTATATGACATACCACTTAAAAAATTCTCATCCCAAAGAATCCAAAACCAACCCCGATTGGAAACAGAAAAAGGGCTCCAAGCAACCAGTCATCGAGATACCATTCAAGGCTCTCACAACTAAAGTAGCTCAATGGCTTCAAAAAGGAACACACAAAACCACATGTCACCTACAAAAATCTTCTATACACTCTCCCGGGGGAGATACCTCTCAAAATAGAGTAATCCACACAAGAAACAAGAGAAAGACATCTCATAACCAAGAAAGTTCTAAAATAATGAACCAAACATCATTACAAAGAAAGAGTTAAACATCAGACAACATAGGGTACTTATCACATATCTATGACTCACATTCTAAAGTACTCTCCTCCATGCCACCATGACACCACAAGATACAAACTAGGGGAATAAAATTCCCATGAAACATATCCTCCTTGTGGTCCTGGATCTCAACAGACCACTCATTGAAGATCACATCATCGTCCACATCGATCTAACCCCAATAAGTAATGTGAGATTCATCATGAAAATAATAACAGAGTTTAGACACATGAAAAATATTATGTATCTGGATCACCTGCGGAAGAAGTGCTACCAGAGATGCCATGGTTTCAACATGAGACCACACCTTGAAAGAACCAAAAAACTAGTGAGAAAACTTACTCCGATGACCAAACCTTCACTACCCATGATGGGGTGTCACCTTCAAAAAAATGTGATCCCCAACATCCAACTCTAGAGGTATCCTTCTATGATTACTATACGATTTCTGAGGATCCCATGCTGCCTTCGTCTTCTCATGAATTACCTGAACCATCTCCGTTGTATTCTATACTAGTTCTGACATGAAAATTGCTGACTCTCTGACCCTAGTCCAACACAACTGATAATGGAATGTTTGTCCATACATGGATTCAACCAGTTCCATACCAATGGTGGAGTGGGAACTGTTGTTGTAAGTGAACTCTAACAAGGGCAGGGGCCTCATCCATGAACCAAAAAAATATATGACCCAAGAGTGCAACCTATCTTAAAGAGTCTAGATGGTCCGCCTTGTCTGACCATCCATATATGGATGAAAAGTATTGCTAAGGCATAGCTATGAAATGGAAGCAATATTGAGACCTATCCACACCCTGGTGGTAAAACAAGGGTCTCAATCAGAAATTATTGTCCTCAGCACTCTGTGGATTCTGAGCACCTATTCCAGATAATGCCTTAACAAAACCTCTACTGAACTGGACTCCTTGATTTATATAAAGTAGGATAATTTATTCAAGCGATCAACTACAATACATTTAGAATCATAGCCTCCCTAGGCTCAAGGTAAAATGGCAAAAAATTCCATCAAGATGTCCTCACACTTCCACTGAGGAACATCCAACGGTTGGTGAAATCCACCAAGAACATGATACTCGTCCTTTACCTTCTGGAAGACCGAACACCAAGACAGAAAATCTGCAAGCGTACGCTTTAACCTAGGACACCAAAACTAACTCCCCAAGGCACGGTACCTTTTCATCATTCCACGATGTATCACTAAGGGATAACAGTGGAAATCCCTAGTAACCATCTCATGCATTGCTAAAGGAATGAAAATCCTTCCTTAAAACAACACTTAATGTTGTTCATCCTTAGAACAACCATCATGGGTTTCACAAAAAACAAACCAGTATCTTTATTTGTCTACATCAGGATCCCCCAACGAAGAAACTTCTACCTATTACACCAGATTTGACTGCACCGTTATGCGGCAAAGACAACCTCTACCTCTGAGTTCTCCCATATTCAGATGCAATGCTGATATCACTTCTATCAATCTCTAGGAATCACCAGATTTAATAATTGCATCACTACGTTACTTCGCGCTCAATGCATCAGCTACAACATTCCATTTACTAGGTGTATACAAAATTTTCAAGTTATAATCCTATAATAAATCCATCTACTGATGCTGCCACGAGTTTATGTAATGCTGGGAGAAAACATACCCAAAGCTCTTATTATCGGTGAAAACCACAAAGCGATTGCCGATGCGGTAATGTATCCACAATAGCAGAGTGAACACCAATTCCACCCACTTGAGATAGTATATAGAATAGTCATGTTCATGGGGACACAACTACTGAAACCCATAAGAAAAAACCGATCTCTACTGCATTATAACACAACCTTACCCTAGACATAAAGCATTGAAGAAAATGTCAAACTGAACTCCCTCTACTGGAAGACAATGAACCGGGGCACTGAAAAACTTATACTTTAGATACTCAAAAGCTTATTGACACTGATCAGTCCACATAGACACCTGATTTTTCATGTTTAACACTATTAGAGGAGTCTCAACTTGAGTGAAATATGACACAAACCTCCTGTAATAGCATGCCTAACGAAGGAAACTTCTCTCCTCTTCAACTATCTTGGGGGATGACCAAAACACAACTTATTTTATCTTCAAAGAATCCACAATTAATCCCTACTGGGATACAACATGCCATAAGAAATGGAATCCTTGAGCCCAAAACTCACACTTCGACAACTTCCTAAAGAGCTATGGTCGATGAAGAACTCCCAAAATGGCAGGAAAATGCTCTGCATGATCCTCCCCAGATGCTGAGTAAACAAGGATGTCGTTGATAAAAACCACAACGAACTTATCTAGGAACTTAGGGACCAGATAATTCATCAACCCCATGAACACATCTAGAGAATTTATCACACCGAACGACATCACCATGAATTCGTAATTCCCATGACGAAAACATAAAGCGGTCTTTGGAATCTCCCCATCCTTCACTCACATATGATGATACCCGGACTGCAAATCGATCATTGAGAACCAAGTTGAACCATTCAGTTGATCGAATAAATCATCAATATCTGGAAGAGGATAATCATTCTTCGCTATCACTTTTTTCCAATTGATGATAATCAATACACAATTGCTAACTACTGTCAGCCTTCTTTACAAAAAAACTCATGCGCACACTCATCTGAAAAAAAACTCACTAAAACTGACCATAAAGCTGTAAAAACATATCACATAACTTATGAGAGGCCATCCTATATGGATACATAGAGATAGAAGAATATCTTGGCTATAGCTTGATCCAAACTCAATATCTCATTGAGGGGGTGATGCTGAAACCTCTTCTAGAAAGACATCTGGGTACTCTTCAATGACCCTGGGAAACAACGACTGCTAAACCTAAAAAAACTCAACATCAATTCTTCCATCAAGGTTGATAATGAAGGATTATTCCTCTAAACCATTAAATGGTCTTTCTCACCAATAATCACAGTAGGCTCTTAATCAACATTGAAGAACACCACCAGACTTCAGAAGCAATCCAAAAAAACCAGCAACAAATAAAACCAATCCATGCTGAGGATGACATCGTATGGTTGTATCTGTAAACATAAGAAATATCCCCAAGAGCGGTTCTCTCCTAGCATTAGCTCACTTTCTCAACATACTTTAAATAAGTCATCCCAACCTCCAACTGGCATAGTTAACACCAAGGTCACTGGAAGCCTCTTTACCTCAAGTCCCATAGCATGAAAAAATGTTGGTGATATGAAGGAGTGTGTGGCTCCTAAGTCAAACAAGGCATACACCCAAGTAGAAAACAAGAAAGGGGTACCTCCAACAAGGTCTTGACCGTATGGAACTGGAAACACTAAAATATAAATCTGACCACGAACTACTCTACAACCTCTTTGACCCTGATGATGACAACCACTTTGTCCATGATCTGCTTATAGCGGATGGAGAGAATCCCATGGTTGTCCTCTCCCTGCCCCATTTTCTCTCTGGTAATCCAAAGCTGGTGCATCCTGTGGCTGCTGCCTTGGCAAGAACTACCTCAACAAAGGAACCTGGAGCAGAACACCTAGTACATGCGGACCGCTCTGAATGTAAGGGAACTGTCACTACTGATGAGCTCAGAATCCACAAGAAAAAAAGTACATTATCCCTTTTCATAGGCCTGAGAGTCACAACCCATAGAGAAACGAGATACTGAAGGATATGACCTAACCCCGACCGAATGAAAACTGTTCTTCCCTAAAAATAGGGCACCCTGGACCATAGATATGCTTAACGAGAAATTTGGATGACTCCCATCTCATGAATATCCGATTATGGATAACATTATTTCGACTACTTCTTCACTCACCATCACCTCAAGATACATATTCATCACAAACATGGTGACCTGGTGCTGGATCTATAGACACAAAGCCTCATCCAAATGTCATGCCCTAGCCTCCTCATCTGGAAACAGGTCTGAAGCATATTGTAAATGGTTCCTAAAATAGATTCCAAACTCTCGCACACTGGTGATCCCCTGTCGATGGGAAATCACCTCCTGGTGACTAGATTCCTTTGTAGTGGAAGAAAGAAACTCGACTCTGAACATGTCTCACAACTCCTTCCATGATATCGTCTATTCCTCATGATCTATGAGGAACAATAACCACCCCTATATCACAGACCTGTGAATCATCGTCACAACAAATGATACACAATGATTCTTCCAAGAACAGATTGTGTTTAAAGCTATCTAAATTTCCTCTAACTAGTGTTCTGTGAATGAATCTATAACAGAGACATCTTACATCTATAGACTATGGTTCTAAAACTATCTACGTGTCATCCTCCAGGTGTTTTCATCTTCAACGTCCACTCTACGACGATCTATTGGCACAACCTGCTAGTCATATTCTGTGTAAACCTGATGAGGATGTCAACCTGGAGCCATACATGCAAAATAAAAAATAGTTAGAGCTCCTAAACTTTGAATATGGAAGAATCAACATTAATTAATTTTTTTCATTTTAGGTTAACCTATACTTAGGTCTACCCATTCAAATATAGGAAGAAGGAAGAATGATGAATGATACCTTCCTAGGTATCTACCCTATAAAAATTATCACCTCGTTTAGTAGCCACTATAAACATAAAGGTCCATGCATCAGACCATAAGGGGTTTTAAATACCAATGTCTATACTGGTTTCCAGTGTTTACAGGACTTGCTAAACTTGACTGACACCATTTCTCTACCATCTCATGCAACCTCACCTGTGCTTAACTCCAAACTCCATCATATCCCTCAATCAGAGCCTTGATACCACTATGTCCTAACCCCCTTCCCACAAATTGTACCTATCCTGGGCCAAAAATGTGAGAAGGGAGGTAAGGACACCTGAGTCCCGCCTCCAGTAGACCTTAGGTTGGTGACTAGCACCAAGGGTATAATAATCACACATATGGGAGGCATTCACCTCTATGAGAAAACATGAAAAATTGAGAGATAAGAAAGAAACCAACCAACTCCATATCATATTGCAATATAAAAAGAAACCCAATTACAC
Source organism: Viscum album (assembly GCA_963277665.1). Lineage (NCBI taxonomy): Eukaryota > Viridiplantae > Streptophyta > Magnoliopsida > Santalales > Viscaceae > Viscum > Viscum album. The sequence continues at coordinate 145,404,376 of OY728150.1, forward strand.
AAATTTAATGTCCTGCAAAGACTACTACTTCTAAAAATGAAAAACTGGAAGTATCAAAAGGATGCCAAACAACAGTAACCAAAAAGCCTGAAAAGCTCCTACAACCCTATGCTAGTAGTAATCAGACAGATCTACAACCTGCTCCAAGTGACCTGACAAGGAAAAATTTGTATATACATAGATTGAGTATAATATTATACTCAGTAGGATCCTCCCCGGATCCTCTCGTGAAAAAGTAATGAAATAATTCTAAAGCATAGTGAACAACAAGTGAAACTAACTTCCCACCTAAATAGTTATACTATGTTCCCAGTATCATTATGGATACTCTCACCAATTATCACATACATGTGTATATAATATAACAATGAATATCAAGGGTAACCTATTACCACTTTCCCACTAGTTTACTGCTTTTCCCCAATGTCACACGTCTTAAGCATCTCTCTCTTAAAGGGATTTCCTATAGACACCTAGGCGTAGAACTACAACATGCACCTCATGAAACCCCACCACTATGTCCATGTAACCAAATTAAGAAGGTAGTTTTTGGAATCCACCACATCTCAGAAAACATGTATAAAACGTCAAGAATTATACCTCAAGCTATTATAGCCCTTACACCGAGTAAGGATCCCCAAGCCATCCTAACCCATACACATTGAAGCTATAATAGTCCATAGGAAACAATATCCATAATATATGTGTCCGAATAACAACAAGACATTACATCCCTCTAAAAACATATTTGGGAAAAACTAACTGTCATGCATACCAACATAAGTAACTACCAAGATAAGAGAGCGGGCCCAAAGGGGGTAGTCATCCATCCATCCTTCTACTGGAATGTTGGTAAAAACACCTAGTAGGGTTCAGAAACTCTATGGTGTCAGTTTTCCTAACCTATAGGGTAGAGTAGCATATGTAAACACAAAACATATAGAATATAATACAAATCACACTCACACTGTGGGAAAAACCTAATCTTAGACTCAACTGCAGCTAACACCTATAGGACTCCCAGTTTCCATTGCAAAGACAAGATATACCTTAAGAATATAACCATTTTAAGAGTGATATTATGTTACTTATACGTTTTCATACATTTCACACTACATAGTTAATTATTTAACCACTAATTAACTATTATTAACTCTACATTACATTTCATCAGCATCACACCATGTTTCAAGACCTTTAGGCATATCCCCACAAAGTCCATAACTTCTCAGAAGTAATTCCTCATCATTGCATCCCAGTAAGTTCCAACCCTATGGGTTAACATAATTTATTCAGTCATTTATTAATAGCATTATTACTTTCCCAAAATTCAAGGCATTCGTGAAAATGAAAACTAGGCTACCAAACACATGGGGCTCAACACGGTGATTAGATGTACTACTTGTCAAGTCTTTTCAACCTATATTAGAAGCGTATACCCATTCATCCTCGAGAAGCTAGAGAAAGAAATAACATGGAATAACACACACATCTTCACGTATTTTTGGAATGAGGGAATGAAAGAACAAATACCCTAATTATTGGGGAAATTAAATAATATAAACAACCAAAAAGATTTAACAACCATCCAACATTCATAAGAAAACCGTTTCATCATCTCCAGTTTCCTCCCCGACACCCACATGAAAAAACCAATGCATGTCACCAATCTAGGCCTCAACTACTTCCCCAACCCTTGGGGCATCCCTGCCCCACATACCACAACAACCTCCCAGGATCAGCCATCCTAGGCTCACACCACAACAGAAGCAGCATGAAGGCAATACAAACAAAACTCAGCTCTTATCACTAATCAAGGAATCTAGCCTTCACACACAACGGGCACTCACAACTCCAACCATAAAGATATTGTCCTTTACTAGCAAGAGGGTAAATCAGATCCCTTCCAAGAATTATCTTTTATCAAACAATTGGTTATTTAATCCATTTTGAATTAATCGGTTCATTTAAACCTTCATAACTATATCCATTTGATTATCAATAGTTTACCACAACAACAACCAGATTCCCAAAACATGCCTCTTTATATTTGTGAAATTAATTTAAAATTAACCCTGTATTTTTTTATTTACCAATTTCTATCAAGAAGGACATGCTAAACAATGTAATAATAGATATCAAACAATCTAGAAAAAACAAGATGCAACAACTTACGATTGATACCAATTTATTTACCCTATTAAAATATTTATTATGTCAATTACATTGTGATCCAGCAGAATAAAACATGATAACTCCACTGTTTCATATAAAATAGAAGATAATACAATAATCCCTTAATTTAAAATGTTTTAGATGTTATTTTCACATGAATTACCAATAACATAGATCACAATCACCTCTCTTAGAAGGCCGCATTGACACAAGGACATAGAGACACCACCACACTAACCAACACCCAAGAAAACTCTATTAGAAATAGGGAGATCACATGCAATAAAATGGAAAGAAGGAATAGAAGGAGAGGAACCCAGAAGAAAGTAGGTAGAACATACCTTATAATGAAGATTGATTGACACTTACTGGTTGCACAAAAACAGGGGTTACACATGCATCTGTAGGAAACTCAAGGGAATACATGATCCAAGGATACAATACTACGCATGATTCCTAAGGGAAGGAAGGAAAGAAATGTTCCAGAATCTTGTACTAGGGAAGAATAAGGAAGAAAAATGGGGGAATCTATCTCTTCCATTTATAAAATTTAACGGAGAAACAGTTTAAGATATAGTAGATTTTCCATTAATATTGAATCTCTCAAATATCACGTGTTTTGACTGAGTAAAGGCTTCCCAAATATAATCCTCAACCCTAGTTACCTAGAGTCGGTGCATTTTTATATATTGTTTTCATGATCACAAGAGATCAAGTCCCGAAAGACTATTTAGTTTAGTTTCCTTGGAAGTACTAGATACATATATAAGTTTTACATTACATCATGAAATATGGAAAAACAACATTGTGTCCCCTTTTAACAAACTCATATACCGTAGCCTATTCCTACAGGTCAATCATGATATACTTATTCAAATCCTAGAAAAAATAAAACATAGAAATGGGTGATATCAGATGCTCATTAAGGATAACAATATAGCAGAAACTTTCATAAATAAGAATAAAATTTTAAGGCAACATATAAGACTAAAACACAAGCCTTTTAAACATAAACTTTCAAATATTATAGAAATTATAAATCAAATAATTCAATTTACATATTTACATCGATATTCGATTAGTTGAATAATCACATGTAATATCAATTGCTAATTTCCTAACGATAGAATTCATATTTTCGGACATCAAAACCACGTAGCCAAGACCACATGCCATGATAGAAAACAAAGAATTTTTCAAGTCCTTATTCCAAGACACTAGATTGTCTCATGATACCTACCGATGCATCGACGAGCTATAGCGGGCTCCACCCATCACTTACTAAGTCCAATTAATTCCTAAAATGATAATGTTAAAACCTATCATAGACATTCGTATTAAAACTAGCATATGAAATGTCAACATTTTAACCACAAACCACGAATGGTATAAAAATAGCAAATCCAAATTCAAACATAACTCATTCAACACAATATTAAAGATTGTATAAATCAAACACAATCAAAAATATTAAAGGATATTGACATAGATGAAAATAATCAATAAAACCCTTTGAGGGAAATTTCTCCCTTTTCTTGCAAACAATTAAAAGTTGCACTATTTATCAAAAAGCTGTAAAAAATAGATTTTTGAATAAAAGTATCCCATACCAATTTGAAACTTTTAAAAGGAATTTCAATTTTAAAACATTCATGTCGAAATATTTAAATCCATAAAACCATTTTCAAAACATGGATATTAATGATAAATATATAGAAGAATAAATCTTTAAATCATTTAAAATGATATTTTAGTTAGAGTTCCTAACCAAATGAGAGATTCTTGATTGAAAAAATTGTGGTAACCAAAAAATTATAATATCATGTGAATAAAGGGATTCATGATATAATATGTCAAAGTAAAATATATACACCATATAAATGTGAATTGGTGCCTAACAATAAAGAAATCTCAAAAGAATGTAAATTGAGATGAAATCCCATATAAAGACCCTATACTTAGGTTTAGGATACACAAATGAAATAATTATGTGTGAAAAATATAAATACGATAAATATGATTGGATATTCAGTGTAAATTAATCAAAGGACATTCACACATATTCTAGTAAAAACAACACCAATGACTTGGATGTTTAACTCAATGAATGGAAATTGAGTTAGATTACTCTTATCAAGTTCATATCAGTGACTTGAGAATTTATCATAGGAGTGATTAAGTGTATCAAAAATATATCCACAAAAAGGGGAGTGTACATTACTACATAAATAATTAGTGATTCCACACATAATCTTGGAGTAAAAAAATCAATGAAGAATACGTAATACCCAATGAGTGGAAATTGAAATTAGAAATTACCTTACCAATTTGGTAACATATGAAACATACTCCCCATGAAAGAAGGATCATACAATTAAGATTTAAATACCCATTAATTAAATTATTTTACACAAATAATACAATCATGGGTAGTAGATAGCCCTCACAAAAGGGAATAGTGGTAATATAGCATGAATCCCATGAGAATAAAATGTGATATGAAAACCCCTTACCTTGTAATTTTCCTTAGTTGAGGGTACTTTTACCTCCTTTATAATGGTGAAATAATTTTTATTAAATTTTAAAAGTACCATATACCTAAATATGATATCATACATGATCTTTTAATATTACTTTGTTAATAATACTACAATATTATCATTTTTTCCGGTCTTAACTGATTCATTTTTATTTATATATTTTTTACGTAAGTCATGTTTGATATGGATGGGATATATTTGATTTTTATCCAGAATGATATTATATTATTAAAAATTATTTTTTAATGATAAAATGATATTTATTCTTGAATGATTACGATTGGGAATGAATCTCATCGCATTTGTGGACACGGTAATCCGTACGTACGCATGAGCGACTATACCATTATATTGATGGTGAAATCATATGTAATTGGATGATATATCATATATAAAGAATCCTTAACATTTTATATGTATTATTTACATAAATTATACTCATTATTGTACCCATCCAAATAATTAAGTGTGGAATAACAAACTAGACCATGACGTGGAGACGGTAAGTTGTACGTATGTACGTATTCTGAATTTGTCATTCACATGATGGATAGAATAATGAATATGGCTGTAACATATTTATAATAACATCATAGTATGTAGAAGGTACTGGATTTTTTATTTTGTTATGGAAACAAAAAAGAAAGAAGAAGTGGAAGAAGAAAAGAACATTGAAAGTGTTGATGAAATAATAACATCTTCTTCAGGTTCTTCATTTTCATTTGATCGAAAGGGATCATTAGGATGGATTTCTGATCAAAGTAAGGCCTCTAGGTTGTATTAAGGGTAGTTGGTAGGATATTCGATCTAGGGTTGGATGATCCAAATGGGTTTGGATATGTTATTTTGAGAGATGGGAACGTACCCTTTTATAATAGAGGTGAGGGTCACTTTTGGAAAACCTTGAAATATTATTTTATTATTCAATCATATTCAGTTTATAATGGCTCTAAAAATATTTATTTTGAGGATAAGGTAGGGATGTGTCAAGAAATTATCAACCAATTGGTTTTACACAGGTTTAGGCAAACATATTAACCTTATTTTTAGATTTAACCCTTGGTTAAATAGTTTAACATTTACCATATCTCCTTTTATTTTTATATTATATGGTTAATAAACATACTATTAAATTCCAAGAGAAACCCATGTTGTTAATTAATGAAATATATATTATTATATAAGTCCTTGTTTTAAACTTTATATTTTTAGGACTATTATATCATTTAATAATATTGTATTGTTTTTAAAAAGTCATTTTTGTTAATTTGGACATTATTTAGTATTTGGTTTTTGTGAAAGTCATACCAACCTGATTTCTTTTAAAGAAATAAATTGAATTAACCCTAAAATGTAATATTATCCTTTAGTGTTTTTGGAATGCATCAAAAGTCTAAATTTATATTTATTTTAATATTTATTACATCAATTATTTTAATACTTAATTAATAAGTAAATTACTCCATCATCATTGTTTCATAAATAAATTTAATTATTTAAAGTATAAAAATTATAAATAAACTTTCTTAATGTAGGAAATATTCTTATATTTCTGATGAATATTTATTGTCTAAATTATCTTATGTATAACCCTATATTAAAAATGTTTTAGATATTAAAATTTGAATTTAACACTTTTAACTCTTCTTTAAATAAAATACTAATAAATGTTCTAATATAAACCAAGTGGACAAAAAGGATCATATTTTATTCATAAGGTTGATTTTGGTCGAATGAAACTTATAAAATGGAGTTATGACATGTGTTAGGGTAATTATAATATCATTTTTATCATTAATTACCCTATTTACTTTTAACTATGGTATATAAAATCCAAAAGTTATTATTCACCAACAATTATTTTCATCTTATTGAATCAAATTTTACTTACTGATGTCAACCATGTCTCTTGGAGTTTTGAAATTCAATTCACAGAAGCGGTAAAATTATGCTATATTTAAATTTTCTAATGTGCCTAAAAGGTGGGTAAACAACGTTAAAAAAATTCAATAAAATTTTATGAAACAAGTTTTATTATAGAATGACTTCAATGAATTACATTTAACTAATATTGGTTTTATGTATCTATTTTAACATAACAGAAATTTAAATAAATCAAATTATTAAATAAATGAAAATTCAGTTTTTAAACAATAATGGAATGTCTTTCACTATTAATACAAAATTGAATGTTTTCAGAAAAAAAAACATATTCATCCTAATATAATTTTGATATTCCGAATCAAAAAATGATGTCTATTTTACAAAATTCACAACATAGAATTTGGAATAATTAATTTAAAATTAATTCCCATTTCCAAAACAAGAAAGAGGGTTTTTGAGAAGAAAAAGTATCAAAAGATTGATATGTGTTTATGTCCAATTTAAAAGTGAAATTACTTTCAATGACCATCATTGGATTAAATGATAAAAATATAATATAATTATACTTAGAACCCAATAAAATGTATAATGTAACACTATAAATTATTTTTATTAAAGAAATTTGTTTTTAATTAGAATTTGGTATCATTCAGTATTCATCAAAATATAAATGTTATAAAAAACACCAAATATTTAACCAAACTAATTTTATATGTCCCTATTCTAAAGAAGAATTGAATTTCATAAAATTGAATATATAAAAGTTTCAAATATTGGATTTGTAATGGGTTCTCCTTTGAAAGGCAGAAAAAATGTCATTTTTTGAAGAATAATTCATTTATCTGAGAAATTGAATTTGTCCATATATTATGTCTAAGAAACACAAAATATGAATGTTAAAATTAAATGGGATATATATAAAATTCAATATGTGGTTACTAATATTCATAACTGATTTCTAAACAGCTAGTTTGACAGGTTGTGGCGCGCTTGAACTCTGTGTTGCGTATATCATACACTATTATATTATTCAAAGAGAAGCATACTATGGAATCCTAGGGGGTTACATTTTTTACCTCCTGAAATAAATTAAATCCTCACAATTTCAAATTGTTCTTCATAAATAAATGGTTAAAAAAATAGAAAATACCTTTTTGGAAAACCCAAATCGAAAATAGGGTTAATAAAATTTAATCTTAATAAGAGGGAAATGGAAATTAAAAAGTCACCACCAAATTGGGATTTAGAATAAGAGAACATTGGTGGTAGTTATAATTGGAGAAAAAACATAAATATTTATAGGGAGTGATTGAGGTTATCAGTCAAAAAACAAGTGAATGGAAAATTGAGGGTCTCAAAGACACAAATCTATGATGAATAATGTAAGGTATTATGATAATAGATTATGGGTTTATGATTATATCCCTAAGGTTTAAAAAATAATTTATTCCTAGAATAAGAAAAAAATACTTGATAAGTAGACTTCCATCGCTTAACTATTTTCTACCACAAACTCATCTTTCACTCGAAACGATGAGTATTCAAGATGAATTTCTCACACTTGAAGCACTAGAATCAAATTATAGAGAATCACATAATCCAAAAAGGATGAAATAGATATTTCCCTTCTCATTAGATATTAAACAAAAACAAAATCATCAGTACAAGTTTAGATGATCCCCCAAAAGGATAAACCTTTAGAGAAAGAAATATTAATCTTAATTTTTAAAATTAAACCAACAATACCCAAAGTTCAATAAATACCATTCAATAAACAATTGTCCTTAAAATCAGTCATTATAATCCAAACAAATATTGAATCCCAAAACTCAGAAGAATTTGATTACGCAGTCTTTCATGTTAAATTGTATTTCCAAATAACATCGAATACTCTTAATGTCACATACTTAAAAGTAATTAACCTTATCACATATTCTCCATGATAGTTTAATCATTTCCATAAATAACTTAAATCTCTAAAAATCCACAACAAAAAAATGGAAAAAAATCCACTATTAGTCCTCAAATGAAATCCCAGAGTATTCTATTTTCCTTTGGCATATAGTGTTCCCAACAAAGAGAACATCTTCTAGAATAACATTTATCACCTAATCACCAAATCATTTTCCTACACTAAGTATATTCATTTCATAAAACATAAGATAACACATCAACTTATTATTGATCAATAAAATCATTTAACTAAAATGAATTAGTCACACTAACTAGGGACTTCACGTAGTCTAGTGGTAGGCAATATATCCCAGTCACACTTTGGTTGTGGGTTCAATTCTCGCAGCTTTATCCAACGCGACGAGTTGTCACATGCTCTGTGTGTTGTCTTTTACAAAAAAAATATATTTTATAACATTCCCAAAATGAGATAAATTATTCAAAATAACCATAACATAATTTAACCACAAATTTTATCTCATGCCTCACATTTTCACCCAAAAATTAATATCCTATAATTTCCCTAATTTCCAGGATCATATAAACCCAAATAGTTATTTACAACAATGTCCCCAAAACAAAAGATAATTCTTCCTCGAATATAATTTTCACATAACATACTGTAGGGTTATACGTACAAGAGAAAATTCTTCCAAAGTAATCATATCAAAAAAGAGAAATATTAATTTTAAACACTTCACCATCCATTTATTTTGACATAGGTTCTTCCTTGAGAAAGAGGTTATCCTATAGAATAGGGCATTGACTCAGGTAATGCCTCGGTCTCCTACATTTATGGAAAATGACTGTAAATGGATTCTTAGAATCATTTTTATTTTCTACTGTAGTACTCTTCATTTTTCGTCGGTAATTCATTACTTTATGTCCTTGTTTCCCAAACATAAACCACTTATTTGTTCCATTGAGACACTTTCCTGGGTGTCTCCTTCCAAATTTCCTACATGATTAAAATATAGGTTTCTTCTCTCCATTCTATCCACTAATGGAGCTCTTAAAATTCACCACCATTATCTTCTTTGTTGTGTTCGAGAGTTGGTTAATATACATGTTGTTGATCATAATTTTGGAAAAATGATTCATCATGGACACGATATCTTTTACACTTATCAACATTCCATATCTTTTCTCATTTCCACCACCATTACCACCTAGTAAATCATATTCAATGTTACTATGACTTCCTTGTAATCCAGCCATTGACTAAAACCAGAAAGCATCGTGTGAGTAACAAAAGTCTTAAAATCATTTAAATAATATCCTGAAACCTTATTTTCAATCTAAAAAACCTTAGGATTAACCATGGTTATTTATTTCCAACATATATTAAACTCTCTGAAATCAGTTTTCAAAGAAAATTTGAATTATGCTAAGCATATCACCCTAGAGTATCATAACCAAGGGTGTAGCAAGGCCAATTGTCGTGCACCCGTTCCTGTTTGAGTCTAGCTCAAAGAGGGTTTTTTGGGTTTAACCCCTAGGTACATCTGTACCAGAGCCACCTCTACCTACTTGTATATAGACAAAGATATATTTCTTGGAAAATACACATAATATTTAAATTACCAAAATTTTTGGATGTTCTTCTATACCAATCCCCAAAGTCTATCTTAGGGTAATGTTCTCTAATCAGAGTTTTTCTAAATCTAGTTTCCAAGGTTTGTACTAAAATTTCTCTAATACCAATTGTAATTCCTCGACCCTAGTTACCCAAAGTCGGTGTATTATTAAATATCATTGGCATTATCAAAAGATATCAAGTCCCAAAAAAATGTTTAGTTTGGTAGCCTTAGAAGTACAAGATACATATATAAGTTTTACATTACCTCATGAAATAAAGAAAAACAAAATTGTATAACCTTTATACACATTCATATCCCTTAGATAATTCTTATAGGTTAATCATGATATATTTATTCACATGCTGGAAAAAATAATACATTGAATGGTGTGGGCTCAGATGCTCAATTTTGATAACAATATAGTGGAAACTTTCATAAATAAGTATAAACATTTAAGGAAATATATAAGACTAAAACCCAAGCCTTTTAAACATAATCTTCCGCATATTATAGCAATGATAAATAAAATAAAAACATTTACTTATTCAACTGGATATTATACTAGTTGAATAATCAAATTTAATATCAATAGCTAATTTCCTAATTATGGAATGCATAATCTGGTACATCATAACCACATAGTCAAGGCCTCATACTAAGACAACAAATAAAGATTTTGTCAAGTCCTTATACTAAGACACTAGTTTGTATCATGATACCTACAGATGTATCGAGGAGCTATACTGGGCTCCACCTGTCACTTACTAAGTCCAATTCATTCCTCAGATGAAAATGTTGAAACATAACATAAACATTGGTATTAAGACTGATATACGAAATGTCAATATTTTAACCACAAACCATGAATGGTATAAAAATAGAACATCCACAATTAAAAATAAATCATTAAATACAATATGTAAGTTTTTATAAATCAACCTCAATCAAGAATGATTAAGGATATTGACATAGAATAAAATAATCTGTAAAACTATTTGAAATAAATTTCCCCTTTTTATTGGAAACATTTAAAAGTCTCACTATTTATCGAAAAGATGATAGAAATAGGGTTTTTAAAAAAGTGTCCCATACCACTTTGAAAATTTAAAAAGTAATTTTAATTTTAAAACATTCTTGTCGATATAGATAAATCCTTAAAACCATTTCTAAAACATGGACATTAAAGAGAAAGATTTAGAAGAATAGATCTTTAAAACATTTAAAATGATATTTTAGTTAGAGTTCCAAACCAAATGAGAGACAATTGAATGAAAATAATTAAAGTAATCAAAACATTATAATATCATGAGAATAAATGGATTCATGATAATCTATTTCCAAGTACAATATATACACCATATAAAAGTGAATTGGCACATAACAACAAAGAAGTCTCAATGGAATTTAAATTGAGATGAAATCTCTTATATTACCATATCCTAAGGTTAATGACACATCAATGAAAGAATTTTGTGTGAAAAAAATAAATACACTCTATATAATTGGATATTCAGTGTAAATCAATTAGAGGACATTCACACATATTCATGTAAAAACAACACCAATATCTTGGATGTTTAACTCAATAAATGGAAATTGTGTTATATTACTCTTTTCAAGTTCCTATCACTGATTTGAGAATTTATCAATCGATTGATTAGGTGTATCAATAATATATCCGCAAAAAGGGGAGTGGAAATTACTAAATAAATAATTTGTGATTCCATACATAATCTTGGAGTAAAATAACCAGTGAAGTATACGTAAAACACAATGAGTGGAAATTGAAATTAAAAATTCCCTTACCAAATTGGTAACATAAAAAACATCAATCCTATGAAAGAAGGATCATTAAATAAAGATTTAAATACCCATTAATTAAATTATATTACACAAATAATACAATCATGGGCAGTACATACACCACACAAAAGGAAATAATAATAATATAGCATGAATCTCATGAGAATAAAATGTCAGATGAAAACCCCTCACCTTGTAATTTTCCTTAGTTGATGGTACGTTAACCTATTTTATAATGGTGAAATAATTTTCATTAAATTATAGTAGAACCATATACATAAATATGATATCATCTATGTTCTTTTAATATTTCTTTGTTAATAATATTTCAGTAGTATGATTGTTTCAGGTGTTAACTGATTCATTTTTATTTATATGTTTTGTTAATTAATTCATGTTTGTTATGGATAGGATATATTTGATTTTTATTCAGAATGATATTATGTTATTAAATTTTTTAATCATAAAATTATATTTATTTTTGAATGGTAATGATGGTAAGTGAATCTCATCGCGTTCGTAGAGGTATTAATCCGTACACATGAACAAGCGACAATACCATTATATTTATAGTAAAATCATATTTAATTGGATAATATATCATATATATAGAATCATTAACATGTTATATTTATTATTTACATCATTTATACTCATTATTATACCCATTAAAATAATTAAGTGTTGAAAAACAAAATACACCGGCACGTGGAGATGATAAGCCGTACATACGCACGTATCACATGATGGATAGAATAATGAATATGGTTTTAACATATTTATAATAAAATCATAGTATGTAGAAGGTACTGGATTTATTATTTTGGTATGGAAACAACAAAGAAATAGTATATGGAAGAAGAAAAGAACACTGAAATGGGTGATGAAATAATTACCTCTTCTTCGGGTTCTTCCTTTTGATTTGATCAAAATGTCTCATTAGGTTGGATTTATGATCAAAGTAAGTATCTAAGTTGACATGAGGGTAGTTGGGAGGATATTTGAGCATGTTTTGGCAAAGACAAATTGATTTGGAGGTGTTATTTTGAGAGAAGGGTATGTACACTTTTATAAGAGAGGTGAGGGTCACTTTAGGAAAACCATGAAATAATATTTTATTATAAAATCATGTTAGATTTATAATAGCTCAAAAAGAATTTATTTTGAGTATAAGGAAGTTTTGAATCTAAAACCCCCAAAAATATTTGTTTTAGATAGGTTTATGTCACCATATTAACCTTATCTTTTAGATTTAACTATTGATTAAATAGTTTAACATTTACCATGTATCCCTGTATTTTTATATTATATGGTTAATAAAGATACTATAAAATTCAAAGTGAACCCCAAGAGGTTCATTAATGAAATATATATTATTATATAAGTCCTTTTTAGATCCTTATATTTTTAGGACTATTTTATCATTTAATAATATTTTATTTTTTAAAAACTCATTTATGTCAATTTTGACATTATTTAGTATTTGGTTTTTTGTGGAAGTTGTACCAATATAATTTCTTTGAAACAAATACATTGAATCAACCATAAAGTGTAATATTTTTCTATAAATTTTTTGGAATGCATAAAAAGTCTCAATTTACATTTATTTTAATATTTATAATATCCCTTATTTTAATCTTTCATTAACAAGGTAATTACTACATCTTAATTGTGTCGTAAATAAATTTAATTATATAATGTCTAAAAATTATAAATAAATACCATGATGTATGAAACATTCTTATATTTTTAATTTATATTTATAGTAGAAATTACATTACGTATTACCCTATATTAAAATTTTTTAGTTATTAAAAGTTGAATCTAACACTTTTAACTCTTCCTTAAATAAAATAATAATAAATTTACTAATCTAACCTATGTGGACCAAAAGGATCATATTTTATTACTAAGGTTTATTTTGATCAAAATACAGTTATCCAATAGAATTGTTACATGTGTTAGGGTAATTATAATATCATTGTTACCTTTAATTACCTTATTTACTTTTAATAGTTGTAAATAAAATTCAAAAGTTACTATTTCCCAAAAATTATTTTCATCTTATTGAACAAAAGTTTACTTACCAATGTCAACCATGTGTCTCAGAGTTTTACAATTCAATTTACAGAAGTGGTAAAATTATGTTTTATGAAAATTTTTTAATGTGCCAAGAAGGTGGGAAAAAGACGTTAAAAAAATTCAATAAAAATTTATACATCTAATTATATTATATAATTATTTCAATGAAATAAATTTAACTAATATATGTATTATGTATATATTTTGACTTAAAATAAATTTAAATAATATAAATAATTATTTAAATAAAAAGTTGGGTTTTAAACCATAACGCAGTGGTTTTCACTATTCATCAAAAATTGATTGTTTTCTGAAAAATAAAAAAAATTCACCCTAAGATAATTTTGATATTAAGAATACAAAAATTATGTCTATTTTATAAAATTCAAAAAATAGAATATGAATTACCTAATTTAAAATTAATTCCTGTTGTCAAAACCAGAAAACAGGTTTTTGGGAAGTAAAAACTATCAAAATATTTGTATGTCTTTATGTCCGGTTTAAAAGTGAAATTACATTAAATGACCAACATTAGATTAAATGATAAAAAATTATATAATTACACATAAAAAACATTAAAATATATAATGTAACATTATAAATTATTTTGATTAAAAAAGTTGTTTTCATTTAAAATTTAGTATGTTTCATTATTCATCAAAATATGAAAGTTATCAGAAAACACCAAAAATTTATCTGAACTAAATTTTTATGTCCATCTTCAAAATAAGAATATAATTTCATAAAATTTAATATATTGAAGTGAAAAATGTTGGATTTATAATGGGTTATCCTTTAAAATATGGAAAAACTACGTTTTTGACAAATATTTCTATGTTTTCTGAAAAATTAAAATTGTCCTTTTATTATGCCTAATAAACCCAAAATATGAATGTTAAAATTATATGGGATATATATAAAATTGAAATTGTGGTTTTCACTATTTATAACCGCTTTCTGAATGACTATTTTAATAGGTCATGGTGCGCTTGAACTCAGTGTTGCATATATCACATGACATTGTATTATTCAAAGAGAAGTGTACTATTGAATCTTGGGTGTTACATATTTCACTCCTTCAATAAATCACGTCCTCGATATTTGAAATTTTTCTTTAGAAATAAAAGGTTAAAAAATAGAAAATACCATTGTGGACAATCGACGTCAAAAATAGTGTTAATAAAATTTAGTCTTAATAAGAGGGAATGGGAAATGAAAAATTCATCACCAAATTAAGATTTTGAATAGGAGAACATTGGTGGCCATTCTAATTTTGGAATAAAACCAGAATATTTTTGAAGTAGTGATTGAGGTCATCAATAAAAAACAAGTGAATGGAAAATTTAGGGCCTCAAATCCAAAAATCTATGATGAATAATGTAAGGTATTAGGATAATAAATTTCTGGGTTTAAGATCCTTTCCCTTAGGTTTAAGAATTTATTTCTTCATAAAATATGAAAAAATACATGATAAGTAGAGTTCCATCCTTTAGCTAATTTATACAAAAAAACTCATATTTCACTCCAAATGGTGTGTATTCAAGATGACTCAGTCACACCTGAATCATTGGAATCAAATTATAGAGAATCACATAATCTAAAAAAGATAAAATATATATTTCCATCATATTTAGGGATTCTCCAAAACAATAATTGTTAGTACAAGTTCATATGATCCCAAAAAAGGATAAAACTTTAAAGAAGGAAATACTAACCATAATTTTTAATATTAATCAAAAAATACCAAAAGTCCAATAAATACGATTCTATAAAAAAAATTCATTAAAATACTTCAATATAATCCAAACTAATATTGAAACCCAAAACTCAGAAGAATTTGATTACGTAATCTTTCCTGTTAAATAGTATCTCCAAATAAGATCGACTACTCTTAAAGTCACATAATTAAAAGTAATTAACCTAATCACATATTTTCTATGATAGGTTAATCATTTACATAAATAACCTAAATCTCTAAAAATCCATAATAAAAACATAGATAAAAATCCACCATTACTCCTCAAATTAAATCCCATAGTATTATATTTTCCTTAGGCATATAGTGTTCCCAACAGAGCGAATGTCTTCCAATATAACAATTATCACTTAATCATCAAATCAATTTCCTACACAAAGTATATCCATGTGATAAAACATAAGACCCCAAATCAACTTATTATTAATCAGTAATATCATTTAACTAAAAGGAATTAGTCACACTAACTAAGGACTTCACGTAGTCCAGTGGTAGGAGATAAATCCCAGTCGCACTTTGGTTGTGGGTTCGATTCCCATAGCTTTGTCTGCCGCGATGGGTTGTCAAAAGGTCTGTGTGCTTTCCTTTTTCAAAAACTGTGTTTTATAACATTCAAAAAATGAGATAAATTCTTCTAAATAACCATAACATAATTTAACCACAAATTTTATCTCATACCACACATTTGCATCCCAAAAATCAATAACCTATAATTGACTCAATTTCAAGGATCATATAAACCCAATTGGTTATTTATAACTATATCTACAAAAAAATTAATTCTTCCTCGAATAGCATTTTTACATAAAAACTTTTGGGTTACACATACAAGAGAAAAGTCTTCTAATGTAATCATATCAACAAAGAGCACTAATAATATTAAACATTTCACCATCTGTTTATTTCCACATAGGTTCTTCCTTAACCAGGAGGTTATCCTATAGAATTTGGCATTGACTCGGGTAATTTCCAGATCCCCTACATTTATAACAAATGATGCTAAATGGATTCTTGGGATCAATTGTTTTTCTTCTACAATACTCTTCATTCTTCCTCAGCAATTATTTAATTTATGTATTTCTTTCCCACACCTAAATCATATCTTTGTTCCATTGAGACACTTTCCTTGGTGTGTCCTTCCACATTTACTGCATGATTGAAATCGATCTTTCTTTTCTCCATGGTCTCCACTAAAGGAGCTCTTATCATTCACCAACTTTGTCTTTTTTTTTTGAGTCTGAGAGATGGTTAATATATATGTTGTTGATCATATTTTTGGAAAAATGATTCGGCATGAACACAATATATTTTATGCCTATTAACATTCCATTTGGTTTCACATTTCCACCACTGTGCACACCTTATACATCATGTTCAATGTAACTATGACTTCTTTGGAATCCATCCATTGACTAAAACTAGAAAGCATTATGTGAGTAACAATAATCATAAAATCATTTAGATAATATCATGAAACTTTATTTTCAATCTAAAACATCTTGAGATTAACCAAGGTTATTTATTCTCATCTAATATTAAAATCCTTCAAAGCAGCTTGTACAGAAAATGTGAATTATCCTAAGAATATCCCTCAAGAGTGTCGTAACTAATCAATATCAAGGCCCGTTGTCATATACCAGTTCTTGTTTGAGTCTAGCCCAAATCGGTGTTTTCTGGTTTTACCCCAAGGTACATCTGGCCCAGAGCCACCTTTACCTGCTCATATCTAGGCAGGGATGAATTTCTTGGAAACCCACATAATATTTACATTACCAAAAATTTTGGATGTTCTTATATAATAATCACCAAACTCTATCTTAGGGTAATATTCTCTAATCAGAGTTTTTATAAATCTAGTTTCCATGATTTGTACTAAACTTTCTCTGATACCAACTGTATTACCTTGACACTAGTTACCCAGAATCGGTGAATTATTACATATCATTGTCATGATCACAAGATATCAAGTCCAGAAAGATTGACTGGTTTAGTAGCCTTGGAAGTACTAGACAAATACATAAGTTTTACATTACATCATGAAATAAAAAAAATTGTGTCCACTTTGAACACACTCATATCCCTTACCCTATTCCTACGGGTTAATCATGATGTACTTATTCACATCCTAGGAAAAATAAAACATAGAAAGTGGTGAGCTCTAAGCTCAGTAAGAATAACAATATAGCGAAAAATTAAATAAAAAATCATAAACATTTAAGGCAATGTATAAGACTAAAACACAAGACTTTTAAACATACAATTCCACATATTATGGAAATGATAAATCATAAAATGCCATTTACTTATTCACATTGATATTCTACTAGTCGAATAATCACTTTTAATATCAATAGCTAATTTCATAACGATGGAACTCATAATGTTGGACATCACAACCACGTAGTCAACGCCTCGTGCCTAGACTAAAAATAATGATTTTATCAGGGACTTGTGCCAAGGAACTAGTTTGTCTCATTATACCTACCAATCCATCGAGGACCTATAGCAGGATCCACCCATCACTTTCTAAGTCCAATGCATTCCTCATATGAAAATGTTAAAACATAACATAAACATTCGTATTAAAACTAGCATATGAAATGTAAATATTTTAACCACAAACTGTGAATGGTATAAAAATAGAACATCCACAATCAAACATAACTAATTAAATACAAATGGAAGATTTCATAAATCAACCTCAATCAATAATAATGAAGGATATTGACATAGATGAAAATAATCAGTAAAACTATTTGAGAGAAATTTCCCGTTTTTCTTGGAAACATTTAAAAGTCACCCTATTTATCAAAAAGATGTTAAAAATATATTTTTGAATCAAAGTTCCCCATTCCAATTTGAAACTTTTAAAAGTAATTTCAATTTCAAAAAATTCATGTCGATATAAATAAATCCTTAAAACTATTTTTTCAACATGGACATTAATGAGAATGACTTAGAAGAATAAATCGTTAAAACATTTAAAATGATAGTTTAGATAGAGTTCCTAACCAAATTAGAGACCCTTGAATGGAAATAATTGAGGTAATAAAAACATTATAATATAATTAGAATAATGGGATTCATGCTATACTATGACAAAGTATAATATATACACCATATATTAGTGAATTGGCATATAACAACAAAGAAGTCTCAATGGAATGTTAAATGAAATAAAATCCCTTATAAAGACTATATCCTTAGGTTTATGATACATCAAGGACATAATTATGTGTGAGAAATATAAATACAGTCAATATGATTGGATATTAAGTGTAAATCAATCAAAGGACATTCACGCATATTCATGTAAAAACAACACTAATGACTTGGATGTTTAACTCATTGAATGGAAATTGAGTTAGATTACTCTTATAAAGTTCATATCAGTTACGTGTGAATTTATCAATGGAGTTATTATGTGTATCAAAAATATATCCGCAAAAATGGGTGTGTAAATTAATACATAAATAATTTGTGATTCCACACCAAATGTTGGAGTAAAATAATCAATGAAGTATACGTAAAACCCAATGAGTGGAAATTGAAAAAAGAAATTCGCTAGCCAATTTGGTATCTTATGAAACATACACCCCATGAAATAAGTATCATAAAATTAAGATTAAAATACTGATAAATTAATTTATATTACAAAAATAATACAATCATGGGTATTACATACAACACAAAAAAATTAAATAATGGTAATATAGCATACATCGTATGAGAATAAAATGTGAGATGAAAACCTGTTACCTTGTAATTTTCCTTAAGTAAGGGTATGTTAACCTCTTGTATAATGGTGAAATAATTTTTATTAAATTATACAAGAACCATATACAAAAATATGATTTCATATATGATCTTTTAATATAGCATTGTTAATAATATTTCAGTATTATCATTGTTTCGGTTGTTAACTGATTCATTTGTCTTTATATGTTTTGTTATGTAAGTAATGTTTATTATGGATAGAATATAATTTATTTGTATCCATAATGATATTATGTAATTAAAAATTATATTTTAATCATAAAATGATATTTATTCTTAAATGGTTATGATGGGGAATGAATCTCACCGCGTTAGGGGAGACTGTAATCTGTGCGTACGCACGAGCAACAATACCATTCTATTAATGGTGAAATAATATGTAATTGGATTGTATATCATATATAAATAATCATTAGCAAGTTATATATGCTATTTATATAAATTAATCTAATTATTATACCCATCCAAATAATTAAATGTTGAATAACAAACTAAACCACGATGTGGAGACTATAAGCCGTACGTATGCATGTATGGTGACTTTTTCACTCAAAGGATGGATAGAATAATAAATTTGGTTGTAAAATATTTATAATAACATCGCATTTTGTAGAAGGTACTGGATTTATTATTTTGGTATGTAAACAACAAATAATTGGAAGTGTAAGAAGAAAATAACATTTAAATAAGTGATAAAATAATTACCTCTTCTTCGGGTTCTTCCTTTTGATTTGATCAAAAGGAATCATTAGGATGGCTTTCTAATCAAATTAAGGCCTCTAGGTTGAATGGAGGGTAGTTAGGAGGATATTTGAGTAGGGGTTGGCCGGTCGAAATGGCTTTGGAGGTGTGATGTTGAGAGAAGGGGATGCACCCTTTTATAATAGAGGTGAGGGACATTTTAGGAAAACCTTGAAATATTATATTATTATATAATCATATTTAGTTTATAATTACCCCAAAAGGGTATATTTTGTGGTTAATGTGGGAGTTGGACTAAAACCTCTCAAACAATTGCTTTTAGATAGGTCTAGGTCACCATATTAACTTTATCTTTTAGATTTAACTATTGGTTAAATAGTTTAACATTTACCATGTCTCTTTGTATTTTTATATTATATGGTTAATAAACATACTATAAAATGATAATAGAATCCCAAGTGGTTAATTAATGACATATATATTATTATAAAGTCCATTTTATGAACCATTAATTTTTTGGACTATTATATCATTTAATAATATTATATTTTTTTTAAAAACTCATTTATGTCAAATTTGATATTATTCTATATTTGGTTTTTGTTAAAGTAATACCAATCTGATTTCTTCCAAAAAAATAAGTTGAATGAACCCTAACATGTAATATTAACCTATTTTTTTGGAATGCATCAAAATTCTTAATTTACATTTATTTTAATATTTATAATATCAATTAATTTAATCTTTAACTAATAAGGTAATTACTGTATCATCATTGTTTCATAAATTAATTTAATTATTTAATGTCTAAAAATTATAAATAAAATACCATGATGTATGAAATATTTTTATCTTTGTAATTAATATTTATAGTCGAAATTATATTATTTATAACCCTATATTAATTTTTTTTTAGTTATTAAAATTTGAATTTAACACTTTTTACTCTTCTTTAAAAAAAATAATAATAAATTTCCAAATCTAAAACAAGTGGACCAATAGGATCATACTTTATTCCTAAGGTTTATTTTGGTCGAAATAAAGTTATTCAATAGAATTATGACATGTGTTAGGGTAATTATAATATCATTTTTACCTTTAATTACCCTATTTACTTTTAATAGTGGTAAATAAAATTCAAAAGTTACTATTCCCAAAATATTATTGTCATTTTACTGAACTAGATTATACATAATAATTTCAACCATGTCTCTTGGAGTTTTGAAATTCAATTTACAGAAGTGGTAAAATTATGTTTTATGAAAATTTGCTAATGTGCCAATAAGGTGGGTAAAAGACGTTAAAAAAATTCAATAAAATTTTATACATCTATGTATATTAAAAAATTACTTCAATGAATTACATTTAACTAATATAGGTTTTATGAATCTATTTTAATGGAAAACAAATTTAAATAAAAAAATTATTATTTTAATAAAAATTCATTTTTTAAACAATAATGGAATGTTTTTCACTATTACAAAAAATTGAATGTTTTGAGAAAAAAAAATTCACCCAAAGATAATTTTGATATTACGAATCAAAATATGATGTCTATTTTACCAAATTGAAAATAGAGAATTTGTATTAATTAATTTAAAATTAAATTCCATTGTCAAAACCAGAATGCGGGTTTTTGAGAGGTAAAATGTATCAAATGCTTGATATGTGTTTATGTTCGGTTTAAAAGTGAAATCACTTTAAATGACCATCATTGGATTAAATCATAAAAATATAATATAATTATACTTCAAATCCATTAAAATGTATAATGTAACACTATAAATTATTTTATTTAAAAATTTGTTTTCAATTAAAATATAGTATCTTTCATTATTCATCAAAATATGAAACTTATCAAAAAAACACCAAATATTTAACCAAACTAAATTTTTATGTCCCACTTTTAAATAAGAATTTAATTTCACTAAATTGGATATTTAAACGTGTCAAATATTTTATTTGGAATGGGTTATCCTTTAAAAGGCGGAAAATTGACTTTTTTTTGAAGAATACTTCTTTTATCTGAAAAATTGAATTTTTCCTTATATTATGTCTAAGAAACAGCAATGATGAATATTAAAAATATTTGGGTTATATATAAAATTCAAAATGTGGTTATTAATATTCATAACTTCTTTCTAAATGGCTAGTTTGATAGGTCGTGGTGCGCTTGAACTTGGCGTTGCATATATGACGCGCTACTGTAATATTCAAAGAGAAGCATACTATGGAATCTTAGGGGGTTACATTTTTTACCTCCTTCAATAAATTTCATCCTTGAAATTTTAAATTGTTCTTCATAAATAAAAGTTTACAAAAATATAAAATACCTTTTTGGAAAACCCACATTGGTAATAGGGTTAAAAAAATTAGTCTTAACAAAAGGGAAATGGAAATGAAAAAGTCACCACCAAATTAGGATTTAGAATAGGGGAACATTGGTGGTATTTATAATTGGAGAAAAAAACATAAATATTTATAGGGTGTGATTGAGGTCATCACTAAAAAATAAGTGAATAGAAAATTGAGGGCCTCAAATCGATAAATCTATGATGAATAATGTAAGGTATTAGGATAATTCATTTCTATGTTCAAGATCCTCTCCCTACGTTTTATGAATTAATTTCTTGAAAGAATAAGGAAAAAATACTTGATAAGTAGAGTTCCATCCTTTAACTAATTTCTACCACTAGCTTATATTTCATTCCAAACAATGAGTATTCAACATGACTCGGTCACACCAGAAGCACTAGAATCAACTTATAGAGATTCACATAATCCAAAAAGTATGAACTATATATTTCCCCTGTCTTTAAAGATTATCCAAAACCAAAATGGTTAGTAAAAGTTCAAAAGATACCCAAAAAGGATAAACCTTTAGTGAAAGAAATAATAATCAAAATTTTTAAAATTAAACCAAAAATATCTAAAGATCATTAAATACCGTTCAATAAAAAATTATCTTTAAATTAATTCATTATAATCCAAACTAATATTGAAACCCAAAACTTAGAAGAATTTGATTACATAGTCTTTCACGTTAAATTGTATCTCCAAATAACAGTAAATACTCTTAAAGTCACATAACTAAAATTAATTAACCTAATCACATATTCTTTATGATAGTTTAATCATTTCTATAAATAACATAAATCTCTATAAATCCACAACAAAAATATAGAATAAAATTCCACCATTACTCCTCAAATGAAATCCCATAGTATTCTATTTTCCTTAGGCATATAGTGTTCCCAATAGAGAGTACGTCCTCCAAAATAACATTTATCACTTAATCACCAAATCATTTTCCAACACTAAGTATATCCATTTTATAAAACATAAGATACAAAATCAATTTATTATTGATCGATAAAATCATTTAACTAAAAATAATTAGTCACACTAGCTAGTTACTTCACGTATTCTAGTGGTAGGAGATAAATCTCAGTCACACTTTGGTTCTGGGTTCGATTCTCATAGCATTGTCCGATGCGATGGGTTGTCACACGGTCTGTGTGTTGTCTTTTTTCAGAAACTATGTTTTATAACATTCCCAAAATGAGATAAATTATTCAAAATAACCATAACATAATTTATCCACAAATGTTATCTCACACCTCACATTTTCATCCCAAAATTAAATAACCTATAATTGCCTCAATTTCAAGGATCATATAAACCCAAATAGTTATTTATAACAATGTCCACAAAATAAAAGATAATTTTTCCTCGAACATAATTTTCATATCACAAATTGTAGGGTTACACATAAAATATAAGAGTCTTCCAATGTAATCATATCAAAAAAGAGAGATTATGATTTTGAACACTTGTCCATACGTTTATTTCTACATAGGTTCTTCCTTGACCAAGAGGTTATCCTATAGAATAGGGAATTGACTCGGGTAATGCCCAGGTCCCCTTTATTTTTGGAAAATAACTATAAATAGATTCTTGGAATAATTTTTCTTTTCTTATGTAGTACTCTTCATTTTTCCTCAGTAATTCCTTACATTATGTCCTTCATTCCCACACACAATTCATTTATTTGTTCCATTGAGACACTTTCCTCGGTGTCTCCTTCAATATTTCCTATATGATGGAAATCGAGATTTCTTTTCTCTATGGTGTCCACTACTGGAGCTCTTATCATTCACCACCTTTATCTTCTTTCTTGAGTCTAGGAGTTGTTTAATATACATGTTGAGGATCATAATTTTGGAAAATCGATTAGGAATGAACAAGATATCTATTACGCTTATCAATATTCCATTTCGTTTCTCATTTCCACCACCGTTACCACATTGTACATCATGTTGAATTTTACTATGACTTCCTTGGAATCTATCCAATGACTAAAACCAGAAAATATCACGTGAGTAACAAAAGTCATAAAATCATTTAAAGAATATCATGACACCTTATTTTCAATCTAAAACACCTTAGGATTAACCAATGTTATTTATTATCAACATATATTAAACTCTTTCAAATCAATTTGTAACAAAAATGTGAATTATCCTATGCATATACCTTGGGAGTGTCGTAACCAAGAGTGCAGCAAGGCCCGTTTTCCTGCACCAGTTCCTATTTGAGTCTATCTCAAAGAGGGTTTTTCGAGTTTTACCCCTAGGTACATCTATACCAGTGCTGACTCTACCTACTCATATCCACACATGGATGGATTTCTTTGAAAATCCAAATAACATTTACATTATCAATAATTTTGGATGTTCTTCTATACCAATCCCAAAAGTCTATCTTAGGGTAAGGTTCTCTAATCAATGTTTTTCTAAATCTTTTTTCAAAATCATGTTCTAAATTTTCTCTAATACCAATTGTAATGCCTCGACCCTAGATACATAGAGTTGGTGCATTACTACATATCATTGGAATGATCACAAGAGATCATATCCCAAAAAACCGATTAGTTTGGTAGTCTTGGAAGTACTATATACATATATAAGTTTTACATTACCCCATGAAATATATAAAAAACATTGTGTACCATTTGAACACATTCATATCCCATAGCCTATTCCTACATGATAATCATGATATACTTATTCATATCCTGGGAAAAATAAAACATTGAAAGGGGTGTGCTCAGATGCTCAATAAGGATAACAATATAGAGGAAACTTTCCTAAATTAGCATAAAAATTTAAGGAAATATATAAGACTAAAACACAAGACCTTTAAAAATAAACGTCCTCATATTATAGCAATGATAAAAAAATAATACAATTTACTTATTCACATTGATATTATACTAGTTGAATAATCACATTTAATATTAATAGCTAATTTCCGAATGATGTAATGCATAATGTGGTACATCATAACCACGTAGTCAAGGTCTCATGCCAAGACAACAAATACAATTTCGTCAAGGCCCTGTGCCAAGACACTATTTTGTCTCATGAGACCTACCGATGTATCGAGGAGCTATACCGGGCTCCACCTATCACTTAATAAGTCCAATGCATACCTCATATAAAAATGTTGAAACATAACATAAACATTGGTATTAAAACTAGAATATGAAATGCCAATATTTTAACCACAAACCATGAATGGTATAAAAATAGAACATCCATAGTCCAACATAACTCATTCAATACAATATGTAAGATTGTATAAATCAACCTCAATCAAGAATAATTAAGTATACTGAAATAGAAGAAAATAATCAGTAAAACTATTTGAGAGAAATTTCCCCTTTTTCTTAGAAACATTTGAAAGTCTCACTATTTATAAAAAATATGATTAAAATAGATTTTTGAATTAAAGTTTCCCATACCACTTTGAAACATTTAAAAGGAATTTTAATTTCAAAACATTCCTGTCGATATAAATAAATCCTTAAATCCATTTTTAAAACATGGACATCAATGAGAAAGATTTAGAAGAATAGGTCTTTAAAACATTTAAAATGATATTTTATTTAGAGTTCCAAACCAAATGAGAGACAATTTAATGAAAATAATTAAAGTAATAAAAAATTTATAATATCATGAGAATAAATGGATTCATGATAAACTTTTTCCAAGTACAATATATACACCATATAAAAGTGAACTGGCGCATAACAACATAGAAGTCTCAACGGAATGTAAATTGAGACAAAATCCCTTATAAAGACCATATCCTTTGGTTAAGGATACATCAATGAAATAATTATGTGTGAAAAATAGAAATACACTCAATATGATTGTATATTCAGTGTAAATCAATTAGAGGACATTCAAACATATTCATGTAAAAACAACACCAATGTCTTGTATGTTTAACACAATAAATGGAAATTGAGTTATATTACTCTTTTCAAGTTCCTATCAGTGACTTGAGAATTTATCATTGGAGTGATTGTGTGTATCGAAAATATATCTACCAATAGGGGAGTGTAAATTACTACATAAATAATTTGTGATTCCATACATAATCATGGAGTAAAATAATAAATGAAGTATAAGTAAAACATAATGAATGGAAATTGAAATTAGAAATTCCATTACCAATTTGGTAACTTAAAAAACGTAAACCCCATGAAAGAAGGATCATACAATTAAGATTTAAAGACCCATTAATTAAATTATATTACACAAATAATACAATCATGGGTAGCATATACACCACACAAAAGGAAATTGTGGTAATATATC
Source organism: Viscum album (assembly GCA_963277665.1). Classification (NCBI taxonomy): domain Eukaryota; kingdom Viridiplantae; phylum Streptophyta; class Magnoliopsida; order Santalales; family Viscaceae; genus Viscum; species Viscum album. Next base: position 145,431,296 of record OY728150.1, read on the forward strand.
TTGAATCACATGAGAATAAAATGTGACATGAAAACCCCTAACCTTGTAATTTTCATTAGTTTATTGTACATTAAACTGTTGGATAATGGGGAAATAATTATCATTAAATTATAGAATAACCATATTCATAAATATGACATCATATAGGATCTTTTACCATTGCTTTGTCAATAATATTTCAGAAGTATCATTGTTTCGGGTGTTAATGAATTCATTTTTCTTTATATGTTTTTTACATAAGTCATGTATGTTATAGATAAGATATATTTGATTTGTATTTAGAATGATTTTATTTCCTTAAAAATTATTTTTTAATCATAAAATGATATTTATTCTTGAATGGTTAAGATGGGGAATGAATCTCATCGCGTTCGTGGAGACGGTAATCCGTACTCACACACGAGAGACAATACCATTATATTTATGGTGAAATCGTATGTAATTGGATATTATATATCATATATACAGAATAATTAAAATTTTATATTTAATTGTTACATCATTTATACTCATTATTATACCCCTTCAAATAATTAAGTGTTGAATAACAAACTACACCATGACGTGGAGACGATAAGTAGTATGTACGCACGTATGATGACTTTGTCATTCATATGATGGATAAAATAATTAATATAATTTTAACATATTTATAAAAATATCACAATATGTAGATGGTACTGGATTTATTATTTTTTTATGGAAACAACAAAGAAAGAGGATGTGGAAGAAGAAAAGAACATTGAAATAGGTGATGAAATAATTAACTCTTCTTCGGGTTCTTCCTTTTTATTTGATAAAAAGGGATCATTAGGTTGGTTTTATGATCTATGTAGGGACTCTAGGTTGAAGTGAGGGTAGTTGGGAAGATATTGAAGTAGGCGACGGAAAATAAAAATGGATTTGGATGTGTGATTTTGAGAGAAGGTGATGTACCCATTTATAAGAGAGGTAATGGTCACTTTAGGAAAACCATGAAATATTATTTTATTATACAATAATATTAGATTTATAATGGCTCCAAAATAATTTATTTTGAGGAAAAGGTCAGTCTAGGTCGAAATACTCCCAACAAATTGGTTTTATACAGGTTTAGGTCACCATATTAACCTTATCTTTTAGATTTAACTATTGATTAAATAGTTTAATATTACCACATCTCCTAGTATTTTTATATTATATGGTTAATAAAAATACTATAAAATGAAATGTGAACCCTAAGTGGTACATTAATGACATATATATATTATTATATAATTAATTTTCTCAACACGTAGATTTACAATACTATTATATCATTTAATTATATTATATTTTTTTTAAAACGCATTTATGTCAATTTTGACATTATTTAGTATTTGGTTTTTGTGAAAGTTGTATGAATCTGATTTCTTCAAACTAAATACTTTTAATCAACCCAAACATGTAATATTAACCTATAAAATTTTTAGAATACATCAAAAGTCTCAATTTACATTTATTTTAATATTTATATCACCAATTATTTTAGTCATTCATAAACAAGGTAATTACTACATCATCATTGTCTAATAAATAAATTTAATTATTTAATGTCTAAAAATTATAAATATATACCATGATGTATGAAATATTATTATTTTTCTAATGAATATTTATAGTCGAAATTAACTTATGTTTAACCCTATATTAAAAATGTTTTAGTTTTTTAAATTTGATTTTAACACTTTTAACTCTTCTTTAAATAAAATAATAAGAAATGTCCTAATTTAAACTAAGTGGACCAAAAGAATCATATTTTATTCATAATATTTATTTTGGTCAAAATAAACTTATCCAATAGAATTATGACATGTGTTAGGGTAATTATAATATCATTTTTACCTTTAATTACCGTATTTACTTTTAACCGTGGTAAATAAAATTCATAAGTTACTATTCACAAAAAATAATTTTAATCATATTGAACCACATTTTATATACTGATATCAAACATGACTCTTTTATTTTATAAAAAAATTCTTATAAGTGGTAAAATTACATTTTATTCAAATTCACAAATGTTCTTAGGAGGTGGGTAAAAGACATTAAAAAAATCCATTAAAATTTTATGCATATAATTTTATTATAAAACAGCTTCAATGAATTAAATTTAACAAACATAGGTATTGTGTATCTGTTTTACAGAAAATAAATATCAATAAAATAAGTAATTATTTAAATAAAAAATCGGTTTTTAATCAATAATGCAATGTTTTTCTATATTCATCAAAAATTAATTGTTTTTAGAAAAATACATAAAATTATCCCTAAGATAATTTTGATATATTGAATCTAAAAACAATGACTATTTTACAAAATTCAAAAAATATAATTTGAATTAATTAATTTAAAATTAATTCCCGTTGTCAAAACCAGAAAGTAGGTATTTGAGAAGTAAAAACTATCAAAGGATTGATATGTGTTTATGTCTGATTTAAATGTGAAATTACTTTCAATTAACAACATTGGATTAAATGATAAAAATTAATATAATTATAATTCAAAACCATTAAAATATATAATGTAACATTATAAATTATTTTGATTAAAAAAATTGTTTTCAATTAAAATTTAGTATCTTTCAATGTTCATCAAAATATGAATGTTATCAGAAAAACACCAAATATTTATCCAAACTAAATTTTTATGTTCTTATTATAAAGAAGAATTTAAATTCATCAAATTGAATATATTAAAGTGTCAAATATTGGATTTAGAAAGGGTTCTTCTTTAAAATGCGGAAAAACTGCATTTTTTGAAAAATACTTCTTTTATCTAAAAAATTAAATTTGTCATTTTATTTTGTATAAGAAACCCAAAAGATGATTGTTAAAATTATATGGGATATATATAAAATTAAAATTGTGTTTATTACTATTCATAACCGCTTTCTGAACAACAATTTTAATAGGTCATGTTGCGCTTGAACTCTCTGTTGCGTATATCACACGATATTGTATTATTCAAAGAGAAGTGTAATGTTGAAGCTTGGGTGTTTCATTTTTAACTCCTTTAATAAATTGCATCCTCATAATTTGAAATTGATTTTTTGTAAATAAAAGGTTAAAAAATAGAAAA